>OX578281.1:8462446-9662446 GCA_951217055.1 Gerris lacustris
TCTATGCTGATGATAACTATAGTTGACCTGAGCGAAGCGAAGCTCTTATACCACACTTTACATTTGTTTGGACGCATACTCCTCCTGAACGGCTGAACCGATCCGTGTGTAATGACCAACCACAGGAAGGCATAAATCTGAAATGGTCCAAATTGGTACACAGGGGTACGGGGTATGGAGTACAAACGTTTCCTCCAGAAGAGCGGAACCGATCCGCACAAAATTTGGTACGGTCATAGTGACCAACCGCAAGAAAGAATAAATCTGAAATGGTCCAAATTGGTACACAGGGGTACAGGGTACGGGGTACAAACCTAAACGGCTCCTAACGGCCTGAACCGATCTGCAACAATCCTAAACGGCTGAACCGATCTGCAACAATTCGGCACGGTCATAATGACCAAACACAGGAAATATAAATCTGAAATGTTCCAAATTGTTACATGGGGTACGGGGTACTAAAGTTTCCTCCTGAACGGCTGAACTGATCCGCACAAATGCGGCACGGTCATAGTGACCAATCACAGGAAGGTATAAATCTGATATGGTCCAAATTGGTACAGGGGTGCGGGGTACAAAAGTTAAAATATTGTATGCCTTTAATGATGATTGTCGTTGGAAAGCTCTTTAAAATTAAAGTTATTGTTGTTATGTTCATTTTTGTCATATTTTCATTTAAGAGGAGGGTAAAATAGAAAAACAGGAAAAAAATGCTTTTTAATTAAAAATTAGAAATATTACTATTTTTGATCCGATTTCAGCTGTTTATAAATACAAATGTATATTATTTAAGATTAATATGCACGCTCAGCTCAATATTGCAAGCAGACAACTGCATTGCATACCTAGTTGTTGTAGGAAAAAATAGACTGCCAATTGGTGTGGCACATAGCTTCCTCACATCCTATAACGTAATTTATTGATTTTATGCTTTTACAACCCATTATTGTCTGTTTTGTTTAATTGTTTTCCCTATTATTTGAATCTGTCAAAATTCTTTTCATTTTTTTAATTAATTAAAGTATTAGTTTAGCAAAAGATAAAGAGCGTAGAAGGTTAATTAGGGGTTATCTGGTTACTTTCGATAAACTTTAAAAGTTAAAATCAGATGAGTAAATTTCAAGCTGTAGGTGTAAATAAATGTATGTTTGTGCGCATGTGCAAGAGAAACAAATGAGCATAGAAGGTTGATAGTTATATGGGACCAATAATGAGCTAATTACGACCTACAATACAAACTTCATTAAAATCAGACGTGTAGTTTTTAAGATATTTAGGTTCGCAAAAATAGAGCTATAGACCGACAGACAGAAACGCAACCAAAAATGTTCTCTGATGTCTGAAACGAATTTCTGTTTTGGAATTTTTGAAATCTGAGACATCAAATATTTTCGTTCTTCAGAACGATCACATAGCTTTCGTTACCTTCGGTAAGCTTGGAAGCAATGAACTATATATTGAAATTAGTGCTAACCCTGACGTTGCGGCAATAGAGGGCTGGACGAGAAATAATAAAGTCAGCTATTAAGTAAATCTCAGCTTCTCTATATCACTAGGAAAGTGGAAATTCCTCAGAATTTCTCAGATATCTACATCAGATATACATAGGAGAGTATATTCAGCAAGTAAAAACAATTAAATATAATGGTTTATATGTTGACAGTGGGCTTTCCTGGGATTCCCATGTTGGTCATGGGAAGTGTGCAATTGGAAGTGTGGGAAGAAAAAGTGTGCAATTTGTTAATGCTTTGTTTGTCAAGAGCTGCTCCCATTGGGGACTAGACCTTGATGCTCTGAAGTCCATCTACGTAGGAGCTTTTCTCCCTATGGTCCTATATGGTGTTAATATCAGGAAGGATGTCCTAAAATATAAAAAGAACCAGCTAAAGCTAGAAAGAGCTCAGAGGATGTTTGCAATCAGGCTGAAGAAAGATTACAAACCATCTCATACAATGGTGCCTGTATTGTTGCAGTTGCAGGTATAAAGGGGCGTTCAGTAAAACGGGTTAGTACATAGAAAATACTGGTGTGGCTAGTAACTGGTATGGCAGAACACGCCTCGTTTGAACACTTGTACTAGTGCACTCTCCTTGGTTAGTCCACTAACCTGGAGTAGAGCATTTGATAGTAGATAGCTCAGGGGGCTATTTACTAGCCCACTAGCCTACCCCCTCCCACAACTAACTCGCCTCGTGTGAACCATGTGTTTAGTAGATTAGTAGATAACAAGGGTAGTTAGTAAACAAATTAACGTGGTTTCATTTTTCTTTGCATTTTTTATCTTTATTTTTAAAAATATATTTTAAATTAAAAAATGAAGTGGTCAGAGAGTGAAAATCTTAAGTTTATAGAATTATATAGGGAGTTTGAGTGATTATGGGATAGTGATTCTGTACATTAAAGAAATAATCAAATGCGCTTTGGTTTATAACAATCTTCCTCAAGGACATATGAAAGTTCTTCTTGCAATAAATTTGACACTTTTTTCATAATTTTTTTGAAGTTTAAGTCACACTTGGTAATTTTTAAAAACGTTTGCCATGATGTCTCCACTAGCCTTGAAGATAGCTTCTAGACAGGCACTAACTACAAGCCCACACTACGTCTGAACATCTACTAACCTAGGCTAGTTACTAGCAAGGCCAGTAGCTACTAGCCCGGAACTAGCCGCTAGTCCACTAGCACAGATTTTCACTCGCCAATGTGAACCCCGCATTACACCCATCACCCATCTGTATTAAAGCGTACGAGATTTATAAAATTGAATCTGTTAAGGCAGGTGGTTCCGTCAACGGTTTAAATGGTATTATGTTGGATAAACCTACAGAGTTCAAATTCTGGAAACATCGGGTTGCTTGTTATATTGCAGAATGAGGATCAGCAGGACTTGAAGATCTACGCTAATGATACAAAGGATGACAGCATGTCGGCTGTGCGTTTGCGGCAAATATAATTGACTCGGTTCTAATTGAGAAAAGTTCCCGTTTAGCTGAGTATTGTTCCAATAATCAACCCACTGAGCTCTAGCTATCTTAAAGTCTTTGGAATGGCTTAAGGAATCTCCATGTTGATATATATGACTACATCAGGATTTTCACCGATAGTAAAATTACATTGCAGTCATAAAGACACCCTACAAACCATCTTCCCCTCATTGAAGATCATTCTCACTGACCCCATGCACAATGAAAAATGTAAATTTAATAGATGTTGTGTTCAGCATAGCTAATTGTACATATGTACGTTCATTCACATACATGTAATTACAAATTACGTTCGTACTATACATTTAATTTATCCATAATTATATAATATGAATACAGTACATACATACAATTTTTTATATAGTGTTAAACATTATTTTTTTAAAACCTCGCTAATCCGAAAACCACACAAATCCGGACGACCCTGTGCATGAATCACTACAGAATATTTAAAATTGTTCAAAGCGCAGGTAGAGCATAATGATTGAAGGAAAGAAGAATACATTGGAAAGAAAGAGTAATAAACAGGTCAAGTATATGCTAGTCAGCACACAGGGAGGGTCCGTAGGCCACACTGTATAGTTTAAGTATAGTACCCCATTGATGGTGTTTTTTAAAATGCTAAAAAGCTTACTTTGAACTATCCTATGGGAATTCTGATATTCTCAAAACACATAAACAAACTTCTGATTAAGTATTTTTTTCCAGTGAACCGGACCACAACCATATAAATACATCGAAAAGACCGTAGTTATAGAAAAACGTATTTTGTCAATAAAAAATAAAATAATATTTTTTTCGAAATTTCTAAAAAGTGGTATCTTTACTTTTAGTCGAAGAATGTTCAGTAATTTTTTGCACTTCACATAAGCGAGATAGAGGGGGGGGGGGGGGGGGGGGGCACGTTTCACACCCACTTCAAACTTGTCTACTCTCGCCCTATCAAAGTTATAACCAAATAATTTTATATTTTTGTAATCAGCTCGACGTACCCTTTCATATGATACCCCTTATGGTGTCGAAAAAAAAAAAAAAATTAACCTTTAAGTTTTTTTACCCTAATTTTTTTGAAAAATATTTTTATAAGTCGCTATATTTTTAAAATATGTGGGTAGGTACAAGATACATACATGCCAAATTTCAAAGTGATCGGACGAAAGGTGTAGTCGAGAGAGCTGGCGACCGGGCGGACGGCACGCAGGAAAATATAAGGGTCCTTGGTTTTGCCTACGGACCCTAGTAATTTAGAGTGGATGAGAACGTGTGGATAAAAGAGTGAGAAATAGTATAAGAGTAGGTGTAAGAGAGAGAGAGAAATATAACATAGGAGTGTAAGAAAGAGAAAAAAATAAGTTAAGAGGGAGAGAAAGAGAGTGTGGATATGAGAAAGAGAAAGAAGAAAAACAATAAAAAGGTTTGCAGTGTGTATTAATACCCTCGCGAAGTAAATACAAAAGTGATATTAAACATAAAATGTTTCTTTGGTTTCTTTTATTATTCCGGAGTAACCTTTTTTTTCTTTTTTTTTTATAAAAAAAAAGAAATGATTAAAAAGGTTTTGTTCAACATTTAAAAATATTTTCTCTTTTGAACTCATTCTAGTTTTTAAATATATACGTAGGTTGTTTAATTGTAAAATGCAAAGAAAAAGGTTTTAGGGCTTATTTCCTCCTCCATTTTAAAGAAGGGACTTGAAAAGGAAAATTAAGTCCTTTAGTACATGTAAAGAGTACTTATATCGCTCTGTATTAAACATTACATATCATTGTAATTGGACAATGAATTAATAGATATAACTTTTGTATTTTACTTTAAAAAGGTCTTCACAATATTTATAATACTACAGTTATTACAATTATTACAATACTAGCCTTGACCCTAAACTCCCCGCGGGGCTCATGGCTAGGATTCTCTGACTATGTTTCCTATTAAATATTATCATGTAAATATTATTAAGTAATTATCATGTAAATATTATTAAGTATTATCATGTAAATATTATTAAGTATTATTATGCAAATATTATTAAGTATTATTATGTAAATATTATTAAGTATTATCATGTAAATATTATTAAGTATTATCATGTAAATATTATTAAGTATTATCATGTAAATATTATTAAGTAATTATCATGTAAATATTATTAAGTATTATCATGTAAATATTATTAAGTATTATTATGTAAATATTATTAAGTATTATTATGTAAATATTATTAAGTATTATCATGTAAATATTATTAAATATTATCATGTAAATATTATTAAGTAATTATCATGTAAATATTATTAAGTATTATCATGTAAATATTATTAAGTATTATTATGCAAATATTATTAAGTATTATTATGTAAATATTATTAAGTATTATCATGTAAATATTATTAAGTATTATCATGTAAATATTATGAAGTATTATCATGTAAATATTATTAAGTAATTATCATGTAAATATTATTAAGTATTATCATGTAAATATTATTAAGTATTATTATGTAAATATTATTAAGTATTATTATGTAAATATTATTAAGTATTATCATGTAAATATTATTAAGTATTATTATGTAAATATTATTAAGTATTATCATGTAAATATTATTATGTAATTATCATGTAAATATTATTAAGTATTATCATGTATGTATTATTAAGTATTATCATGTATATATTATTAAGTATTATCATGTAAATATTATTAAGTATTATCATGTATATATTATTAAGTATTATCATGTAAATATTATTAAGTATTATCATGTATATATTATTAAGTATTATCATGTAAATATTATTAAGTATTATCATGTAAATAATATTAAGTATTATCATGTAAATATTATTAAGTATTGTCATGTAAATATTATTAAGTATTGTCATGTAAATATTATTAATAATTATCATGTAAATATTATTAAGTTCTGGCCAACAAACTCATCCTTTCTTTTGATATTATTGACAATTTAAAATTTGTTTGGATTTTTTAAGTGCATTCTAGGAGGATGAGATATCGTCTGGAGTGACACATTCATATATACATATATATATAGAATATACATACATACATAAAAAAGTGTTAAATTTCAGGAATCGATTAAGAATAGTCTAAAACGGATTTCCATGGAGAAGATTTTCAAAAATTCACATTACAAAAATTTTGAAGCCATTGCAATAGCTTAATTTTCCTCGAAAATTCGCTAAAATATACAAACGTAACCAAAGCAAGTTATAGAAAAATGGTATGTAGTTTAATAGTAGATTACGCGTCTAGTGCAGAAAGTAGCAATTTGAATGCGAGTGGAGTTTGCACTCGAGCGACAGCGAGGGTATATAGTAAAACCACACGAGCAGAGCAAAATGCAACAAAAAAAAAAATGCAAAATGCTTCGAACGAGTTGCGTACCGTACTTTAACTACGATTGTTGGATTTTAATAATAAAAACAGAATTTATTTTTAATGAACTTCCTGTGTATGTAAGTTCGTATTTCTCTTTTGATAAAGATGACATTAATTCATTAGTTGTATTTTGCGCCGAATTGAATATTTCGTGAGGCGTATTATCCTCCTCATATTCGTCATAATCACTTAAATCACTCATTTTTTTTTTACTAAAAACTCGATATAAACAGTTACTTTAATTAACCAAACAGCAAATTAGTTTTGTTAAATGTAAACAAACTCGCTAATCGTGCGTTAAGGTGAAGAATTCTTCTTTTATACCGCACTATAGGGCAGAAAAAAATAAATTATGAAACGCGCATGCGTAAAGAACACAAGTTCGTAAATAATCACTTTCTACGCATCTAAACAGAGATATAATGTTTATATTTCGTATCAATCGTAGATAAAAGATACCGTATTGATTTTAATAATCAATTACCAACATTATATTAGTTATGAAAATGTTCAATCTTTTTCTTTTTATAAAATTGCTAATAACTCCGGTTCTAGATAGAAAATATATTTTGATGAAACCAAGCCTACAACATGCGCTACATGTTACCCCACATCACTGCACAAAAATTAAAATATCTCTGTTTAGATGCGTAGAAAGTGATTATTTACGTACTTGTATTCATTGCGCATGCGCGTCTCATAGTTCTGAAGAATTCCTCTTCTTTACCACGCTAGCGCGGTAAAGAAGAGGAATTCTTCAGCTTTACGCACGATTAGCGAGTTTGTTTACATTTAACAAAACTAATTTGCTGTTCTTTTATTAAACTAACTGTTGATATCGAGTTTTTAGTGAAAAACAATGAATGAATCAAGTGACTTTGACGAAAATGTGGAGAATAATACTCCAGCAAATAATTAATTAGGCAAAAAATACAACTCAAGATTAATGTCATCTTTATCAAGAGAAGAGATACGAACTTACATACAGCAAGTTTAATTTTCTGTATTTATTATTTAAATCTAACAATCGTAGATAAAGTACGGTACGCAACTCGTGCGAAAACGGCATTTTGCATTGCTCGTGTGGTGTTACTACCCTCGCTGTTGCTCGGGTGCAAACTCCACACTCGCATGCAAAATGCTACTTTCCGCACTCGACGCGTAATGTACTATTATATGTATATCGACTGCAATTAGGGTTTATTTACATTGAATAGGGTAAATAACTAACTATAAGGGTTTTCTTTTTTTGGTTTTACCAACGAAACCCTAAAAAAGTATTATTTAGTCGGAGGGATTTTTTCTTTGATCCATTGATGAACCTCCATCGAAGCACTAATTCCAGGAAAACATGCTACTCTTATAATAAACTGGAAAGTAAAGGGGGACAGTTCATCAGACATGGATATTATAATAAATTGGTAAGGCGTGAATCTCACGTAAAAAGGGTTTCGTTGGTATTGTGAACACAAAATTAGTAAGGGGGGAGGGGAGATAAGTTTTGATATTTTTTTGACAAAATGGCGCGCAAAATTAAATGTTAACATCAAGTGTTATACATTTTTGAAATCTACTCTTCAATACCTTTCATTTGATACCCCACTCAAAATTTAAAAAAATAAAAAAATCGGATAACATGAATTATCCGCCATCTTGGATTTCCAGTAAATCAGAACAAATTGATAATCTTATTTTTTCTATGGCCCAGCAGACCGCACATTTTGCATATTTTTCTATATTTTTAGTAGGGGGACACGCAAAATTTCGATGTTTTTTGACAAAATGGCGCTGAAAATTAACCACTATCCCTAAGTGGTATATATATTTCTATTCTACTCTTCAATACCTTTCATTTGATACCCCACTCAAAATTTTAAAAAAATATTTTTTTTTCGCGACGTGAATTATCCGCCATTTTGAATTTGAACAGCTGATAATATTGAGTTCGCTATATTTTTCCTGTGTGCGCGTCAAAACGATCTTATATACTGGAAAGTTTCACGTTTTTATCTTTTTTGGTTCAAAAGTTATTGGAACCGTACAGAGTGACAATTGATACACACAGTCACACACGTATCAATGTAATTAATGTGTACGCATACGCAATGTAATTCAATTACAATATAAGTGTTGTAATTTGAAAATGACCATAATTATGTATAATGCATTTAAGTTTTATAGTGATTAAAACCGAGCGAAGAGGTAATCTGACTTGTGGTTACAACTCCAAGCCCTATCATTAACCTTCACTATTTTGATAAGTGAATTATCAAACTTTTATATAATGTGTATTATTAAATTATATTAGATTTTTTATTTTATTAACCTTAACGTGTCTTGAATATAAAATAATAAACAGGTTGACTTAAACTTAATGATTACAACTTTTTACATTGATGCTGTGGCATAAATGAAATAAGAATTCCCATAATAAGTATGTATCCCATTTTACCAGGTTTAGAGTTACATAACTGTTTACGTTCTCATATCTATGGGCAATATTATTGGCGCAATAAATGGATCTTGAGATTTTGATACACTTATTAATTTTCCCTGAGAACAAAAAGTAGTTTTTTTTATAAAAAAAAAAAAAAAAAAAGTACATATGTCTGTTGTCTGTGGAGCCAAAAATATTAGGCCAATTTTGATGATATAAGGCAAATATGTTGAAAAAAATCTTACTCCAGCAATTATATTCAGCTAAAAATTAAGGGGCACTCTTCTCATTAAGCAGGTCTGACGATTTAGATTAAAAATGATCACATTTAGTCCATTAACAGACGAATTTAACCATATATGTTATATATAGTTTGTTTGATAAGTATGAGGATTGATTTTTTCTGTCAATGGGAAGGGGTAGAGGATGGTCCCTAGGGGCCGGATCGGTGGTGGGGGATGTCATGTAATCTAGACTAGAAGACCCATCTCAGCTGCCTCCGACTCTTTCGACCCTGCTCCAAGTAAACATGAGTTTTAATGCTCGCTTCGAGAGTCAAGATGTAGCGAACCATCCAGCAACGTTGTGCCTTCAATTTTGCGTTTAAACGAACAAATCCGGCATGGAGACTTTTAATATAATCCGTGAGGCTTAAAAGGACGAAACCATGCCCAGAACGCTTGTTTTTGAGTGGCATAAAAAATGCAAAATGGCCGCAAAACCCCTCCTCGATCAAAAAAGGCCCGCATGAGCAAATCAAGAGTGAAATCGGTGATCATTGCACCATGGAAAAACAGTGAACGGTTAAATGTTACACAGAAGTGCTCAAACGTTTAACAATTAGGGTACCGCCACATCCAAAGAGAAATCGCTAATACCTGAATTCTCTATCAGGGCAATGCACCAAGCAGTGGCGTATCCAGCGGCTTGGTCTGGAGGGGGCACATTTTAAATCAGTTTAGATGGGGGGGGGGGGGGGGGATTCGTAGTGAAAACAAGAAAAGGCAACTACTTATTCAACAAAGCAGCAGCCCCCCCCCCCCCCCCCCCCAAAACAACAAAAATCTCCGCGCCCTAGTAACAACACACTGTGTGACAACTGTTTTAGAACGTATTCGTTAGAAAATGTTATGCTGAAGCTTACTGCAGTACAATATCTTACTGTAAGTCATGGGCGTCGTCTGCAGTTAATTATTGGGGGGGGGGATACACGGAGGGGGGCCCGGGGCCCTCCCCCGGAAAATTTTGAAAATATGACCCTTCAAAACAGCGCATTTATGCATTTCTGAGGTGAAATTGAATATGAGATGAATGTAAAAATATGTATTAAAAAAAAATACGCCGTATTTTTTTTTTGTTTTACTCTATCAGGTCTGGGCCCGTCTGGGGGGGGCACGTGCCCCCTGTGCCCCCCCCCCCCCCCCCCCCCCCCTGGATACGCCACTGGCACCAAGTTACACGACACAAATTGGTGGCACCGACCAAAGACAACTTAATCATGCAGTCACAACCACACTACAGTCCAGATTTGGATCCCGTCGACTTCATTTTGATCCCTCGGATCAAAATGAGCCTGAAAGGACATAATTTTGGTCGATTAAGTGTGTACAAAGTACAAGCGGCTTCGGCGCGGTACCTCATAAACCTTGCACAGTTGCCGACTTCCAGGGGACGTACGAATAACGGAAAAAGCTCTGGCAGTGGTGTATTGATGCAAAAGGGTTATATTTTGATGAATATTAAATAATTGTAAACATATTTTAAATACGCCATTTTATATAGAATCAGTCCCGATACTTATCAAAACAAACAATGTATACGTTTTTATCCCGTGATAAATCTAGTTCTATAAATCTACCGAGATATTGCTAAAACATATATATTATATCAATATAAATCTGGTTGAATTAAATAAAAAATTAAATGTAAAAAATCACATGCTAAACACTATTTAAACATCTTTAATAAACAGGTCAAGTGTGTGCTAGTCAGCACACAGCGAGGGTCCGTAGGCCACACTGTATAGTTTAAGTATATTACCCCATTGATGGTGTTTTTTAAAATGCTAAAAAGCTTACTTTGAACTATTCTAAGGGTCTGATATTCTCAAAACACACTCTGATAAAGTATTTTTTTCGCCACTGAACCGGACTACAACCATATAAATACATCGAAAAGACCATAATTTTAAAAAAACGTATTTTCTCAATAAAAAATAAAATATTTGTTTCGAAATTTCCAAAAAGTGGTTTCTTTACTTTTGGTCGAAGAATGTTCAGGATTTTTTAAAGATTTTTTTTGCACTTCACATAAGCGAGATAGAGGGGGGGGGGGGGGGGGGGGGGGGGGGACACGTTTCACACCCACTTCAAACTTGCCTACGCTCGCCCTATCAAAGTTATATCCAAAGAATTATATATTTTTATAATCAGCTCGACTTACCCTTTCATATGATACGCCTCACGGTGTCGAAAAAAAATAAAAAAAATTTAACCCTTAAGTTTTTTTACCCTAATTTTTTTGAAAAATATTTTTTTTAAGTCGCTATATTTTTAATATATGTGGGTAGGTACAAGACACATACATGCCAAATTTCAAAGTGATCGGACGAAAGGTGTAGCCGTGAGAGCACGCGAGAGGACGGACGGACAGACACACGCAGGAAAATATAAGGGTCCTTGGTTTTGCCTACGGACCCTAATAGTAAATTAATTATTCTCACACAATCAACTTATTCTCACAGTAAAATTGATAATTGGTAATTTTAAAGGCAAATTATTTCCTTACTAATTTACAAACTAAAATGTATATTCGTTAGGGGATTACGTACTGTCAAATAACAGTTACGATGTGGAAGAAGTAAAGGACTTTTAATTTGTAGATAAAACGTGAAAAATCAGGAGAAAACTTTTAAGTAAATGTTTTATTTATTTATTCAAATCAATACTTTCACCATATTATTATGTAAGGGGTAAACAGTTAGAGATAAAATAATAATAATTGTGCAAAAAATACTCTATACGAAAGGAGAAAGTCAAATAAACGCTGTTTGAATAAATAAAAGTTTTAATGTACATAGAAAATATAGACCATGTATGGAAAATAGGGTGCAGTAGGGTTGTGTGCATTGTTTAGTAGTTTTTTTTTTGTTTTTTTGTATTATTACAAGTAGATAGAGGCTATTGTAGTGCGAAATTTCCATAGTAATTATAGATGATAATGATTGCGAGGTCACACTGGGGTCGAGGCGTCAAAAATCCAAATGAAATAAATTCAAACTGCTAAGCTTTAAACCTGGCAAGGACGCTGTACAATAATAATAGCCAATTATCTCTGTATACTCTCACAAAATATTTATTTTGTTTGTTTTTGTTGCTGTTTAATCAAATTTAAAAATTCTTGGTTTAGTTGTAAATATTATATGTATAAGTATTGTTATCTAATATCAGTAAATTTTCAAAACTATTTAAAATATAAAATACAACAATATAGGTATTTTCAATAAATATATTTCAGTTAACAATCGAATTTATTTAAATCTTAACTTGTCGAGATTAATCAATACATGTAAAGCCGGTCATACAAGTTGCCTTGACAGGTAAACCTGTACAGGTAACCTGTTCAGGTAAATCGGAAAGATTGTGCAATTAAATTATGACATAACTGCACAGTTATGTTAGCACACACACTAAGGTTTATCTGTACATGTAACCTGTCAGGTAAATCAGAAATATTGTGCTATAAATGACATAACTGCACAGTTATGATAGCACATACACCACGGATCACCTGTATAGGTAACCTGTTCAGGTAAATCGGAACAATTGTGCTATAAAAATAAGACATAACTGCACAGTTATGATAGCACACACTACGGTTCACCTTTACAGGTAAACTGTTCAGGTAAATCGGAACGATTGTGCTATAAAATTAAGTCATAACTGCACAGTTATTATAGCACACACACACTACGGTTCACCTGTACAGGTAACCTGTTCAGGTAAATCGGAAAGATTGTGGAATAAAATTATGACAACTGCACAGTTATGATAGCACACACTACGGTTCACCTGTACAGGTAACCTGTTCAGGTAATTCGGAACGATTGAGCTATAAAATTATAACAACTGCACAGTTATGATAGCACACACTACGGTTCACCTGTACAGGTAACCTGTACAGGTAAATCGGAAAGATTGTGCTATAAAATTAAGACATAACTGCACAGTTATGATAGCACATGCACTACGGTTCACCTGTACAGGTAAACTGTTCAGGTAAATCGGTAAGATTGTGCTATACAATTAAGACATAACTGTTATGATAGCACACACACTACGGATCACCTGTACATTGTACATGTTTACGTGTCAGGTATAGCACTAAGTCTATGTCCGGCTTAAGACCCGCCCACTGATATTTGCAATAAAAACAATGTATGATCGATCTTTAAAGCATCCGGTCTTTTTCGGTGAATCTCAACTTGTATAAAATGTATCAGTTGATTTATATTTTAAAATAATATTAAATATTAAAAGTATTCTAGGTATAAAATTATTTTTAATCCCTATAAAAAATCATCATTCGAACAAAACTGTCTCATAGCTACAGTGTGACTGATTTTAATCCCATATCTAATTTAATCTATTTATTATTAATCATAAAAGGTGATTGTTTACATTTATGTTTTAGGTTTTCAAGCGAAATTCGAACTTACGTTACATCAATAACTCAGAAACTAAATTTCTGCTAAACTTAAATGGACTAAATTCTACAATTGTTTTAATCAAAATCGGCGGAACAGTTTGTGAGAAATAATTTTCATTTATTGATTTTTCAGAGTATTTAGGGTGGAAAAAAAATAGAATGCCCATTGATGTGGCACATAGCTTCCTCGCATTCTATCACGAACTTTATTGACTTTATGCTTTTACAAGCCATTATTGTTCAATTTGTTTAATTGTTTCCCCTGTTTTTTTAATGTGTCAATATTGTTTTGATTTTTTACTTGAATTAAAGTATCAAAAGTTAAAGAGCGCAGACGGATCAAATTAATCTAGCGCTATCTGCAGACTACTTTCGATAAACCATAAAAGTTTCATTCAAATCAGATAAGTACTTTTGAAGCTATAGGTGTAAATAAATGTATGTTTGAGCGCATGTGGAAGAGAAACAAATGAGCGCAAAAGGTTGAAACTTATATGGGACCAACAATGGGCTAGTCATGACCAACCACCCAAATTTCATTAAAATTGGATGTATTGTTTTTAAGATATGTTGGTTCGCAAAAATTGAACGACAGACAGACAGACACGGAACCAAAAATGTTTCCTAATGTCTGAAACGGATTTCTGTCTTGGAATTTTTGAAATCGGAGACCTAAACATTTTTCGTTCTTCAGAACGATCACATAGCTTCCGTTACCTTCGGTAAGCTCGGAAGCAAAATCATAAAATTAATTTATTTTCATTTCTCATTGGAAATATGATTTTTCATATTTAAATCGGCAAACTACTTAAGCCTCCACGCGACTACACAGATTACAGAAGATGGACAAATTTCTGGTCTAAGAGTTAACGAGTTGACATCAAAATCTTAATAAATCGTATACTTGTACCATCAGAGTACATTTGCTACATATATACAAGATAAATGAGTAATTAAATCTGTAAAAGATTACTAAATCACAATTTAAGGCTGTATATATTGTATAAAACAATAATGGGGGGGAGGGGGGGGGGGGATTTATAAAATTGTCGAGTTTTATTAAAATGAGGCGAGCTGGATATGTTTGGCTAAAATCCAAGTGGCGTTACGTACTTCCTTTAGGCCACGAGGGCATAATGGAATTGGTCTCACAGACCACTAGAATCAAGGTCAAAATACCAGCACGTCTTCATTTTGATGAGACGCAAGCTACACTACAAACAAAATCACCAGGAATGTAAGGGGGGGGGGGGGGGGGGTTGCTTACTATGTCTAGCATATCAAATCTGTTGCCGACTATGGTAAGCCCATATTGGAAAGAAAAATAAATTAGGCATTGGCAGATAGAATTTGAAATTTATTATATTTAGTTTTACTTATTATATTTAGTTTTGCATGTTATAATTCAATTAATAAAAAGGTAGCGTTTACAATAACTCTGTTTCTGAGAAGAAATGATCTGGAAGAGATAATTTAACTATGTGATCGTCAATAGTACATTACGCGTCGAGTGCGAAAAGTAGCATTTTGCACCCGAGCGACAGCGAGGGTAGTAAAACCACACGAGCAATGCAAAATGCCGTTTTCGCACTAGTTGCGTACCGTACTTTATCAACGATTTTTAGATTTAAATAATAAATACAGAAAAAAGTAAACTTGCTGCATGTAAGTGCGTATCTCTTCCCTTGATAAAGATGGCATTAATCTTGAGTTGTATTTTTTGCCAAATTAATTATTTCTGGAGGAGTATTATACTACACATTTTCGTCTGACACTTGATTCACTCATTGTTTTTCACTAAAAACTCGATATAAACAGTTACTTTAGTAAAAGAACAGCAAATTAGTTTTGTTAAATGTAAACAAACTCGCTAATCGTGCGTAAAGCAGAAGAATTCCTCTTCTTTACCGCCCTAGGGTGGTAAAGAAGAGGAATTCTTCAGAACTATGAGACGCGCATGCGTAATGAATACAAGTACGTAAAGAATCACTTTCTACGCATCTAAACAGAGATACAATGTTTATATTTCGATTTCGTATCAATCGTAGATAAAAGAACAAACATTTTTTATGTCTCCAACTTAAAAAATTCCAATTCAGAAATCTGTTTCAAACATCAGGGGACATTTTTGGTTCCGTGTATGTCGGTTGTCGTTCAATTTTTGCGAACCAATATATCTTAAAAATTCTCGTCTAATTTTAATGAAATTTGGATGGTAGGTAATAATAATTTGCTCATTGTTGATGGTCCCATATAAGTTTCAACCTTCTGCACTTATTTGGTTCTCTTCCACATGCGCACAAACATACATTTATTTACACCAATATTCAAAAGTATTCATTTAATTGTTGGAACAAAGTTCCTTAAAAAATATGTGTGAGGCTCTCACGCATTAGAAGTGAAACTTAAGTTCTAGAATGCATTGCTCTCTTTCATTTTTTGATGAATTTATTATTTCAGGATTAAGAAATGATTATGGGAAATTTAATTCGAAAAAAAAATGAAAACTATGTTTATATATAATAACAAACATTTTTATATAATCTACTATTGTCCCGACAACGCCGACGCACCTCGAAATAATTTGTTATTATAAGGCAACCACATTTATTCCAATAAAAATAAATGTTTGTTTTGATTTGCTGGTCTTTAAATAGATATAATTACATATTTAAATTAATTTACTTAGTTTTTACTTTTTTTTCTAAGTACAATTAAACCCGTTGCCAAGGGCCTAATCTAATTATAATCTATCTAATATTACGCTTATATACCAATTTTGTGTTCTCACTAACTGTCAAGGTATATGGAGTAATGGTTAGCTCATTTGCTTCATAATCAAAAGGTCGGTGGTTCGCATCTCACCTGGGTGAAAGATTTTTTACAGATAAATAACTGCCGGCCTCAGACGAGTTGATATCTTTCACCAGGATGAGTCTCTATCACAACTTCCGTTTCATTACTTCCTTCACACAAATTTCATTACAATTAATCTGTAAAAATGTTACACTTGGACGAGTCTCGAATCGCAAACTTCGTTACACGATGTCACTATATGAAAAAATTCACTCTACCGCCGCCAAAGAAGTTTCTCTTTAAAAAAACGACCGTCACAAAACAGACCGATGACGATAACTTAAGTAAAAGTTTTCCGATTTAGTTGGAATTTGGTATACATGTTCATTTTACCAATCCCCAAGACGACTATCCGCCCCTCGCTCGCGTAAACGTAAACTTCAAACGTAAAGTTGAAATAAAATGGGAAAGTTAAAAACTTCACCTATTTAATGAGGCAAATAACTTTTAATGAAGTTCTAGGTGTTCCGGTGGTGACCGAGTCTGGAAAAGTGTACGTGCCGACGTTTCACTCCTAATGGTGGAAGCATCTTCAGGGGTGTTCATGGTGTCCTTAGTTATAAGGAGCGTTCATGTTAATATTTTTTAAATTTTGTATAAAATGTTATCAAGAGCTCCTAGCGGACCAAAACCGATTATCTTCTACTCGGGTAAACTATTGCCTTTTGCAAGAAGGTAACGTTTTCATAAGGGGAGATATAAAGGCTGGCTAAACTGTTGGCAACACTGGATTTAACAACCAAAACATATTTACAAGATTCAATATTTTTCCATGAAAGGGAGAATTTGTTTTACTTTTTCCCCATGCTAGTTATCCTCAAATTCTATTCACGCTTTTAAAATTTCCTCGTTTTAAAAATAAAGCAAGATAACAACAATTCATATATTTAAAATTCTACGAAAAGGATTATGGTCGGTATGTTGCAGTTTTTAGTATCCTATATTTCTACAGAAGTAAGTAAATAAAGTTTATAAAGGGATAGTAAAAAGATTAAATTTATATTTTTTAACTCCATAACAGCGGTAATATTATAAATCGTTTGCAGGCTTCAAGGGGGGGTTGAAATTATCCTAAGATTTAAATCGTCCAAACTCCATTATTTTGTTTCAGTTTTTTGGTGTTGAAAGGGTAACTTTTTGTTCTAGTAATTAATTGTTATTAAAGCAAAGAACAGTAAAATTTTTAGAATTAATGAGATGATAATTTCGCTTGAATTTATTTATTTAAAAAAAAAAGAAAAGAAAAAGCATAAATATTAAGTAGAGGAGGATATTAGGGGAAAACTAGGAGTTTTAATGACCAATGAAGTTGGAGGTAATATTTAAGCCGTGTCCAGACTGCCGAGCCGAACAGAGGAAACGAGCCTAACATAGGTCTCTGCGCATGCCCAGTCTGAGATGCGCAGGCGCACTTTATACTGAGCATGCGTAGAGACCAATGTTCGGCTCGTTTCCTCTGTTCGGTTCGCCAGTCTGGACACGGCTTTAAGTGACACTGTCATTGCTCGCTGAAAATTAATGCTCGCGAATCATCTGCAGGGATATCAAAAACGCGTAATTCTGCTGAGCCATTGAATAAGGTGATTATTTATTAGTTATTAAAGTGCTTTTGTTAGACCTAACACTAGAAAATGTTTCTCCAGAGCACTTTAAAGAAAATTATTTCTGTTAAAACATCTTTAAGGGCCCAACAATAGTTTGTCAAAATGGTTTGACTGAAGTTTGTCATGTAAAGACCCAAATTCCACGATCAAACGTGTTTTTAAAACTTGGCTTGACAAGCCAGTTTGACAAATAAGTTTGACGGCGTATGGGTGAAGTTTGTAAGTTTGATGGCCTGATGATGGGTAGGCAGGGCGTCAAAATTGCTGGACAAACTTTTGATCAAACAATTTCTTGTCAAACAAGTTTGATCGTGTAAGTGGGCCTTAAGTTTGACTGAAGTTTGTCAAGTAAACGCCCACATTCACAAACAGACTTGTTAGATAACCAAGTTTGCCTTAAGTTTGATCAAAAGTTTGTCAAGTAAGTTTGACGCCCTGCCTATCCAACTCACAAACTTCAGCTATAAAGGCCCCTATGCACGGTCAAACTTGCTTGTCAAGCCAAATTTGATCAAAAGTTTGTCAAGCAAATTTGAGGCTCTGCGAGCTCCACGCACTATACAAGCAAGTTTGTCAAACTTACAAGTGTCGGTGAGTTTTAGTAGTGTTTGTAGACGAGTGTACTGATGATCATGGATTTTGAAGAGTTCGTATTTGGATTAGAAAAAAAAAAATCGGGTACGGGGTACCTCGGAACTTTTCCTCACTTCAGAGGCCACTAAAGTGGCCTCTCCTATTCATTAATATTATTTAATGAAAAATGTAAGGAACTTCGTTCCTTCCGGGTGTCCCGCGACACCACACGTATTTTTTAGTACTTTGACATTTTATACCCCGTACCCCTGTGTACCAAAATCGAAACTACTACTAACTCCTACTACTAACTACTACTTTTACTAACTCAGAAACGTTCCCGAGAATGTGCCAACCATTCCCCAAAGTTTCATTGTAATCGAATGAACGGTTTAGGCAGCCATAAGAGACAGACAGACAGACATATAAACATTCATTTTTATTTATATAGATTTAAGTAAAATTGACAAAGCACTCAGAGTCTTGCGATTGTCTCTCGTGATTATTATACCGTGTGCGTACGGTTAAAAATCACAGTTTAAATCAAATACAATTCTTTAACATTAAACACAATTGAAATAGAACAGTAGCAATGAAATTAAATATATTTAACTAGCTATGACCTCTGTACCCAATAAATACCTTCTATATACGACTACGGTACACAACAATTTGTCTCAAGTCTAAAACTAACAATATATTGTATCAGAACAATAGAAAATCAAAGGTAAGCCGCCCTTGTATTATAAAAACCTACGCTTTCATAGACCATTAACATTACCTTTTCATTTTATAAATAATAACACAGACAGACAGAACAAACATGAAACAGATTCAGCTCTGGGAAGTACAGACATGTTATGAAATCGGCTGCCTTTGTTTCTCTACTGCGTCTAATCACAGCTCATTGTGTAGATACTCAACATATAAACTGTCTACTCTAGACTAATTCCAGACCAACGATTGGAAAATAACTGGTCATTCACTTCAACTATTATTGCTATTATGCAAGCAATAAGGTTAAATTGTTTAAATAATAGCATTAACTTTTATAGAGAACATTGTCTGTAGTAGACAATAACAGAGAAGAAAAGAATTTCCTATTTATTTGTATGATGTATTGGAAATACAATTGTAAATTTTTGCTTCCGAGCTTATCAAACGTAACGGAAGCTATGTGATCGTTCTAAAGAACGAAAAAATGTTATATCTCCGATTTCAAAAATTCCAAGACAGAAATCCGTTTCAGAAATCAGGGAACATTCTTAGTTCCGTGTATGTCTGTCAGTCGGTCTGTCACTCAATTTTGCGAACCAACAAATGTTAAAAACTACACGTCCGAATTTAATGAAATTTTTATGTTAGGTTATAATTAGCTCATTGTTGGTCCCATTTAAGTTTCAACCTTCTGCGCTCATGCTTCTTTTCAACATGCGCAATTGTTTACACCTATAGCTTTAAAAGAACTTATCTGATTTGTATAAAACTTTTATAGGTTATTGAAATTAAACAGCAGATAGCCCAAGAGTAATTTAAACCGTCTGCGCTCTTTAACTTTTGCTAAATTGACACTTTAAATTCATGTAAAATAGACTGCCAATTGGTGTGGCACATAGCTTCCTCGCATTCTTCTACGTACTTGATTGATTTTATGCTTTTACAAGCCATTATTGTCTAATTAGTTTGTTTCCCCCGTTTTTTTAATCTGTCAAAATTATTTCGATTTATAACACGAATTAAAGTATCAATTTAGCATAAAGTTAAAGAGCGCAGACGGTTCAAATTAATCTGGGGCTATCTGCCGGTTACTTTCGATAAAATGGATAATAGAAATAGTCTCTCCACGTTAACTGTGTGTACAGTTAACGTGGAGAGACTATTTCTATTATCCATTAAGATGACCTCCATAGACGCTCCCATATCTACAATTTCGATAAAAGTTTCATACAAATTAGATAAATACTTATGAAGATAGGTGTAAATAAATGTATGTTTGTGTGCATGTAGAAGCAACAATAATCGCAGAAAGCTGAAATGTATATGGGACCAACAATGGGCCAATTATGATCTACCATGAAAATTTCATTAAAATCGGACGTGTAGTTTTTAAGATATGATTGTTCGCAAAAATAGAGCGTCAGACAGACACAGAACCACAAATGTCCCCTGATGTCTTGAAACGGATTTATGTCTTAGAATTTTTGAAATCGGAGACCTAAATATTTTTTGTTCTTCAAAACGATCACGTAGCTTCCTTTACCTTCGGTAAATTCGGAAGCAAAAATCAAACAATTTTTAATAGAATTCTAATAGAAGTTTTTCTTTGTGGACTTGAGGTTTCTTATATGGAGTTCGTTGTTGTTTGGAATGAAAGTCCTTTTTTCTTTTCTTATTATATTTTATTGAACAAGCTTTTGTCCAGGGAACCTGGACGACTTACACTGGAAATGTTATACATAAAATCAAATACTAACAACATAAACTTGAAACAAGACACCAATAAATTAAGCAACATTTACACAAATATTATATTTAATACAAATAAAAATAAATAATTTTTTTTTGATTAGGTATGTCAGTTAAAAAAATAAATTTCATTCTTTTCAAAAAAACATATAAAAACAATCAAAATTAAGTTATTAACTTGGTAAGACTTTCATTTCCAAAATTCGTTTTTTACTTTTTTCATTTTGACCATTTCTCTCTAAATTTACAGTATTTCTAAAATTCAAAACCTGAAGAAGCCCAGGTTCCCTGGACGAAAGCTTGTTCAATAAAATATAATAAGAAAAGAAAAAAGGACTTTCATTCCAAACAACAACGAACTCCATATAATTTTTAATAGATTTAAAAAAAATTGGTAAGGCGTGAAGTCTCACGTAAAAAGGGTTTCGTTGGTATTGTGAACACAAAATTAGAGGGGGGGGGGGAGAATTTTTTTTGACAAAATGGCGGTGAAAATTAATCACTATCTCTAAGTGTTATACATTTTTGTAATCTACTCTTCAATACCTTTCATTTGATACCCCACTCAAAATTTTAAAAAAATATTTTTTTTCGAGTGACGTAAATTATCCGCCATCTTGGATTTCCATATTTTGCATATTTTTCTATATTTTTAGTAACAGCGGAAATACGATTTTAGGGGGGGGGGGTACACGCAAAATTTCGATGTTTTTTGACAAAATGGCGCCGAAAATTAAACACTATCCCTATGTGGTATATATATTTGTAATCTACTCTTCAATACCTTTCTTATGAGACCCCACTTAAAATTTTTAAAAAATCTTTTTTTTACGCGACGTGAATTATCCGCCATTTTGAATTGGAAGAACTGATAATTTTGAGTTCGCTATATTTTTCCTGTGTGCGCGTCAAAACGATCTTTTATACTGGAAAGTTTTACGTTTTTATCTCTTTTGGTTCAAAAGTTATTGGAACCGTACAGAGTGACAGACAGACAGACACAGGAACGAAACTATAAGGGTTTCTTTTTTTTGGTTTTACCAACGAAACCCTAAAAAGAGAAACAATTAACCAAATAAGACAGTAATGGCTTGTAAAAGCATCAAATCAATACTGTACATGATAGGATATGAGGAAGCTATGTGCCACACCAATCAGCAGTCTATTTTTTAATTCTTTATTAATAAAAACCTATAAGATTGAGTTAAAACAAATTGTTGCATTTATATCTCCATTAATATCTGAGTTGCATCATAAAGTGCAGAGAATCTTGAGATTACATTTTTGATATATTTTCGATTGAAAAAAAAACCGGGATTATTAGTCGTAAAAGACAAGAAGATTATTAAACTCTAAGTTGCTGAGATTATACTCTTGTGTATAAACTCATTGTTACTTAAAGTTGCAACGTTTAGTTTTTCAGAGAATAATTTATACTCAAAGTTAAACTCGGTTTAAGTTTTAAGTTCAAAGTTGTTTTTAAGTAGCATTTCCTTTAAACTCCCTACTCCCACTCTTAACAATTGTATTCGATTCTATTATGCTTAAACAACAAAATTAAAAGAAACAACAAATAAATGTCAAGAGCTTTAAGACTCGTTAAGCTTCGAATTAAAAGTACTTTGAAAATAGAGTATAAAGCAATCCTATTAAATAAAATTATCTTTAAATTAAAAAGAAAAAAAAACAAAACAAGGAAGAGAGGATATTTTAAAAGCAGTCAGGTGTGACAAAGTTGAAGATAAAATTGTAGAAAAAAAAAGTAATAATTAATGCAGTGCTGTCAAACTGTCTAGAACTAAGTTACTTATCGGACAAAAACTTTCCCGACCGTTTCAAAAACGGAAACATCCTCGATAAAACTAATTTTCTCAATAAATTTTCAAAACCGAAGGAAAGAGAGGAAAGAAAAAACCCTTTCGCAGGAAAATCCTTTTTTAAAGGAGTCAAGTAAAGCTCGCTTCAATGCCACGTGTCGGATGGCTTAACATCCTGGGTTTTACTTTTTTTATTTCATTCAAATATTTTGATAAGAATACTTACAAAATATTTTCTTATCATTTGAGTTGAAAAGGAATAAGAAAAGGAAATTCAAGGATAGGACAGAAGCTTTAATATCAATCTATAACTAGTTATGTCCTCTGGTCACGTAAAAGTAATTCATTTGTAAAACGTTCCGACGGAAAACGAATGATTATTATAGTTAGCCATAATTCTGTAACTATAACAATTTTCAATTGATTTATTTTACATTTTTTACAGATAAATCATATCTTTAAAAGAGTATTCATTTTTACTTTTCCTCACTACCTATAGTAGGAAAAGAATTGTTTTCACCAAAAAATTTTGGTTTTGAGATTTCAACGGAATTATCCGTTTTAAATGATTTTAAGATCTCCTGAGTGGTTTTCCGCATGACGTCTGTATGTATGTATGTGTGTTATTATCGTAGCGCCCAAGGTGTTCAATCTAGAGAGTTGAAACTTGGCAGAAAAATCAGTCCTTAACTGTAGTGTCAAAATACCGCCAAACATCAAATAAAATAAAATATAGGTATTAAAAATAAGGTTTTTTTTTAAGAATGATAATAAATTAGTTAGTTCAGAACGGTCACCCATCCAAGTACTTGCTGCTTCCTCCTGTTACGAAGCAGCAGTTAGATAAGTTAAGTGAATTTGCTGCAGGTGCAAGACAATTTCTGTCAGATCAAAAATGAAAATGGCACTGCTATCTTTATTTGAAACAGTTATATTGAGTGTTTTTTTGGTCATTCGACAAAAAAGATTGAGCCAGAGAAAATTATGGATACATCCACTATAGCCAATTCTTCCGACAAATCTCTTCAAAGCTTCAATTTGATTCCTATTCTTGTAATTTTCGTCCAAAAGAGTTATAGAGAAGTGGAAACTTTTTTAACTTGAATCATTATAAGCTCACTGTCAAGCTCCATGTTCAAGAACGTATTCGTTGTCAAGCTTCATGTTCAAGAACGTATTCGTTGTCAAGCTCCATGTTCAAGAACGTATTCGTTGTCAAGCTCCATGTCCAAGAACGTATTCGTTGTCAAGCTTCATGTTCAAGAACGTATTCGTTGTCAAGCTTCATGTTCAAGAACGTATTCGTTGTCAAGCTTCATGTTCAAGAACGTATTCGTTGTCATGCTCCATGTTCAAGAACGTATTCGTTGTCAAGCTCTATGTTCAAGAATGTATTCGTTGTCAAGCTTCATGTTCAAGAACGTATTCGTTGTCAAGCTCCATGTTCAAGAACGTATTCGTTGTCAAGCTCCATATTCAAGAACGTATTCGTTGTCAAGCTCCATATTCAAGAACGTATTCGTTGTCAAGCTCCATATTCAAGAACGTATTCGTTGTCAAGCTCCATGTTCAAGAACGTATTCGTTGTCATGCTCCATGTTCAAGAACGTATTCGTTGTCATGCTCCATGTGAAAGAACGTATTCGTTGTCAAGCTCCATGTTCAAGAACGTATTCGTTGTCAAGCTCCATATTCAAGAACGTATTCGTTGTCAAGCTCCATATTCAAGAACGTATTCGTTGTCAAGCTCCATGTTCAAGAACGTATTCGTTGTCAAGCTCCATGTTCAAGAACGTATTCGTTGTCAAGCTCCATGTTCAAGAACGTATTCGTTGTCAAGCTCCATGTTCAAGAACGTATTCGTTGTCAAGCTCCATGTTCAAGAACGTATTCGCTGTCAAGCTCCATGTTCAAGAACGTATTCGTTGTCAAGCTCCATGTTCAAGAACATATTCGTTGTCAAGCTCCAAACAGAAATAACACAACTGATGAAAGTATCAAGTCAAGACAACAGTTCACAGTAAAATACTGGTCAATGGAGCGAGGCCAATATTTTACTATGGCAGTATAATGCAGCAGGAAAATAACAACCAGCCTATTTTAGGCAGTACGATCTTAATACTGCCACAGTATAATACTGCCCATGTAGCAGCCTTCGGGGGAAAAAAGCGTGGTTCCCAATTTCAAGCAGTATTATACTGCTCATAAATGCAGTAACTTACTGCACTGGAGACCACTGGAGACCTGGCTTTAAAGAATTCAAATTCATAAATTTTTGTTTGACCAAGATTGTTGCACCCATTTGTTTATTGGTTATGTGCATATACATATTGGTTCATGCAAATAATACTTACATTTACTAAAACTAGGCATCGCGTGGCTCTATCATTAAAGCGAGCGTACTAAAATAATGATGAGTTGATAGTTGAGAAGAATGATTTTTTTTTTTTGGGGGGGGGGGGGGGGGAGTACATGGTGGAGTACTTCTCTGGGTACAAGGGTTAGTTCCCACAACATTCAACCCTTTTTAGGTACCAGAAAGCAAGCCCAGTGAAACTGATCCATACTTGGATGTAGGGGTTTGAATAAGATATAAAATTTAAATTAATTAAAATAAAATGGCCACCAAACACAGAGGGTTTCACAAACACACACAGGGATGCCTCCCCTTATCTTCATTTTCCATAAAATTGGAGAGAAAAGCTCACTGTTGCCAATCCTGGCCAAGTTTGCCAACAGAGCTGAGAGGGCTAAGGGCCTAAATAAAAAACCCGCAGGCCCCGAAGGGTCTTAGATGTTGGCAAGGCTTTCACCTTAGCTGGACTTTCTTGAAGACGCAGGTAGGCAGTTCATAAAAAACTGTTACAAATAGGTGTTTAAAGTATCTTAAACAGTGAGGTATCGGTTAAAAAGTTGTTTTCTCTATTTTTAACGTTTATGTCTGCTTTAATAGTTTTAACGATCTTTATCACTTCGTAGCAGTGTCTTTGTTTTAATAATATATATATATATATATATATATATATATATATATATATATATATATATATATATATATATATATATATATATATATATATATTTGAAAACAATGTTTCGCTCATCAAATAGGTGATGATAGAATCGTTTCCCGTCCTGAAATTCCAATTTTACATTTGAAGCTTACGTTTACGCGAGCGTTGCGCGCGGACTCTTTTACGGATAACGCTATCCAACAATCTCAGCCTGAGCATTAGTAAAAAGAATATGTATACCAAATTTCAACTAAACCGGCCAACTTTTACTCAAATTTATTGTCAGACACGTAAACGTCACTAAGAGACAAGATGCATATTTTGTTGAAAGTAAGAAGCTCGCTTACGCTAGCTTCAACTATAAACTTAACAAAAATGTTTTTATTTATTTACGGCATTAACTAAACATCATGAGTGACGTAGTAGACCACAAAAGTTGGTTGTTAGGAGCAACATTGATTTTATATATTTTAAAAGAAGGTAGAAATATAAAGGGAAACTAGAGAACTTGTAAACAACATGTTTGAAAGGTTGGGGGGGGGGGGGGGATAACATGTAAAGAAGGGAGAGCGCTGGCTGCGGTTACTTTCCAGGCAAGGATAAGGTAAATCCAGGTTTAGGTTCTTGGAATAAGGATGCCGCATATAATACCCCCTTACACACATGATTTTGAATAGCACAGATTTTTAAAAATATTTAGGTCAAACCAAATATTTTAAGTAGCTTTTAATTATTATTATTTATTATTATTATTATTTTTTAATTATTATTATTATTTAATTATTATTTCAATAATAATTGAAATTATTAAACATGTACATAATAATTTCAAATCTGCATCATTCTACATATTAATTATATTCAATAAATTAGCAGATTTCTCCTAGTAGTATAAATCCTACTTTGAATCTTCCAGATTCTCGTCAATTCACCTGAAATCAGGTACTGTAAATTACACTATTATTTAACAATATCTCAGACATTCATGTATCGAAATACATGAAACCACCAAAAGCCACACATTTCTACTACTTACTTCAACTTAATTTGGAGGGAGCTAGCGACCGTGTAGGTTAAACTACGTCTGCTCAGCCATCAATTGATCAGAAGGTCGGGGTTCATTTCCTCGCCGTGATACTCTGATTTACATGGCTCACTAATAGCGCCCCATCCACTGTCGTTCTTTCCGTAAGGAAAGCCGATTCCGCCAAGAAAGAGTGTCAGTGTATGGGGTTCAAGAGGAAAGAACGGCAGGATTATAATCTTGCAAGATTATCCCAGTTAGGCAACGAATCCCAAAGGTTTGTATGACACGACACGCTTTCCCTCGACGAGACAACATTCCCTTGGAAAGTGAGAGGAAAGAGACCCACACGCGTTCTTTCCTTCTGGCCTCACAAAATTTAAAAACAAACAGGATTATGCTATTTCATGTGGATGGGCAACGAAGGGATTGTAGTCACACGACAAGCCTGCAGGATAGAATGAGCGGATTGCCTCACAGGAAAGAGTGCAGGAAAGTGGTTGTGTGGATGGTAATTAACATGATTATCAATCATGCCGTGCTTTCCTTCGCGATTAAGAAAAAGGAAAGTCTGTAGGGAAAAAACGACAGTGGATGGGGCGCTATGATCACATCATACTCGCTTACAATGTACAGAGGCATGATGTGGGAAGTGGCTGGAACTCTACCACGGGGCTAGTAAAAAAGGGCCCGAATGAAGGCCTAAGTGCTTGGTTCGAACAAGTGGTTCGTCCTACCCGTACCTTACTACTACTACATCAACTTAAAACTTCCATATCTAGGAGTAAATAATATTCTTTACATAATTTGTATACTCTACATGTACAGATAAGAGTGTCTGAATTTTTGTATTTTATACAAATCTAAAGTTTTATTTCAATCTTGAAAATTTGCATACTTAAACACCAACGCAAGAGAAAGTTCACTGGTATGAGATTTTGAAATTTATGAGATTTGAAATTTGTCCGCATACGGTTCAAACTAATCTGGGGTTATCTGCGGGTTACTTTCGATAAACTATAAAAGTCTCATACAAATCAGATGAGTACTTTTGAAGCAAAAGGTGTTAATAAATGTTTGTTTGTGAGCATGTAGAAGAGAAACAAAAGAGCGCAGTTTGTTGAAACTTATATATGGGATCAACAATCAGCTAATTATGACCTACCATACAAATTTCATTAAAATCGGACGTGTAGTTTTTGAGATATGTTGGTTCGCAAAAATTGAGCGACAGACCGACGGATAGAAACGGAACCAAAAATATTCCCTGATGTCTGAAACGGATTTCTGTCTTGGAATTTTTTAAATCGGAGACATAAAAACGACCACATAGCTTCCGTTACCTTCAGGAAGCTCGGAAGCAATAATAATATTTGCTAAAATATTATAATAAACAATTGTCATTATGTTGTGTGCCTTCTGACGATATGCTTATACATAAACCTAAAAAATTGCTTGCGTACGAGTCTGCAATACAGTGAGACATTTTTATGTAACGCTTTTCGATGTCGTTTTTTGTTAATGCTTGTGTAACGCTTTTTCGTGTTGTTTTTTGGTAAAGCTTATCGAGTTTATGTGCCAATGTATAGACATGAAAATGTAAAAAAAAAAATGACCGTGCAGATTTTTGCGTTTGTAAATTAGGAATTTAATGGAACATATGTTGTGCACGATGAAAGAAAGAACATACTTTTCTTCTTTTCCAGTTTATTAAGGAGTAATCTTTTAGCTTCGTTACTTTTAATAATTTTAGCTTCGTTACTTTTGAGAACGAAAAAGTTTTATGCCTCCGATTTCAAAAATTCCAAGACAGAAATCCGTTTCAGACATCAGGGAACATTTTTGGTCTCGTGTCTGTCTGTCTGTCTGTCTGTCGGTCTGTGTGTCCGCGAATTATGAAACGTGCGACGATAACTTGAGTAAATGTCAACCGATTTTGATGAAATTTGGTAGACATGTTCATTTTAGCAATGCTCAGGACGAGTTCGTTGGACAACGTTATCCGTCCAAGCGTTCACGAGCAATGCTCGCGTATACGTGAACTTTAAATTTAAAATTGGAATTTTAGGTCGGGGAAAAAATCTAACTTCATCTATTCAATGAGACAAATATTTTTTTCAAATACAATTTTTTAGTAAAACCAACAGCGACACCGCTATGAAGTGTTAAAGATCGCTAAAACTATTAATAGTTTTTACAAAATAAACAATATTACAATAAAGTAATATAACAATAATTGTTATAGTATATATGATAGGATGCGAGGAAGCTATGTGCCACACTAATTGGCAGTCTATTTTTATAATTAATAAATGCAAAAAATTATAGTACCTATAACAAAAACAAAATAGACTGCCAATTAGTGTGGCACATAGCTTCCTCGCATCCTATCATGTACTTTATTGTTATATTAACATTAACATTATTGTTATATTACTTTATTGTTATATTGTTTGTTTTGTAAAAACTATTAATAGTTTTAGCGATCTCGAAAGCTTCATAGCGGTGACGCTGTTGGTTTAACTAAAAAATTGTATTTGAAAAAAATGTTTGTCCCATTGAATAGATAAAGTTTGATTTCTTTCCCGACCTAAAATTCTAAATTTAAATTAGAAGTTCACGTTTACGCGAGCGTTGCGCGTGAACGCTTGGACAGATAATGTTGTCCAACGAACTCGTCCTGAGCATTGGTAAAATGAACATGTCTACCAAATTTCATCAAAATAGGTCTACATTTACTCAAGTTATCGTCACACGTTTCATAATTCGCGGACACACAGACCGACAGACAGACAGACACGAGACCAAAAATGTTCCCTGATGTCTGAAACGGATTTCTGTCTTGGAATTTTTAAAATCGGAGGCATAAAAGTTTTTCGTTCTCAAAAATGAACACAATGCTTCCGTTACCTTCGCTAAACTCGGAAGCAATATAATAAAGCAAAAAATGTGTGTGTGTTTTAGACTCGCTTGGGGAGGGGACGCCCTAGCCACAGCGGTACCAAGCGCGGTAGTGGGAGAAACTATCCCTACCAAGAGTGGACAGACTCAACACCTCCTATTCCTTCCTGAAACCTTGATCCTAATATTTTCCCCATTCCTGTAACATAACGCTTTTCGAGGTATGTATCACAGCCAAAACATAAAAATGTCAAAAATAAAAGAGATAAAATTTATAATTGGGAATATTGGATTATGTAATTATTAACTGGTTCTCCTATAGAAGCAATTAATTTATCCAATAATATTACCTTGTACTTGTACAGTCTCCTGGTAGCTAAGATTAAACCTGTAGAGATTAAAGTCTGCTCTCAACTGTAATAACTTTTAAGAACTCAAACGATGATAGGGTAAAACTTTTCCTTTCCCTGAGGTATTTATCAAAATAAATGATCCTCATCCTATTAACCTGCTCTTCCAAGCAAGAAACGTCTTACTACAGCACCGACAATTTATCCGGATAAACAAGCCAATTTATCGTTTATGGATCCGGTAAAATAGGAAGTATCTTTAAGTCGGTAGCACGCTTGAAAAAAGAAAAGTATATTTCAAGAAAAGAAAGATTCCGGGGCGGAAAAGAAATCGGGAAAAGGAAAGGTCATCGTTCTTTTCGGGCCTTTTAACCTTACGAGTTGAAAATACCATAATGTATTCTCTTCAAACAGAATGGGAAAGTAACGTATTTCCTTCTCTTTACCCCCGAAACTTTCCCCCCCGAGTTTCAATACTTCATCACTACTTCACTAGCAACGGCCTACTTTTACAGCCCCTGCTTTCCCATCTTGGGTTATTTAGAAAGATACAGGCTTTTATTCGCTTTTCAGAAGAAAACTCTATGAGGAAAGCCCTTTCCACGAGTTACTCCTTACTTTATCTAAGTTGAACTTTTCACGACTAAATTTTCTTCAAAAGCAACGAAGGAAGCAGGTTTATAAAAGATCGAAGATATAATATCAATTCGGGTAAACCAAATTCAGGACTGTTTTATGTGAGAACGAGTTTCGAAAAAATTAAACGCTTTTAGGCCCCTTTCACAATATTTTTTTTTTTCCACCTTTTTTCAGTTTTTGGGGCGTAGTGCTCTCAAATTTGGAGCTAAAATTCACATCTCAATGTCACCTCGGGATATGATTTTTCACAAAAACATGTATGCCAAATTTCGTCAAAATCGGCCCAGTACAGACAACAGATGTCGAATGACAGAAAAAATATAGAAATATTGTAAAAAAAATACATGTGGTGTCGCGGGACACCCGTTAGGAGCGAAGTTCCTTACATTTTTCAGTAAATATAAATTATAAAATCACACTGCTAAGCGTCTTACTATAAATATATATTGAAAATAAGAAAAAAAGTTGATCATGATGAGTTTATAGAATATGTTTGTTAAAGGAGTTTGGATTGAAATGGACTGTTTTCTACCTACACGGCCAATTAATTTAAAATATTATAAAATATATCTCTTTCCTACTCTACAGCTTCTGCTTGAATCAGGGTGAAATTTTAGATGATTATATTTTATTTATTTACAAAACAAAGTGACATTTTTGACATATATAACAAAAATAATCAAAACAAGTCAAGTAACAGGCTTCCAACACTTTTTCCCGTCTTTTGAATCTTACGTTTACATGAGCGTTGCGCGTGAACGCTTAGGCGGATAACGTTTTCCGACGAACTCAGCCTGGGCATTGGTAAAATGAACATGTGTCCCAAATTTCATCTAACTCGGTGATCTTTTACTCAAGTTATCGTCATCGGTAGATTTCGTGACGGATTTTGCGTGACGGTGATTTTGGTCGTTTTTTTCGGATTCACTCCCGGGCTCCAGAACGTGCCATAAGGAACTTTGTTCCAAAACCACTTTTTTAGACTCACAATCCTTTCTCTTTATATGAGAAAGTAAAAAGGGTTTTATCACTTTTCTTGAAAAATAATATTTTTTCATAATTTTCAAACCTAAAAGTGGGAAAATGATAATTGTAATTAAAACTAAACTTATCGAACGTTTCATATAGATAATTAACTAGTATTTCTAACCTTTTAATAATTATTTTTATTATAGAAAAATCCATTACCTGGAGGCGAGTTTGATAACAACCAGCTCATTTGAAATGGCGCTTAAGATTATACTTCATCCTAAGTAACAATTGCTACCACTTGTCAGTCATAAAATAAAAAACATTCGAAAAGTAGTCGTTAAAAGGTATGACTAAATGAGATTCGTTTGAAATTGCAACGTAGGCAGAGCACAACGTAGGCAAGAGATAAACAAACAAACATTTGAAATATAATTGGCAATAAAAAGGAACTTTGCTCATAAGGTAAGGGATTCAAGCATGAACCGGGAGAGGGACATTAACAAGAACTTTTTTTTTTATCCTTTGTCACAAACATCCCACTTGTCTCATATATAACGAGCCCAGTTGGAATTTAAACAGGCATTATTAGCTCGTGTTGACAGGTAGGGGGTAGGGGGGGGGGGGTTATCAAGAACTACAGTGTTTACGAAACAGAGTCAAATTATTTCATCAAAAATTGCAGATACTAACAATGCACTGGGAAAAAGCAAAATGAACTCTTACCATGTTTCCCTAAATTCGACTTCATTTTAAAAACTGGACCAACCCCAACAGGTTGTTGGTCAAAGTTAAAGAAACAATATTATAATCTATATCTTCATTTTAAGATATGAAATGATAACTTTTAGACTCGCACATTTAAGTTTCACGCACTTCTAGGTTATCAGGAAGTGGTTCAAATAAAGATTTCAAGATTTCTATCAGAAAGATAAGAGAGGCAAATAAAAACTTGTAATAAAAATAATAGTCAGGGTGCCCATAGGCAAAAAAGTAACTTATACATACTCTTTCCAAACCTTTTTGTATGGCTTGTTTAGGCAAAGTCTGACACCGTTTTCCTCTGTGACTTTTTTTTAGTTTTGGGGCGTTTTTTTTTATTTGAACCCTAAAATTTTGACGCGTCAGACTAGAAAATCGGAAAAAGTTCTGCGTCAGACAATATTAAATGTTGATTTATAGGGTTCAAATAATGTATCTTGAGAAAATCAGCCAGTTATTAATTAATGATATTAATTTATTTTAATTACTAATAATGGATATATTAATTAATATGAACTAATATTAATTAATGATTAATAACCAGCTGATTTTCTCAAGATACATTATTTGAACCCTATAAATAAACATTTTAATATTGTCTGACGCAGAACTTTTTCCGATTTTCAAGTCTGACGCGTCAAAATTTTAGGGTTCAAATAAAAAAAAAAACGCCCCAAAACTAAAAAAAGTCACAGAGAAAAAACGGTGTCAGACTTTGCCTAAACAAGCCATACAAAAAGGTTTGGAAAGAGTATGTATAAGTTACTTTTTTGCCTATGGGCACCCTGACTATAATACTTGAACACCAAAAAAGAAAGGATTATAAACAAGTGGACAATATAAATAACTTGCTGATGATGTACTCATATAGTGATGATTAGCATCATTTATCTCTTCACTAGAGTTTGGATCAATATGCACTTAAAAACCTCAATATATGATATATGCATTTGAAAATTGCTAAATATGCACTTCAAATAAGCAACTTATCCCAAATATATGCACTCAAATATGCACTTATCCCAAATATATGCACTCAAATATGGACTTATTCCTAATATATAATGTCCAATACGCAGCTATAATATATTAAATAGTGTTATGTAAAGGGCATTTCAAGGTTTTAAAATACCTAAAAACCTGGCATTTGAAGATTAGACAGGGAAATATACAAGAATAACCACCAAAAATAGAGTTATTGACTATATATTTTAAAAACAATTAAAATTTACAATTATTTAAGAATTAATTTTTAAAATGGGTAACGAACTCATTTTTATCCGATAATAAAAGCAGCAGTCTATGGATCGTCAGCGGTAGCTTTGTCCGGGATTGAGTAAAAAAAAGAAAAAGGGCCTGCTTAGGGTATCAACCAGTAGGGACTGGTAAACCAGGGGTTTAAGTGTACCGTTAGACAGTGAATGACTTCTAATCCTCAAAAGGTTTTGGTACCTAGATAATATATGTTTGACTAAAAATATGTATTTTTAAATTTGAATTTAAAGTGGCCTAGTGCCTTCCAAACATCATAATTCGTAAAGAAAAATCACTTGGGGCAATAAAAAAATGATATGCAAAATATGCAAAATCCGAAATGAGTCATCACAAGGCACGCTCTTATATCTTATACATAAAAGCAGCTAAACAAATTATACTTTAATTATAATAAAACCATGTATTTATCTAATATTCTAGAAGATGCATACGCTGTTCCGCCGTTATGAATTAATCGATAAACTTCATGGTTATATCAAAATCTTTTTATTTTTTTCTTTCTATTTACTTTTTCATATAAAGAAAAAGTATGATTCGAAAATTCAGTTTTGAGGTTTTGATGGATTAGGTTTTGAAGAGCCTGGTTCGATTCCCCACCGAGGAGAAGTTATTTTTATGGTAAATGTTGATGATATGTTCAATAATTATTAAATGTATCAACTAAAATTCGAAGGCTTATAAATAAAAAACACTGGGCTAAGTAATTATGAACTCGTATATGAAAAAGTTAGTCTGAGTTGTCTCAGACCGTTTTTTCATTACTTATATCCCAAACATCATTACTAATAGTTTATTAAAAGAATATATATATATATATATATATCACTCACTAACACAAATTGTATATATATATATATATATATATATATATATATATATATATATATATATATATATATATATATATATATATATATATATATATATATATATATATATATGCTCACTATAAAACAAAACCGCATTAATATTTCATGCGCAATAAAATTTAAAATATAATCTGGTCTTTTTAAATCTCTTTAAGTTCACAAATCTTAATATATTTTATCGTAAGCATTATTGTAATTAAACATTTATTGCAACTTGGCTACGTCCTAATATCGTCTGTCTGTGAACTATGGAGGGGGCAAAGGGAATCTAAAGGAGATGCTAATTCCTTGAAAATTGGCCAAAGGGTTTGGAGAGGTCGTAATATCACAGGTATCCTTAGTCCCTGGTAATATATTGCTCTGAAGCTGCTATAAGCTACTCTATAATATAGCTTAACTTATAAGCAATATAACTAGGACTCTTGGCATTATAACTAAAGTTACATAAAATATATTACTAATTAAAATACATAATAGGAAACGTTTTCAAAAGCAGAATATTTTCTAAATCCATCCTAATCATAAAATCAAGTTATATTTAACTTTTGGCTTTGTTCGTACATTGACTTCGTGTGCTTTGTTTCTTGTGGCAACAATACAGTTAAGTTATGGTGCAAATTAAGTGACAACAAACGTTATTATTGTGTTTAAACAAAATATAACAAAAGATTGTGTGAATCTACTTGTATACACAGACATACATAAACACACATATATATATATATATATATATATATATATAACAAAAGATTAAACAAAATATAACAAAAGATTGTGTGAATCTACTTGTATACACAGACATACATAAACATATATATATATATATATATATATATATATATATATATATATATATATATATATATATATATATATATATATATATATATATATATATATATATACAATATACACACACTTCTAATAATATTAAGTTAGAATTTTATTAACTTAATATTTAATGAGGTTAAAAATAACTTACAACCTACTTAATACTTACCTGGTAAGCTTATGGGGCTTCAGAGGTTTACAGTAAGTGTAGTTTATTCGATTTTTTTTGTTTAGAGTTCTTTATACAGCGGCTCTCTTAAAAAAATTTTTTTATTCTCCACTGTTGATTCAAGGTTAAATTAAGGATTCAGGTATTTCCGGTAAAGTCAGATTTTAATTGGTGGAAAATTCCAAAAGCATTCTCTTAACAATGCATCTTTCTAGAGGATCTTACTGAGAGAGAGAGAGAGAAAAAAAATCGGTCCCAGAAACCCAGACAAACTTTCTCATATACGAGTTCATAAAAACTTAGCCCAGTGTTTTCAATTTATTAGTTTTTTAAGTTTTTGTAGGTACGTGTAATTATTATTGAACATTATATCAGAATTTATTGAGAGAGATTGTAAAGATGGTTGATGAGGTGTAAGAAATGAAAACTCCTATTTCATAGAGTGAGACGTTAGGCATTTGTGTCTGTTTTTATAATGTTTTTTACTTGGTAATGTATCATTTTTATTGTGTTAAGTTTAAATGTACCCTGTTATTTAATTTTTATTTATATATTTAATATTTATTATAAAATAAAAAAAACCGTAGCATTGATGAAGTTGGTATAGTATTAATTAGTAATTTTAATTGACTAATTTAATTAATTTTAATTTTGACCCTCTCCTATGGAGATAGATATGTTTTTAACAACAACCATTACCAACATTCCATGATTATTAAGATATTAATAAAAAAACGACTGAAGATGACCTTATGTTAAGGGTCGAAACGTCTCACTCTATGAAATAGTAGTTTTCATTTCTTACACCTCATCAACCATCTTTACAATCTCTCTCAGTAAATTTAGAAGGGTGTACTACACAGATTAATAATATTTTATGTTATTATTAATTTAATCTTATTCAGAATTTATTATAAAAATAACAATTTATCACAAAAATAACTTCTCCCGCTCTAATGATATTTACTCAGGAACCAGTTTTTTTCCGGGAAAACAGTTTTTATCTTAAAATTTGTATTTAAATGGACTACATTTTAGAATTTTTTAAAAATAAAAACGGTCACAACCGTTTTCGATAATTATTTTTTTGTTTGACGTTTTTTCAGAGTTTTTGGTGGGTAGCGCCCCCCAAATTTGAAGCTATAATTCATTTCTCGATTTAGTCTCGGAATATAATTTTTCTGAACCAGTATGCCAAATTTCGTCAAAATCGGCCAAGCAGATTAGGCTCCACGTGTCTGCACAGACAGACGACAGTAACTGTCAGACATTTTTTTGGACTCAGGGGACCTCAAAACGCGTTAATCCATCAAAATCTCAAAATCGAATTTTCGCGCTATCACAATACTTTCATTTTAGATGAGAAAGTTAAAACGGTATGACTAAAATAATGCAGCAATGTGAGTAGCCAAATTTAAGAGAACTTGCCAAAGAAAGACAAATATAACCATATCCACTTGTTCTTTTCGGTATCTGTTTGTTTTATCTTTTCTTTTTGCGTTTCCTCTCGCGGATAAACAAAGTTTTGGAATGTTTGGCGCGAAGATCAACTACTCTAAATCTGTACTAAAAGCATTGTAGTCTTTACTTGGAGTCTACTTCCTTCGCTATGAGAAAAGTAGTTATTTAAAGATTGTTAATTGTTATTGAAGATATATAAGGTATAATCTAGGAAGATTATAAGATAGTCAGATTGGTGAGTAACTGGTTAACCATGAAATAGGACAGATGTGTGCGACGTTACTCCAATCAATATACAAGTTTCATTATAAATAGCAATAATATAAATCTGAATAATTATATTCAAGGTAAAATAATTTATATTGAAATTTAATGTATCTCTTTACTTTTCCTTACCTATGGTAGGAAAAGTAATTTTTTCAACCAACATTTTTATTTTCGAGATTTAAACTGAATTATCCGTTTTTGTTTTTTTTTAGGACCTCTAGATTGGTTTAAAGCATGACATCTCTATGCGTGTATGTGTGTTATCATCTTAGCACCCAGGGATTTATCCTAGAGTGTTGAAACTAGGCAGAAAAATCAATCCTTATTTCTAGTTGTATCCCCCGGAAATTCAACATTTTCCGCCATCTTGAACCCATTTGCTGAGTCAGCAAAGATTAAAAAAAAATCGAAAAGTGGTCCGATCGAGTTGAAATTTGGCACGAATGTATCTACCTCTCTGTATGACAAATAAAATCCACCAAATTTAATTATAATATTGGCCGCCATTTTGAAGTTATCGATTTTTGAAACTTTGACGGTTAATAATACCCAAAGTATAAATACGTATTTGAGATGTAGCATATCGTTGGTACCGGTAAAAAAATAAGGAACAAAATAAAAAATCGGTCCGAGACAACTCAGACAAACTTTCTCATATACGAGTTCATAATTATTTAGCTCAGTGTTTTCCATTTATTAGTTTTCGTACATTTAATTATCATTGAACATTTCATCAAAATTAATCATAAAAATAACATCTCCTGGACGGGGAATCGAACCCGGGCTCTTTCCGCCCGCGTTTTAAGCTTTTTTTTTCATGAACTAGATTTTTCCCGGGAAAACGGCTTATATAGTTAGATTCGTACTTAAATGGGCTACATTTTAGAATTTTTTAATCAAAATCGTCGGAACCGTTTTCGATAAATAATTTTTTTCACGTTTTTGCAAAGTTGGGGGGGGGGGGGGGGGGGTAGCTCCCCCAAATTTGTAGCTAAAATTCGTTTTTCTGAACATGTATGCCAAATGTCGTCAAAATCGGTCCAGTAGTTTAGGCTCCAGGCGTCTGCACAGACAGACATTTTTTAAAAACCACTTTTCTGGACTCAGAGAACCTCAAAACGTGTAAATCCATCAAAATTTCAAACTCGAATTTTCGCGCCATCACAATACTTTCTCTTTATATGAGAAAGTAAACCCCCCCCCCCCCCAAAAAAAAACCCGAGAACTTCCATTAATTAGTTTAAAAGTTGTAAGCAGGGGTATCCAACTCTAATATTCTAGAGGTGTAAGACCACTAGCGCTGGTCGAGCTGTTTGGGGGTTAAAATTGTAAACTACTTATGATCTTTTGACATTCCTCGAATTCTAAGATATAAACAATAAATACAGGTTGTCAGACATTTGTACTATTTTATAAATAAAGAAAAGAAAAAAAAACGAGCTTCTATAAAAACGTCCAGTCATGCACCATGACTTAATGAGCGAATTTTCAAAGAAATCTGCGTATTATTGGCTTATGATAATATAGGAAAATTTTGGTTTAGAATTTGCATGGGTGAAAAAAAAATTTGGTACACAGGGGTACGAGGTACAAAAGTCAAAATCGTATTTACCCTTCAAGATGCATGTCGTTGGAAAGCACTTTAAGAGTACAGTAATTGTTGTTATGTACACTTTTATCATATTTTCATATAAAAGGGGGGTAAAATGGGAAAAACACGTTTTTATGCTATTTTTGACCCTAAATTGTAAAAATTTGACCCCTAAATGAACTCCAAAAATTCTGGCCAACGAACTCATCCTTTCTTTTGATATTATGTATTGACATTTTAAAATTTGTTTGAAATTTTTAAGTGCATCCTAAGGGGAGATATCGTCTGGAGTGACACACATATATACATACATACATAAAAAAAGTGTTAAATTTTAGGAATCGATTCAGAATGGTCTAAATCGGATTTCCATGGAATAATTTTTCAAAAATTCGCATTACAAAAATTTTGAAGCCATTGCAATAGCGTGATTTTCTTTGAAAATTCGCTAAAAGAAGAAATAGGCAAATATTTTAGTATTTATTTGGAGTCTAGTTTCTTCTCTATAAGAATGTATACGTATAATAATTAACTAACTAATTAAAACTCAACTTGATCAGTGGAACTACATAACAATGAATGAAACAAATAAGTCTCAATAAAAAAGATTTCTAAATTGTACTCGATACAGGTTTAGTCCCTAAACATCCAGTAAAAGGAAATTGGATTTTGTCCAAGTATCTATAAATAGTGCTATATAAAAGGATTTTCTGATTTCCAATCTTGTTTGGTTTTGATGTGATCTCGAGGAGTAAATTTTAGGGTCAGAATTAGCAAAGAGCCTCTGTAGGCATGTCTTACCCAGTTCCACGAGGGCTCTACCCTTTGTTTTACAAATGAAAGGGTCTCCTCTATCCCTTATCTCTTGCCCTTTGAACCAAGTTGACAACTCACAAACCCCCCCTCGAGCAACATAACGTACGCAACCTTTATACCAAAGACCAACTTACCTTCAAACACCGTTCAGACACATTCTCTTAGAAAGACCTTCATCAGACGCCCAAGAAAGGACCTCTTCACTTTAAATATAATGAATTCTTTGAACAAGATAAAGAACCAGAATAAACAATTTTTTTTAATTAATATCACGAATAAAATGCGGTATTGACCATAAAATTATTTTATTATAGGGGAAAATTTATCGGTTCTGAATAATTATAATAATCTGAAGCTAAAGAAATATAAATAAACAGGTCAAGTGTGTGCTAGTCAGCACACAGCGGGGGTCCGTAGGCAACACTGTATTGTTTAAGTAGTAGATATTGCTGGTGCTTTTTCAAATGCTAAAAAGCATTTGCATTTACTTTGCATTTGCATTTACATTTGCATTTACTTTGCATTTGCATTTACATTTGCATTTACTTTGCATTTGCATTTACATTTACATTTACTTTGCATTTGCATTTACTTTGCATTTGCATTTACATTTACATTTACTTTGCATTTGCATTTACTTTGAGCTATCCTAAAAGTCTGATATTCTCAAAACACATAAACAAACTTCTGATTAAATATTTTTTTCCAGTGAACCAAACTATAAACATATAAATACATCGTAAAGAGCATAATTATAAGAAAAACGTATTTTGTCAATTAAAAAAAAAAAAGAAAAAAGTTTTTTCCAAATTTCCAAAAGAGGGATCTTTAATTTTGGTCGAAGAATGTTCAGGATTTTTTTTTTCAGATTTTTTGCATTTTACATAAGCGTGATAAAGGGAGGGGGGAACCTTTTCACACCCACGTCAAACCCGCCTACGCTAGCCCTATCAAAGCTTATAACAAAAAATGATATATTTTTGTAATCAACTCGGCGTACCCTTATTCATATGATACCCCATACGATGCCCAAAAAAATAATTATTTTTTAACCCTTAAGTTTTTTTACCCTAATTTTTTTGAAAAATAATTTTTTTAAGTCGCAATATTTTTAAAATATGTGGTAAGGTACTATAAACAAAAATGCCAAATATCAAAGTGATCGGACGAAAGGAGTAGCCGTGAGAGCAGGAGACAGACAGACAGACACACAGGAAAAGATAAGGGTCCTAGGTTTTGGCTAAGGACCCTAAAAAAATAAAAATAATATAGTTTAAAAAAAATGTTATATAGTATTTGTAATCTAATACTCAGTAGCTTTCATTTGATACCCCACTCGAAAAATACATTTTTGTGATCTTATCACATTAAAGCAAATTGCGCATGCATATATTAAATTTTAACTTCTCTATATTTTTTCCTATGTATGAGTAACAAGTTGCGACACTGGTTTAAACTCTCTAGCTTGTAGGGTTCAGGAGATATGAACCAAAGTGCGACGGACAGACAGACTAAGCAAAAGGGTTTCGAGGAAGATCTAAGAAAAAGCTTGCAACTAGTTAAATATACAGAAATAACAACAGTACCTGTCGAATAAAGCGTTATCCTGGTCGCATCGATGATCCTTAAGATCGCGCCAAGACTTGCCGTGCTTGCAGGTAGTGACCAGCACCATGTCTCGTCCGTTGTGAAGATGGTACAGGGAATTCCTCGTCTCAGATCCTATCCCATGTACGTACCTCTTTCCCTTGAACCCCAACAAGTACCTCTTGTACACTGGGAACTCGTTAGATAGCACAGAACCTCGCTCTCCTCCGCGCTCCACGTGTTTCTAAAAACATAAAAAACAAAAACATTAATATTTAAGTCAGAAGTGAAAGAAAGTACATACTACTAAAAGGGTTTCTTCAGTCATAAAAATTCATATTTCCTGCATTATTATCTTTACATTATTTTATTTATCCTTACATTATTATTATTTTACTAAAATATGTTAAAAAAATTGCACTTTGCTGGAACAAGATTATCCTTTAGCATCTTAGGTATGCACTTATTTGGTTCTTTTTGGGGATAAAATGACCACCATTTTGGAGACGTGATGTATATTTGTGATCTTCATTTCAATATCTTTAAAATGATACACCACACAAAAATTTTGAGTTACCATAGTGAAGGTAATCTAAAATTTGACTTTTTTATATTAACTCCAGGAAATATTTTTGTACCGAATATAAAGATAAAGTATTTTGATGGCGCGAAAATTCGTTATTGAGATTTTGATGGATACACGTTTTGAGGTCTTCTGAGTCCAAAAAAGTGGTTTTTAAAAAATGTCTGTCTGTCTGTCGTCTGTGCAGACGCCTGGAGCCTAAACTACTGGGCCGATTTTGATGAAATTTGGCATACATGATCAGAAAAATCATAACCCGAGGCGAAATCGAGAAATGAATTTTATCTCCAAATTTGGGGCCACTATCCACCAAAAACGCTGAAAAAACGCAAACAGAAATTATTTCTCGAAAACAGTTCCGACGATTTTCATTAAAACATTCTAAAATGTAATCTATTTAAATAGACCGGGAAAAATCTAGTTCCTGAGAAAATAGCTTTAAACGCGGAGGGAAAGAGGCCGGGTTCGATTTCCCGAAATATTTGTATGATATATTTTGATAAAATGTTAAATAATAATTAAATGTACCAACGAAAACTAATAAATGGAAAACACTGGGCCAAGTAATTATGAACTCATACATATATGAGAAAGCTTGTCAGAGTTGTTTCTGGCCGATTTTTCTTCAATATTTGGACCTTTCCTTATGGGATAGCGTGGAAGGACATTTTTTTAGGGGTTTTGCCTTGGTAATGTCGGTGGTAAAATGGCCAATCATTTTGGAAACGCAATATATATTTGTGATCTACATTTCAATACCTTTAAAATGATACCCCCACTAAAAAACTACAAACAAATAAAAAAAGTTGAGTTCAAAATTTCTCGCAGATAGAAAAATGTCGAGTTGCAAAGTTTGCAACATTTTCCTATTTTTGGACAAAATAATTGCTTGCATACGAGTCTGCAAGACAGTGAGACATTTTCATGTAACGCTTTTTGATGTATGTAAGTTTATTAGGAATAAAATGCTAAGGGTCATGGCGTTTGTCTGGTGCAAAAATCGAAACAGTAGAACAGAAGTTGTAGTTGAGGGGGGACGGGGCGCCGCTAGGACGCGCGAGTGACTACTGGAGCGGTAGCGAGAAGCGAAGAGCGGAAGTCGGCGCAAAGCCAGTTACGCTCAAGGTGAAGGTGTAGACCCTACTATGGCGAGCCCGCGGGGGGAAGGCTCCCCCTACAACCTCTTCTCTAGACATTACGTATACTACCTCCTGCCTCTTTCTAATTTCTAACTCCCTGTTACACGTGTAACGCTTTTTTGACTAGATTTGTAGTAACGCTTTCCGAGTTCATGGGCCATAGCCAAGACATGAAAATGTCAAAAGTTTAACTTGAATACTAAATTTCAAATCTCTAGCTACAATAGGTTGGGAGATAAGATCCAAGATGCGACGGACGAACTACCAAAAGCATAAGGGTTTCTAGGATGACCTTGAAACCCAATTAGAGAGTTAACGTTTTAAAAAAAAGGGTAGTTAGTTTAAGAAGAAAAAAAAGTTCATAAAGTTTCAGTAAATCGAAAACTGTGACCCCCATTTAAGCCTTAATTTAAAGAGGGACACTATTGATCTGGCTGGGTCCGTCCGTCCGTGAATAATTTCAATAGCGGTAAGAAAAATAACCCATTTGAACTAATTATAAGTCTCTTAGTTTTCCGGTATTCCGTTGTACCCCTTCGTGACAGGGAGATCCAAATAAACAGGTCAAGTGTGTGCTAGTCAGCACACAGCGAGGGTCCGTAGGCCACACTATATAGTGTTTAACTGTAAAGTGTATAAACAGTGTTTTTTTAAAATGCTAAAAAGCTTACTTTGAACCATTCTAAGGGTCCGATATTCTCAAAACACACTCTGATAAATTATTTTTTTGCCACTGAACCGGACTACAACCATATAAATACATCGATGAGACCATAATTATAAAAAAAAGTATTTTGTCAATAAAAAATAAAATAATATTTTTTTCGAAATTTCCAAAAAGTGATCTTCACTTTTGGTCGAAGAATGTTCAGGAATTTTTTCAGATTCTTTGCACTTCACATAAGCGAGATAGATGGGGGGGACACGTTTCACACCCGCTTCAAACTCGCCTACGCTCGCCCTATCAAAGTTATAACCAATGAATTATATATTTTTGTAATCAGCTCGACGTACCCTTTCATATGATACCCCTCACGGTGTCGAAAAAAAATGTAAAATTTTTAACCCTTAAGTTTTTTTACGCTAATTTTTTTGAATTTTTTTTTAAGTCGCTATATTTTTAAAATATGTAGGTAGGTACAAGACACATACATGCCAAATTTCAAAGTGATCGGACGAAAGGTGTAGCCGTGAGAGCACGCGAGAAGACGGACGGACAGACACACGCAGGAAAATATAAGGGTCCTTGGTTTTGCCTACGGACCCTAAAAATTAATTATGGAACATCCTACGGATGCCTACGCACCAAGCTAATTATTAGTCGATTAACCCCCTTACACTAATACTCCTATTTTATTTATCTATTCTTTTTGGCACTTCTTTAGATTGTTACTCCCTTTTGCTTTTGTTTTTTATTCAAACGGGAAGGTGTACGGAATGCACTTCTTTAAACTATTACTGTCCTTATAAAAACAGAAGTGTGATATTCCTTTGTCCGAAAGTACATTGGATCATTGGTACATTGGAAGAACCATCCCTTTGTCTTAATAGTTATTTAGTCAAAGTCAGAAACGGATTTCTGTCTTTGAATTTTTAAAATCGGAGACATAAAATATTTTCGTTCTCCAGATCGATCACATAGCTTCCGTTACCTTCGGTAAGCTCAAAAGGATAAATCGAATTGCTTATAAATTGTTGTTTATGGATAAAACAGTAGCATTTGTTCATTGTTAAGAGAAAACTGTTTAATCTGAGCCACGTTTAGAGAAGATCTACGTCTACGTGCACGTAAACGGTTTATTCTGGACACAGGTGCTCCATCAACTTGCCCTGGCTATCCATCGTTAAAAATTAAATTAGTTTAATTTTCTCGTCGATTCTGTTGCCCACCCTTCACACTCTCTCACTTCGTAATTAAAAGTAAAATAACCTCTCACTCGAGGCAACTCCAATAACAAAGTTGCCCCTTAGCCCTCATAATGAGAAACTTTTATAATTTACTGGGAAAAATGTCCGTCAGAACTCTGTTGGAAAGCCAACAGTCGACATAATTTTGAGTTATGAAGCTCCTTAATTTTAAAATTTCACGCTTAATATTATAGATATGTATTTTATGCAGATAAGAAACTTTTTAATCAAATATTTAAACATATTAGATAGTTTAAAATGAAGTAAATGTTAAATGAAATTAAAATTCATATTTGGTAATATCCTTTTATGAACTGGCACTTCACTGCATTCTGGGATTCGCAAACCATAGTTATATATCATTCATTATTAGCTTCTAATACATTACCTAATGTAATAATGTATTGTACTACGTTTCCATGATTTTCAAAACCGTTTTGAAATTGTTTTTGGTATTCAAAACCCCGCATGGATGTGATTTCAACACGTTTTGAGTTCAAGGTCTCAGCTAACAGTTGTAATTAATCCTGGGCTATCTGCGGGATACTTTCGACAAACCATCCAAATTTCAGAACAATCAGATAAGTACTTTTGAAGATGTAGGTGTAGGTGTACATAAATGTATGTTTGTGCGCATGTGGAAGATACAATAAACAGGTCAAGTGTGTGCTAGTCAGCACACAGCGAGGGCCCGTAGGCAACCCTGCGTATAGTTTAAGTAGTACCTAATTGATGGTGTTTTTTTAAAATGCTAAAAAGCTTACTTTGAACTATCCTATGGGTCTGATATTCTCAAAACACATAAACAAACTTCTGATAAAGTATTTTTTTGCCATTGAACCGGACTACAACCATATAAATACGTCGAAAAGACCATAGTTATAAAAAAAACGTATTTTGTCAATAAAAAATAAAATAATATTTTTTTCGAAATTTCCAAAAAGTGGTATCTTTACTTTTGGTCGAAGAATGTTCAGGAATTTTTTCAGATTTTTTGCACTTCACATAAGCGAGACAAAAGGGGGGGACACGTTTCACACCCACTTCAAACTTGCCTACGCTCGCCCTATCAAAGTTATAACCAAAGAATTATATATTTTTGTAATCAGCTCTACGTACCCTTTCATATGATACCCCTCTCACGGTGTCGAAAAAAAAATAAAACAATTTTAACCCTTAAGTTTTTTTACCCTAATATTTTTGAAAAATATTTTTTTTTTAAGTCGCTATATTTTTAAAATATGTGGGTAGGTACAAGACACATACATGCCAAAGTTCAAAGTGATCGGACGAAAGGTGTAGCCGTGAGAGCAGGCGACCGGACGGACGGACAGACACACGCAGGAAAATATAAGGGTCCTTGGTTTTGCCTACGGACCCTAAAAACGTGAGCAGAAGGTTGCCACTTATATGGGACCAACAAAGGGCCAATTATAAAATCAGACGAGTAGTTTTTAAGATACGTTGGTTCGCAAAAATTGAGTGACAGGCCGACAGACAGACACGGAACAATGTTTCCAGATGTCTGAAAAAGATTTCTGTCTTTGATTTTTTATAATCGGAGACCTAAAAAATGTTCGTTCTTCAGAACGATGACATGGCTTCCGTTACCTTTGGCAAGCTCGGAAGCAAAAATCTAGAAAGGCACTACATTTTTTTTCTAAAAAAAAAAAAAAACATGTCCCGCCCATTTTGATGGACTGTGATTTTCATGATTCTGAGTACAATGTCCCGCAGACGAACTTAGCCGACCAAACATACTTAAAAGGCACTAAAAGATTAACTTATACACAAAATTAGATTGATGTTAGACACTTTTTTGCACGCTATCTCCTGGACAATAATAATTAGGTACGTTTCCCAAAGAAAAAATCGGTCCGAGACAACTCAGACAAACTTTCTCATATACGAGTTTATAATTACTTAGCCCAGTGTTGTCCGTTTATTAGTTTTCTAATGTATATTTAAATATTATTGAACATTTCATCAAAATTTATCATAAAAATAACTTTTTCTGGGCGGGGAATCGAACCCGGGCTCTCTCCGTCTGCGTTTTAAGCTAATTTCTCAGGAACTAGATTTTTCCCGGGAAAACGGCTTATATCGTTGGATTCGTATTCAAATGGACTACATTTTAGAATTTTTTAATCAAAATCGTCGGAACCGTTTTCGAGAAATAATTTTTTTTCGTGTTTTTTCAGAGTTTTTGGGGGGTAGCGCCCCCAAATTTAGAGCTAAAATTCATTTCTCGATTTCGCCTCGGGGTATGATTTTTCTGAACATGTATGCCAAATTTCGTCAAAATCGGCCCAGTAGTTTAGGCTCCAGCGTCTGCACAGACGACAGACAGACATTTTTTAAAACCCACTTTTTTGGACTCAGGGGACCTCAAAACGTGTAAATCCATCAAAATCTCAAAATCGATTTTCGCGCCATCACAATACTTTCTCTTTATATGAGAAAGTAAAAAGACAGTTCTATAGTAATGATAACATTAATGGGTGCAATATTTAAATTGGTTTTTCGGTGAAATCCACGTCACAAAGGGTTTTATTTTTAACGTTTTGCTTCCACTACAGGAAGAATCTTCATAAGCGTGGTGCATCGTGATGTTCTCGAACTCGAAGCAACAAGTTTTACCAGATTATCTTCTTGTTGATTCGAGTCAAAATCACGATGCAGCACACTCCTGAAAATGTTTCCACTAGAAGAAGCTTCAAACTTAAAACTTAAAACTTCAAACCCTAATTGAAAAAATCGGTCCGAGACAACTCAGACAAACTTTCTCATATATGAGTTTATAATTACTTAGCCCAGTGTTTCATTTATTAGTTTTCAAATGTACATTTAAATATTATTGAACATTTCATCAAAATTTATCATAAAAATAACTTCTCCTGGTCGGGGAATCGAACCCGGGCTCTCTCCGTCCGCGTTTTAAGCTAATATCTCAGGAACTAGATTTTTCCCGGGAAAACGGCTTATATCGTTGGATTCGTATTCAAATGGACTACATTTTAGAATTTTTTAATCAAAATCGTCGGAACCGTTTTCGAGAAATAATTTTTTTTCATGTTTTTTCAGAGTTTTTGGGGGGTAGCGCCCCCAAATTTAGAGCTAAAATTCATTTCTCGATTTCGCCTCGGGGTATGATTTTTCTGAACATGTATGCCAAATTTCGTCAAAATCGGCCCAGTAGTTTAGGCTCCAGGCGTCTGCACAGACGACAGACGACGTTGGTTTTTCGGTGAAATCCACGTCACAAAGGGTTTTATTTTTAACGTTTTGCTTCCACTACAGGAAGAATATTCATGAGTGTGGTGCATCGTGATGTTCTCAAACTCGAAGCAACAACTTTTACTACTTTATCTTTTTGTTGCTTTTTGCAGCACACTCCTGAAGATGCTTCCAGTAGTGGAAGCGAAACGTAAGACTTCAAACCTTTCGTGACGCGGATTTCACCGAAAAACCAAATTATTTATTACAATTCAACCCACGGCAGCCCTCCATCCTGTATAACGACTGAAAACTGATAAAGATCAAATGATAAGAAAACAAAACTTCCATTGGATTAAATTTAGACTGAATGAAATCAGCGATGTAAAAAGAATTATTTGTTGAATGAACTGATATCTAAATGGGACACTCTTACTTTAAGCCCTCTTGACAGAACTCTGAGAGAATTTTGTCATGATAAGAGTCAGATAAAAAGAAACATTCAAAACTACTCAATTAAGTGCCGTCTCTCTTCTTGAGTGTTGTATTCATTGTAATTCTTCTTTTTCTTATTTTAGAAGTCATTCAAGTTAATAAACATATTAAATTGATTGATATGATTGATAAGTAACTGAATTACTTTTCGCACGCATAATTTTATAAACGGAATAAACACTTCTTCTTTTTTCTTTCACATTTCAAAATCAAACCATATTCTTCTGGTTTATTTGGTAAAAACGTATTCGCAGTTTAAACCTAGTGCCCAAGATCCTAATAATCACCGCCTTCTCCAAAGACTTCTTTTAACAAAATACCCTAAGCTGTTTTGCATCGCTAAATCTACGAGAGCCATTGCCAAGCTATCCGCAGCTGACCAGATACGAGTATTATCCTTAAAAGACACCAAAAGATTAAATTGTGCACAAAACTTAAGCTTGATATTAGTCAGACAATTGTTTGCACGCTATCTCCTGGACTGTTATTAGTGTTTATTTTGGTTCCACTATGGGTGCCACTAGAATCTGCAGACCTGTAGTTAGACTGGTGGTGGTTCTATATGTAGGAGAGGTTTTGACACTGTCATGGTGAGACGAGAAGGCGAAGGTGGGAACGAAAGTTATTAAATAAGAATCTTCTGAGCTGTTCGTGACAATGATATGGAGAATAGCGTATAAAGACCAATAGAGAGCAGACATGTGCGGAGTCCCAGATCTGGTAATTGAAGCCAAGAGAGCCAGACTGTGATAAGCAGGGCATCTTAAATGAATAGGTTATGATAGGTCAGTCAAGAAGGTGTGAAGAGGGAGATATGGACGAAGAAAGCAAGATCATGGCCTAGGTTGAGATGAACTGATGAATTGATGACAGACCTCATGAGATGGACTGATGAATTGATGACAGACCTCATGAGAAAGACTGGTGAATTGAATACAGATCTCATGAGATGGACTGATGAATTGAAGACTGACCTCATGAGAAAGACAGGTGAATTGAATACAGATATCATGAGATGGACTGATGAATTAAAGACTGACCTCATGAGATGGACTGATGAATTGATGACAGACCTCATGAGAAAGACTGGTGAATTGAATACAGATCTCATGAGATGGACTGATGAATTAAAGACTGACCTCATGAGATGGACTGATGAATTGAATACAGATCTCATGAGATGGACTGATAAATTAAAGACAGACCTCATGAGATGGACTTATGAATTGATGACAGGCCTCATGAGAAAGACAGGTGAATTGAATACAGATCTCATGAGATGGACTGATGAATTAAAGATTGACCTCATGAGATGGACTGATGAATTGATGACAGACCTCATGAGAAAGACTGGTGAATTGAATACAGATCTCATGAGATGGACTGATGAATTAAAGACTGACCTCATGAGATGGACTGATGAATTGATGACAGACCTCATGAGAAAGACTGGTGAATTGAATACGATCTCATGAGATGGACTGATGAATAGAAGACTGACCTCATGAGATGGACTGATAAATTGATGACGGACCTCATGAGAAAGACTGGTGAATTGAATTCAGATCTCATGAGATGGAATGATGAATTGAAGACAGACCTTATTAAGATGGGCTGATAAACTGAAGAAACACCTCAGAAGGATTGGTGATGGGGGGACAGTATCCCAATAATAATAATTCCGTCCGTACAGCCCCGAGAAAGGCTTAGGCTCATGCTAGGTGTTAGTGGATATGTTTCCTATAATGTAGGCCTAGCACATAAATAGTTTTGTTTGCAAAGCCTTCTAGGAATAGAGTCAGGACTATATTATATATAATTAATACCGTTACTAAGAATATAACACCCTTCAAATCGAAGTTTGGAGTCTATTTATATATTTAACAAAAAATTTCAATTCGTAGCTAACTAATATAGTAATAAAATAATAATGTAATAAAAAATTAAAAGTTTTGTTCGACAACAAAGGCATATTTAATAAAGAAATCGATCAAAACTCTGGTCGTGGTTACATTTATTAGCCCGAACGATACGAAGCACATTAGCATTAATTTATGTAGATGATATGTAATGAATGACCTAGTTCATCATGTCATCCCAACGAGGGGGGGGGGGGGGGGGGGGGCATCGTATAAATCTTTCTTCAAGTATTTAAATCGATAAATGGAATTTCGATGAGTATTTTAGTAGTTAATCACGTTACAGTAATTTATCTCTCACGGGTAATCAGATCATCAGTTTAAACCAAATCCATGTAAAGCTGATTGGGATCAAGTTTCTTTTTTTTCTTTTATATCTCAATCTACAAGTGATTATGATTAATGCTTATACGAGATCCTGTCTCTTCACACAAATCCCATGATATCTATAAAAATCCCGTCAAGTACTTGCCAGCAAACTACTACTCGTAAAAGGGTTTCTTCGGTCATCAAAATTCATATTTCCTACATGATTTTTTTTTTTTTTAAACTTAAATATATACACAAAAAGTTGCACTTTGGAGGAACAAGGTGTGCATATTATCCTTTAACATCTTAAGTATGCACATATTTGGTTATTTTATTGGTAAAATGACCGCCAACATTTTAACATGTACACCAAATTTCAAATCTCTAGCTGCAATAGGTCGCGAGGTATGATCTAAGATGCGACGGACGGACAAACTACCAAAGCATAAGGGTTTCTAGGATGACTTCGAAACCCTAAAAAATAGCTCAGTCTTAACTCTTTTACGTTGTGGTATCCGCTAGGCAGAGCTGCAGGGATGAGGAACTACAGTACCCTCTCCAAAATATTCTAGGGAGCTACAGCTTTCCTAGCAATACACACCACCTTAATTTAGGGGTAATTCCTTAATTTTTCTTTCTGGAGCCCGGGAGTGAATCCGAAAAAAAGACCAAAATCACCGTCACAAAATCACGTCACGAAATCTACAGATGACGATAACTTGAGTAAAAGATCACCGAGTTAGTTGAAATTTGGTACACATGTTCATTTTACCAATGCCCAGGCTGACTTGGTCGGAAAACGTTATCCGCCCAAGCGTTCACGCGCAACGCTCGCGTAAACGTAAGCTTCAAAAGACGGGAAAAAAATGTTATCAAGGAAGCCTGTTACTTGACTTGTTTTGATTATTTTTGTTATATATGTCAAAAATGTCACTTTGTTTTGTTAATAAATAAAATATTATAATCATGTAAAATTTCACCCTAATAAAAGCAGAAACTGTAGAGTAGGGAAGAGATATATTTTATAATATTTTAAATTAATTGGCCGGGCAGGTAGAAAACAGTCCTATTTCAATCCAAACTCTTTTAGCAAACATACTCTTTCACTATAAACTCATCATGATCAACTTTTTTCTTATATTTAATATATATTTATAGTAAGACGCTTGCTTTAATTATGGAAATAATGATTTTCTTTTATTTTTGCCTTAACTCTGTCAGGTACAAACAGTTCGTTACGTTTAATTTTGTCTCTTTTCTAACTCCACCATGTATAAGTAGTTAGCAATGTATAAGTACCTTAACAGTGTGATTTTATAATTTATATTTAATGAAAAATGTAAGGAACTTCGTTCCTACCGGGTGTCTCGCGACACCACACGTATTTTTTTATTTATTTATTGAATATTACAACTAAATAAATGATAAATGTGATATGATACATTGTCATTTGGACGGTGATTTACATGATAAAGGTAATGATCCATTGATTTCTCCATTTGGCGTGAATAATTTGATTTAGAAAATGAACAAGCAAAATAATGAAATAACAAGTGAGTAAGAAAGAAAAATAGTCTGCAAATTAGAGTGGCACATAGCTGGTACACAGGGGTACGGGGTACGGTGTACAGAAGTTAAAATAGTATAAGCCCTTCATGATGCATGTCGTTGGAAAGCTCTTTAAGTGTACAGTTATTTTTGTCATGTTCACTTTTGTCATATTTTCACTTAAGAGGGGGGTAAAATAGAAAAACAGGAAAAAAAATCTTTTTCATTAAAAATTTGAAATATTACTATTTTTGATCCGATTTCAGCTGTTTATAAATAAAAATGTTTATTGTTTTAGATTAAAATGCACGCTCAGTTCAATATTGCAAGCAGACAACTGCATTGCACACCTAGTGTTTTATTGTAACTATATACATATACAGTATTATTATAATAATAACTCTGTTTCAATTTTAATATTATATTGAACATGAAAAATTCTTACAATTGTTTTTGGGGAAAACTTAAGAGAAACAGATCAGTATCCAAGTGCCCCTGTTTGACCCCCCCCCCCCCCCCCCCATATGGGCACCCATGTAAGTACATTAATGAAATTAGAAAAAATAAATATAACATTATATCTTAACATCAGAGAATCTAACAACTTCCTATATTACTTCTTACATGTCTAACTTAAAAGATTAAATCACAGTTTATTCAGAATATTCACCCATCTATATATATAAAATTAAAGTTTTGTCGGTACATTGTGGTCAGAATTGAAAATTTTTTGGATACTTTTTTATTTTATACATTCCAAAAACCGAATCCGGCCTTAACTTTTTTCGAGTATGTATGTGGGTATGTATGTGGGTATGTATGTGTGTCTGTCGCCTCAGTCAGACTTTATAGGAGCTAAATGAAATCGATTAATTTTTTTTCAGGAGTGTGCGCAAACATGTTGCGCAATTTGTAGGCTTGGTTTCATCTAAAAATATTGAGTAGAACCAAAGTTATTAACAATTTAATAAAACAAAATGTATAAAAAATAAAAAAAAATAGGTTGACCCACCGTAAACAAACCCCACAGACTCGCTAATCAAAATGTTTAGGTACTTCTAGACCACCAGGTCTAGAAGTACTTCTAGGCCATTTGCGTTTGGTCGGAAATTGGCCCAAACCGACTAGATAAATCCGAAAAGTTAAAAAAAAAATATTTTTACCGCCCTTAAAAAATTAAAGATGGCGGACGCACTTTAAAGTTTTTTTGGAGGCTTATTGTGGCTAAATGGTAAATCGTATGGACAAGCTGATATTTTTGACACTTATTGGGGTGCTTAAACCTAACACTATTGCTCGAAAAATCAGGTATTAATTATTTCATTATAAGAGTTATTGAATAGAGTTTATTAAATATTTACTGGTGCAACTGTCGTATTGAGAGAAGATACTGGTAATTCAATTAATGCACTATCATGGTTGGTGATTGTTCAATCACTTCCCAGTCTAATTGGTTTTGTCTACGTTTATTTTCTTATTTGTTATACCTTTTTTTAGCATTGTTAGTTATTACTATACTACTTAGTTTCTATTGGCTATTTTTAAAATATAGATAGACTCCAAACTACGATTTGGAGAGTATTATATTCTTAGCAATGGAATTAATGATGTGTAATGTAGTCCTGATTTTATCATTAAACTATTTTGGAAATAAAACTATTTAGGAATTTAATTAAATTGCTAGGCCTACATGCTTTTAGGAAACAGCCACCAAAACCTAGCATGAGCTCCGCGCGGAGCGCGGGGTGAAAGCTAGTTGAAATATATAAAACGGGTTTAAGCCAATAGATGTTGCAGCACTTTTCATTACAACGTCCTAAGCAGTAAACATGACTTAAAAGTTGATCTTTAATGGATATTAAAAGTGACATCATCGGTATAAGTGGTTAAATCTGTGCATTTGGTATAATTATTCCTTAAAACTTCAATACCACAAAATAGGAATGTTTCTAAGCTGTTTCTTGGTTTGGATCGAATTCGTCCAAGTGTTTTGGGTGGAGTCTGGTTGTTATGGAAGCAGTTGTTGATGGTTTAATTAAAGTCAAGGTGGTAAGGCCCCCCCCCCCCCCCGGGGGTTTGTAAGAGGTTCGTGCCTAGGAAGCAGTCTCGTGGGATCAACCACAAGGCAGGAAACATGTGGATTATGCTTCCAGGTAGCGAAGCAGATTAGACAAAAACCTTCATATACAGTCTCTCCTACATCTAAACAGTAACTAGGCCTTCAAACACTGCTCGGGCTGCAGCAAACTAAGCCACGTTCAAACCCTACATTCTTCAGAGGATATAATCAAACCACCTTATATGTTAATATCCTTCATCAAGGATTACACTCATCCAATATTTAAATTTTCAAAGTATAAACAAGGCATAGAAAATATAACACACAAAATGATTGTTTAACATTTCTTGAAATATATATTGATAAACAAAGTAATTGTTGTATAATATGAATATGCTCAGGTAAAGTTAAGATGAGATGGTATAAATAAAAAAGTCGGTATGAGACAACTCAGACAAACTTTCTCATATTTTTACTTCCTCATATAAAGAGAAAGTATTGTGATGGCGCGAAAATTCGATTTTGAGATTTTGATGGATTTACACGTTTTGAGGTCCCCTGAGTCCAAAAAAGTGGTTTTTAAAAAAATGTCTGTCTGTCGTCTGTCGTCTGTGAAGACGCCTGGAGCCTAAACTACAGAGCCGATTTTGACGAAATTTGGCATACATGTTCAGAAATATCATACCCCGAGGCGAAATCAAGAAATGAATTTTAGCAACAAATTTAGGGGCACTGCTCCCCAAAAACTCTGAAAAAACGTGAAAAAAAATATTTCTCGAAAACGGTTCCGACGATTTTAATTAAAAAATTCTAAAATATAGTCCATTTAAATACGAATCCAACGATATAAGCCGTTTTCCCGGGAAAAATCTAGTTCCTGAGAAAAAAGCTTAAAACGCGGACCGAGAGAGCCCGGGTTCGATTCCCCGCCCGGGAGAAGTTATTTTTTGATAAAGTTTAATGAAATGCTCAATAATAATTAAATTTACATACGAAAACTAATAAATGGAAAACACTGGGCTAAATAATTATGAACTCGTATATGAGAAAGTTTGTCTGAGTTGTCTCGGACCGATTTTTTTTTATTTCAAATTCCAGGGGACCTTAACACCAGAAGACGCAGGCCACTTAGGGCCTATAGAACAAACCCGGGTTAGGGACCGAAATCTTCCCTCACTCGTGTGAAGATGACTCCCCTCCTAGTTGTATTACAACCAAGAGTGTCATCATCATGGTTTTCAGGCCAAAACATGGTGGGGCCACTCTTTCCAGGAGCTTCACATTTGTTTAAACAATGCTGGGTGGAAATTGAGCGGGGCCCCGGTCCGGGAATCGAACCCAGAGCTGTGGTCAAAAGCGGTCATCCATCAATCTTCTGACCCTGCTCGAGACTGCTTAACTTGCTTTATCGCAAGGAGAGCGCTCTAATTTTTTGAGCGCAAGGAGAGTTCATTAAGGGTCAAATTTTGACAATTTAGGGTCAAAAATAGCATAAAAACGTGTTTTTTCCATTTTAACCTCCCCCCCCCCCCTCTTACATGGAAATATGACCCCTAAGTGTATATAACAACAATTGCTATACTCTTAAAGAGCTTTCCAACGACATGAATCTTGAAGGTTAAATACTATTTTGATTTTTGTACCCCGTACCCCGTGTACCAATTTCTTTTTCACCCATCCAAATTCAAATATAAAATTTTCCTATATTATCATTAGCCAATAATACGCAGATTTTTTTGAAAATTCGCTCATTAAGTCATGGTGCATGGCTGGACTTTTTTATGTATGTATGTAAGAGTCACTCCAGACAATATCTCACACTAGGATGCACTTAAAAATACAAACAAATTTTAAAATGTCAAAAATATCGAAAGAAAGGATGAGTTCGTTGGCCAGAATTTTTGCAGTTCATCTAAGGGTCAAATTTTGACAATTAAGGGTCAAAAATAGCATAAAAACGTGTTTTTTCCATTTTAACCCTCTCTTACATGGAAATATGACAAAAGTGTACATAACAACAATAAATGTACTCTTAAAGAGCTTTCCAACGACATGCATCTTGAAGGTAAAATACTATTTTGACTTTTGTACCCCGCATCCCCGTGTACCAAAATGTTATTTTCACCCATCCAAATCCAAATTATAATTCAAGATTTTCCTATATTGTCATAAGCCAATAATATGCAGATTTTTTTTTTTTTTTGAAAATTCCCATATTAAGTCATGGTGCATGACTGGACTTTTTTTCTTATTGAGAGTAATATAAATTTTATAAAGAATGACTTATTTCATGAAATTAAAACTGTAACCAGTTCTCTCTTGTGCAATTTGAAAAAATAGCAGCTTTTGGGAACAGGTTACATGGAACAACATTTTTAATGCGATAAATCTTCATTTGAAGACATACCTCCTGTATGTCCCTCCTGGATGATCAGGAATGAGTTTGTCAAAAAATTAAATTTTTTGGTTATTTTACGTATCGTCAAGTCGATTCTGGGACATATTGTAGTACTTGTGGTGATTAACCTGATTATTTTATATTTAAATACAGCATTATCCTGAAAACTAGATTGCCCGATGAATCTATTAGTGAAGTTTAATTTGTATTTAAAGAGAATACATTTGTTCGAATTAAAAAATAGTTAAATAGAATGATGTAGGGTAAGGAAAGACAATATAGAAGCAGATGTTGAATGAATGTAGAGACATAACGGGAGTACGGGTTAGTGAGTCAAGGTCTCGGTGAAGAAGGTAGGACGGGGGCTATAAGGGCAGTTTAATACAATCAAATAACAGTTTAGACACGGCATGCTGTCCCACACATATTACCGCTGTATCCCTTAGAACATAGCTTCGTCAACTAGAACTTAGTCATAACACGACATAAAAGAAAAAAAAACTACGATTTAATAGGTTTAGGTACATAATTCCTTCCAAATACAACCAGGAAGGGTTTCTTACTTAATCTAAATAGACTGCAAATTGGTGTGGAACATAGCTTCCTCATATTCTATCGCACGTACTCAACTGATTTTATGCTTTTAAAAGCCATCATAGTCTAATTTGTTTAATTGTTTCCCCCGTTTTTGGAACGAAGCTCTTTATGACACGTTACAGCGTCTGGAGACCAGGAGTTAATCCAAAAAAAAAATCACAGGGAAGTACTTGCGTCCAAGTACTTTTTAGGGTTTTGTAGGTGATTAAGCATACCTGTAATTATGATTTTTTTTCTTCGATCCTAAGGGTCCCGGGTTCGACAATGTTTTTTATAGGTAATAAAGACAAGATAAATTACATTTTTTAGGAAATTTTTATCGCCCAACCATACGGTGTAACCATGAATCATTTCAAAATTTTAGGACCAGCCATTATATAAAATTTGGGGGGAATTGTTTTTTGGGTATATTTTGATTTATTTAACCAATAAGGAATGCAACATTTAAAAAATCATATATATATATATTAGTGTCCTACTCTTCAGTAGCTTTCATTTGATACCCTACTCAAAAATTTAAAAAAATATAAATTTTTGAGTTTACCACATTTTTTCGAATTGCGCATGCGCAAATCTAATTATGAACTTCTGTATATTTTTCCTGTGGTTGGGTCAAAAGTTGCACCAGTGTTTCAAATTTCAGTACTTTCGCTTAAACGGTTCGGGCCCTATGAACCAAAGAGCGACGGACGGACGGACACATCACCCTCGGTATAAGGGTTTTGAGAAGTATCTACAAAACCCTAAAAACGACTGTCGAAAAACCAACCGTCACGAAATCGACAGATGACGTTAATTTGAGTAAAATAAAATTTGGTACACATGTTCATTTTACCAATGCCCTGGGTGAGTTCGTTGGACAACGTTATCCGCCCAAACGTTCACTCGCAACGCTCGCGTAAACGTAAGCTTCAAATGTAATTAAGGATTTTAGGACGGGAAAAAAATCAACTTCATCTATTCAATAAGACAAACAACTTATTTATTATTATTTTTTTTTTTTAGTAAAACTAACAACGACACCGCTATGAAGCGCTCTCTTTACCGCTATGAAGCGATAAAGATCGCTACATTTATTAAAGCGTACCTAGATCTTTAAAATAGAGAAAACAACGTTTTTACTGATATTTATGTAATAATGTAACAATTTTAATAAAACTTCACACATCGTCTAAAGTACAATTGAAAACAGGGATGCGTAAAATTTCAACCTGATACAAGCAGAAGTTTTTTGTGAGGAAGTGATATATTTTAAATTAGTAGGCCGGGTAGGTAGAATACAGTCCTATTTCCTACCTGCTACAACAATACTCATTAACTATCGACGCATCATAAGTAACTTTTTTCTCAATATTCAATACATATTTATTGTAAGAAGCTTGCTTCAATGATAAAAATAACGCTTTCCTTTTAATTTTGCCTTAACTCCACTAAGTACGAACAGTTAGTTACTTTTAATTTTGTCTCTTTTCTACGTCTGCCATGTATAACTAGTTAGCAACGTATACTTGAGCAGTGTAATTTTATAATTTATATTTAATAAAAAGCGCAAGGAACTTCGTTCCTACCAGGTGTCCCGCGACACCATACGTATTTTTTTTCAATTCTGTCAAAATTGTTCATTAAAGTATTAATTTAGCAAACGTTAAAGACGTTAAGATCTGCGGGTTACGATAAACTATAAACGTTTTATAAAATCAGATGCGTATGAGTACATTTGAAGATATAGGTGTAAATAAATGTATGTTTGTGCGCATGTGGAAGAGAAACAAATGAGCACAGAAGGTTGAAACTTATATGCGATTAAGAATGAGCTAATTGTGACTTACCACACAAATTTAATTAAAATCGGACATGTAGTTTTTAAGATATGTTGGTTCGCAAAAATTGAGCTACAGGTGGCCAGATACGGAACCAAAAATGTACCCTGATGTCTGAAACGGATTTCTGTCTTGGAATTTTTGAAATTGGAGAAATAAAATATTATCGTTCTTCAGAACGATCACTTAGCTTCCGTTACCTTCGGTAAGCTCGGAAGAAAAACCATTTCAAGTTATTGATTCATAAAGAAAAACATTTTGGACATTACCGTTCAAAAAGATGACATGCCCAAATATATAATTCAAAACCAATTATCCACTCAAAAGAGCATTATCAACATTGTGACCTTTAGTGATATCACAAAAACAAAATGTAGTATCTCACTGTAACATTTATCGAACATTAAGTTGTCATTTCACCATGAAAACGGTCAAATTCATGAGAAAACAACAGAAATAAATATTAAATGAATCAATTGCTGACAGGATAAATAATACATTATTTTAATAGACATAATAATATTTATTTCTTCCAATAAAAGAATTCACAAAAATGATACATAAAAAATATACTGCCAATTGGTGTGGCACATAGCTTCCTCGCATCCTATCATGTACTTTATTGTTATATTAACATTCAAATTATTGTTATATTGTTTATTGTGTAAAAACTATTAATAGTTTTAGCGATTTTTAACACTATAGCGGTGTCGCCGTTGGTTTTACTAAAAAATTGTATTTGAAAAAAATGTTTGTCTCATTGAATAGATGAAGTTAGATTTTTTTCCCGACCTAAAATTCCAATTTTAAATTTGAAGTTCACGTTTACTCGAACGTTGCTCGTGAACGCTTGGACGGATAACGTTGTCCAACGAACTCGTCCTGGGCATTGGCAAAATGAACATGTCTACCAAATTTCATCAAAATCGGTCGACATTTACTCAAGTTATCGTCGCACGTTTCATAATTCGCGGACACACAGACCGACAGACAGACAGACAGACACGAGACCAAAAATGTTCCCTGATGTCTGAAACGGATTTCTGTCTTGGAATTTTTAAAATCGGAGGCATAAAAATTTTTCGTTCTCAAAAGTAAACACAAAGCTTCCGTTACCTTCGGTAAGCTCGGAAGCAAAAATTCAATACATTATTATTTAATTTAAAACAAATAATTATTAGCATGCTAATTGTAGAGAGAGGCCTCAGTAAGTGCAGATAGGCACCTAGAGCGAAGTCTCCGTCTCGATTTAATTCTCCATTACTAACGTTTTATTACATTCGTTCATTTTTAGGGTCCGTAGGCAAAACCAAGGACCCTTATATTTTCCTGCGTGTGTCTGTCCGTCCGTCCGGTTCAGTGGCAAAAAAATACTTAATCAGAAGTTTGTTTATGTGTTTTGAGAATATCAGACCCATAGGATAGTTCAAAGTAAGTTTTTTAGCATTTTAAAAAACACCATCAATAGTGTACTACTTAAACTATACGCAGGGTTGCCTACGGACCCTTGCTGTGTGCTGACTAGCACACACTTGACCTGTTTATCTATTTATTAGTCTGTTCCAACATCAGACAATACGTCATTAAGACGTTGGCTCGGCATTACGCCACGTCCTGCATCGTTTTGTCGCGTCCGACTCATCAGGGGCCCGACGATGCCCACCCAACTTTGGACCTATACCAAATCAAGAAGATGAGATATAGGGCTTATCAGAGACGAGCGTGCTCTCATACCGCCATACTTGCTTGGCTGGCTAAACACATAATATATTAATTGTTAAGTAAAATGTACTTGTCAATTATATTATTATTTATACGAATCTTATAAATTATTTATCAATTGGTTGACCTACTTGATCATTTGTTGGAGGTATAAAAGACTACGACTGTCATGGCTGAACAACAAAAGAAAGACATTATCATAATCTTCGGAACTATTATTGAGTAATTGAAGTTTTTGGGGAGGATGCTTCGTCAAAGTTTTTACTTCCGATTTTACAGAAGATAACGAATCGTCTGAAAACAAACATTTTCTTAGGTCTCCGATTTCAAAAACTCCAAGACAGATATCCGTTTCAGACATCAGAGAATATTTTCAGATCCAAATCTGTTTTTCGGTCTGATAGCATCTTTTTGTTCGCTCAATTTTTTCGAAGCAACGTATCTTACAAACTACTCAGTCTGATTTCAATACAATTTCGATGGTAGGTCATAATAAGCTTATTGTTGGTCCCTTATAAGTTTCAACGCTCTGCTCCCATTTGTTTTTCTTTTCGACATAAGCACAAACATACAATTATTACACCTAAATCTTCAAAAGCACTTATCTGATTTCTATGAAATGTATGAAATGATACATTTAATTTCATAAACATCCCAAAAATATCAAACCTTAACAGTTCTTTCTGTTATATATACTACGCTTATGTATAAATAGTTTATACTATACTTTATATATACTTCAAACACATGAGACGATGTAATTATAAATATCCTCTAAAATTATTAAAGTACAAGTTCCCTACACTGATAATTATCATACATTTGTAATACACATTATAAGTAAAGGTAATTATGAAAACACTAATGTTTAGTAGGCCATAGAAACAATGATCAAATTCCACTTATCACACTTATTAGTGCGTGATAACACGTGACGCTTGTGTTATTAGGCGAGCGTCAGCTAATTTCATTATCATTTCCCTCATTAGAATCGGTAATGTGCCGAGTAGAATTTAATGTTGAAAACAATCTAGACCGAATTTTCCAAGGTTTAAGTTAAAAACAGAGCATACCGATTCACACTAATGTGGATAAACATGTTAAAAGAAATAACAGTCAAATTAAAAACTAACTAACTTACGTACTAAGTTAACACACATATTAATAAGAATTATTTACGATAGTTAGTTGTAGGAGCATAGCCATAAACATATTTTACTGAGAAAAAGGACTATGATCTTATATCAGTTTATATATATATATATATATATATATATATATATATATATATATATATATATATATATATATATATATATATATATATATATATATATATACAGGGTGGTCCAAAAGTCTCCCCCCCCCCTCTTAACTTTTGAACGGTTTGAGATAAATTAATGAAACTTGGGGGATCTCTACCATGAAAAGGGAAGTTTGTTTTCATGCAATCACCCACCAGGGGCAACGACCCACTTTGCCCCCAGGCCACCCAACTTCAGAATTTCAAATTTGAATGTATATTTTGCTTCCGAGCTTACCGAAGGTAACGGAAGCATTGCGTTCACTTTTGAGAACGAAAAACTTTTATTTTATTGTATATTTAGATTCTACAGTGAAAAATAATATACTTTTACTTGAAACTTTTTTTCTATTCCCAATATTTTGCCCCCCACAGGGGGGTAAAGATAGCGAAATAACCCTTCCAATGAGTAAAGAAAAAAGAGCTTTCTAATGACATGCATCTTGAAGGGTACATACTATTTTGTCATTTGTACCCCGTACCCCTGTGTACCAAATTATTTTTAACACCCATCCAAATTCTAAACCCAAATTCTCGTATATTATCATACGTTAATAATACGTAGATTTCTTTGAAAATTGGCTCGTTAAATTATGGTGCATAACTGGTCTTTTTTTTATAATTTACCGATTTTCCAGATATTTCAACTCCCATTTCCATGATAACCATATGACGTACAAAAAAATGTTATAGATATAAATTGAAGGATATTTTCTCATCTATATTTTACTACTGGACAACTTTTTGCGTGAATAGATTGCTTTGCAAGTTATAAGCGGAAAACCACAAAAAAAAAATTGTTTTTGACGATCTCTCATATTTGCGGGGGGAAATTTTGTTGGACAACTTCAGATTCGTGTTCAGCACCCCCCAAAACATAAAATAAACCACTAAAATCAATTACACCAGAACTTTCCACTTCGAGCCCATTTTGTGCCTCATTTGACTGGACTATATGTTATTTAGTATTCACACTCCTAGTGTTACCTCGTAGGCACTGATGATGGCTTTATAACACCTACAAAACAACAAATCGTAAGTAAATGTACATAATGATGGAAATGAAGCCAAGAAGTCGAGCATCACTTAAGTCGTATTAACGGATTACCACATTATACCATTTTCTACAGTACAATTCAATTTAATTTAATTAAATCACTGATAACAATATTGTATTGAGAGCACCCTCGTCTCTGATAAGTCCTATATCTGATCTTCTTGATGTAGTATAGGTCCAGAGTTGGGTGGGCATCGTCGGGCCCCTGATGAGTCGGACGCGACGAAACGATGCAGGACATGGCATAATGCCGAGCCAACATCTTAATGACGTTATGTCTGATGTTGGAACAGTTCCTATGTGTCACGCTTGCGTGGCACATCCCTTGGTGTCTCTCGCAAATTGTGTAGCCTATTGCAGTGTGCAAAAACACGGTATTACTCTGCTGATGTGTTTTGCCAGCCAAGCAAGAATGGCGGTATGAGAGCACCCTCGTCTCTGATAAGTCCTATATCTGATCTTCTTGATGTAGTATAGGTCCAGAGTTGGGTGGGCATCGTCGGGCCCCTGATGAGTCGGACGCGACGAAACGATGCAGGACATGGCATAATGCCGAGCCAACATCTTAATGACGTTATGTCTGATGTTGGAACAGTTCCTATGTGTCACGCTTGCGTGGCACATCCCTTGGTGTCTCTCGCAAATTGTGTAGCCTATTGCAGTGTGCAAAAACACGGTATTACTCTGCTGATGTGTTTTGCCAGCCAAGCAAGAATGGCGGTATGAGAGCACCCTCGTCTCTGATAAGTCCTATATCTGATCTTCTTGATGTAGTATAGGTCCAGAGTTGGGTGGGCATCGTCGGGCCCCTGATGAGTCGGACGCGACGAAACGATGCAGGACATGGCATAATGCCGAGCCAACATCTTAATGACGTTATGTCTGATGTTGGAACAGTTCCTATGTGTCACGCTTGCGTGGCACATCCCTTGGTGTCTCTCGCAAATTGTGTAGCCTATTGCAGTGTGCAAAAACACGGTATTACTCTGCTGATGTGTTTTGCCAGCCAAGCAAGAATGGCGGTATGAGAGCACCCTCGTCTCTGATAAGTCCTATATCTGATCTTCTTGATGTAGTATAGGTCCAGAGTTGGGTGGGCATCGTCGGGCCCCTGATGAGTCGGACGCGACGAAACGATGCAGGACATGGCATAATGCCGAGCCAACATCTTAATGACGTTATGTCTGATGTTGGAACAGTTCCTATGTGTCACGCTTGCGTGGCACATCCCTTGGTGTCTCTCGCAAATTGTGTAGCCTATTGCAGTGTGCAAAAACACGGTATTACTCTGCTGATGTGTTTTGCCAGCCAAGCAAGAATGGCGGTATGAGAGCACCCTCGTCTCTGATAAGTCCTATATCTGATCTTCTTGATGTAGTATAGGTCCAGAGTTGGGTGGGCATCGTCGGGCCCCTGATGAGTCGGACGCGACGAAACGATGCAGGACATGGCATAATGCCGAGCCAACATCTTAATGACGTTATGTCTGATGTTGGAACAGTTCCTATGTGTCACGCTTGCGTGGCACATCCCTTGGTGTCTCTCGCAAATTGTGTAGCCTATTGCAGTGTGCAAAAACACGGTATTACTCTGCTGATGTGTTTTGCCAGCCAAGCAAGAATGGCGGTATGAGAGCACCCTCGTCTCTGATAAGTCCTATATCTGATCTTCTTGATGTAGTATAGGTCCAGAGTTGGGTGGGCATCGTCGGGCCCCTGATGAGTCGGACGCGACGAAACGATGCAGGACATGGCATAATGCCGAGCCAACATCTTAATGACGTTATGTCTGATGTTGGAACAGTTCCTATGTGTCACGCTTGCGTGGCACATCCCTTGGTGTCTCTCGCAAATTGTGTAGCCTATTGCAGTGTGCAAAAACACGGTATTACTCTGCTGATGTGTTTTGCCAGCCAAGCAAGAATGGCGGTATGAGAGCACCCTCGTCTCTGATAAGTCCTATATCTGATCTTCTTGATGTAGTATAGGTCCAGAGTTGGGTGGGCATCGTCGGGCCCCTGATGAGTCGGACGCGACGAAACGATGCAGGACATGGCATAATGCCGAGCCAACATCTTAATGACGTTATGTCTGATGTTGGAACAGTTCCTATGTGTCACGCTTGCGTGGCACATCCCTTGGTGTCTCTCGCAAATTGTGTAGCCTATTGCAGTGTGCAAAAACACGGTATTACTCTGCTGATGTGTTTTGCCAGCCAAGCAAGAATGGCGGTATGAGAGCACCCTCGTCTCTGATAAGTCCTATATCTGATCTTCTTGATGTAGTATAGGTCCAGAGTTGGGTGGGCATCGTCGGGCCCCTGATGAGTCGGACGCGACGAAACGATGCAGGACATGGCATAATGCCGAGCCAACATCTTAATGACGTTATGTCTGATGTTGGAACAGTTCCTATGTGTCACGCTTGCGTGGCACATCCCTTGGTGTCTCTCGCAAATTGTGTAGCCTATTGCAGTGTGCAAAAACACGGTATTACTCTGCTGATGTGTTTTGCCAGCCAAGCAAGAATGGCGGTATGAGAGCACCCTCGTCTCTGATAAGTCCTATATCTGATCTTCTTGATGTAGTATAGGTCCAGAGTTGGGTGGGCATCGTCGGGCCCCTGATGAGTCGGACGCGACGAAACGATGCAGGACATGGCATAATGCCGAGCCAACATCTTAATGACGTTATGTCTGATGTTGGAACAGTTCCTATGTGTCACGCTTGCGTGGCACATCCCTTGGTGTCTCTCGCAAATTGTGTAGCCTATTGCAGTGTCCAAAACACGGTATTACTCTGCTGATATATATATATATATATATATATATATATACAGGGTGGTCCAAAAGTCTCCCCCCCCCCTCTTAACTTTTGAACGGTTTGAGATAAATTAATGAAACTTGGGGGATCTCTACCATGAAAAGGGAAGTTTGTTTTCATGCAATCACCCACCAGGGGCAACGACCCACTTTGCCCCCAGGCCACCCAACTTCAGAATTTCAAATTTGAATGTATATTTTGCTTCCGAGCTTACCGAAGGTAACGGAAGCATTGCGTTCACTTTTGAGAACGAAAAACTTTTATTTTATTGTATATTTAGATTCTACAGTGAAAAATAATATACTTTTACTTGAAACTTTTTTTCTATTCCCAATATTTTGCCCCCCACAGGGGGGTAAAGATAGCGAAATAACCCTTCCAATGAGTAAAGAAAAAAGAGCTTTCTAATGACATGCATCTTGAAGGGTACATACTATTTTGTCATTTGTACCCCGTACCCCTGTGTACCAAATTATTTTTAACACCCATCCAAATTCTAAACCCAAATTCTCGTATATTATCATACGTTAATAATACGTAGATTTCTTTGAAAATTGGCTCGTTAAATTATGGTGCATAACTGGTCTTTTTTTTATAATTTACCGATTTTCCAGATATTTCAACTCCCATTTCCATGATAACCATATGACGTACAAAAAAATGTTATAGATATAAATTGAAGGATATTTTCTCATCTATATTTTACTACTGGACAACTTTTTGCGTGAATAGATTGCTTTGCAAGTTATAAGCGGAAAACCACAAAAAAAAAATTGTTTTTGACGATCTCTCATATTTGCGGGGGGAAATTTTGTTGGACAACTTCAGATTCGTGTTCAGCACCCCCCAAAACATAAAATAAACCACTAAAATCAATTACACCAGAACTTTCCACTTCGAGCCCATTTTGTGCCTCATTTGACTGGACTATATGTTATTTAGTATTCACACTCCTAGTGTTACCTCGTAGGCACTGATGATGGCTTTATAACACCTACAAAACAACAAATCGTAAGTAAATGTACATAATGATGGAAATGAAGCCAAGAAGTCGAGCATCACTTAAGTCGTATTAACGGATTACCACATTATACCATTTTCTACAGTACAATTCAATTTAATTTAATTAAATCACTGATAACAATATTGTCGGTGAAGATAAAAGATTTATCTGAATTAGGGGAGTGGCACAAGAAACCAGTCTTGTAAACATTTTCAATTGATTATTTTTAAAATGATAATTTCGTCAATACTATAATTCTTAAAAATAAAAAATATTTTTTTTTTTTTTTCATTTCATTTTTAAAACAAACTAAATTATGCCTCGGCAGGCCTATAAGCCCTTCACGAGCTGTATCGTCACGTATAATTTATTTATTATTTAAATTATGCGTCGAATAATTTACAACTATTACAAAAGAACATCGAAATGTAAGTGGGAAGAGGACAATCAAAGAACGTTAACACTCGGTCACATAATGACAAACACAACAAAACATTAATAATATACTGTTAATATCCTCCTGTTAATTCTCTTTACTGTTAATCCTCCTGTTAATTCTCTTTACTGTTAATCCTCCTGTTAATCCTCTTTATTGTTAATCCCCTTAACTCCCACATGAGTCCTTTAAGTTCCCACATCTAGTCACCAGAGCATATAGCCCTTTCAAAGCTCACATGTTCTTATAGTAAGTACATACCCTGATGATGTAAATACATTTTATCTATACGATTGATAAGAAATATAACATTATATCTCTGTTTAGATGCGTTGAAAGTAATTATTTACGTACTTGTATTTATTGCGCATGCGCATCTCATAGTTCTGAAGAATTCCTCTTCTTTACCACACTAGTGCGGTAAAGAAGAGGAATTCTTCAGCTTTACGCACGATTAGCTAGTTTGTTTACATTTAACAAAACTAATTTGCTGTTCTTTTGATTAAAGTAGCTGTTTATATCGAGTTTTTAGTGAAAAACAATGAGTGAATTAAGTGACTTTGACTTAAATGTGGAGAATAATACTCCTCCAGAAATAATTAATTCGGCAAAAAATACAACTCAAGAATTAATGCCATCTTTATCAAGAGAGAGATACGAACTTACATACAGCAAGTTTATTTTTTTCTGTATTTATAATTAAATCTAACAATCGTAGATAAAGTACGGTACGCAACTCGAGCGAAAACGGCATTTTGCATTGCTCGTGTGGTTTTACAACCCTCGCTGTCGCTCGGGTGCAAACTCCACACTCGCATGCAAAATGCTACTTTCCGTACTCGACGCGTAATGTACTATTATCTAAGATTGATTCGAAATATAAACATTGTATCTCTGTTAGATGCGTAGAAAGTCATTCTTATACGCAATTTTATTCATTGCGCATGCGCGTTTCACAATTCCTCTTTTTTCCGCCCTAGTGCGGTAAAAAAGAGGAATTCTTCACCTTAACGCACGATTAGCGAGTTTATTTAACAAAACTAATTTTCTATTTGTTTAATTAAAGTAACTGTTTATATCGAGTTTTCAGTAAAAACAATGAGTGATTTAAGTGAAAAATGAGTAGAATAATATGCCTCCCGAAATAATTAATTCGGCACAAAATACAACTAATGAATTAGTCATCATTATTAAAAGAGAAATACGAACTTACATACAGGAAAATCATTAAACAAAATTTTCCTGTATTTATTATTAAAATCCAACAATCGTAGATAAAGTACGGTACGCAACTACTGCGAAAACTGCATTTTGCTTTGCTCATGTGGTTTTACCAAGGTTTTACTACCTTCGCTGTCGCTCGGGTGCAAACTCCACACTCGCATGCAAAATGCTACTTTCCGCACTAGACGCGTAATGTACTATTATTAAACGATTTTGTTAAACTATATTGTTTTAATAAAACCGTACCTCACTAATCTGATTATAATTAATTATTTTAACAGTTGCTAATACAAATCTTATTATGTAATAATATAAAATATCAATATAACAACAAATATATGATAACAAAGAACACCTCTCCAGAAGATATTATTTTAATATGTAGAGCCTACTTTCGGCCATCATCAGAGCCAATAAAACATACCACAAAAAAGGGGAGGGGGTGGATATTGTGGAGATGTGTTGGTTGTTATTAAACTATTTATATTTCATATTATTCACAAGATTTGAATTAGTAACCGTTAGAATTATGAATTAGAATAAAATAAAATTAGTGAGGTACGTGTTTAGGTGTTTCGTTGGTAAAACAAAAAAAAAGAAACCCTTATATTCCTGTTTCTGTCTGTCTTTCACTCTGTACGGTTCCAATAACTTTTGAATCAAAAGAGATAGAAACATGTAACTTTCCAGTATTAAAGATCGTTTTGACGAGCACACAGGAAAAATATAGCGAACTAAAAATTATCAGTTGTTCAAATCCAAAATGGCGGATAATTCACGTCACGCGAAAAAAAAAAAAAAAAATATTTTTTTAACATTTTGAGTGAGGTATCAAAAGAAAGGTATTGAAGAGTAAATTACAAAAATATAAAACACTTTTATATTTTTCCTATACTATTTCGTCAAAAAACATTAAAATGTTGCGTGTCCCCCCCCCCCCAAAAAACCCTCTATTTCTGCTGTTACTAAAATTATAAAAACATATGCAAAATGTACGATCAGCTGGGCCATAGAAAAAATAAGAATAGGTATTTTATCTTATTAACTGGGAACCCAAAATGGCTGCTAATACCAGTTACGGAGACAATTTTTTTTTTTTAAATTTTAAGTGGAGTATCAAATGAAAGGTATTAAAGAGTAAATTACAAAAATATATAACACTTGAGTAAAGTGTTCAATTTTCCACGCCATTTTGCCAAAAAAAACATCAACCTTTTGAGTGTCCCCCTCCCCCACCGTATACTAATTTCATGTCCACAATATCAACGAAACCCTTTTTTACGTGAGACTTCACACACAACTAATTTATAAAATGTAATATGCGAATAGAGGTGTAAAATTCTTATTTCTGGTTCAGTTAGTAATGAACTCTAACTTAAATAGTTATTTATGCACGTAGGGAGTAAAGTAAGCCATTATTCCCTGAGCGAAAAAGTTGGTTTTTGAGGCGAAGCCGAAGAAACCATGGTCCCTAAATCCCGGGGCGAAGCCGAGGGAATTAGAGTTTTTGATTTCCGAGGCGCAGCCGAGAGAGATAATTATCGCGAGGGGAAAAATGACACTCAAGAAGTACATACAACATTTTATCTCCAGTAGGGCGAAAATACACATTTTCATCCATTGCACAGTTTTTATATATTATTTTAATAAATAACAATAATTATTAGCACTTTTAATAGCAGATATAAGAGATTCAATATTAAAAACAAATAAGAATTGGAATTAAACTCAAATAGAAGGTTATTTAGATGCAGGTTATAAACAAAGATAAACATGCTCGAAAAAGCAGTGCCGCCAACCTGATTTCAACAACTTCATTACATTAACCATTAATTTTCTACTATTTATAAAATAATTTAGTTAGCAATCCTTACTTTTTTGCCCAACTTTTACATTTTCTCCCTACTTTCTGAGTTCAGGGATGAAAAGACTTACTTTAGTCCGTCTAAACTAATTCAAAATCATAACTTTTTCTCCCTACTGGAGATAAAATTAATTATACATAGCAAAGTATCTTTAGTAAGATAATAGGGGGGGGGGGGGGGGGTCCAAAATGCCTTGAAATGGTTCCATTAAAGGATGGTACAGCTGTGCTTGACTTGACGGGGGCACTGCCGTGCAATATTATTTGTTATTTGAGAATATATTAGTATTTAACTTATCGTCACACCTTTTTGCGTTTTGAAATGTAATTTAATGTTATCAGCCCACTCTTTTTATAATATTCCATCACATTGATATAAAAATATGATTGAGTTAAAAGTAGGGTAAGTGCTTTTCTACTTATTGTTCGATTAACTAGGGTGAGGGACTGAAGGATCGATACCAAGAATGTGGGTAAAAGAAATGTTTAACATTACTTTTAAATTAGACTGGGTTGGAAAGAGTTGCAGCATTTGCTGAGAATTATCTTTCGATATGTCATTGTCATTAAGTTATAATGTAATTGTTTAATTATATTAATTTGTTGATAATTAAGTTTTCAATTATTTACAGTTAACATAAAATAAATATGTAATCTATTTTTGGGGTGAAGCAGCATTCGGCGTGGTCAGTACTTGCATGGGTGACCGTTTTAAACTAACTGATTTTTACTTTTCCTCACTACCTATAGTAGGGAAAGTACTGTTTTCACCAAACATTTTTTTTTTTTTTCGAGATTTCAACGGAATTATCCGTTTTGGGTGTTTTTAAGACCTCCTGAGTGGTTTTCAGCATGACATCTGTATGTATGTATGTATGTGTGTATGTATGTGTGATCATCGTAGCGCCCAAGGTATTTAACCTAGAGAGTTGAAACTTGGCAGAAAAATCAGTCCTTACCTGTAGTGGTGCCGCCCGGAAAATCAATTTTTTCCGCCATCTTAAACCCAGTTTGCCGAGTCAGCAAAAATTTTAAAAAAATCTTAATAAATCGAAAATGGTCCTGATCGAGTTGAAATTTGGCACGAATATACCTCTCTGTATGACAAACAAGCCCACCAAATTTCATTTTGATATTGACCGCTATTTTTACTACGTTTATATTAGCTTGCTTTCTTGTTTGTTTGTTTGTTTGTCCGGTACAAATCTGGCAATCGATTTCTAACTAACTTCCCGAATAGATAGACTTTTGAAACTTTTAGCATAGCTCAGAACACGATGACAATGCATTATTAAGTTATCAATTTTTGAATTTTTAAACTTAGACGGTTAATAAAATCGAAAGTATAAATAGGTTTTTGACAAATAGCATATCATTAGAACCGGAAAAAGGATACAAAGGAACAAATATAAAAAAAACCGATGAAATTCCATAAATTAGTTTACAAGTTATAAGCGAATATAATTATTTATTAGTGCAATAATTTTGATGACGTCAAAGTTTGTTTACATCTGTCAAAATACCGCAAACTTCAAATAATAAAATAAAATATAGGTATTAAAAATAAGGTTTTTTTTAAAGAATGATAATAAATCAGTTAGTCAGAACGGCCACCCATCCAAGTACTGACCACGTCCAATGCTGCTTCTTCCTGCTGCTTCGCAGCAGGAGAGGCCACTTTAGTGGCCTCTGAAGTGAGGAAAAGTTCCGAGGACCCCGTAACCGATTTTTTTATTATTTTTTCACAAATAAAATGTCTTACATTATTTGAATTTTGGCGTTATTGTGACAAATGTAAACAAACTTTGACGTTTAACACAACTATCGCATTAATTACTAATATATGTTCGCTTATAACTTTTAAACTAATTAATAGAATTTCATCTTTTTTTTTTTTTTAAATTTGTTTCTTATTTTTTACCGGTTCCAACGATATGCTATACGTCAAATTATTTGGTATTATTAACCGTCAAAGTTTCAAAATTCAAAAATTGATAACTTCAAAATGGCGGCCAATATCAAAATTAAATTTGGTGGATATGTTTTTCATACAGAGAAGTACATTCGTGCCAAATTTCAACTCGATCGGACCACTTTTCGATTTTTTACATTTTTGCTGACTCAGCAAACTGGGTTCAAGAAGGCGGAAAATGTTGATTTTCCGGGTGGCACAACTAGAAGTAAGGACTGATTTTTCTGCCAAGTTTCAACTTTCTAGGTTAAATACCCTGGGCGCTACGATAACACACAAACACACACACACACTCACATACAGACGTCACGCTTAAAACTAATCAAGAGGTCTTAAAAACATCCAAAACGGATAATTCAGTTGAAATCTCGAAAACAATGTTTTGGGTGAAAACTTAACTTTTCCTACCACAGGGGAAGTTTAAAAATTATCTATTTATATAATATCTCATAATTATTGCGATCTATGCAAAACAAATAAATATTGCACTCCGAATAAAGAAACTAACGTGGTTTTATTTTTACAAACTAATAATAATAATAATAAAAATAAAGAAATCATAATAATAATTTTAAATTAGTAAGAGATTGCAGAGAGCAAGTTGAATGGGAAATAAAATCAAATGAGGTCACGCAGCTATAAAATGTTATTGTTATTGGTTGAAGAGTGGTTACAGAAAATTAAAATTTCCTTCTCATATTTACAATTGTGGTTTTGCTATGTAGAATGCTATTTGTATGTAAATCCGCGGTGCTCTTGTGACTATTGGAGTTAAGTGCTGAGGGATTATATGAATACACGGTGGTCGGTTGGTTTTGGGGTTTTGAATTTATGAAACGACCGTATTGATTAGCTCTTTGTCGGGACCGCTTACTGTCGTTCCTACTCATCATCGCTTTTAAACTGCGTCGAATAGGGCTTTCGGTTAATGAAGATCTTTAAACCTGGGATAATGGGCAGTGTCGTAGACCCTAAATTCCTATACCAGATAGTGGATAGTTTGAGAGTGAAATGCACAGATTATTCACTACGTAATTACTACGGTACGGGAGTGGGGTTGTGTAGTAACTGCGGTTGCATCTAGAAACTAGAAGGATGATAGAGTGTTTCGAAGTAATGGTGAGGATAAGGCTTTAGTCGGTCTCGGCCGAAGGAGAATTTGTAGGATTCGAGGGCTTGGAGAGTGTATTCATGCATCCTGATGCCTTTTGGCCTCATTTTGCCAACCCTCCACTATGTGTAATGATGTACCCTTTGAGTTTAGAGTACGGTGCTACGGTTAGACTATTCCAGTAAGGTCTTCCGTCTGTTGCGGGTCTAAACCCTACTTGCCTCCTAGCTCTAAAGTACCACGCTCTGATTTTACATTTACGAGCCCCTTCGCCCTTTTACCCCGTGCAGTTTTCTAACCCTTTCTTCACTTTTAACGCCGGGTTCCATTTTACATCTGGGATTTTACGCTTCTCGGAATTTTCATAAATTAAGCACGGCGATACCGGCAGCAGGGAATTGCTTCCTGCCTACAGTATTTACCCAGGCCTTCTACCTCTCTCACGCAACTGAATTTTATATTATAGTACAAATCTCTTAACACTTGGTTTGAAATCTTTGTATAATTCTTCTGGTGCTTAATTTAGTTTTGTTTTCCTCGTCCTTTCACGGAAGTCATTAAAGCATTTCGCTGAATTGTTGTTTCACACTAAGACGATTTAAGTTAGTATATATTATGTATACGTTGAACAAAAGATTGCTAAGCATCGATATCCTATCAAATATTAAGTTATTAACTCACGTTTCTCATTAGTAAAATAAACATTTTATACCATTGACACAATCCCGATAAGAGTGTACTGATTTTCTTAGTTGCTATGTCATCTGAAGTTCTCTTAACCAACGAAACCTTTTCCTATATATAACCAAAAAATGTTCATTAGGGTCTCAAACGGATTTCGTCTTGGATATTTTGAGATCGGAGACAAAAAAAAAAATTAGTTAGCGATAACTAATTGATCAATTTTTATTCTAGTTATCGTTAGACAAACAAACACACAAACTTTTCAAATCCTAAGTCTCTGAAATGATGAACTCACTGCGCTCGTTCAATTAATCAAAACAAAAAGATCACTAAACCACCAAATGCACTCGACATGTTTCGACTGTTCACTGTTTCGACACGTCTACACTACTGTTGTCGATTCGACTTCCTTTGATCCATACCGACTTGATCCGGGTTGCGTTCGACACGACCCGACATTCAACAAAGTCGGGCGACACATACACACTTATTCGACAATGTCGGTCAACCTTGTCGATCGACATAGTGTGGACGCTTAAGAAGGCCATAGATGAATCCGTACGCGTTGAGCTTCGCTAGCTGAGCTCACCTTTAATTCGGACACTTTAATAGTACGGACTGTCATAGTATGGACACTTCAAGCAATAGACCACCTATAGCCGTGTCCACACTATGTCGATCGTCAAGGTCGACCGACAATGTCGATCGACACGGTCGACCTTTTGACTCGTCCACATTACCTCAGAAAGCCGTGTCCACACTATGTCGATCGACAAGGTCGACGACAATGTTGATCGACACGGTCGACTTTTTGACTCGTCCACATTACCTCAGTATGTGTGGACGTGTCGAGCGACAAATAGTGAATTCTATACCTATAGTTTTAATTTAATTTATTTTTTTTTTTAAAAAATGAGTGATTTAGAAGATACTGCAGTGGCGGCTACTGCAATTATCGTTGCAGTTGTTGGAAGCCTGAAGTACAGGTGTGGCATGGGCTTTCGAAACATTTTTCGAATGAATAATTCCTATTTTGAAAATTGATTAAGTATAATTGCGCTGAAAATAATTTAAAAAAGACATGTCATTCAGACAAGCCATTCCAGTGAGCCATTTTTATTTTATTTTCAACCTCAACTTTCTAAGTGCCAAAAGAAACAGCAATTTCCATTATGCCTTTTGTTTCTATTTTTATACTGTGAATGGGTTGAGTCCCACATTAAACTTCATCACGGTACATTTCAACAAACCATATAATTTGTTCGTCATTCCAATTCATAATGATAAAATGAATCAAACTAAATACCACAGACACTTAACCACCAAATGCACTCAGCAAAACACAACTGAACAGAATGAATATTTTGTACCTACTCAAAAGTCGAGCGACACGTCCCCACTAGTGTTGTCGATTCGACTTCCTTTGATCCGTACCTACTTGATTCGGGTTGCGTTCGACACGACCCGACATGGTTCGACAAAGTCGGGCTACACGACCACACTTGTTCGACATTGTCGGTCGACATAGTGTAGACGCGGCTTAACACACAAAGCGAATTCATTTTAATTACAATACAGCATTAATAACGTGCTGCAGATAACCAGTCTATGCAAGTGCACAAATTTAATATCACAATATTCCTACAAGAGTGTGTTATTTGTAAGAATAGATTATTAAATGTGCGGTTAATAATAATTGATCTATTACAAAGAGCTTGTTCAAGGTTTTCAACTCTTTGTTTAGATCTCCGTGACTAGAATTATACAGACTGAAATCATAATAATTCACATCTTCAATAGATATATTGTTTACAAATAATTTCATTGTCATCACACACAATAGTAGGACTTAGGAAATAAACATGTTCAATAGACGCTTACAAAGTTTATACAACTTAATAACCCTGTCAAATAAAATGTACAACTATCATCGTATATTTACAAGTATATCCTATAAGGAATTTTAATTGTTAGCTTGTTGATTTGTTTTACTGTTAGATTGTTTATTAGCCCATTTTATTTTATTATTATTTATATCCCTATCAACAGCAGGAATTATTAATTTATATTTAGCTTTTATTTGCATATTACTTTGTATTAGCTTGTTTATTTATTTCCTTGTTTATTTATTTAATTGATTGCTTGTTTACTTGTTAGCTGGTGTATTTGTTAGCTTGTTTACTTGTAAGCTTGTTAGCTTGTGTATTTGTTAGCTTGTTTATTTGTTTAATTGATAGCTTGTTTACTCGTAACTTAGTCTACTTGTTAGCTTGTTTATACGTTAGGTTGTTTACGTGTTAGCTTGTTTCCGTGTTTATTATTTAGCTTTTTACTTGTTTACTCGAAACTTTTTTACTTGTTTCCTTGTTTACTTGTAAGCTTGTTAGCTTGTGTATTTGTTAGCTTGTTTATTTGTGTAATTAATAGCTTGTTTACTCGTAACTTTGTCTACTTGTTAGCTTGTTTAGACGAGTATGTTAGGTTGTTTACGGGTTAGCTTGTTTCCTTGTTTATTTTTTAGCTTTTTACTTGTTTACTCGAAACTTTTTTACTTGTTTCCTTGTTTACTTGTTAGCTTGTTTGTTTGTATAATTTATTGCTTGTTTACTAGTAACTTTGTTTACTTGTAAGCTTAATTGCTTGTCTACTAGTTAGCTTGTTTACTTGTATATTAGTTTAATTATAATCTTGTTATTTTGATTTATTATTATCTTGTTTTCTTTATTTATTAGTTAACTTTTATCAATTTCTTTTATAGTTAGCATAATATTAATTATTTCTTTAATGACACAAGCAGTAAATTTAATTCAAAAGTAGTTATTAAATTTTTTTTAGGGTTTTGTTGATGATTAAGCATACCCGTTATGAAATAATGATTTTTTTCTTCAATCTCAAGGGTCCCAGATTCGATCCCCCGGGAGGTCACAATGCTTTTCATCAGTAATAACGAATAGATAAATTACATTTTTCAGAACATTTTTATCGCTCCACCACAAGGTGTTGCCATGAATTATTTTTAAATTTTAGGACCAGCTGTTATATAGTGTTGGGGGGGGGGGGGGGGATTTTTTTGGGGTATATTTTGACTTAAAAAACCAATAAAGTATGAAAAATTTAAAAAAGCAAATATATATTTGTATCTTACTCTTCAGCAGCTTTCATTTGATACCTTTCTCAAAATTTTAAAAAAATAAAATTTTGGGCGCACTTCAAATTTTTGCGCACAAAATTGGCAATTCTTAAAAACTAGAAATGAACTCCCGGAAATATCATCGCCCCACAATAAGGAATTAGCATGAATTATTTCGAAATTTTAGAACCAGCCGTTATATAGTGGTTGGGGGGGGGATTTTTTTCACCCAACAAGGAATGCAAAATTTAAAAAAGCATATATACATATGCGTCCTACTCTTCAGCAGCTTTCATTTGATACCCCACTCGAAAATTAAAAAAAAAAATTAAGTTTACCACATTTTTGCGAATTGCGCATGCGCATATTAAATTTTGAACTTCTGTATATTTTTCCTGTGGTTGGGTCAAAAAGTTGCACCAGTGTTTCAAATTTCATCACTTTCGCTTAAACGGTTCGGGCCATATGAACCAAAGAGCGACGGACGGACGGACACATCACCCTCGGTATAAGGGTTTTGAGAAGTATCTACAAAACCCTAAAAAGAAATAATTTTGTTCAAATTAACTATTGATAAGTTTTAATTTTCTAAAATGACAACAATTCCTTACTACCTAAGTTAAGATTAAATTGCTCCAGTTCTAAAAGTAATTTAATAGTTTCATGTTCCCTAAAATTTCTTTGAGTAATGGTGTTAATATGACTTGGGATCTAGTAAAGTATATATTAACTAAGTTCTTCAATAAAGGCGTTCAGAACAGAAATGTCAAGTTTTGAATAGAGATAATGTAACGACAGTGAAAGATGTTCTCCTTTAGCGATAGTTATCTGCATCTCTGAGCTAATTCGTCTATTGTAACATGACGAGAAAAGTTATCTTAAAGTTCACAATGCTAAATCTTCAAGACTTAGATTCCACGATTCTAAGTTCTATCACTATAATAATATACGGCACTTCTTTACTGATACTCCCCTTACAACAAACAGAAGGGAGTAGCAACCTAAAGAAGGTGTAGGACAGTGGCGTAACTAAGAAATCCGGCGCCCTCCCGCAACTTTTGGAAATGTGCCCCCTATAGCTTACAAAATTCACCCTCCCTCCTCCCTTTTTTACCCTCTTTGTTAGTCATTCTGGGACATATACAGTGGGGACGATCAGTGGCATATCCAGCGGCTAGGTCTAAGGGGGCACATTCGTTTAACGGGGCAAGTCAGTCAAGATTGGGGGGTATTCGTAGTGGTATCAAGAAAAGGGAACTACTAATTCAACAAAGCAGCCTCCCCCCCCCCCCCCCAAAAAAAAGAAGATGTACAACTAATAAACAAAAAAATCTCCGTGCCCAAGTAACAACAACTTTTTTGGGGGGATTTAAAGGGGGTCCGGGGGTCCTCCCACGGAAAATTTTGAAAATATGACCTCTCAAAACAGCGCTTTTATGCATTTCTGAGGTGAAATGGAATATGAGGTGTACTAAATAGAGGTTTTTTATAATTTTTATTATTAAATATCTTTGTTTACTCATTTTTCGGCGCCCCTTTGAGCAGGCGCCCCCCCCCCGCACCGCGGGGTTGGCGGGGGCGCTATTTACGCCACTGGTGTAGGAAATGTTCTTCTTTAGACTGTTGAACCTTATATGGGAGTGTGAAACTTATATGGGACCAACAATGGGCCAATTATGACCTACCATCCAAATTTTAACAAAATAGGATGATTAGTTTTTAAGATAATATGTTGGTTCGCATAAATTGAGCGACAGGCCGATAGAAAGACCGACAGCCGACAGACAGACACGGAACCAACAAAGTCCCCTGATGTCTGAAACGCATTTCTGTCTTGGAATTTTTGAAATCGGAGACATAAAAAAATCTCGTTCTTCGGGACGATCGCATAGCTTCCGTTACCTTCGGTAAGCTCGGAAGCAAAATCAAAACAATAACCCTCCTCTATAAACGTTGACACTACCAACACAAACAAAAACGTTGGGTCGCATCTGACGGTACTTCATAATTGCAACTATTGAGCCAGGGAAACAATAATGCACAAATATTAACATTCATTCTAGCTTATTAAACTTAAATAAAAAAATTAATATAAAAATGCCATTTTTCAAAACTGGTCTTATTTTCAACCTTTTTCAGGGTTTTGTAGATTCTTCTCAAAACCCTTATGCCGAGGGTGATGTGTCCGTCTGTCCGTCGCTCTTTGGTTCATAGGGCCCGAACCGTTTAAGCTATAGAGCTGAAATTTGAAATACTGGTGTAACTTTTTGACCCAACCACAGCAAAAATATGCAGAAGTTCAAAATTAAATGTGCGCATGCGCAATTCGCAAAAATGTTGTAAACTCAGAAATTTATATTTTTTTTAATTTTCTAGTGGGGTATCAAATGAAAGCTGCTGAAGAGTAGGACGCAAATATATATATGCTTTTGTAAATTTTGCATTCCTTATTGGGTAAAAAAATCAAAATATACCCAAAAAAAATTTCCCCCCCCCCCCCAACCACTATACTTCGGCTGGTCCTAAAATTTTGAAATAATTCATGCTAATGCCTTATTGTGGGGCGATGAAAATTCCGGGAGTTCATCACAAATTTTAAAAAATTGCCAATTTTGGGCACGAAAATTTGAAGTGCGCCAAAAATTTTATTTTTTTAAAATTTTGAGTTGGGTATCATATGAAAGCTGGTGGAGAGTAGGATTCAAATATATATTTGCTTTTTTAAATTTTTCATTCTTTATTAAATTTATAAGTCAAAATATACCCCAAAAATTTCCCCCCTCCCCAACCACTATATAACGGGTGGTCCTAAAATTTCGAAATAATTCATGGTTATACCTTATGGTGAAGCGATGGAAATGGTCTGAAAAAATGAATTTTTCTAGTCGTTATTACCGATGAAAAACATTGTGACCCCCCGGGGGATCGATCCCCCGGACCCTTGAGATCGAAGAATAAAATCATAATTACATAACGGGCATGCTTAATCTTCTACAAAACCCTAAAAAGTACTTGGACGCAAGTACTTCCCTGTGATTTTTTTTTTTTTTTTTTTTGGTTTCTGTATTCTTCACCTTAGTTGTATCTATGTGCAAAATTTGGGGAAGATTAAATAACGGTAAGTGGTTCAAAATTGGGGTAATAGGTGTGCGATGGAACTAAAAAAGCAAATAAATTTGACGCCATTTTTTTATTATTATTTTTTTTTTTTTTTGGTTTCTGTATTCTTCACCTTAGTTGTATCTATGTACAAAATTTGGGGAAGATTGAATCACGGGAAGTGGTTCAAAATTGGGGAAACGGAAATGTGTGATGAAACTTACAAAGCAAAGTAATATAAGACCAGTAAAAAAATTAAATTACAGAACATATTTTATTTATATATACCTAGAGGATTTATTATCAAACCTTATATTTGCTAGTAAGAAACAAATTTGACTATTGACATAGTGCACCGGCTGTTCAATGGATTAATTAGTGTAAGTCACGATTTGTTCAATAATATCTCTCGTGAAGAATAACGAAAACAACTTCACTTCATCGTTGACCCCCCTTGCATTCCCCTTGGGTCCGGAAAGTTGTGTCAAAGATTTGGGTCAGGCGTTCGTGAATATGGTGAAACCAGGGGCTTATGTATCCAAATAGTCTCCCCACCTTTACCAATTTCAAATTTTCGAGCAACATATTCATCATTCTGAGAGTTTTCAACAATTACATCATTAGACTGATGAAATTAAAATATATCTTCATCTACATCACTATTTGACAGCACACCATAATCAAATTCTGAAGCAATCTCGTTGATTTCGTCGTCTAATTCTTCATCAAATTGTTCTTGTTGCCGCCTTAATTCCGCCCATATTTTATTTATTGCGGTGAAGACAACTTTTGAACTCCTGGACGCCATGTTTACAGAAAATGGGAGTCGGAAACAATATCAGATTGTTGTATAAGTTAGGAACATTATTATAAACAATGGGTCATATCCGACCCAACTAGAGGAAGAGCGATCTTTAGAGGCGAGTTAAACAAAGATGGCAATTACCTAATTTAATGATAGCTGGACCAAGCTTTCGTTATGACTGATTGGAAGGGTACCTAGAGCCCTGTGGCCCTGAAGGAAAGGGAAGATGAGAAATGCATATTTATTTGTTAAGCGGGTCGGATTCAACCCATAAGTTTATAGATGAGGGTTAACTGTTTTAAAATATTCGGGGAGAAATTTAAATAAATTTGACAATAATGTGCTGTAAAAGCATAAAAGCATACAAAATAGGACGCGAGGAAACTATGTGCCACACTAATTGGCGGAATATTTATTTAGTTGTTTATTAAGTGAATTCAGAACGAATCATTTCCATTGATTGTTTTTCAAATCGTGATTTAATGAGGAGCATTTTTAACTACAACACAAACAAAAGATAAATTAACGAAAATGGGACGAATTGTATAATAGTGCTTAATTTGTTATCTTAGTTTGTCATTGCTTCCAATTTAACACTAACAGCTATGAAAAACTATCAAAACACACCGACATATTTTAAATAGAGATGAACAAAACGTCAAAACATCTAATTAGACCTAATTCTTTCAGGGATTCAGCAAATCTTATTTAATTAAACCCAATATGAGTTGGCCAAATTTTTTTGTGATGCTAAAAAAAAAAATATATAAATTTTATTAATTGAGCCACTGCGTCATTGTTAGCCAGACAGGATGTGCATCTTGCCAAATATTTATAATTTTTTATTGTTTCACATCTTGCATGCACATTTTTGGCATATGCAGGGAGCAAATATATCTTTCTTTGTAAACTTACGATTTGTTTTTGTTGACATAGTGACTCCTTACTTTACTTTTAAAAGAAGAGGAACAAGAAGATCTGATTATTGTTCTCTTGAAGAAGAAGCATATTTGATATATTGTTCTTCACGATCAATGTATATAAAAACGTGTTTTTTTTTGTTTTTTTTCTCGTAAGTTTAATCTCTGGATTAGATCCACATCATGTGAACTAAACTAGTTAGATCCAGAAATCATCCCTCGATCATCAGAGAAAGATGTAAATATCGCTAGAGATAAGGTTTTGCACCAAAGCGAAAAGTTCGAGGAATAAGAATAATAAATGAAAGTATGTAAGTAATATAAATGATGAATCCTAACAAAAACACTTATGTAAAAAAATATAAGCCGTCTCGTGTAAAAAGTTGTGAGATCATAGGATTAGCCTTGTCCGCCCCTGTCCAAGTAAGTTATACTTAGGTTTAAAGCATAAAGTAAATGTAAATAATGTTTCATTTTTTCCTTTCTCTTTTTTACTGTCCCCTTTATGTTTTATACAAAATTTTTAGAGGTGTCTTCATCTAATCTAATTGAAGCGAGCGTAAGCGAGCTTCTTACATTCAACGAAATATGCATCTTGTCTGTCTGTCTGTCTGTGTGTAACGTTTACGTGTCCGACGATAACTTGAGTAAAAGTTGACCGATTTAGTTGAAATTTGGTATACATCTTTCTTTTACTAATACTCAGGCTAAGTTCGTTGGACAGCGTGATCCGTCCTAGAGTTCGCGCGCAATGCTCGCGTAAACGTGAGCTTCAAATTTAAAATTGGAATTTCAGGACGGGAAAAAATTCTATCATCACCTATTCGATGAGACGAACATTTATTTCAAACAACATTTTTTAGTAAAACCAACAACGACACTGCTATGAATTAATAAATATCGCTAAAACTATTAAAGCGGACCTAAACGTTTAAAATAGAGAAAACAACCTTTTTACCGATATCTCACGTTCTAACGTAACGATTTTAATAAAACTTCATGTACATCGTCTAAAGTACAATTGAAACAAGTATGCAAAATTTCAACTTGATACAAGCAGTAGTATTTGAGTAATGAAGTGATAAATTTATAATATTAGTTTAAAAGCTATTACGGGTGGTTAAGATTCTTATAGTCGTGTTCTGTGTAGGTTTGTTTAGGAAGTAAAGCTTTGTACCGAGTACCCCCACTCTACCCTTCACTACCCTCTTCCACTTATCTTCAACTATGACATTCATCATGATTAACAAATTTCAATATTCTGTATTTTATTGCAATACGCTCGCTTCAATGATAGAGCCACGCGATGCCTAGTTTTTAAAAATAAAATTTCAGGTTTGAGAATATCCCAAATATAGGGATGAAATATCACCTTTCTCAAAGAATTTAAACAGCGTTTTATTACCCCTGAAGACACCTCTAAACATTTTGTATAAATGTTTGTCTGTCCCAGACCGAACTCTCTATTCTCTGTCCCTCACAAACTTAAAAATTTTCTACGCTACACGATTAAATTTAAAACCATTATTAGGGTCCGTATGCAAAACCAAGGACCCTTATATTTTCCAGTCCGTCTGTCACCTGCTCTCACGGCTACACTTTTCGTCCGATCACTTTGAAATTTGGCATATATGTGTTTTGTATCCACCCACACATTTTATAAATATAGCGACCTAAAAAAAATATTTTTTTTAAAAAATAGGGGAAAAAAACTTAAGGGTTAACATTTTTAATTTTTTACGAGACCGTGTATCATATGAAAGGGTACGCCGAGCTGATTACAAAAATATACAATTTTTGGTTATAAGCTTGGATAGGGCTAGCGTAGACGAGTTTGAAGTGGGTGGTAAAAGTGCCCCCCCCCCTCAACCTCGCTTATGTGAAGTGCAAAAAATCTGAAAAAAATTCCTGAACATTTTTCGATCAAAAGTAAAGATACCACTTTTTGGAAATTACGAAAAAAATATTATTTTTTATTGACAAAATACGTTTTATGGAACGAAGTTCCTTATGACACGTTCTGGAGCCCGGGAGTGAATCCAAAAAAAACGACCAAAATCACCGTCACAAAATCACCGTGACGCAAAAACCGTCACGTAATCTACCGATGACGATAACTTAAGGAAAAGATCACCGAGTTAGTTAAAATTTGGTACACATGTTAATTTTACCAATGCCCAGGCTGAGTTCGTCGGAAAACGTTATCCGCCCAAGCGTTCACGCGCAACGCTCGCGTAAACGTAAGCTTTAAAAGACGGGAAAAAGTGTTATTACGGAAGCCTGTTACTTGACTTGTTTTGATTATTTTTGTTATATATATGTCAAAAATGTCACTTTGTATTGTAAATAAATAAAATATAATCATGTAAAATTTCACCCTGATACAAGCAGAAGCGGTAGAATAGGGAAGAGATATATTTTATAACATTTTAAATTAATTGGCCGGGTAGGTAGAAAACAGTCCTATTTCAATCCAAACTCCTTTAACAAACATACTCTTTCACCATAAACTGATCATGATCAACTTTTTTCTTATATTTAATATATATTTATAGTAAGACGCTTGCTTTAATTATACAAATAATGATTTTCTTTTAATTTTGCCTTAACTCTGCCAGGTACAAACAGTTCGTTACTTTTAATTTGGTCTCCTTTCTAACTCCGCCATGTATAAGTAGTTATAGCAATGTATAAGTACTTAGCAGTGTGATTTTATAATTTATATGAAAAATGTAAGGAACTTCGTTCCTACCGGGTGTCCCGCGACACCACACGTATTTTTTTTTTTTATATAATTATGGTCTTTTCGAAGTATTTATATGTTTGTAGTCCGGTTCAGTGGCAAAAAAAAAATCTTTATCAGAAGTTTGTTTATGTGTTTTGAGAATATCAGACCCATAGGATAGTTCAAAGTAAGCTTTTTAGCATTTTAAAAAACACCATCTATAGGGTACTACTTAAACAATACAGAGTTGCCTACGGACCCTCGCTTTGTACTGACTAGCACACACTAGACCTGTTTATTTTTTTTTACGTTTTTCCTCCTGTGGTACTTATTGCTTATTGTTATCAGTGGGTTAATGTTATCACTTTGTCTAGGTCCCAAAGTGATCACATTAAGCCGCGTCTAGTGTAATGTGTGTAAAGATAAAAATAAAATAAAACAAATAAAAATATTGTACGATTTTGTTTTTATAATATATTGTAATCAAATTAGCAAATCATTTTTACTCAGATAAGTTAATTTGAAAAAGAAAAAGCGATTATGAAGCTCATAAATATAAAATAATTTTATAAACTTCTTTTCTATTCATCACGTTTTTAATTTGTATTGTTCAAGTTATATAGTTATTAAAAAATGTATTTAGGTAATGTCGCAGTCACAAAATTTTCTCTTGTGGAAATATAAAATAGTTTTTAGATATTTTAAACTTTAAAATAGTCTCTGGACGACTATTTGCGGAAGTCGAATTGTTTTTAATTAGTTTGGTTGTGACTAGTTTTGTATAGTGAAGCCGAGACTAATGTAGTTTTATAGGTTCACGCTTCTATAGGTCTGTGCTTTGTACCAAGCCAACACAGTAGAGACCAGATTCGATTAATTCCCTTCCCGTCTCGTATATATATATTTTTTTTTAAAACTCTGTTCCAAGTATTTTTTTTTCTCGTGCGCGACAGATTTAAAAAAAAATGAACTAATATCGTTTCATTGTTTTTATAGGCTCAAACGGTACTTTTTTTTTTTAATGTCAAGAACTCTCTTAAAAAAAAAAAGAAAAAAAAGATACGAACAAACAACATTAGTCGATGTCAGTACCACATGTCTATATTAGTTATATACAAATAAAATGAATTATAACTTGGACAAAACTAATATGTTATAGTATAAAAGTACACCTACATCAGTTGCATATATATATAAATATATATATATATATATATATATATATATATATATATATATATATATATATATATATATATATATATATATTGTGGGAAGGGCTCAAAGAAAAGAGATGGACCGAAGGAGTGTCATTTTGATGATGTTATTTCTAAGGATAAAGCCATCTTGTTCTGTTATTTGTTACATGTAGTAGACTAAGACTAAACAATGATATGGTAGAGGGACAATATTTAACTTAAAAATCGGTCCGAGACAACTCAGACAAACTTTCTCATATACGAGTTCATAATTATTTAGCCCAGTGTTTTCCATTTATTAGTTTTCGTACGTACATTTAATTATTATTGAAAATTTATCATAAAAATAACATCTCCTGGGCGGGGAATTGAACCCGGGCTCTCTCCGACCTCGCTTTAAGCTTTTGTCTCAGGAACTAGATTTTTATGGGGAAAACAGCTTATACCGTTAGATTCGTATTTAAATGGGCTACATTTTAGAATTTTTTAATCAAAATCGTCGGAACCGTTTTCGAGAAATAATTTTTTTTCACGTTTTTTTCAAAGTTTTTGTGGGGTAGCGCCCCCCAATTTAGAGCTAAAATTCGTTTCTCGATTTCGCCTCGTGGTATGATTTTTCTGAACATGTATGCCAAATGTTGGCAAAATCGACCCAGTAGTTTAGGCTCTCCAGGCGTCAAATTTGTCTGTCTGCACGACAGACTACAGACAGACAGACAGACGACGGACAGACTGTTTTTATAAACCACTTTTTACTACGTTTTTATTAGCTTGCATTCTTGTTTGTTTGTTTGTCCGGTACAAATCTGGCAATCGATTTCTAACTAACTTCCCGAATAGCTAGACATTTGAAACTTTTAGCATAGCTCAGAACACGATTACAATGCATTATTTTAATACATTTAGCCATCTTTCAGCAGAATTTAATTAGTTTTCAGCAAATTTTGCTGTGCGGAAAGTTAGTTCGGAAAAAATCCGCAAGTTATTTTATTTGTTTTGTCATATCTAATATTTACGCAATCTTCATTTTGACGGGTCTCAAATTTGTGATAGATAAACATTGAATGACAGCAAAACAGGAAATATTGATTATATTATTTATCGATCATATTATTTCAAATATATCGATGGCATGCTTTAGATTTGGTGTTGGGGAGATCCGTTGTACAAAGATTTATCCTTTTATAGGTTTAAGATCAGCTCTCTGGATGGTTGTCATTTATGTGAAGAAAATAAATTCGGAAATATATTTTTTTTCACTAACATTATATATTAAATAACAATAACAATTATATTATCAACATTACATACGATTCAACAGAAAATTTAAAAACGTAGTATATAAAAAAGTTCTTTTTATCTTGAAATTTTACTACGTTTTTATTAGCTTGCTTTCTTGTTTGATTGTTTGTTTGTCCAGTACAAATCTTACAATCGACTTTTAACTAACATCCCGAGTAGCTAGACATTTGAAACTTTTAGAATAGCTCAGAACACGATGACAATGCATTATTTTAATACTTTTAGCCATCTTTCAGCAGAATGTAATTCGTTTTCGGCAAATTTTGCTGTATGAAAAGTTAGTTCGGAAAAAAGTTTTTTTTTTGACATGACCCATATTTAAGATCTTTTATTTTGACGGGTTTCAAATTTATGATTTTTTATTTCGTCAACAGAAAATTTAATAATTTAAATTATTTTTATCTTGTAATTATTTTATATTTTATTTACAGATTAAAAACTAAATGTTGGAAAAATGTAATGTGGAACTCGTGCGTAAATATTTCTCTCGAGTGCAGCAAAGAGCTACTTTGCGCACTAGTTGCACAAATAACTATTATCGTTTTCATGTTAGTAATTGCGTTCCATGAAAAAGTTATGATGACATTGTATAATTAGATAAAGAGTTAACAGGGACAGCAGACTTCAATGAATTCCTTGTTCTAACAATAACCTCGGCTGCAATAACACGACTTGTCTAATAAATATGTCACTTAAATTGTTTCTTATCACATGTTTCGGCTCTCTCTCAATTAAACTGTTAGAGTAATCTTTTTCTTTTGTAATACAATGTTATATAAACATCATCATGTCTGTAGTTAATAAAATTGTTTTGAAGCATGTTGTATTTTCAATTGGTTTCTTGTTTTGTGTCGCTGGAAATACGTTTTTTTTTTTTTTTTTCTCGCTTGTCCACAACTCAGCGATTGAAACAAATTGCGACCTTTAATGTCATTTATATATTAAGGACTTGTTATGGCCGATAGTAATAAAAAGAACATTTAAACGTTAATTTAGATTTAATGTTCCAAAACAATAAAACCTCCTTCTTTGTGGTCGAATCGCTACCACTTTTTGAATTGATGTTTGATTTTAAAAAACAAAAACATAACTTCGCTTGTTTTTTGGGTCGTAAACCAAGAGTTTCTGTTAAAACAATTTAGAATCGTTAAAACCCCAAAGGAAAGAAGATTAATGACATCGAAAAACATTTGCATTAATTAACATGGTAATTTAGGAGGACGGTCTTGTTTTGTCAAGAGGTATCAATTTGGATTAATCTATGAGCTCAAATTAGACACATATAGGTTTGAAGCTGTTTCCTGAAACTTTCCCTACACTATAGAGACATAACGTACAAACGTTCTCTACACTATAGAGACATAACGTACAAACGTTCTCTACACTATAGAGACATAACGTACAAACGTTCCCTACACTATACAGACATAACGTACAAACGTTCCCTACACTATAGAGACATAACGTACAAACGTTCTCTACACTATAGAGACATAACGTACAAACGTTCCCTACACTATAGAGACATAACGTACAAACGTTCCCTACACTATAGAGACATAACGTACAAACGTTCTCTACACTATAGAGACATAACGTACAAACGTTCCCTACACTATAGAGACATAACGTACAAACGTTCCCTACACTATAGAGACATAACGTACAAACGTTCTCTACACTATAGAGACATAACGTACAAACGTTCCCTACACTATAGAGACATAACGTACAAACGTTCCCTACACTATAGAGACATAACGTACAAACGTTCTCTACACTATAGAGACATAACGTACAAACGTTCCCTACACTATAGAGACATAACGTACAAACGTTCCCTACACTATAGAGACATAACGTACAAACGTTCCCTACACTATAGAGACATAACGTACAAACGTTCCCTACACTATAGAGACATAACGTACAAACGTTCCCTACACTATAGAGACATAACGTACAAACGTTCCCTACACTATAGAGACATAACGTACAAACGTTCCCTACACTATAGAGACATAACGTACAAACGTTCTCTACACTATAGAGACATAACGTACAAACGTTCTCTACACTATAGAGACATAACGTACAAACGTTCCCTACACTATAGAGACATAACGTGCAAACGTTCCCTACACTATAGAGACATAACGTACAAACGTTCCCTACACTATAGAGACATAACGTGCAAACGTTCCCTACACTATAGAGACATAACGTACAAACGTTCCCTACACTATAGAGACATAACGTACAAACGTTCCCTACACTATAGAGACATAACGAACAAACGTTATTCGAAACTGTTTTCGACGTAAATCAGATAATTAAGGTAGTTCGTGACAGATCAAGAGTAATAAGAAGGTAGGGTTAGCGAGATGCTGTCAAATAAAACACAGTTTAAGGTTTATGCTAACGTTTCGCTAAATTTATTAGCATCATCAGAACAAATAGACAATTGTCTTCTTATTGTAAATCAGATAGATATTATAGATAAGGGAGCGTCTATGGAAGTCATTTTAAAGGGATAACATAAAATGTCACTCCACGTAAACAGATAAATATGTGTTTATTTAACAAACAAATATTTACTGGTAATGTCCTTAGGAAGACTAAAAACTGATTAGTTAAATAAACAATAAACAGGTCAAGTCTGTGCTACTCAGCACACAGCGAGGGTCCATAGGCAGCACTGTATTGCTTAAGTAGTACCTATTAACCTTAGTTAAGTTATTATGTACCTTTTAAAAATGCTAAAAAAAACTAATTTTAACTATCCTATGGGTCTGATATTCTCAAAACACATAAACAAACTTTTGATAAAGTATTTTTTGCCAGTGAACCGGACTGTAAAGATATAAATACATCGAAAAGAGCGTAATTATAAAAAAATAAACAGGTCAAGTGTGTGCTAGTCAGCTCACAGCGAGGGTCCGTAGGCCACACTATATAGTGTTTAACTGTAAAGTGTATAAACAGTGTTTTTTTTTTTTAAATGCTAAAAAGCTTACTTTGAACCATTCTAAGGGTCTGATATTCTCAAAACACACTCTGATAAAGTATTTTGTTGCCACTGAACCGGACTACAACCATATAAATACATCGAAAAGACCATAATTATAAAAAAACGTATTTTGTCAATAAAAAATAAAATAATTTTTTATCCAAAATTCCAAAAAAGTTGTATCATTACTTTTGGTCGAAGAATGTTCAGGAATTTTTTCAGATTTTTGCACTTCACATGAGCGAGATAGAGGGGGGGGGGGCATGTTTCACACACACTTCAAACTTGCCTACGCTCGCCCTATCAAAGTTATAACCAAAGAATTATATATTTTTGTAATCAGCTCGACGTACCCTTTCATATGATACCCCTCACGGTGTCGTATGATACATGCCAAATTTCAAAGTGGTCGGACGAAAGGTGTAGCCGTAAGAGCTCGCGAGAGGACGGACGGTCAGACCACACGACACGCAGGAAAATATAAGGGTCCTTGGTTTTGCCTACGGACCCTAAAAACGAATTTTCTCAATAAATAATTCCAATAAAAGCGGTATCTTTACTTTTGGTCGAAGAATATTTAGGAATTTTTTAAGATTTTTTACACTTTACATAAGCGAGATATAAGGGGGGGGGGGGGGGGGGGCACTTTTCACACTAACTTCAAACTCACCCACGTTAGCCCTATCAAAGATGATTACAAAAAAAATATATATTTTTTGTAATCAACTTGACGTCATATGATATCCCCACGGTCTCCAAAAAACAAATTAACCATTAACGTCTTTTTACCCTATTTTTTTGTAGTCGCTACAGTTTTAAAATGTGTGGGTAGGTACTATTCACATATACGCCAAATTTCAAAGTGATCGGACCAAAGGAGTAGCCGCAGGAAAATTTCATTTTAAAGGAATATCACAAACACGTTAAATTGTCTCTCCATAAAAATTTATATTTGTTTATTAAAAAAAAAGAAAAGCTGAATCCAAAAAGAAGTACAATAAAAAAGAAGTGGCATAAAAATAATAAACTTTGTATTGTAGATGTATTGCTTGCGGTATAGTTATTTTAGTACGTTAGTTTTTTTTGTAACGTTTTCAATTGTTATCATTTTTAGACATGAATATGTCTCGAGAAGGAGGCGAAATATAGTCAAAAGTTAAAAAGAAGCCTTTCCTCTTACTCTTATTTGCCCAAAATTTTACTTACCACAAGATCTTCTTGTAGAGATTTTACTGGCGGGAAAATTTAGAAATTGGCCAAGTGCTAAGCAATAAAAATAAATAAAGCAGTGTTGCCCACTAGAGTAGGAGTAAAGTGAATTTATGAACTAAAGAAAGAGCAGACTAGGTCAAAATTTAGATACCACTACTTTTAATGCAAGCTTGACTTTTTTAGGGGGGGTGGTCTCGAACTTGGTTCTTTTTTCACGATTAGGTTTTTCCTGAGGGTATAAACTCTTGGAAAAATAGGAATAAAGGAAAAACTAGTTACTATTAAGTTCATCTACTATAAACATTTATGAATTCATTATAATATTATACAAATATAAACACATAATTATCTTTTATAGCCGAAATTGCCTCTTTCACCCTCATGCTTAACTTATATTTTAAAAATGTTTTATCACGCGACAAAGGAAAAAAAAAAAGACAAAGTTTCATTTCTATCCAATTTTATAAAGAAGAAAAAAGAAACAAACAGATGAAAAGGTTTGAGTCAAAAACACAAGGTGATAAGAGGAAGTTGATTAAAGAATACCAGGATGAAATAAACGTTTGATGTTTATCAAGCATGTTGGCAGCACTGCAGTAACTATTGTGTTCGGTTTGGGTTTATGTTGATTGTAGACAGGAGGATGTTGCATGCATAAAACAACAACAACAATATTCACCGCCCTCATCAATTCAACTTTTTTTTACGATTCTTTACAATTACACTTGAAGCTTTACAATGAACAAACACAATAAACTACACGCTTTCCAAACGATAAATAATAATAGAGTTGTGTTATAATGAATTCGTTTTTTCATTAACAATAATTTAATAACATTTTTAAATTTTAGTACCATTTGATCTCTAACAGAAAATATTTATTTGAATTTGGAACTTATATTTGACATAATTTCAAGATATTTAGTACTTTTTATAAACTACGTTTTTAAATTTTCTGTTGAATCATATGTAATATGTAATGTTGATAATATAATTGTTGTTATTATATAATATGTAATGTTAGTAACAAAAAAAAAAAAAGTTCTGAATTTATTTACTTTACATAAATGACAATCATCTAGAGAGCTGATCTTAAACCTATAAAAGGACAAATCTTTGTACAACGGATCTCCCCAACACCAAATCTAAACCGTGCCATCGATAAATTGAATAATATAAATAATATAATCGATAAATAATATAATCGATATATTTCCTGTTTTGCTGTCATTCAATGTTTATCTTTTATTTATAAAAATCTCAGAGATAAATATCACAAATTGGAAACCCGTCAAAATGAAGATTGTAAATATTGGATATGGCAAAACAAATAAAATAACATGCGGATTTTTTCCGAACTAACTTTCCACACTGCAAAATCTGCTGAAAACCAATTAATTCTGCTAAAAGATGGCTAAAAGTATTAAAATAATGCATTGTCATCGTGTTCTGAGCTATGCTAAAAGTTTCAAATGTCTAGCTATTCGGGAAGTTAGTTAGAAATCGATTGCCAGATTTGTACCGGACAAACAAACAAACAAACAAACAAACAAGAAACCAAGTTAATAAAAACGTAGTAAAAAAGATACACTTAAAGCACTTAAAATAGACTGCCAATTAGTGTGGCACATATCTTCCTCACATCCTATAACGTATACTTTATTGATTTTATGCTTATACGAGCCATTATTGTCTATTTATATCATAAGGGTAAAAAGGTTATAAACTGCTGTACTAAAATTAGTATCTTTACTACTTAGGTAGTGGATTCAGGAAATAAAATGAAAGAGGTAATGGAAAAGAATTCAAAGTGGGGGACATGAAGAATTAAAGATGATTAACTGTATGTGACCCAGGTACAAGGATGGACATCTAGGTAGGGTAAAAGGGTACTAACAGAAAATTACAACGAGAATTTCAAAATAACCGAAAACACATATTGCACTGAAATAAAAATATGACTATCTTTTGATATGATAAAAACCTTTTGGTATAAAAATATGAGACGTATCTTCACTATGTAAGATCTTAAACATAGATAATAATGAATAATCTGAAACATAGCAGAATGAGATAAGAGAATCTTAAATATATAGCTGAATGAGATAAGAGAATCCTAAATATAGCAGAATGAGAAAAGAGAATCCTAAATATAGCAGAATGAGATAAGAGAATCCTAAATATAGCAGTATGAGATAAGAGAATATTAAATATATAGCAGAATGAGATAAGAGAATCCTTAATATAGCAGAATGAGATAAGAGAATCCTAAATATAGCAGTATGAGATAAGAGAATCCTAAATATAGTAGAATGAGATAAGAGAATCCTTAATATAACAGAATGAGATAAAAGAATCTGAAATACAGTAGAATGAGATAAGAGAATCCTAAATATAGCAGTATGAGATAAGAGAATATTAAATATATAGCAGAATGAGATAAGAGAATCCTAAATATAGCAGAATGAGATAAGAGAATCCTAAATATAGCAGTATGAGATAAGAGAATCCTAAATATAGTAGAATGAGATAAGAGAATCCTAAATATAACAGAATGAGATAAAAGAATCTGAAATACAGTAGAATGAGATAAGAGAATCCTAAATATAGCAGAATGAGAAAAGAGAATCCTAAATATAGCAGAATGAGAAAAAAGAATCCTAAATATAACAGAATGAGATAAGAGAACCTTAAATACCACAAAATGAGATAAGAGAATCTTAAATATAGTAGAATGAGATAAGAGAATCCTAAATATAACAGAATGAGATAAAAGAATCTGAAATACAGTAGAATGAGATAAGAGAATCCTATAAATATATAGCAGAATGAGATAAGAGAATTCTAAATATAGCAGAATAAGATAAGAGAATCTTCATTTTATTAAACCTCTAAAGATCCACAATCTTTAATAATAGGAAATTATAGGAATAAACATTCAGCTACAAAAAAGAAACTTTTTTATTTTTCTTTCCTGCAATATTTGAATCAATAATTCGATATTTTTGATATATTTGAATGCCAAATCCTTATACCATGTTATTCCAATAAATAAATATACAAGTTAAATAAATCCAGAATAGTAACGTATAACATTAAACAAACTGATTGAGTCTTCCGTGGAATAATCAAGAAATGTTTAAATATATGTTCGATGTATTCTGTAAAAATAATCGGACCGGAAAAATAATAGTTCAACTTTTTTTCTGAAAAATGTATTTTATTTTATTGAGTTAACAGAGAGGATTTGAAGAGTTTATAGTCAAACAAGAGTGTGAGCGAAGGAAGCTACGTAATAAACCATTTCAAGCCATGTCAGAGTAAAACGACAAAACACTATTGCTTTGTTTACAATCCCATTTCTAAAAATTCTGTTGTGAGCTTGAAAAAAAGAACAAGAGAACAGGTTGAAGTTTCCAGGAGCTATATATTTTTCAGTTTGTAATAAAACAGTTGAAGCTTGATTTAACTTGACGAGTACATATATTTTATCTACGATTGATACCGAAATATATATAAACATTAACAACTACGGGAATCAACCAGAGAAAAATACACTCCAGCGCTGGGATTTGAACCACAGGCCTCTATATTTCCAGTATAGCGCTCTACCAACTAAGCTACGCAGGAGAATGAATTTCTCTGACGTTAATGATACCTTGTCCCGAATTTAAGCTTTCAATTTTCCACAAATCTGAGAAGTCAACATTAATGACAAAGAACTAGATCGAGAAATAACGCTTATAATTATAAAGTACCCAATTAGTACCTGTACTTAGAGATATAGAGGCCTGTGGTTCAAATCCCAGCGCTGGAGTGTATTTTTCTCTGGTTGTTTCCCGTAGTTGTTAATAATTATAATTGGATTTAAATTAAAATTTAATCTTTCCGTAGTATGAATACTACCAAAATCGTAAAATATGAATATATATAAACATTACACCTCTGTTTAGATGCGTAGAGAGTGATTCTTTTCGTAACTGTATTCATTGCGCATGTCGCCTTCATAACCCGACCTACTGTAGTTAGAGATTTGAAATTTAGTATACAAATTAAACTTTTTTGCCCAGAAACACGAACTGATCGCAACATTTTATATTTTTTTATTTTTGAGTAGGGAATCATTTCAAAGGAATTGAAATGTCAACTTACAACAATCACAAATCTATATCGCGATTCCAAAATGTCGGCCCCTAAAAGAACCAAATAAGTGCATAACTAAGATGCTAAAGGATATTATATGCACACCTGTTTCCTCCAAAGAGCAACTTTTTATTACTACGTTTTTATTAGCTTGCTTTTTTGTTTGTTTGTTTGTTTGTCCAGTACAAATCTTGCAATCGATTTTTAACTAACTTCCTGAGAAGCTAAACATTTGAAACTTTTAGAATAGCTCAGAACACGATGACAATGCATTATTTTAATACTTTTAGCCACCTTTCAGCAAAATTTAATTAGTTTTCAGCAAATTTTGCTGTATGGAAAGTTAGTTCTGACATACTCCATAGTATTTACAATCTTCATTTTGACGGGTTTCAAATTTGTGATTTTTTATTTCAAAGATTAACATTGAATGACAGCGAAAAAGGAAAAGTAAACAAAGAAATAAATTAATTGACGTGTGACACCCAGGTTTGTTTACACTTGTGTCCTAGATGTATAGGTTTAATTTTTCTGCATCTGTACTTCTTTACTTGTACACAATTTTCTTCTCTTACTGTCCCTACATAGGGGCATGTCAATGGCACGGTTTAGATTCGGTGTTGGTGAGATCCGTTATACAAAGATTTGTCCTTTTATAGGTTTAAGATCAGCTCTCTAGATGGTAGCCATTATTATATGAAGTAAATAAATTTGGAACTGTGTTTTATTTTTCACTAACATAATATATAACAATGACAATTAAATTATCAACATTACATATATGATTCAATAGAAAATTTAAAATCGAGGTATATAAAAAGTTCTTTTTATCTTGCAATTATACATATTTAAGTTAAATAATAAAAAATAAATAATAATGTACAATATGTGAATTTTAATGGTCGAAGAAGAAGAAACCCTTTCAGTAGCTTACTGGCAAGTACTTGACGGGATTTTATATAAATAGTTATGTATAAGCCCTTTGGAAAGTCTTATTAGCCCTTCACGGGATTTAGCCTCTAGAGAATTAGTTTTCTTTTTATCCAGATATGCTGGTTTTTCACATTGATTTCAGCGAAGTTGATGCGGTTAAACTATCCGCAGCTACAATGACCCCGTGTTTGCATCTATCAATAATATGTTATCACAAAATTAACCTGGAGAAATCCAATATATTAGTTATCTTATGCAAACTTCGTTTAAAATTTACCGTAATAGTACATTACGCGTCGAGTGCGGAAATTAGCATTGCGAGTGTGGAGTTTGCACCCAAGCGACAGCGAGGGTAGTAAAACCACATGAGCAAAGCAAAATAAGTTCGTATTTGTATTTTGATAAAGATGACATTAATTCATTAGTTGTATTTTGTGCCGAATTAATTATTTCGGGAGGCGTATTATTCTCCTCATATTCGTCATAATCACTTAAATCACTCATTGTTTTTTTACTAAAAACTCGATATATACAGTTACTTTAATGAAACAAACAGCAAATTAGTTTTGTAAAATGTAAACAAACACATCGTGCGATAAGGTGAAGAATTCGGAAAAAAGAGGAATTATGAAACGCACATGCGCAATGAATACAAGTACGTAAAGAATCACTTTCTACGCATCTAAACAGAGATACAATGTTTATACTTCGTATAAATCGTAGAAAAACATATTTAAAATGCGTCGAATAGGTGGTTTCCATTTAATCTTCCATTTTCACCTATAATCATATTTGTCACGAATTCGGTTTGAGTTTAAAAATTATTGGGCGTTGCCATAGAAGCATAAGAAAAACTTTTTTATTTTTATAGAATTGTCACTTTGTTTAAAAACGAAAAAAAAAAAATCGGTCCGAGACAACTCAGACAAACTTTCTCATATACGAGTTCATAATTATTTAGCCCAGTGTTTTCCATTTATTAGTTTTCGTATGTAAATTTAATTATTATTGAGCATTTCATTAAACTTTATCAAAAAATAACTTCTCCCGGCCGGGGAATCGAACCCGGGCTCTCTCGGTCCGCGTTTTAAGCTTTTTTCTCAGGAACTAGATTTTTCCCGGGAAAACGGCTTATATCGTTAGATTCGTATTTAAATGGACTATATTTTAGAATTTTTTAATTAAAATCGTCGGAACCGTTTTCGAGAAATATTTTTTTTTCACGTTTTTTCAGAGTTTTTGGGGGGTAGCGCCCCTAAATTTATAGCTAAACTTCATTTCTCGATTTAACCTCGGGGTATAATTTTTCTGAACATGTATGCCAAATTTCGTCAAAATCGGCCCAGTAGTTTAGGCTCCAGGCGTCTGCACAGACGACAGACGGACATTTTTTAAAAACCACTTTTTTGGACTCAGGGGACCTCAAAACGCGTAAATCCATCAAAATCTCAAAATCAAATTTTCAAGCCATCACAATACTTTCTCTTTATATGAGAAAGTAAAAAAAATATATATAGAATTTTCTTTAAAAAATTATCTTTTTTTATCCTATAACTGCGTCATGACAATATTTATCGTTGAACTCATTTTTGACATTTTTCATATTTTATTTTTTTTGGGGGGGGGGGGGGGGGGAGGGGGTATTTAAAATTCTATAAATTGATTATCAGAACAAAAGAGTCGAACAATATTTTATTAAAGGAAAGTTTCATCATTTTGACTCACACAAATGAAAAAAAAATTATAATTAAAAATAAATAATGAAAGGATAAATCTGGCAACTACAAACTCAAGTTATTTGATATTTAATGGAATGTTTAAACTATTTTAACGAGGGTAGTTCTCCAAGTCAGGGGGGGGGGGGTACTTCGGAGTAATCTCTAAGTCTGTTCAAACTTGATAGTTTGTACAAGTTGTCGGCATCAGAGAATTATCAAAATATCTCTGCCGCACAAAGTAATCATCGAAACAAATAATTGTCATGGAATTTAACAAGAGAAACGCTATTACCTCTGTTAGTCTGAACGTAGTTAAACCAAAGTTAATTTCAAGGTCGGGTTAACTTTTAAAGAGTTGATTTAACAAGACGTCAGAAGGATTAGCCGTGTTTGGCGTCCCTTGTCCACGCTCCAAAGTCGTTCCAAGTGTATAAACTTGAGAAGGGTTGAAGAGAAATTCTAAAAGGAGCCGAACCTAAATACCTCGTCAAGTCCTTTAATCGACTACGAGGCTTAAAGCTCCCTCTGCTAGACTTAAAGCAGCTAAGTCTCGTAGATCCTCAACTTGTTCTAACGTAGCTTCTACGTATTAAAGCTCTTTCCTCTAATCCAATACTCTGTAACTAGCTACACTACTCCACACCGTCCCTTAGCAATCCAATAAGTGGAAAGCTTCCTTCCACCGTCGTCTAAGACTTTATATAGCTTGTATACTTGTTAGAAGGCTTAAAACTGAAAATACTCCCAACTCTTCTATATCACCCCTTTTTTTCGCTAGTAAGTCTCATCTCGAAATTACTCCATTTAAACCCCGACGAACATAACTTTCAAGGTGAAGAACAGATTAATTAAAAAAAGCGAGCGTCTTGCAATAAATATGTATTGAATATTGAGAAAAAAGTTAATCATGATTAGTTGATAGTTAAAGAAGATGGATGTAGTAAAGTGAGGAAATAGGACTGTTTCATAACCCTAACGCACGGCCTACTCCTACTCAATTTAAAATATTATGAAATATATCACTTCACTACACAAAATCTTCTGCTTGTATCAGGTTGACAATTTACGTGCCTCTTTCAATTGTATTTTAGACCATATGTAAGAAGTTTTATTATAATCTTTACGTTAGAACTTAATATATCGGTAAAAACGTTGTTTTCTCTATTTTGAAGGTTTAGGTCCGCTACCTAAATTAATTCCCTTAATTTTACTTTAATTTTCCTAAATATAAAATTAAGCTCGTTGTCCCGGGCTTAACCACTCCTTTATCAATAAACTAAATAAAATTATACTCGAATTATAATTAATAAAAGAAAAAATTATTATTAATAAAAAAAAAGGATTTTAAAAAAAGAATAAAAAATCCTTTTATCTCCAGTAGGGAAAAAAAGTTATGATTTTGAATTAGTTTAGAGGGACTAAAACAGGTCTTTTCATCCCTAACTCAAAAAGTAGGGAGAAAAAGTAAAAGTAGGGCGAAAAAGTAAAGTAGGGCAAAAAAGTAAAGATGGCAACTTAATTATTTTATAAATAGTAGAAAATGTATGGCTAATGTAATAAAGTTGTCGAAATCAGGTTGGCGGCACTGCGCTTTTTTGACCATGTTTATCTTTGTTTACAACATTATAACCTGCATCTAAATAACCTTCTATTTGAGTTTAATTCCAATTCTTATTTGTTTTTAATATTGAATCTCTTATATCTGCTATAAGTGCTAATAATTATTGTTATTTATTAAAATATTAAATAAAAACTGTGCAATGGACGAAAATGTGAATCTTTTTACTGGTCTTATATTACTTTGCTTTGTAAGTTTCATCGCACATTTCCGTTTATCCAATTTTGAACCACTTCCCGTGATTCAATATTCCCCGAATTTTGCACATAGAAACAACTATGGTTAAGAATACAGAAACCAAAAAAAAAAAAAAAAAAAAAAAAAAATGGCGTCAAATTTATTTGCTTTTTAAGTTTCATCGCACTCCTATTACCCCAATTTTGAACCACTTCCCGTCATTCAATCTTCCCCAAATTTTGCACATAGATACAACTAAAGTGAAGAATACAGAAACAAAAAAAAAAAAAAAAAAAAAAAAAAAAAAATTGAAAATAAGACCAGTTTTGAAAAATGGCATTTTTATATTAATTATTTCTACTGGAGATAAAATATTGTATGTACCTCGTGAGTAAAGTGCCATTATTCCCCTCGCGATAATTATCTCCCTCGGCTGCGCCTCAAGAGCTAATTAGAGTTATTCCCTCGGCTGCGCCTCGGGAATTAAAAATTCTAATTCCCTCGGCTTCGCATCGGGATTTAGGGACCATGGTTCCTTCGGCTTCGCCTCAAGAACCAACTTTTTCGCTCAGGGAATAATGGCTTACTTTACTCCCTAGGTGCATAAATAACTATTGCTTTATTTATAATGGCCAAATTTTATTCAACTTAGTTCAATACTGAGCTTTCATCTTTCAGCACTTTTCTAACTCTGCCATTCTATAATTAACTATTAAAGGCATCATACACATATGAAAAGGTTTAATTAATAACAATTTCTCCGTCAAATGTCACAAGAAGCCTTAAAAAATGTAAAATGTGTTTACATGTTTTAAATAAAAGTGTTGTATATATATATATATATATATATATATATATATATATATATATATATATATATATATATATATATATATAATAGTAATAATAATAAAAACGATGAGATTGCTAATTCTCATTTTTTTCAGCTTTTAGTTTGTTTTTTAAGGAAGCCTAAAAAATGGGTCTAAAAGGGAATTATAAATATGTTTTACTCGGAAAAGGTTTAACTTCTTTTTTAGGTGTGTCCACGGATGGAGTTGCCTACACGTGTAAATTCCAAAAAATTTCAATTTTCGAAGAAAAGTCACTCTTCATAAAATCTCCTGCTTGTTCTTAAATAAAGATTTATAGTATTACTTTTTGTTCAAAATGTACCCTGTACCCTGAAAGTAAAAATTCCTAAAATCGTACAAGAGGAAACCGGTCCAAATTTCGACTATTTAAGAAAAAAGTATTCTTTATAATTTCTGATAATATATATATATATATATATATATATATATATATATATATATATATATATATATATATTATCAGAAATTATAAAGAATACTTTTTTCTTAAATAGTCGATATATATATATATATATATATATATATATATTATCAGAAATTATAAAGAATACTTTTTTCTTAAATAGTCGATATATATATATATATATATATATATATATATATATATATATATATATATATATATATATATAAATCTACATAAATAAATTTACGTATTATATATATTACATATATATGTGTGTGTGTCTGATAATTTACTTTGAACCATCCAAATTTGGTAAAGATTCTTTAAAAAAAAAAATCTATTTTTATTTTATATTTATAAACATGAGACTAACAAACTATTATCAGATGTAATGTATTTTAAGCTTGAACAAAACTGACACGCGTTGAGACCTAAAAAAAAACCAACCTTTAGTAACACGCAGCTAAAGACAGATTACCCAAAAAGTATAAATGAATCGATACAAAAAAGAAAAGAAAAAGAAAAGAAAATAGTCAGGCCTACTTTTCCTACCACAAAAGCACAACTATTTAATCAAATACTTTCCCACAACTACAAGGAAAACTCACTTGAATATTTAAGAATTATACAAAAAAAAAAAAAAAAAGAATTGATACCACAAAAAAGGGCGAATTATATTCAAAAGATAAGAGACATTCAAAGTATATAAAATATAATTTTCTACCTCAAGATAATGAATTTTAAATACCATAACACGCTAAATATTATAATAGTTAATTAGATTTTCTTTTAACATAATTATAACGTTTTAACATAATTATGTATTATTCCTTTCATATTATAATTTAAAAAATAATTTATTCCATACTATACTACACAAAATAAAGAAATGCAAATACATTTTAAAGAAACGATCTAGTTAAAAGAAAAAAAAGGTAGTAATTAAAATGTTCATACTTTCATATCATACCTATTTAAGCGAGTAAATTAATACATTTATTTTCCAACCATATTAATAAGTACTTATTATAATTTTAACAATTCTATTTTATTTATTATTGTTGGTAAATGTAATTTACACAATGTTTTTAAAGAAAGTAAAATTAAAAAAACTTGTCGACAAACAAGAATACAACTTCCAACCTCACGTCTACTCGAAGTGTGAAATAAGATTGTACAAAAAAAAACAAAAATCAAAAAATTATTAATATAGTCCAGTCAAATTAGACACTAAAAATCCCTTAAAACTAGTACTAAATAAACAGGTCAAGTGTGTGCTAGTCAGCACACAGCGGGGGTCCGTAGGCCACACTATATAGTGTTTAACTGTAAAGTGTATAAACAGTGTTTTTTTAAAATGCTAAAAAGCTTACTTTGAACCATTCTAAGGGTCTGATATTCTCAAAACACACTCATCACAAGTATTTTTTTGCCACTGAACCGGACTACAACCATATAAATACATCGAAAAGACCATAATTATAAAAAAAACGTATTTTGTCAATAAAAAATAAAATAATATTTTTTTCGAAATTTCCAAAAAGTGGTATCTTTACTTTTGGTCGAAGAATGTTCAGGAATTTTTTCAGATTTTTTGCACTTCACATAAGCGAGATAGAGGGGGGGGGCACGTTTCAAACCCGCTTCAAACTCGCCTACGCTCGCCCTATCAAAGTTATAACCAAAGAATTATATATTTTTGTAATCAGCTCGACGTACCCTTTCATATGATACCCCTCATGGTGTCGAAAAAAAAATAAACAAATTTTAACCCTTAAGTTTTTTTACCCTAATTTTTTTGAAAAATATTTTTTTTAAGTCGCTATATTTTTAAAATATGTGGGCAGGTACAAGACACATACATGCCAAATTTCAAAGTGATCGGACGAAAGGTGTAGCCGTGAGAGCAGGCGAGAGGACGGACGGACAGAAAAACACGCAGGAAAATATAAGGGTCCTTGGTTTTGCCTACGGACCCTAAAAAGTACTTGCCAGCAAGCTACTATAAGGGATTCTTCGGTCAGGAATTATCCGCCATTTTGGATTCCCAGTTAATCAGGTCACATTGATCTTCTTATATTTTCTATGCCCAGCACACCGAACATTGTGCTAATTTTTAGTAATAGCTGAAATATAGTTTTAGGGAAGAGGAAGGGGGGGACACGCAAAATGTAAATGTTTTTTTGACAAAATGGCGTTAAAAAAATTAACACATTCTACAAGTGTTATATATTTTTGTAATCTACTCTTTAATACCTTTCATTTGATACCTAACACAAAATTTAAAAAAATGTATATTTCTCCGCGGTACATGAATTATCCGCCATTAGGATTTAAACAGCTGATAATTTTGAGTACGCTATATTTTTACTGTTTGCGCGTCAAAACGATCTTTAATACTGGAATGTTTCATATTTTTATCACTTTTGATTCAAAAGTTATTGGAACCGCACAGAGTGACAGACAGACAGACACGGGAACAAAACATTAAGGGTTTCTTTTTCGGTTTTACCAACGAAACCCTAAAAAAGAGAGAGAAAGGTAGAGGGGGGGGGGGGGAGCGCATTTATTTACATAATACAATTATTGTCAAGTTGTCTTCCAGATGGAGAATAATCATGGAAACTTTGTCTACATTTTCTCAAGAAAAAATAAAAAGTATTTTTTAATCTTCTTAGATTATATTGTATTGCATTTTAAACATCCTAAAAACAGGATGGAAAAATAAATAAATAAAATAAAATACAAGGAAATGTTTAAAAGATTTTCAATCTTAAAAATAATCAGGTTAGAGGGAAAAACAAATTTTAAGACGTACCAAGATTTTCATTTGTTGAAAAACAATTTCTTGACAAATTCTTGGTCCAAACTCATTTCTTAATCTAGATTTTTAAACAACTATTTTGTATATTATTAAATGTAAGAATGAAAAAAAGATGATATAAATCCTCGCGGTAGAATTGAAACTTCTAAAAACCTAATTCAAAAAAGTAACGAGAAAAGGATTTTGAAAAAATAAAATTCTTTAAATAATATTAAAGATTTAAAAGATTAAGTTCTTGAGACATTATGGACAGATAGCTGGATTCCCGTGCTTCGCTACGGAGTGTGTTATAATTAATGTATTTTTTTAGGGTTTCGTTGGTAAAACCAAAAAAAAAAGAAACCCTTTTCGTTCATGTGTCTGTCTGTCTGTCACTCTGTACGGTTCCAATAACTTTTGAATAGAGATATAAACATGAAACTTTCCAGTATTAAAGATCGTTTTGACGAGCACACAGAAAAAGTATAGCGAACTCAAAATTATCACCTGCTCAAATTCAAAATGACGGATAATTCACGAACCGCGAAATTTTTTTTTTTTAAATTTTGAGTGGGGTATAAAATAACGGTAAAGAGATAAAATAAAGGTATTGAAGAGTAGATTACAAAAATATATAACACTTGTGGGAAGCGTTTAATTTTCCACGCCATTTTATCAAAAAACATCAAAATTTTGCGTGTCCCCCCCCCCCTAAAACTATATTTCCGCTGATACTAAAAATATAAAAAAATATGAAAAATGTGGGGGGTGATGGGCCAAAGAGAATATAAGAATTGCAACATGGTCGGATTAACTGGGAATCCAAGATGGCGGATAATTGCTGTCACGGGGAAAAAAATATTTTTTTTTAAATTTTGAGTGAGGTATCAAATGAAAGGTATTGAAGAGTAGATTACAAAAAATAACACTTGTGGAAAGCGTTTAATTTTCTACGCCATTTTGTCAAAAAAAAAAAAAAAAAAAAAAAAATCCCCCCCCCCTTACTAATTTAATGTTTACAACACCAACGAAACCCTTTTCACGTGAGACTTCACGCACTGCCAATTTATTAATTTGTATTGGTATGTTATTTAACTGCCTGGCCGATCCACAGAGAGTTATAGCAGGGAGTTAAGGCATAACTCCCTGTAAATTCAGTGCAACCAACTTAATTCTAGTAAAAGAACTGCGCTTGAACAGATTTTAGGAAGATTTAAGTTGGCAACACGGTTTATTATAAACATGCCTCGCAATCAACTGCTTTTAAATATATCTTTGTTTTATTTTAAAACGCTCCGCGTTTTGAGTAAATTTGCGTGTGATATTTATCTGTGGGGTTAGCTTGGGAAAAACTGTATATTGATAAGCCTAGAAATTGGGCAGAACTGCGAGAGTGAATATTAAGCGGGAAATAAGTGCGATCGTACGCCAAAACTTGGTAAGAGTGATGACTAACTTTGCTAGCAGACTTAAGCAGTGCAGAGAAAATATTCAGCGGGAAATAAGTGCGATCGTACGCCAAAACTTGGTAAGAGTGATGACTAACTTTGCTAGCAGACTTAAGCAGAGCAGAGAAAATATTCAGCGGGAAATAAGTGCGATCGTACGCCAAAACTTGGTAAGAGTGATGACTAACTTTGCTAGCAGACTTAAGCAGTGCATAGAGAAAATATTCAGCGGGAAATAAGTGCGATCGTACGCTAAAACTTGGTAAGAGTGATGACTAACTTTGCTAGCTGACTTAAGCAGTGCAGAGAAAATATTCAGCGGGAAATAAGTGCGATCGTACGCTAAAACTTGGTAAGAGTGATGACTAACTTTGCTAGCAGACTTAAGCAGTGCAGAGAAAATATTCAGCGGGAAATAAGTGCGATCGTACGCTAAAACTTGGTAAGAGTGATGACTAACTTTGCTAGCAGACTTAAGCAGTGCAGAGAAAATATTCAGCGGGAAATAAGTGCGATCGTACGCTAAAACTTGGTAAGAGTGATGACTAACTTTGCTAGCAGACTTAAGCAGTGCATAGAGAAAATATTCAGCGGGAAATAAGTGCGATCGTACGCTAAAACTTGGTAAGAGTGATGACTAACTTTGCTAGCTGACTTAAGCAGTGCAGAGAAAATATTCAGCGGGAAATAAGTGCGATCGTACGCCAAAACTTGGTAAGAGTGATGACTAACTTTGCTAGCAGACTTAAGCAGAGCAGAGAAAATATTCAGCGGGAAATAAGTGCGATCGTACGCCAAAACTTGGTAAGAGTGATGACTAACTTTGCTAGCAGACTTAAGCAGTGCAGAGAAAATGGAGGTCATCATTTAAGTGTTGCTATTTTCGCTTCATAATGATTTTATAAATATATATCTTAAACTGCCATAAATTATTTTGAAAATGATAATAAATAAATATATCTTGTAATATTCATTGAATTATTCCATTTTAAAAACCATCAGGTTTCACTTCCGGACTCAGTATTTGTATTTCACTACGTTTTTATTAGCTTGCTTTCTTGTTTGTTTGTTTGTCCAGTCCAAATCTTGCAATCGAGTTTTAACTAACTTCCCGAGTAGCTAGACATTTGAAACTTTTAGAATAGCTCAGAACACGATGATAATGCATTATTGTAATACTTTTAGTCATCTTTCAGCAGAATTTAATTCGTTTTCAGAAAATTTTGCAGTATGGAAACTTAGTTCGGAAAAAATCCGCACGTTATTTTATTTGTTTTGACATGTCCCATGTTTACAATCTTCATTTTGACGGGTTTCAAATTTGTGATTTTTTTATTAAGAGATAAACATTAAATGAGCGAAAAAGGAAAAGTAAACAAACAAATTAAAATTTACGTGTGACAACCAGGTTTGTTGTTGTCGGTTTTATTTTTCTGCATCTGTACTTCTTTACTTGTACACATTTTTCTTTTTCTTCTCTTACTGTCCCTACACGAGGGCATATCAATAGCACAGTTTAGATTCGGTGTTGGGGAGATCCGTTGTACAAAGATTTGTTCTTTTATAGGTTTAAGATCAGCTCATTAGATTGTTGTCATTAATGTGAAGTAAATAAATTAGGAACTATTTTTTTCACCAACATTATATTATAACAATGACAATAATATTATCAACATTACATATGATTCAACAGAAAATTTAAAAACGTAGTATATAAAACGATTTTTTTTTCGTGTAATAATTTGATAAATCTGATTGTTAAAATGATTTCTTGGTATTTCAATGGATATATTTTCTCAAAATAGTTAATGAGCAAAAACTTTTCCGACAATTTTTAGAGGGCAGCATTTTAAAATTCAGAGCCAAAAATGAACATATTCAGTGAAAATGTACACTAAATTGCACATGTTCGTTTCAGTAGATAAGACACGACGTTAATTCACAGATAAAAGTGGTACCAACCTAAAAAAAAAATAGATACCTATTTTTTGCCGTTTTACCTTTTTGGCTAATTATTATAATGATGTGCATGAAGCAGAAAGAGAACCCAATTATGTCAAGTGTTTTTTTTTTTTGTTTGTTTAAAGTTAACGAACGAAATAACTAACAACTAAGAACACGCAAAAGTTTTACTACTTGACTAAACCATGCATGATAATTGTATATAACATATATGAGATATTAGTTTCAAAATGTCATATTATATTAAAAATTAAAAATAAAATAATTGATAAGTCCATATACTTGAATTTTTCCTTTTCAAAGTGCAGTTTTTATTCACGTACCTAGAACAGAAAAATAAATATATAATTATTAAATAATTGAAATATTATAAATTTAAAAAAAAATAACATATAAGGTAGGTAAATTAGTTTTTACATTTAAAAATAGTCTGCCAATTAGTGTGGCACATAGCTTCCTCGCGTCCTATGCCGTAAAATTTAATGATTTTATGATTTTAAATTTAAAACCTATATTCCTATCCAATTTAGTTTTGTTGTTTCACATCAATTAAAGTATCACTTCAGAAAAATGTAAGGATAGCGGGTGAAATTAATCTGGGGCTCTCTGCAGGCTACATTCGACAAACCATAAAAATCAGATAAGTACTTTAGAAGATATAGGTGTAAATAAATGTAGGTTTGTGGGCATGTGGAAGAAAAGCAAATTAGTGTAGAAAGTTAAAACTTATATGGGACCAACAATGGGCTTATTATGACATACCATCCAAATTTCAATAAAATAGGAAGAGTAGTTTTTAAGATAAGTTGGTTTGGAAAAATTTAGCGACAAACAGACCGACTCACACAGTGTTGAGGATGGCGAGGATCAGTCAAAGTATCGAGGATAGCGGATAAGTCAATGTACAGAGGACGGCGAGGATCAGTCAGAGTATTGAGGATGGCGAGGATCAGTCAAAGTATCGAGGATAGCGGATGAGTCAATGTACTGAGGATGGCGAGGATCAGTCAGAGTATTGAGGATGGCGAGGATCAGTCAAAGTATTGAGGATGGCGAGGATCAGTCAAAGTATCGAGGATAGCGGATAAGTCAATGTACTGAGGATGGCGAGTATCAGTCAGAGTATTGAGGATAGCGAGGATCAGTCAAAGTATCGAGGATAGCGGATAAGTCAATGTACTGAGGATGGCGAGGATCAGTCGGAGTATTGAGGATGGCGAGGATCAGTCAAAGTATCGAGGATAGCGGATAAGTCAATGTACAGAGGACGGCGAGGATCAGTCAGAGTATTGAGGATGGCGAGGATCAGTCAAAGTATCGAGGATAGCGGATGAGTCAATGTACTGAGGATGGCGAGGATCAGTCAGAGTATTGAGGATGGCGAGGATCAGTCAAAGTATTGAGGATGGCGAGGATCAGTCAAAGTATCGAGGATAGCGGATAAGTCAATGTACTGAGGATGGCGAGTATCAGTCAGAGTATTGAGGATAGCGGATAAGTCAATGTACTGAGGATGGCGAGGATCAGTCGGAGTATTGAGGATAGCGAGGATCAGACAAAGTATTGAGGATAATGGATGAGTCAATGTACTGAGGATGGCGAGGATCAGTCAGAGTATTGAGGATGGCGAGGATCAGTCAGAGTATTGAGGATGGCGAGGATCAGTCAGAGTATTGAGGATGGCGAGGATCAGTCAAATTAAAGTCAAAGTTGTGGATTCCAGAGTTTCGGAAAAAAATCCTCCTTCAAATTAATAATTAACAACTAAGCAAAATAATCTTAAGAATTCTAAAAAATTTGGTCCTTTGGGCCGGATGAGATTTAAGCATTTATATTTTTAAATGACAAAAAGAACGAGGAAAATCGAATGAAATTTTAGTTAGGGGAATAACGTTATTTTACATAGAAAGGTCAAAATTATGAACAATTAGGTTAAACTACACTAAAGGGATTGTGTTAGCATTTTATGTAAAACCCCTCACAATATAATTTTATTCTGAACATAAAATTACATTGGAGAACAACTAAATTATTAGCTACATAGCTAACTCTAAACTCTATCCTAACTGCTTTAATACCCGGAAATTACATTTATTTATAAATTTAATATTTTTACATAACTTTAGTACTACATACCATGCAGTCTTCCGGTTTTAACGTATTTAAATTTCTGTCGTTTTAAATTAATTAATATCTAGAATAGCAAGGTCATACTGTTTTACATACATACAAATACTCATTTAATTCATGAATATAATTTATTATAAGTGTTCTCGTAGATCGTGTTTTATTAAAGTTAATAACACAAACTCACTCAAAATAAAATTCTAATAAGATAAAACATATACGCAAAGTACAATATTTTATTCTATTTATAGTTTTTGCTTCCGAATTTAATGCATTGTGATTCTAAAAGCCTAGTCTACACTAGTAGACACGTCGCGCAACAATGTCTACAGATGGTCTCATAGACCGTCTATAGACATGTTGCGCAACATATCTATAGACGTCTGCTGAGACCATCTATTATCTAGGTCTAGCGACCACACTTTAGACATGTTGCGCAACGTGTCTACCGTTTCGAATGGAAAATCATAGACATGCGATTTTTGGTCTAGCAGCGAGACCGTAGACGCCGATGACTAGCCGATGTCACAAATTGCTAGAGATTGTCTCTGAGACCAAAATCGCGCAACATGTCTACTAGTTTGGACCAGTCTTAAAGCCTAGTCATGTTGTGCAACGTGTCTATAGACATCTGCTGAGACCGTCAATTGTCTAGGTCTAGCGTCCACACTTTAGACATGTTGCGCAACGTGTCTACCTTTGCAGCCTGTCCATTTCGAATGGAAAACCATAGACATGCGATTTTTGGTCTAGCAACGAGACCGTAAACGCTGATTGTCTAGCCCATGTCTATAGACAACTCGCTAGACAGTATGTATCTGAGACCAAAATCGCGCAACATGTCTACTAGTGTGGACTATAGGCTTAAGGATGTAATTCTTATGTCTCTGTCCGTTCTTATGTCCGTGTTCTTGTGTCTAATCCATTTCAGGCGTCAGGAAATATTTTTAGTGTTCCCGTGTCCGTCTAAAAGTCTGTCGTTTAAAATTGTTGAGAACCACCATATCTTAAACACTACTCAACCGATTTTGATGGAATTTCAGTGGTAAGACATAATAAGCTCATTGATAGAATCATATTATCTCAACCTTCTACGCCAGTTGCTCTCCTTCTGTAAGAGCACTTTTGCTTCCGAGCATAGATCTGATTTATCTGAACGTTATCTGAAGAACTTCGTTGACATTGAAATCTGAAGAAATTCGTTTCAGACATCAGGGAACATTTTTGGTTCCGTGTCTGTCTGTCGCTCAATTTTTGCGAACCAAGATATCTTAAAAACTACTCGTCCGATTTTATTGAAATTTGGATGGTAGGTCATAATTAGCCCATTGTTGGTTCTATATAAGTTTCAACCTTCAGCGTACATTTTTTTTTTCTCTACATGAGCACAAACATACATTAATTTAAACCTATATCTTTAAAAGGACTCATATGACTTTTATGAAATTCGGATGGTTTGACGTAAGTAGCCCACAGATAACCCCAGATTAATTTCAACCGTCTGCGCTCTTTAACGAGAGGAAAATTAAATAAATTTGATAATAATAAGTTGTTAAAGCATCATTAAAGTGTACGAAATAGGAGGGCGAGGAAGCTATGTGCTACGCCAATTGGCACTCAATTTTTATAAAGATCTCAATATTGCCTAAAACATTCAATTAGGCGAAGTAAGTTTCAATTTTCAATACGAAATAAATGAATGATATTCTCTCCTGCTGAAATTAATATGAAACCTAGGGGAGAAAGTAATTTTATGGAAAATGACTTTAGTTAAAGTCACGCATAGGCAGTTTGAGGATGTAAGAAACTTAAGGGGAGTTAGCGTTAGCGTCGTTAATCAAGAACGATGGTAGGGTGTACGCGCTATGTATACTTAAAACTTCCTACTTCCTATCTCCCTTCACTTCTACATCTTCCTCTATCCCTCCATTAGCATCTAATAGATATCAAAGTCCCTTTATAGATAACGCAGAGATTTTATCAATGTATTAATACAAAATTATAATAATTTTTATTCTTCCCAATAATAATTAAACAATTAACACTTTACGCTACATGTATATAATATATGTCTTTTTACATGGAGTGGGTTGCGAGCGCCCTTAAAAAATCTGAATGAACCTGGTGCCGCTAATTTTAACATGGCATTTTTAATTATTTAAAAAAGAAAAAAACCCTTTTCAGTGTAAGAGCTTACCGAAGATAATGGGAGCTATGTGATCGTTGTGAACAACGAAAATATTTTATGTCTGTAGAAGATTTTTTTTTTTTTTAAATTTGTTTTATTTTTTACAATTTAGCTATATTATATTTAATGTGCGCAGACGTTAGTTTTTAGGGGTAGCAGTGGCGTATCCAGGGGGGGGGGGGGGGGGGCACAGGGGGCACGTGCCCCCACCAGAACCAATTGAGTAAAAAAAAGATATCGCCGTTTTTTTTTTAATACATATTTTTTACATTCACCTCATATTCAATTACACCTCAGAAATGCATAAAAGCACTGTTTTGAGAGGTCATATTTTCAAAATTTTCCGGGGACGGGCGCCCCCAGACCCCCCACCATAAATCTCCCCCTCCCCCCCTCAATATTTACTGCAGACGACGCCCATGATTTACAGTAAGATATTGTACTGCAGTAAGCATCAGTATAACATTTTCTAACGAATACGTTCTAAAACGGTTATGTTGTTACTTGGGCGCGGAGAATTTTTTTGTTTATTAGTTGTACATTTTTTTTGGGGGGGGGGAGCAACTGCTTTGTTGAATAAGTAGTTCCCTTTTCATGTTATCACTACGATACCCCCCTCCCCAATCTAAACTGACATAGAATGTGCCCTCTCCAGACCTAGCCGCTGGATACGCCACTGAGGGGTAGCTACATATGGAGCTAAAGTTAAGTCTCACGATTTCGCCTCGGGGTATGATTTTTCTGAACAAGTATGCCAATTTCAAAAATAATTTCCGATTCCTCGAGAAATTTTGCGACAGGGTATGATTTCTCCGAACCTACATAAGTAATTTCATCCACGCGTCAGCGCAAACTATATACGAAAGACAACATTAAAAAATAAAAAACAAATTGTTTGGAATCTGGGGACCTAAAAACGTGTAAATATAAAAATTGTAAAATCTTAAAATTGAATTTTAGCATTATCATTACACCTTCTCTCCATAATATTGAACAAAGTTATATAAAGCTGGGTTTATACGAAGCAAGTGGACTTGGACCAAGTCAGATTTGACGCTAATTTGATCGTGTAAACAGGCTATCAAAGTGTACTTGGACCATCCAAGTTAAGTTGGATGGCCCCCAACTTTTTTTTGATCAAAGTAGACTTGGATGGAAATAAAAATGGCGCCCACCTGCAAATAATGAGAACGAGCTGTCAAAAATGATACGTTTGTACCGTTTGTTTACAGGAAGGTACAGTTTGGTTTTCGTTGTTTGGTTCTTACAGTTTTTTTTTTTATATTGTTGTTTTATTTCATTTGCAAAACGATTAAAATTTTTTAAAAAGTTGAGTATCAGAATTATAATTTTAAGAGTTGTTCAAACTACTGGATCCAAGTCCACTTGGATCGTGTAAACCCAGCTTTAGAGAGTAAACACGATATATTAATATTATTTCCTGTCATTTTGTTTATTTATAATTAAATCTTCCATATATTTTGAATTAGATGAAATGAAAAAAAAAAAAAAGCTAAAAGTGTTGATATTTCTAGACCAGAGATAACCACTATAATTAGGGTTTTGTAATTAATGATTTTTCAACGGAAATACACATACCGTGGGGGGGGGGGGATGTATTTCAGTTTTGTCGGCATTTAATTAATACATTTGACACGGTGTAACATGCGATGTGGTTACTCAGGGCTGTCAGAGGCAAGGGGAAGCGATCCGGTACTCATTTCAATACTCTAGCAACCCGTGATTACTTCGGAACCTAGATGACACTGACATGAATCTCTAACCTCTCTCTCGTTCTATGTTGTCAAACAATAGTAGTTAAACATTGGGATAAATTTAACACAAAATACGTCAAAATCTCTGTAATGCGATCCTCTAACGAGTAAAGCTAATGGGTCGTACTCGTTGTATCATTCACAACATTAAAACAATATATTAAAGAATTAGGATTCATTTGGATAGAGAAATTTTAAATTAAATTACAATTATAGCAATTTGAAAGGAGATAGAAAAGAGAAAAATACGTGTGGTGTCACGGGACACCCGGTAGTAACGAAGTTCCTTACATTTTTCATTAAATATAAATTTTAAAATCACACTGCTAAGTACGTATACATTGCTAACTACTTATACATGGCGGAGTTAGAAAAGAGACAAAATTAAAAGTAACGAACTGCTTGTACCTAGCAAGAGTTAAGGAAAAATTAAAAGAAAATCATTATTAGTATAATTAAAGCACGCTTACTATAACACGTCTTACTATAAATATATATTGAATATAAGAAAGAAGTTGATCATGATGAGTTTGGATTGAAATAGGACTGTTTTCTGCCTACCCCGCCAATGAATTTAAAATATTATAAAATATATCTCTTCCCTACTCCACAGCTTCTGCTTGTATCAGAGTGAAATTTTACATGATTATATTTTATTTATTTACAAAACAAAGTGACATTTTTGACATATATAACAAAAATAATCAAAACAAGTCAAGTAACAGGATTCCTTAATAATACTTATTCCCGTCTTTTAAAGCTTACGTTTACGCGAGCTTTGCGTGGGAACGCTTGGGCGGATAACGTTTTCCGACGAACTCAGCCAGGGCATTGGTAAAATGAACGTGTGTACCAAATTTCAACTAACTTGATGAGCTTTTACTCAATTTATCGTTATCTGTAGATTTCGTGACAGATTTTGCGTGACGGTGATTTTGTGACGGTTATGTGCCACGCAAAATTGACACATAGGAACTGTTCCAACACCAGACTTACGTCATCAAGATGTTGGCTGGGCATTACGCCATGTCCTGTATAATTTGCAGGAGGAAGCAGCATTGGACGTGGTCAGTACTTGGATAGGAGACCGTTCTGAACTAACTGATTTATTATCATTCTTAAAAAAAGACCTTATTTTTAATACCTCTATTTTATTTTGTTTATTTATAATTAAATCTTCCATATATTTTGAATTATAAATGAAATTAAAAAAAAGCTAAAAGTGTTGATATTTCTAGACCAGAGATAAACACTAATTATATAATCACTTAATTAATAATTGATAACCAATTGATTAAAAATTGATAACCATTAATTTATTGATAACCAATTTAATTATTTGAAGTTTGGCGGTATTTTGACAGATGTAAACAAACTTTGACGTCATCAAAATTATCGCATTAATAAATAATTATATTCCCTTATAACTTGTAAACTAATTAATGGAATTTCATCGGGTTTTTTTTATATTTGTTAAATTTATATTATTATATTGTTATAAACCATACTTTTATTTTGGACTCAGGAGGCGTCAAAACGTGCGAATCTATAAAAATTGAATTTTCGCGCCATAACAATACTTTCTATTTATATGAGAAAGTAAAATTACCGTCCAGTTTCGTTCAGGGAGGATTATTAATTATGTAATTTAAAAGTTATTGCAGCCTTTCCTTCCCTCTGATTATTAATTTTAAAATTTGTTTGGTTCCAAAAAAATGGAAATAACGTAAATTATATACAGCCATATTTAACAATCCTTAGTCGTCCCTTAAAAAATATACCTTTCAAAGAACGTTTATTCTGAAAAAAATAAATTGAGAAAAAGTTTAAAAAAAGTTTAATCACAGAATCTTTATATTTAAAGATTCCATTCATTTAAAATATATATTGTTTTAAAAATAGTATTAGCATTTAAAATAACAAGCTTTCTACACTGTTACCTCACAGAAAAAAATGTAACTCACTAAAAAAACAAAACAAAAAAAAAAAAATCAATAACGTTCATTACTGGAACGTAGGGAAAAATAAAGCTAGAGTTAAGCTATTTATGAAAAAGTTTTATTTGAAAGTAGCTTGTTAAAGTAAATATTTTACTTGAGTTTATGCACTGCTTTACTAAAGCCACCTCCCTCTTGAGATGTAGCAGTTGAAATTCTAGCTCATTACCGAAACTACTCCCCCCCCCCCCTTATAGAATGTTTTGCATTGCACAGAGAGATCCCCCCCCCCCCCAGGTTAGATACTTGATACTTCCTTGCTTAACTTATTCCTTTACTCTAAATAAACTTTGGACTTAAAGTCCGCTTAATTTGTTTGACTTGTTGATAATACTATTTTTACACTAATTTAGCAATTTAAAGTATTTCCTTATTTTAATTAATTAAATCGTCTTACTTACTTAACTAATGAAGTATAATTTAAAAAAAAAAAAAAAAGAATATATATATATATATATACATATATATATATATATATATATATATATATATATATATATATATATATATATATATATATATATATATATTAATATATATACATATATATTAATATATATGTATATATATATATATATATATATATATATATATATATATATATATATATATATATATATATATATATATATATATATATATATATATATATATATATATATATATATATATATATCAGCATATATATATATATATCAGCAATGAAATACCGTGTTTTTGCACACTGCAATAAGGTACACAATTTGTGATAGTGAGAGACACCAAGGGATGTGCCACGTAAACGGAGGGCATCGCCGGGCCCCTGATGAGTCGGACGCGACGAAACGATGCAGGACATGGCATAATGCCGAGCCAACATCTTTGTGACCTTATGTCTAATGTTGGAACAGTTCCTATGTGTCACGTTTACGTGGCACATCCCTTGGTGTCTCTCACTATCACAAATTGTGTATATATATATATACATATATATATATATATATATATATATATATATATATATATATATATATATATATATATATATATATATATATATATATATATATCAATTAGTTTAATTATACAGAGGATAACGGTACATAATCATTATATTTTTTAATCAAATTCTAAATTTAAATTTGGTTTTCGGGGAAACATAATTACATTTCGGTTTTTACTTTATCATATAGTACATACATATGTATGCAAAAGTTAGATTTTGATGAATATATACTTTTTGTCTCGCGTAAGTCCAAAATTGGTTTCTCTCTTTAGTCCAAAATCTCTTGTCTCTGTAGACGCATAGAGCCCAAGCTTCATGGTCGATTTCAATGAATGAATGAATGAATGAATGAATGAATAAATGATATATTTAAAATAAGATACAGTTGTTAATTTTCATTTTTACATTAAATCATACTACCCTGTGGCTATTAGGCCGTGCGGGAGTGAGTAGCGTCATGCAGTTACAAGTCTCTATTTCTGTTAACTTAATAAAGAAGTAATTAAATCCATTTAATTGACAATTTCTAAAAAACTAACAAATACAAACCTAAATAAATTTATACATGCATATACACAAATCAGGTACATATAAATATATATAAATACTTAACAACCTACGCACACACATGCATACATCAAAAAAAAAAATAAATAAATAAAATAAAAATAAATTATTTAAATATATCTGACAAGAGTACTAATAATATTTGAACAAGACAATATACCTAAGATTATTAACCGAAAGGTAAATATTATAATAATGAAACAACAACACTTAACAACAAAACATAATTAACTAAACAAAACATTCTATAATCCTTATTTATCTTATTTTTCCTACTTCCAATCCTTTTTATTTTGCTAGCAAAATATTAGTTAGTAAAATATTTTTCTAACGAAGCATGCCTACAAATTAAAAATAAAAGCAATAAACTTTAAGAAACAAACAACATTAAAATTTCCTATAAATAAATACTGTTCCCATACCTCATTCATATTTCCTTATTATTAAATCATTTATTATTAAATTAGGTAGTTCATTTATTGAACAAATTACTAAATCCATTCTTGTTTAGACAATTTGCATATATGATATAAATTCACTTCTTAACCGAATGGAATTTTTTACATAACCTAACAAACTAGCCCAGCCTTTCCCGTTTAAATAATCAGAGCATTCGGTTCCAGTTAAAACTTCTTTGCCGAAAAAAGCTAGACGGTTTGATTTCAATGAAATTTGAGAGATACATATTCAGTAAAATCTTACCCCATGGTAAAATCGAGAAATGATTTTTCATTTTACATTGTAGGGTGCTGACCCTGGAAAACGAAAAAAAAACAAAACTAACCCCCTTCCAAGACAGAGAAAAAACGATAAACAAATTATACATCGAAAATGGTATCGACGATTTTGTTAAAATAAATTCAAAATGTAGTCCATTTAAATACGAATTTATAACCAGATCAAATTGTTTTCGGAAAAAAATCAAATTTCCGAGACATTGAAGAAAACGTATTAGATTTAGCTGAAAATCAAAAACTATAGCTTCGACCAGACTGCGGAAACGAACAGAGGAAAAGAGGCGAGCATTGGTCTCTGCGCATGCCCACTGTAACGTGCGACTGCGCATTTCAGACTGAGCATGCGTAGAAACCAATGCTCGACTTATTCCCTCTGTTCGGGTCGGCAGTCTGGACGAGGCTTCAATGTAAACAATCACTAATGGAATACTTTTTGAATAATATGTTTAATATTAATTATTAATATAATAAATGATTACAAATTAGATATTATAGAATTAAAATCAAGCTCCACTATGTAAATGAGAAAATATTTTTTCTCATATTACATCGAGTTTAATATTTCCTTAATAATTTTTCTCATTCATATTGCGAAAAAGATACAGCAAAATATATAATAATAACTAGAGGAGTTAAGGGTAACTGAAGCTATGAGGCATAAAAAATGTTTTTAAATAAGATATGTGCCAGAAAAGATAATATAAGAATGATACAGATCATTAAAAAAATTGAGAAAATGTTCTGGAGGTAAATTTAACATATTTTTAAATTTATATTAAAAATATGACTGGGAGAGCTGTAATCTGGATGTTACTATTTTCTTATCAGATTGTAAAGGATAAACAAATGTTAAAAATACATTGATGAAAATAAAACCCTCTCCATTTATTATGGTTTAGTTTTAGTTCATACTCAGCTTTGAAATTCTCTGAAACTCAATCATTCTGTTCTCATTTAATTCGTTTGTCTGTCTGACAAAGAAAATATGGGTGACATAGAAAACATGGGTGACATAGAAAACATGGGTGACATAGAAAATATGGGTGACATAGAAAACATGGGTGACATAGAAAATATGGGTGACATAGAAAACATGGGTGACATAGAAAATATGGGTGACATAGAAAACATGGGTGACATAGAAAATATGGGTGACATAGAAAACATGGGTGACATAGAAAATATGGGATACATCGAAAAGAAGTACTCATAGGTATCGGCTTGAAGAGTAGTGAGCGCAGGATATGTACCCTTACCTAGGGCAGAACAAAAAAATCCACTACACCTTAAAACACTAATATGATAGCCGGCAATAGCGATCCTAGGGGGAGGGGGGGGGGGGCTAAGGGGGCTTGAGCCCCTCCCCTCCCATAAATAAAATTAGTCCCAAATAGTTTGTCATCGCCCTTCTAAAATTATCTTATAAACAACTAAATAAATGTGTAGATATATAACAAATTAAACAAGTCATAAATATTATTTTATTTACTGGGCGGGATGAATTATTCTTACTTAAATAAATATTAATTATAATAATAAATAGAAATGATTTAAATAATTTATATTGTTATATAAATTTAATATGTACATATATACAATATATATATATATATATATATATATATATATATATATATATATATATATATATATATATATATATTTATATATATATATATATATATATATATATATATATATATATATATATATTATTTTTTTATGAATCTCAAAGGTGTTAGACTGAATAAATTCACATTTTTTAGGGATTCGTCAAAATTACACAAAACATTTTAAAGAATGAAACAAAATTACATTATTTAAAAAACTATACAGTCAACATGGTAAAAATATATTCGGTCATACTAAAAAATATATTCGGGAATTATTTGAATTTTGGCGGTATTTTGACAGATGTAAACAAACTTTGACGTTTAACAAAGGTATCGCACTAATTAATTATTATGTTCGCTTATAACTTTTAAACTAGTTAAGGTATTTCATGGGTTTCTTATATTTGTTTATTATTTTTTACCAGTTCCAAGATATGTTATAAGTCAAAAACGTATTTATACTTTCGGTATTAACCGTCAAAGTTTCAAAATTCAAAAATCGATAACTTCAAAATGAAATTTGGTGGATTGTTGAACATTCTTGCCAAATTTCTAAAAAAACTAGAAGTAAGGACTGAATTTTCTGCCAAGTTTCAACTCTCTAGGTTTAATACCCTGGACGCTACGATGATAACACGCATACGCACATACATACAGACGTCATGCTGAAAATCACTCAGGAGGTCTTAAAAACACCCAAAACGGAAACATGGGTCTGAAAACATGAAGAAGTATAACATGTTTAAAGGGAAAAGACATGAACATGACATAATGAAAAAAGGAATAAGGACATACTACACCAAGGGATATGTTAGAGACATCCCTGACAGGGATATGTCAGACACATCCCTGACAGGGGAATCTGATAGAGTTGTGACTAACTCCAACAATCGTTTAATAAGATACCCATCTGTAACTTGGCCCACCTTTCAAAAGCCATACACAAGTAGATAGCACTTCATAAGACTTCCTTCTTAGACTGTGCAAGAAGAGACTTGATACCTCTTATCATATTTCTTCTGAATCAAATGATAAAGTAACTGTATTGGACAGCTCATCAATAAAAACAAGTCCAATAAGGCAAAGTTACAAACTATTAGTTATACTTGAAAAATTAATTTCATCGCTAAAGAATCCGTCGTAGGAAGCTTCCCATTTGAAAACAGACAGAGATGTGTAACGGTAGAACTAATAACTAAAGTAGGAATCTGAGAAGCACACTTTTAAACTAATTTTTTACTTCCTTATAGATTTTAATTTAAATCAAATTATAATTATTATTAACTACGAAAGATAGACAGAGAAAAATAGACTCCAGCGCCAGGATTCGAACCACAGACCTCCTATATATCCAGTACAGGCACTCTACCAACTAAGCTACACTGAAGAATAATTTCCTCTGTCATTAACGATACCTAGTCCCGAATTAAAGCTTTAAATGTTTCCATAAGCCTAGAAGTCAACATTTACTACAATAGAACTAGACCGAAAATTAACGCTTATAATTATAAAGTACCCAATTAGAACCTGTACCTAGTATAATCAATTAGAAATTCAATTTTTAAGTTTTTGGGAGAATTCATACTCGAATCTAACGATATATAAGCCGTTTTCCCGGGAAAAATCTAGTTCCTGAGAAAATAGCTTTAAAGGCGGACGGAGAGAAGCCGGGTTCGATTCCCCGCCGAAGTTATTTTTATGATGCATTTTAATTAAATGTTCAATAATAATTAAATGTATACCTACGAAAACCCGAAAACTAATAAATGGAAAACACTGGGCTAAGTAATTATGAACTCGTATATGAGAAAGTTTGTCTGAGTTGTCTCGGACCGATTTTTAGGATTGGCAACCGAATAATAAAAATCGGTTTGGTGATTGCTTGATTTTTACTGTCATTTACAAATAGAAATGTTTGAGAAAATATATTTTTACTTCGAGATTACTAGTGCTTTAATGATAATAGTTTAAGTTGCTCCCTTCAAATTCGAATGAAATATGCATTCGTATTTGTCCATATCTATTTAATAGCGTCTCTATGACAAAGGACTAAAGAATTCATCCACAAAAATCTTAGTTGTTAAAATGTGGACTAACCACGAAGAAATTTTAAACATCATACAGTATTAAGTTGTTCTTTTATCTCCTCTAAACGTTTTTGGAACGAAGTTCCTTATGGCACGTTCTGGAGCCCGGGTATGAATACGAAAAAAACGACCAAAATCACCGTCACAAAATCACAGTCACAAAACCAAGCGTCACGAAATCTACCGATGACGATAACTTGAGTAAAAGATGACCGAGTTAGTTGAAATTTGGTACACATGTTCATTTTACCAATGCCCAGGCTGAGTTAGTAGGACATTGTTATCCCCCCGAGCGTTCACGCGCAACGCTCAGCGCATAAACGTAACCTTTAAACTTAAAATTGGAATTTTAGGACGGGAAAAAATTCTAACTTCATCTATTTAATGAGACAAACAACTTTTTTCAATACATTTTTTAGTAAAATGAACACCGACACTGCTATGAAGAAGTGTTAAAGATCGCTAAATTTATTAAAGCGGACCTAAACGTTTAAAATAAAGAAAACAACGTTTTTACCGATATCTTACGTTCTAACGTAACGATTTTAATAAAACTTCTTTTACATCGTCTAAAGTACAATTGAAACAGGCACGTAAAATTTCAATTACAGCCTAGTTGTGAAAATCGTGGCGGAAAGTAGAAATCGTGGCGGAAAGTAAAAATCGTGGTGGAAAGTAACAGTAGAGCCAACTTATTATTCTTTAAAAATCAGTGTTGCCTGTTTTGTAACTATGCAGGAGCAGTTTTTTAACTGAATGACTCCACTGGTTAACAGCTTTTTTAAAAAATATTAGAGAGTTTAAATAACACATACTTTTGATTGCCGTGATACTATAATTTTTATCGTCATTTTAAAATGTCGTATGACTTTATAACTGAGTTTAAACAAGACTTTTAGAAAAGAGGTAGGTTACGTCTAATCAGGTTATATTTATGTTTTTGATTTCTCGTATTTTAGAGATAAACACAAATAAATTAAATATTATTCAGTTAGTCATTTTGTAGTATTAATAAACATTTGAATTATTATTATAGTTACATAGTTTTAGAAAGTTATTATAGAAATCAAAGAAAATACGTTGTAATTGATGAATTGCAGATTTAATTTACATTATTTTTTTTTACTATAAGATGTTATAAAACTTTTTTATTGTTTTTAAAAGTCATTGTTAAAATTAAATGAATAAACATTTGTAAATTTAGTTATTAATACCTAAATAAATAGATAAATCAAAATCTTAGGTTTTATTTGTATTAATTTTCTCCCTTCTAGAGGAAAATCTTGTACGTACCACGGGAGCAAAAAGTCATAGTACCCTCGCTATAAATAACTCCCTCGGCTACGCCTCGGGATTTAGACAGTATGGTTCCCTCGGCTACGCCTCAGGAACCAACCAAAACGCACAGGGTGTAATGACTTTGTTTCCTCCCTTGGTGCGTAAATAACTATTTTAATACATATTTTAAATTAGTAGGCCGGGTAGGTAGAAAACAGTTATTTTCCCTCAAGCTAAATAACACAAACATACTCTTTAACTTTAACTATAAACTCATTATGATTAACTTTTTTTCTTAATACAAATAATGCTTCTTGTTTCTTTTAATTTTGCCTTAACTCCGCTAGGTGCAAACAGTTAGTTACTTTTATTTTGTCTCTAAACTCCGCCATGTATAAGTAGTTTGCAACATATATACGTACTTATCAGTGTGCGATTTTATAATTTATATTTAATGAAAAATGTAAGGAACTTCATTCCCACCGGGTGTCCCGCGACACCACACGTATTTTTTTAACACCTGTAAAATCATGCTTACAACCAGATAAGCATGTGAGTAGATAAGCATGTGTATGTTAGACAATATATTTTACCTCCAGCGGGGAGAAAAAATGAACTTCCCTCCCTAGTTTACAGGGAGGGAAGTTACTCATTGCACCCGGTCGGGTTAAACAGGGAGTAATGAAAAATAAGGGAATCATGAACTCTCATGATTCCCTCCAGTGTTGCCCTAGATATAGCCCAAGTAAATAAGGTTGGTGATAATACACATTTCATTTACTAACTCTTGTTTAATGTCGAAATCTATAATGTCATCTTCACACATGTCATGTAACCTTCACAACGGTTGCCATAGTGATTCATCAGTAAAAGAAACAAACAAGTTAAAAATGGAAACATAATTTCTAAATGTAGATTAACTAATCCATATTTAAATACATCAGTTGTCAACACCATTCAATACACGATTCAGTTTCCAGCTGATTCTCCCATTTAATTTTAGCATTGAAATTAAAATAATTATTATCTATAATTTAATTTTAACGTGATTAAACTAATTTAGAGAATTGTTAATATTATAACTGTATTTTTTTTAAAATAAATATAAACCTATGTATTTTTTGTTGAATAACGTAATTTAAAATGAAAATCTTTCCATATTTTTTTCTCCCTTCTGGAGGTAAAATCTTGTACGTACCTTGGGAGTAAAAATCACCTGCACCCTCGCGATAATTAACTCCCTCGGCTCCGTCTCGGGAGTGAACGTTATAGTTCCCTCGGCTTCGCCTCAGGAACCAACTTCATCGCTCAGGGTGCAATCACTTACTTTCCTCCCTTGGTGCGTAAATAACTATTCCAGCAGTCTATTAATTTGTTTTACTTTCAACTCCCAGGTTTTTCCGAAATTAATGATAAAACTTCGGAATATGGATACATCAGAGTAACACGAAATTTTGCTTCAGAGCAAAGGACTAGAAAAGGACATTTTTCCGTTTTCATTATATGTCGGCAATGGGCAATATTTTACTCTTTATGGTATTTTACGGACCTTTGAAGATTTTTCATGCATGTTAGTTCCAATTTGAGTTAAGACTTTATTTACTCAATCTTCCCTTCCTTTCCGGTCCAATGGTTTTACTATTTTGGACCTAAATTATTAAAATTTCAGCAACATCAAAACATATGCTCATTCTAAACATATAATAAAACATTCGATAATGTTTGTAACGTAAAATTTAACTGTAACAACATCCAATGCTTCATAACTATTAATTCTATAACTTTGATACCAAAAACCATACAAAATTATTTTCTTATTATCAACAAAAATGAATTTTCAGTATACAAGTTTTAAAATAGTCTTTAATTGTTGTAGCATACACCATCCTTGCGTGTTACTATTGGACGTATGATCACATGATCATTTATCTGTTTCGATTACTTTTATTGCTTCCGACCTTACCTAAGTTAACGCAAGCGTTTGTTAATGTCTCCGATTTTAAAAATTCCAAGACAGAAATCTTTTTCAGACATCAGGGAACATTTTTGGATCCGTGTCTGTCTGTCGCTCAATTTTTGCGAAGCAACGTATCTAAAAAACTGCTAGTTCAATTTTAATGAAATTTGGATGGTAGGTCACAATTAGCCCATTGTTGGTCCCATATAAGTTTCAACCTCCTGCGCCTATTTGTTTCTCTTCAATATGCGCACAAATATACATTTATTTACACCTACATCTTCAAGAGTACTCATCTGATTTTTATGAAATTTTAATAATTAGTCGAAAGTAGCTCGCAGATAGCCCCAGATTAATTTCAACCGTCTGTGCTCTTTAAATTTTATTAAATTAATATTTTAATTCGTGTTATAAATCAAAATATTTTTGACAAATTTAAAAATCGGTCCGAGACAACTCAGACAAACTTTCTCATATACGAGTTTATAATTACTTAGCCCAGTGTTTCCATTTATTCGTTTTCAAATGTACATTTAAATATTATTGAACTTTTCATCAAAATTTATTATAAAAATAACTTCTCCTGGGTGGGGAATCGAACCCGGCCTCTCTCCGTCCGCGTTTTAAACTAATTTTTCAGGAACTAGATTTTTCCCCGGAAAACGGCTTATATCGTTGGATTCGTATTCAAATGGACTACATTTTAGAATTTTTTAATCAAAATCGTCGGAACCGTTTTCGAAAAAAAAAAAATGTTTCATGTTTTTTCAGAGTTTTTGGGGGGTAGCGCCCCCAAATTTAGAGCGTAAATTCATTTCTAGATTTCGCCTCGGGGTATGATTTTTCTGAACATGTATGCCAAATTTCGTCAAAATCGGCCCAGTAGTTTAGGCTCCAGGCATCTACACAGACGACAAACGACAGACGACGGACAGAAATTTTTTAAAAACCACTTTTTTGGACTCAGGGGACCTCAAAACGTGTAAATCCATCAAAATATCAAAATCGAATTTTCGCGCCATCACAATACTTTCTCTTTATATGAGAAAGTAATAAACGGGTGAAAATTGAATAAATTTGACAAAAAATAGGCTGTTAAAGCATTAAATCATTTAAGTATACGAAATAGGACGAGAGGAAGCTATGTGCCACACTAATAGTCAAACCTTTTTTTATTTATTTCAAATTTGAACCAAAATTGTGAAAGGGAGAGGAACTGTGGCTACAGCAAAAATTTGCGTATTCGTTATTCCTTTTAATAAATTTCAAACCTAAAATCAATTATGTCATTATTAGTTAAAAGGCATTTATTTTTAAGAAAAAAACGAAAAACAAAAAATTAAATATGATGTTAGTAAAATTAAATAAAATCGATAAACGTAAAAAATAAAATTAATTATGTTAAAGGCAATACAGTAGAAAATAAGCCAAATGCAATTAGATAAATGGTATAGGTGGTAGGTTTAAGGGTGTTTCCCTAAGTGATATACAGAGATCCATTGCTGTAATTAAATTGTCTATACACAATATTCCCCTCGGTAATAATATATATGGATTACGTTGTAATTAATTAATTTCCAAATTCATTAATTTATTAGTGTGACTTTTGACTTGCAATATGCTAGAGTGATTTTGATATTGATGCCTACAGGTAAAATAATCTATTGTAATAATCTAATATCTATGTTGTTATAATCTATCTATCTATGTTCTTTTAATTTAGATCTATTGTTGCTCGGTCTAATACAAGACCTATTTAATAATTAATATAACATCTTATTTTAAAACATAGCTCATGTTTATTAATAATTCTGTTATAACACAGAGAATCTTGGGGAAAACATCTTGGGTCTCTATTACTCTAAAAATTATACAGAACAGATAACACTAAGCACTGTTCCCTCTTCTTAAATCAGTGTTGCCAAGAAAATAAAAATATTAATAATTTATCAAATGATATAAAACTAGTAGTTCTGTCTACAATCAGCTGTTTAATTTTCTTGATTCTTCTATAACAACACGCAGAAAAATAATAAAGTGTCAGCACAATATCAAAGTGGCAGCAAAAGTTCCAAGTGTCAGGAAAAGTTCAAAGTGTGTTCAAAAAGGTTACTACATCGCAGGTATAATAAACTTACACAATGTTCATTTTTATATATTTAAGCGTAATATTCTGTTAAATATTTATACCTTTTATGAAAATTACTTAAATAATTTTAGTAATAAGACCAATTTTATTATTTTACAGTGATTATTCATAAAAATAGAGATTAAAAACAGCTGTTAATAAAAAAAAGTGGCAACACTGGATTCGTTTTGTTTTGTTTTCTTGATGACTAAAACTTTCTTTAAATCTTTTATACATTAAAATGGGAATATAATAATTAGTGTCATTTTTCTGCCGTAAGTATCGATAAAATATTGTATGTAACTATGCAGCAAAGAAACATTCCTGACTCGTTTAAAGATTACCTGCTTCGGTTACACCTTACGAGATAATTAACATTTTCTTGACTCGGCTTCGCCTCGTCAGTAAAATAGCTCGCAGCTAAAACTTAAAAACTTGTTAGCAAAATTCCATTTAGCTGCCTAAGTTTTTGGGGGTAGCGCCCCCAAATTTGGAGCTAAAATTAATTTCTCGATTTCACCTCGGGGGTATGATTTTTCTAAACATGTATGCCATATTTTACTATTTTGTACGAATTTGCATACTTACTATTCCACTAACCACACCATCTCCTTTTCAATTATTATAAAATGTATTTCTTTGCTACAAAACAACTACTGCATGTATCAAATTGAAATTTTGCATGCTTGTTTCAATTGTGCATTAGATGGTGTATATGAAGTTTTATTAAAATCGTTACGTTAGAACGTAAGATATCGGTAAAAAGGTTGTTTTCTCTATTATAAACGTTTAGGTCCGCTTTAATAGTTTTAGCGATCTTTATTAATTGATAGCGGTGTCGCTGTTGGTTTTACTAAAAAATGTTATTTGTAAAAAATGTTCGTCTCATCGAATAGATGATGATAGAATCTTTTCCAGTCCTGAAATCCCAATTTAATTTTTGAACCTCTCGTTTACGCGAGCATTGCGCGCGAACTCTTGGGCGGATCACGCTGTCCAACGAACTTAGCCTGAGTATTAGTAAGAGGAACATGTATACCAAATTTCAACTAAATCGGCCAACTTTTACTCAAGTTATCGTCGGACACGTAAACGTTACACACAGACAGACAGACAGACAGACAAGATGCATATTTCGTTGAATGTAAGAAGCTCGCTTACGCTCGCTTCAATTACATAGGTGAGTAGTTTGTGGTAAAAGGTTTTTTTAATTTTACATTTTATTGATTATAGTTTCTTATGTTTTTTTGTTTTTCTTAAAAATATTTTTATGTGGTTTCTCTCAATAATTCGTCGATACTTTCCTCTAGTTTGTTTTTCTATTCGAGTATTTATTTTTATTGACTTTACTCGACCGTTAATATATTTTTTTTATATAATATTTATTCTCGTTTTTTATTTATTTATTTTTATAGCTTATGCAGTGTCTAAACGGACTCTAATGTAGGTGTGTAGGTAAAAAAAAAAAAAAGTTCAAGACCCACCTACTATACACTACTACAGTATAAATATATATTTTCTTTTTTTGTGATAAAACGACTCTGATAATAAAAAAATTGCGGCATTTTCTCCCGCAAATGTTTTCCCCTCCCCTATATTTTTTCTTTTCTTATTCTTTTTACAATGACAAAGAATTGTGTTAGTATACTTTTTTTTATAAATACGTTCAACATAAAAAATATAATAACAATGTTGTGTTTATTTTTTAAAAAAAAACTCAAATATTCAAAATTAAACTTAAAAAAATATATTTATACAATTTATTATTTACTAAATATTTTATCACTTACAGAATATTTTGAAGTCAAAGTACAGTTTGACATTGTGTTTAATAAACATAGATTTAAGTAAAATTGGGCATAATTAGCACCATTTAGAAAAATTGTTAAAATAAGTGTAAAAGAATCTATGTAATAGTCCAGGAGATAGAGTGCAAAAAAGTGTTTGACTAACATCAAGCTAGAATTTTATATATAAGTAAATCTTTCGGTGCCTTTTAAGAATATGTGGTCGGCTAAGTTCGTCTAGTCTAGGGGACATAGCTTGGCAATAGGCATTTGAAAAAAAAACAAACCGGTGGAAAGCGGCCATGTCCTACCCTTTTTGGTGGACAATTATATTTTCATGATCCTGAGTACGAAATTAGTTAGTAAACCAAAAATTAAGTGGATGTTAGTTTGTCACTTAATAGGTGACTTCTTTGATTTGGAGTAATATTTTATTAACTAACCTATTAAGTGACAAACTACCATCAACTTGATTATTGGTTTACTAACTAAGTTCGTACTCAGGATCATAAAAATCACATTGTCCACCAAAAAGGGCGTATTAAGGGGGTGGGACATGGCCGCTCTCCACTGTTTTTTTTTCAAATGCCCAAACTATGTCCCGCAGAAGAACTTAGCCGACCAGATATTCTTAAAAAGCACCAAAAGATTTACTTATACACAAAATTCCAGCTTGATGTTAGTCAGACACTTTTTTGCACGCCATCTCCTGGACTATAGGAAAAATAACAGAATTTAAACAAATTAAAAAAGTTTTAATTACATAGTTATCCCCTCCAAAAATTTGACCCTTAACTCTTTAATTATTCAATATTTTTATAGGTAAAAGTTAACAATAGTAAGGGTAACTGCAGCTACTCCCGTAACGCTTTAATAATATATATATTAATTATTAAAGTTGATTAATTTAATGACAAATAAATGTAATAATTGAATGGTCCTATTAAATATATATTTAATGAAATTCCATTCCTAAAGATTCATATAATTAAATGATCACCCTTTCACCTTTATATAATCATTTATTAATTAAATATTATTAATTTATTATTATTAATTTAATGACAAATTAATGTAATAATAATTTAATTATAGTTATTAATAAAAGTAAATGTTGTTATTCAAATCTGCTTATTTCTTAATTATTGTTTATAGAAGAAACATTATGCAGAACAAATTTAAAAAAAATAAATACAGAAATATTATAAAAACAAATTTTAGAGCCCTGGGGTTTGACTCAAACAGATGTGTAAAGAAAAAATTAATTAAAATCTGAAAAGCACAGCTCGTTTGTACAGATCACAGACAGTGAATAAATAAAGATAATATATATATATATATATATATATATATATATATAGTACAAAGGGAAACAATGATAAGCAACTCCGTCAAAACTATCACAATACTACATGCTGACATATAAAAGAAAGTAAAAAAAAAGAATTTAAATGAATTAAAAAAAACAAACCTTTGAACTAGTATTCTTTGAATTTTTAATTAAGAAATACTTTTTTCCCCCGAACAATTTTTAATTCTTTTTGAAATTTTTATTATCGATTATATTTATTTATAACTGTTACCTATATTATATTGGTTCGTATTACTTTTTCCCCCGTGAAAAATAAATGTATCCCAAACCATATTTTTCTAAAGCAATCTAAAATTTATAAAAAGGGACTACTTTGAAATGAAAAAAACGAGAAAAATCTTGGAGTTTTTTTTTTTAACTTGTAAAATAGCGAGTCAGTTTTCTTTTACCATTTTAAAATAAAAATATAAAATATAAAAGAGAGATTCATTTTCATGTTAAATTACAAGGGGGGGGGGTAAAAATGAGTACTATGAAAATATTTATAATAATTTGCAGAATACGAAACTAGAAACAGCCTCTGGTTTACAAGCGAGGTATTATATACCTTGGGAGCATCTTAATTGAACAAGATATTTATTCTGCTCCTGGAATCTTGGTCCAGACTTCCATCCTTTACGTAAATAATTACAATTCTTGTCCGTCCTGCTTTTTCCTCCTACCTTAAAAAAAACCTTTTTCTTTTAAATTATGCTCTCGCGAAATATAACGTAAATATATACATATTAATCTTTAATATATACATTTTATTTCTAAGAAATAATATGAAGAGAGATTTTACAAAACAAAATATATTTATATATTTTTCTCCTTAAATCAGCTTTTTTTATTATCTTGACAATGTAAATATTTATATAGGATAATAAGATATAATGTAAATATTCCGATATTTCAATATGTACATTTTATACGCAACATTTATTTTTTATTTTTTAAAAAAATATATTTTTCCCTTCGTTTCTTCAAGAAATCAAGAAAGAAAAATCAGTCTGATATATCGAATAGAACTGTCTCACACACACACACACACACACATATATATATATATATATATATATATATATATATATATATATATATATATATATACTATAGTTAAATCCCACAATACATATCTCATTTAATTGATTTATTGATTCAGAGCTTACTGAAGGTAAAAGAAGCTATGTGATCGTTCTGAAGTTAGAACATTTTCTTTTAAGTCTCCGATTTTAAAAATTCCAAGACAGAAATCAGTTTCAAACATCTTTTTCTTTTTTTTTTTTTTATTGTATAACACAACTACAATTCACATGTTATGAGTGTTAGCGTTAACATTGTTATTTAGCTTGAATAGTAGGAAAAGGTGATAATCCAGTGACTATCCCTTTTGGCGTTGATATTACAGGAAGTAATTAATATCAGACATATAAGTATAATAATATCAGACTGTAATACAAAACAAATCACTAAATAAAGATATAATAAATAAAAGATAATTAGAATTAGATAAAGCCGTAATAATTAAATAATAAATAAAGTAAATATAGAAGTATATAAATTATTATACTTGAACGTTTAATAAATCCCTTGGCCACTGCCTCTTTAGGCGTCGAGGAGGGTTATCTGGGATATGTTGGGAAGTGAGGAGACGTACTAGAGGATTAGGATGATTCAATAAGGATTCATGGAATGTGCGATAGCGGGAAATGGATAGATCTCGAACGAAGGGGACGTCGCGTCGAGGTCATTGTGAAGGGTGAGGTTGGATACGTAGAAGGGAGCATCTGTAATCTTTCTTAGGATCTTGGATTGGATGGTTTGGAGTCGACGGGAGTTAGAGGGCTTGGTGCTACCCCATACTTCCAGACCATAGGTCCAGGCCGGCTTTAGGATTACATTATAAATTTTAAGCTTGTTATTTAGAGAGAGTTTGGACCTATAATCCAGAAGACGAAGCAATAACTTGTATCGTCGTGTCATGTCAGTTCGTTTTGTTATTGTGTGTTGTTGCCAAGTAAGACGTCTGTCGAGGATAAGACCAAGGTAGCGGACTTTATCGGATTGAGGAATAAGAATTTGGTTAAGGATGACTGGAGGACAAGTGGTATGGCGAAGAGCAAAGGTGACGTGCACACTTTTCTGTTCGTTTAATTTTATTCTCCATTTCCTTAACCAAGGTTCAAGGAGGAGGAGGTGACTTTGCACATGGTCCGAAACAACTACTGGATTCTTATGTACGGAGAGGATTGCCTTGTCATCCGCAAAGGTGGCAAGCACAGAGCAAGGATGTTGTGGGATATCGTGTGTATAGAGGGAATAAAGGAGTGGTCCTAGGATACTACCCTGAGGTACGCCAGCACTAACAGGACAGATGGATGAAAAAGAGGATTCTAGACTTACACGGAAATACCTATCAGTGAGGTAGGATTTAAGGATAAGGTAATAAGTGAAGGGAAGGATGCCCTTAAGTCGCCAAAGCAGTCCAGCATGCCAGACCCTGTCAAAAGCTTGCGCTTCGTCAAGGAAGACAGCTGAACAGTACTTTTTCTTCTCGAGGGAGGAGGCAATAACATCGACGAGACGATGACATTGTTGGTAGTTAGTTTCAAACATCAAGGGTTATTTTTGGTTCCGTGTCTGTCTGACGGTCTGTCAGTCCGCACGCGTCTGCCCAGGCAACAGATATTTTTTAATGCCCGTTTTTTGGAACTTTGTTAATAATAAATAATCCATCAAAATAGAATTTTCACGCCATCACAATACTTTCTCAATATACATGTAATACGTATATGAGAAAGTAATAACTAATTAATTACATACCCACAGATACATGCCCACATAATAATTACATGCCCACAGAAATTTAATTATATAAGCTCGTTGGTTAAAGGTTTGTTATTAAAAATAGACTGTCAATTGTTGTGGCACATAGCTTCCTCGCATTCTATCACGTACTTTATTAATTTTATGCTTTTACAAGCCATTATTGTCTAATTGGTTCAATTTGGTTTTAATCTGTCAAAATTGTTATACATTTTTACATGAATTTAAAGTATCAACTTAGCAAAAGTTAAAGAGCGCAGTCGGTTCAAATTAATCTGGGGCTATCTGCGGGTAACTTTCGATAAACTATAAAAGTTTCATACGAATTAGATAAATACTTATGAAGCTCAGCTATAGGTGTAAATAAATGTATGATTGTGGGGATGTGGAAAAGAAACAAATTGGATGTGTATTTAATTTGTTTAATTTTTTCCTCCGTTTTTTTAATCTATTAAAATTGTTTTGCTTTCTTACATGAATTTAAGTATCAATTTAGCAAAATTTAAAGAGTGCAGACGGTTCAAGTAACCTTGGGCTATCTGCGGGTCACTTTCGAACTATAAAAGATGCATACACAAATCAGATAAGTACTTTTGAAGCTATTGGTGAATATAAATGTGTTTGTGCGCATGTAGAAGAGAAACAACATGAGCGCAGAAGATTGAAACTTATATGGGACCAACAAGCTAATTATGACCTACCATCCAAATTTCATTAAAATCGGACGTGTAATTTTAAAGATATGTTGGTTCGCAAACATTAAGCGACAGACAGACACGGAACCAAAAATGTTCCCTGATTTCTGAAACGGATTTCTGTCTTGGAATTATTGAAATCGGAGACATAAAAAAGTTTGTTATTCAAAAAGATCACAATAGCTTCTGTTACCTTCGGTAAGCTCGGAAGCAATAAAAAATAAATAATTAGGTAATTGATTAAATTGAATATTATAATATTCTTTTTATAACTGAAGTTTATTATACCTCTACTATCGATATATGGTATAGGTAAAGTTAATAATAATAAAAATAAAATAAAATAATCGATTACTTTTAAGTGAGCTAAAAGTCGAGATAAGCCGAATAGATAGCGAAGGAAGGAGAGTGTGCCCCCCCCCCCCCCCCCCACAATTTTTGTTTCGTTTCCAATAATCCTCTTTTCAGCTTTTAAAGGGTGAACTAGAGTTCGTGTCTCAGAGTTAAGAGATAACGAAAAAAAAGTAAAGAAAGGTTAAAGGAAACGGAAGTAGAGGAGGAGGCGGCACGCCAAGGGAATAGCACAAAAAAATTCAGTTCGCTTTCTCGGTAAAGAAAAGAACAGGACATTATCAAAAAAAGATAAGGGAATTCCATTGGATTCTCTCGACTCCGTACAGGGAATTCCACCCTCTTATAGTCCTTTAATTTTGGATTAACTTAGTATGTGGATGTTATCTTCTAAAATGGAAACTAACTCTTTCTAAATTGAGAACAAAAAAAGGAAAGTATTACCTTTTTGGAATCAGTAGGGTTTGAAAACGTATTCAATAGCCGTACACTTGGATATATTCTGTACAGTAAAACCACTAACTAACTTACTTTAAACACTTAAGTTTCGTAAGTGAGTCTCCCTAGTAGCTGGTTCTAGCGGATCTCGGCGCGTACGGATTCATCTATGACCTTTTTACAGCGGATACGCAAAAAGTTGGTTCCAAATCCTTTTGCGAAGCCGCGTCAAACCCTGTATAAAACAGAATGAAATTACTGAGGTAATTTCGGGTACCTCACTAATGTCTTTCTAATTCATTATTTTAACGGTTACTAATTCATATCTTAATTATTACCTGTATGAAACCTTCGCTTCAAGTCCTCTTCTAATATTTTATCGATTTGTTTTGCTTTCACAAAATAAAGATTTTAGCTTACTGAAGGTAACGGAAGCTACGTGATCGTTCTGAACTCAGAGCAAGGAAGGGGTAGAGGGAACAATACTATAAAATCTGGGTCTCAAAAAGTGGTTCATTATGCTACACCCCTATACTAACACTTTCAAGCGGCAGTTTGGTGAAACAGTATCGATATCTCGATAAAAACTCGAAATTTATCTGATTTCAGCTGATAAGAATAAGTGATATATTCTTACGACATTTAATATTTTTATTTTCAATAAAGTTTTCTTTATAAATATGTACTTTAATATTAATTATCTAAAGGCAGTAACATCGTTAATAAACGTTTAACAGTTCCTAGATAACCAATAGCAATCTTCTTTGAGTGGGGTATCAAATAAATGCTACTGATAAGGATTTGTTGACAAGCGTCTGTGAGACGGAAGGACAAGGAATAGACCAATAAGACAAGGACCAGTGACCACGTGATCACTTTAGTTCGGATTGAGCTCGCTTGAAAGTGTTAGTATATGGGGGGGGGGGGGAGCATAATGAACCACTTTTCAAATCGCATTGCTCCCTCCACCCCTTCCTTACTCTGAGGTTCTGAAGAACGAAAATATTTTATGTTTCAGATTTCAAAAATTCCAAGGCAGAAATCCGTTTCAGACACCAGAGATCATTTTTGGTACCGTGTCTGTCTGTCGGTCCGTCGCTTAATTTTTTCGAACCAATATATCTTAAAAACTACACGTCCGATTTTAACAATATTTGGATGGTAGGTTAAAATGTTGGTCCAATATAAGTTTTAACCTTCTGCGCACATTTGTATTTCTTCCACATGCACACAAACATACATTTATTTACACCTATATCTTCAAAAGTACTCATATAATTTTTATATGACTACAAGATTCAATCGGTATTCAAACATCATTGAAAATGTAGTAAATAAAACTATAAAAGCATTATCATTTAAAAAAATACTCTGCCAATTAATGTGGTACATAGCTTCCTCGCAAAGAAAAGACCGAATTAAGAAAAATAGCTCGATAAAAATAATCAAAAAGTTGGAACGGCGTGGCACTGTTCCAGCAAATATTTAATAAAGTTGAAGAAATTTAAACATTTGTTGGAGAAATAAAGCCTCCAACAAGCACCAAAAGTTAGCGCACATATAATTAATTTAATAAACAAATGTAAAACTGCAACCAAATCGTAGAAACCACTGTATAAAAAGTTTTTATTTTTATTTCACCCCCCCTCAATATCAATATCAATATCAAAAAAGTATTTAAGCCCTTTAACCTATAACAAAATTATAAATCGGTACTAAAGTACATGTACAACATTTTTAAAAAATCAACAAATAAAATAGCTTTAATGTACATATCAAGGCCTTTAAAATAATATACGACACAATATTAAAAACCAAAAAAAGTGGTCACGTGACACGGCACATGGGAAAAAGTTTACTCTCATGATCTCAGCAAGTAGGATGAACTAATAAAATAAAATATACTCAATTTAAAGAGCATTAGTGTGAGATTCAATCGCCGCAATCAGAAATAAAATCGGCCAACTATTATAGAAACTATGGCCATTCAAAGACAAAAATGGAAAAAAATAAAACCAAAAAAATAACAAAATTATCACCATCTAAGGTACAACCGATGATGATACGACAAAAACTCATAGGACTAAAGTTGTAGATCTTTTAAAATCAGTTACCACTTGTGCTATCCATTTTCTAATACGACTTACCGTTTAGCCGCAATAAGCCCCCAAACCAGCTTAAAAATCAAGTCGCCCATTATTATTTTTTTAAGGGGGAAAGAAGGGGGAAAAGTGAACTTTTTATAGCTATTTTTGTTCACAATATGGACGTTGCGCGACGAATGGCGCAAACCGCAAGTCTCTAGCTCTTCTGGAAGTGGGTAAACATTAATGTCAGTCAGTGAGTCAGTTAGCCATGCGGCTTTATAGTATAAGACATATTAATTTACCACGATTTAAAGTGCGCAGAAAGTTGAAATTAGGCAGGTGTTATCTGCAGGCTACTTTCGACAAACCATAAAAATTTCATACAAATCAGATGATTACTTTTAAAAATATGGCAGTAAATAAATGTATGTTTGTGAGCATGTGGAAGATAAACAAATAAGAGCAGAGGGTTGAAACTTACATGGGACCAACAATGGGCTAATTATGACCTACCCCCCAAATTTCATTAAAATTGGACGTGTAGTTTTTAAGATATGGTGGTTCGCAAAAATTGAATGACAGACCGACAGACAGACACGGGACCAAAAATGTTCCCTGATGTCTGAAACGGATTTCTGTCTTGGAATTTTTGAAATCGGAGATATAAAATATTTTCGTTCTTCAGAACGATCACATAGCTTCCGTTATCTTCGGTAAGCTCGGAAGCAAAATGAATTTATTACATAGGTACATCTTATGAGTTATGAGTAACAAATAATTGTTGTTATGGACAGTTAAATAAAAAGAAAAAAAACTCTTTTGTTCTTCAATAAATGAAATCGGTAAGATCTTAACTCAAAAAGAACGATAATGTAAATTTAAAAGGGTGCTTAACAGGTTTTTTTTTTTTAAAAAAACTTTTTTTATACTCTCCCCAAGAGCTTTTAAACTTTCTAATTTCTCTAAAAAGTTTTTTTCTTATATTGTTTCTGTCCGAATCTAAACGAAAGGTAAAAGAAAAAGAATGAGAGAAAGAGAGAGAGAGAACCAAAATGAAGAAGAAGAATATATTTTTAATTTCAAATAGGAAGAGAAGGTGTTATGCTGAAGCTCTGAGTGTCTAGGTGGCAAGAAGACCTGCCTTCTTCTTTCTCCTTATCTAGAACCTTTATATTTCGTTACCTTCCCTTTCATTTTAAAAAAGAACTTAAAGGAAAGTTTCAATCCACTAATATATATATATATATATATATATATATATATATATATATATATATATAAATATATATATATATATATATATATATATATATATATATATATATATATATATATATATAAAAGCCAAATACCACTCACTCACTGACACATCACGATATCTCTGAAGAAACCACTGGACCTATGACCATGAAATGTTGTAGGTATGTTCCTCTTACCTCCTAGGTGCTCGCTAAGAAATGTTTTTAAAAAATCCGCCATCTTGATTCAAGATGGCGGCCATTTATATAAAAAATAAGACGATATCTCCGGAACCAATTGCACTAGAACCTTGAAATTCAGAAGTTAGCTTCCTTTTATGAAAGTAGAAACTTTTGATAAATGTTTTACCAATCGGGCGTTTTGATTCAAGATGGCGGCCATATATATATATAAATATGTGTATGTTCTTAGCTAAGCTATTTAAGAGTATAGTAATTGTTGTTATGTACAGTTTTATCATATTTTCACTTAGAAGGGGGGTAAAATGGAAAAATATAGCTATATCTTATAAAAAAAGAAGAGTATCCGTATGAGAGTATATATTTTATACAAATTTACAGTTTTATCCCAATTTGATTATTTGATGATACGAGGTCAAAGTAATGAATACCCTTCATGAAGCAATTTTGTTGAAAAGCTCTTTAAGAGTACAGTAATTGTTATTATGTACAGTTTTGTAATATTTTCATTTAGGAGGGGGGTAAATTTAGGATATTTGCAAATTATCTTATCAAAGAGAAGGGGGTATAGAAATAAGTGGGAGGGAGAGAATCTAGATATTCTCGTATAGTAAAATAATTTAAATGTTTCTTGATGGTAGTTTATAAACTTATCAAACTAATATAACACTCCGTAGCGAAGCACGGGTATCCAGCTAGTATATATATATATATATATATATATATATATATATATATATATTATATATATATATAATATATATGTATATCTTTTAGTGATGTCTAAAACGCATCTTTAAAACCCCGAGAAAGAATCTTCCTAGTTCTGGGAAAAAGGCTGAAAAATATGATTATCTGAAGGTTATCTTGTTGGCTAGCATTAAGACAAGGTAGATTTATAGTTTATTCCCGTCTGGAATAGCCCATGTATAACCTTCACAGCTAGACTAGTAGTGAAGACGTAGTGCATAGCAACTCTCAACACCTGGACACCTCATTATCTTCCCAAATTATATTTTACCTCTCTGAAACCAATACTACAATAGTTAACAAGCTCGTGGATCTTGTCAAAACTTAACAATTCGGGCGGGGTTCATGCTTGCAATCAGTGGCTGTATTATTACTATCATATTGGTTAATTGAGTAGGCCATGTCATTAAATATAATACTTTATACTTTGAGATCCACATCAACAAAAGATAATTGTAAAAGTTATTCTTGGAATTAATATAGTTCAGTTTTAAGTTTTTGGTAGTATTCCTACTACGGAAAGTTTAAATTTTAGTTTAAATAAAATTATAATTGTGTTATATATAGAGGCCCGTGGTTCGAATCCCGGCGCTGGAGTCTATTTTTCTCTGTCTATCTCCCGTTGCTAATACAGTAGAACCTCGAAGATCAGTGCGAACCTCAGTGTCTCAAGAGGATTAGGGACACAGTCTTGTTATCGAGGTGCTCTTTATGTTGAGGGTCGAGTTATCAAGGATATTTTGGCTATCAGTCGTGTTATAGAGGTTAATGGAATCACTAACGGGTTCAAGTCAGGGGTTTTCAAGTCTAGACTTGTTCAAGACTTGTTTGTCGACCCATTCCTGTATAGAGTCGCGTTATAGAGGTTGACTTCTCAAAACGTCTTGTTATAGAGGTTCTGAGTTTCGTTGTGAACAGGAAAAAATTCGGATTGGAAAAAATCCGTGTTACAGAGGTTGTTTGGATAATAATAGCCGCGTTATAGAGGTTAATTTAACATTATGTGTTATGGCAATCTCAAGGGGATTTAAAAATTGCACTTGTAATCGAGGTTGTCGTGTTATTGAGGGTCGTGTAAGCGAGGTTCTACTGTAATAATTATAATTTGATTTAAATTAATATTGTTTCCTCCGAAGATGGTTTCTAACAATAAAATATTTAGATATTTTAACTATAATTAATTTCGTTCCATTAACTAATGAATTGATTGGTGAAATTTAAATTTCTCATTTATATGACAACTGCAACCTCTTTCAAAGTTAACCTATGATCTGGTACACCTGACTGGCTTACAGAATTCAATATTGACACATCTGTCTAAGACCCCCCAGGGTTAATTTCACTATCAACTTCTGTATCCGAACTGTAACATATACTTTGTGATCCATTTAACTTTTCTAATATTATTTTATTTACATTTTCATTTCTACCTGCTAATATCGCTCGTTGGCAGCATTGCTCGCTATTAAAAACAACTTCAGGAGGATACACGAAATCAATAAGGTCATTTAAATCTGTTACATATGCAACTCCATTGAGAGGTGTTAATAAGTCACTTTGTATACAAATTCTTACTCTTTCTTAAAATTGATCCAGCATCTTTAATTTTTTTATTTTTATTTTTTTTATATGTTATAATTATAATATCTACTACTGTACAATAAAATAAATTTACTTTCACACTGTAAAGAAATATGCAAATATAATAATCTATATTTTTAAATTTTTACAAAGATCTCACATAAGCACGCTATAAGTAATTTCCAACATGGATCAAACTAAAATATAACTATCTAAATAATTAATATTTACACCTATAGGTAATGAAAACAATTTTCTGATCAAAACCATATCGAGTGACACTTCAATTTAAAGCTCTCAAACAGTACAATAAATTTATATAATCTTTAAAAAAGGTTAAAAGATAATGCAGAAGGTTACAATCTAAAATAACCTTCCAATATATGATTTTCTTGTATAAAATATGTTTAAATATATATATATATATATATATATATATATATATATATATATATATATATATATATATATATATATATATATATATATATATATATATATATAAAGGACAAAACTCCGGTTCCCTTACTGTCTAATGTGGTCTACGCGATATGTTGTCAGGACTGTGATAAAATTTATTATGGCGAGACGTCCAGGTTGGTAAAAGAAAGGGTTTACCAACACGACTATAGTATTCGGACGCAGAAGACTTCTTCTACAGCTTTGGCTCTTCATGCCGTTAGCCAAAATCATAAGTTCAATTTTAAGGATGTCAAAGTGGTAGTGCAAGAGTCGGATGAGCAGAAGCGACGGACGTTGGAAATGTTATGCATTAAAAAGGATCCCTGCTCATTAAATTTCAGGAGTGACATCGATAATCTCCATAGTGTCTATTCGGGTTTGATTGTGTAAAGTAGATTTTTTATGTCTTTTATATATATTTTCTATAGTAATTCTTTAATTTTGTTGGTTGTCTTGAAAGTGTTTGATTGAATTGTAGTTAGTTTGGTAAAAGTTTTTAGTTGATCTATGTTACCTCTGGTATGTCGCTAGATAGCGCTACCTGTTTAGTCTTAGTGTTTTCAGTATGTTACCTACGGTTGTCGCTAGATAGTGCCACCTGTGCTCTTCTTCATTTTTAGATTTAGAATGTTACCTTCTTCATGTTTATGTGTAGGTTATATTATTGTTTTCCAGTCTAGTCTTGTTATTTTGTTATCTAATTTATATATTTTATTCATTTTTCTAGTCATTCTGTTTTCATGTAAATGTTTATTTAAAGGTTTACCTTCAACTGTAGTCTTTGTAAGTTTCAACTTTTAAGCCATCAGCTATGTGTATTTATTTTTGTTTTTGTATGAGTTAGGCATCTTGATGTTAATACTTTTGAATTGTTTTTTGTTGTAGATCCCATGAAGAAGGTTTTGATTAAAGCCGAAACGTCGGGTATATTGAGAATGTTGTAAGGTGTTGTTTTGTTTTATGACCGATCCCTGGGTTTTTCATATTTTTGTTATATATATATATATATATATATATATATATATATATATATATATATATATATATATATATATATATATATATATATATATATGTGTGTGTGTGTGTGTGTGTATGTGGTGTGTACGCAGTTGCGTAACTATGGGCCCCCGATTGCAGGGGCCCCAAATCCAATTTACTAATGTCGATGGGGCTTTAGAGCATAATACAATCCAACAACTTTATATCATTGAGGGGGCCCCATTCAGGTCTGAAAGCAAATCCTTTATCAATTTTTTATTTGCCCAAAAAGTTATTGTGGGGGGGGGGGAATGCCCTATAGTTACGCGCTACGGTGTGCATACGTGTGTATAATGTTGTAAAAAGCCAAATATACATATATAATATCATCGCGTATATATATTATATGTTCATAACAAAAAAGTTTATTTGACCCTTGTCACTTGTTTGACTTATAAAGGATGATGGAGAGGTATTACTAACTCCTAACGTCTAACTTTTAGACTTAACGTAAAACGATATGCGCTCATGTCACATCCAACAATATATTTCGTTTAAACACTGTCACTGCTCCCAACAAAATGTTTTTTTATCACTTTAAGGTTATAACGTTTTAGCATAAAATCAATAAAAACCCAAATAGTAAACATAATTAGCATTTTGTCAAATATACCACAATCTCGGTCGAAGCAATTAAATAAGTATAAAAAATGCGTGTGGTGTCGCGGGACACCCGGTAGGAACGAAGTTCCTTACATTGATCATTAAATATAAATTATAAAATCACACTGCTAAGTACGTATACAACTACTTATACATGGCGGAGTTAGAAAAGAGACAAAATTAAAAGTAACGAACTGTTTGTACCTAGCAGAGTTAAGGCAAAATTAAAAGAAAATCATTATTTGTATAATTAAAGCAAGCGCCTTTACTATAAATATATATTGAATATAAGAAAAAAAGTTGATCATGATGAGTTTGTAGTGAAAGAGTATGTTTGTTAAAGGAGTTTGGATTGAAATAGGACTGTTTTCTACCTACCCGGCCAATTAATTTAAAATATTATAAAATATATCTCTTCCCTACTCTACCTCTACAGCTTCTGCTTGTATCAGGGTGAAATTTTACATGATTATATTTTATTTATTTACAAAACAAAGTGACATTTTTGACATATATAACAAAAATAATCAAAACAAGTCAAGTAACAGGCTTCCTTAATAACACTTTTCCCCGTCTTTTGAAGCTTACGTTTACGCGAGCGTTGCGCGTGAACGCTTGGGCGGATAACGTTTACCGACGAACTCAGTCTGGGCATTGGTAAAATGAACATGTGTACCAAATTTCATCTAACTCGGTGATCTTTTACTCAAGTTATCGTCATCTGTAGATTTCGTGACGGATTTTGTGACGGTGATTTTGTGACGGTAATTTTGGTCGTTTTTTTCGGATTCACTCCCGGGGTCCAAAACGTGCCATAAGGAACTTCGTTCCAAAAGTTAAATGGTATAAGTTAAGTATTTATAAAGTGATTATTATAATGTTAAATCAGCTTCATATTAACTCAGACGTAATATGTTGTACTGACTGTGGGACCAACAATAGGCTAATCATGACCTACCATCCAAATTTCATTAAAATCGGAAGTGTAGTTTTTAAGATATGTTGGACAGACCGACAGACAAACACGGAACCAAAAATGTTCCCTGATGTCTGAAAAAGATTTCTGTCTTGGAATTTTTGAAATCGGAGACATAAACTATTTTCGTTCTTCAGAACGATCACATAGCTTCCATTACCTTCGGTAAGCTCGGAAGTACACGTTTTATTGCAACATTCCTCCCAAAATTGAACGAATAAAGAAAAATCCTCAAATATACAGTAGATGCAGTAGAGATTTACTCTTACTGTTTAGCCTATTTTTAGCCATTGTATGCCTATTTAAGTCATATAATCTATATACAGGGTGGAGCGCGGCAGACGTATGAATTTGAAAATGTAATAAAACACAGAACGTTACAAAATAATTTTTTTAAAATTTTTTCCTGATTTAATAACATGGGAAATTTAAATTTACCTAGATTTAAACTAAGTATCGGATAAGTGGTTCCCCTCACACTCCAAACACTGATTAAGCCTTTTTTCGAAGTTATTGTGCACTCTTTCGAGCATTTCCACAGGAATTTCGGCAATTTTGGCTCGAATGTTGTTCTTGAAGGCTTCCAGGGTTCTGGGACGATCGCTGTAAACCAAGGATTTAAGGTATCCCCACAGAAATAATCACAAGGAGCCAAATCAGGCGATCTTGCTGGCCAGTTTAAATCGCCTCTTTAAGAGATGAGACGCCCGGGAAATCTTTCTTGCAAAACGTTTACGCAAACCCTTGCTGTGTGGGCTGTGGCCCTGTCCTGCTGAAACGTGGAACATAGACTTCCCCTCCGTCCCCCTCTTTCAAACGACCCTACTCTCAACCGTCTAGGACCAATAGGAAGGGAGCAATCCCCTCTTTAAATTCATACGTCTGCCGCGCTCCACCCTGTATATAAAACTAAGAGTGACAGTGATTGACTGACTGACTTATCACTAATTCACCTACTTCCCATGAACATAGTGGTTTGAAATTTGGTACATAGATAGAGTGTACCATAAATAGAATAGTGCGGCCAATTTGATTTCCATAAATGGCCACCATTGAATTATAGCTACCATCATGGATTTATTCACATTCTATTATCTCAGCTTCAAGTGGACCTAGAGATCTGAAATTTGGAACATAGACTTAAAGTAGCTTAAGAAGAAAACTAAAGGTACTTTCACTTCATCATATGGCCACCATATTGAATTATAACCGCCACCTTGGATTTAATAACACTCTATTATCTCAGCTTTCAGTGGGCCTAGAGATCTGAAATTTGATACATAGACTTAATATAGTAGGTAGCGAAAGAATAAAATTAAAGGTAATATCACTTCAACATCATCTTGGATTTATCAAATAATAAAGTATTATATTTAATGAAATAGCTTACTCAATAAACCAATATGATAGCAATAGGTATAGAATAGTAATAATACAGCCACTGATTCCTAGAATGAACCCCGCGCGAAGTACGGGGTTCATGCTAGTAAATAATAGTCAGAGTCTCAGTCAGATATATTTATTTCTCTGTCTGATAAATTGCTTTTTACTTTCTTACCATTTCGTTCTCCTTCTCGCTTCACTCTGATATATATTTTAGCTTTTTTAAACATTTACTGCTAATTTAAACCCTTTAAACCCGACCTAATTAACTCATATAAAATATAATTAGCTTGGTCCTTATATTTTTTCATCATTTTAAGAATGTTAGCTTTGGTTTTGTTTATTTATTTAATATTTTTTAAATACAGTTTTTAATTGCGTCTCTGATTTTTCTTTTTTACTTTGTACTTTTAACGTTTATTTACTTTTAAAATGCTTACTGCTTATATTGACTTAATTATTATAATTTGTGCTTAGGCAGAAACGATTGCCATGTTTGGCCAATTGGTCGTTCTTAGGCCGTTTGGTTGTTTAATGCTCTAAAATACTAAATGAAAAAAAAAACTTTAAACGTTTGTAATCTTTAAACAACGTTAAATTACGTTTATAATTACGTTTTTAACCAATTAATGTAATTAACATCTCAGTAAGTTAAAGGGTTCCTCTTTAACAAAATTTATTTCTATTCGTTCCAAATAAAATAAGAAAACGACAAATATAACAACCCTCACAGAACGCAACGTAACAATAATTATACTAGGTTTTACCTGTTAGCCAAAAATCGATTAAGGCGCTAAATAAACTAAGCATCGCGTGGCTCTATCATTGAAGCGAGCGTAATGCAATGAATATTTAATACTAAGGAAATATAGTTAATAATGATGATAGTAATAATTAAAAGTCGGGGGAGAAGGGTGCCTGTCTTTCCACGATTAGTTAACTTATATGCCCCGGCAATCTCCATTTCAAAAATTATAAAATGTATCACTACACTACACAAAAACTTCAGCGTGTATCAAGTTGAAATTTTACAGACATGCTTCAATTGGAGTTTACACCGTTAGAACGTTTAAGATAACTATTGTTAAAAACGTTATTTTCTTTATTTTAATCGTTTAGGTCCGCTTTAATAGTTTTAGCGATCTTTATCACTTTATAGCAGTGTAGCTATTGGTTTTATTAAAAATTGTATTTTTCTGAAAAAAAAAAAAAAAAAAAAAAAAAAGTTTGACTCATCGAATATTTATTGTTAGAATCTTTTCCCATCTCAAAATTCCAATTTTAAATTTAGAAGCACACGATTACGTGAGTGTTGCGCGATTTTGATTCTTGGAACTCTTGGACGGATAAAGCTGTCAAACGAACATTACCTGACCATTAGGAAAAGGAACATGTGTACAGAATTTCAAAAAAATCGTTCAACTTTAACTCAAGTTATCGTCGGACACGTGAAAGTTACTGACAGATAGACAAACAGACAGACAGACAGGATATTTTGTCGAACGTCACAAGCTCGTTTAAACTCTGTTGAATTATTGAGGGAATCTGGTTTAACCAGGGCACTTATGTTTGTATTAATTTCACATTATACACTTTACAAACACTTCAATATTTGATACTGCTTGCAGTGCATTGCATTATTAAGGTGGCGAGGTCTGCAGCGCATGTCTCAGTCTATGAAGGAACGTCTGTTGATTTATCATAAATTAAAATTACCCTTTGTACTAAAGCCATCTTCTGACTCCAAAGTATTTGATCAAATAAACTACTTTTAATACATAAGCAACAAAAATTAACCATTTTTTAGGGTTTCGTTGGTAAAACCGAAAAAAGAAACCCTTATAGTTTCGTTCAAGAGATATTAACATGAAACATTCCAATATTAAAGATCGTTTTGACACGCACACAGGAAAAATATAGCGAACTCAAAATTATCAGCTGTTCAAATCCAAAATTTTAAGTGGGGTATCAAATGAAAGGTATTGAAGACTAGATTACAAAAATATATAACACTTGTGGAAAGCGTTTAATTTTCCACGCCATTTTAACCCTAAAACTATATTTCCACTGTTTCTAAAAATATGAAAAAATATGCAAAATGTGCGTTCTGCTGAACCATAGAAAAAATAAGAATAGCAATTCAATCTGATTAACTGGGAATCCAAGATGGCGGCTAATTGCTGTCACGGGGAAAAAAATGGTTTTTTTTAAATTTTGAGTGTGGTATCAAATGAAAGGTATTGAAGAGTTGATTACAAAAATATATACCACTTACGGGAAGTGTTTAATTTTCCCCGCCATTTTGTCCAAAAACATAAAAAATCTTGCATCGTTAGATTTGCATTAAAAAGCTCTAGAACTTTTGTCTCATGCAAAATTTCTTCATACCTACTGGTTTTCATGGAATTTGACATTTTAAATAACACTTGTAGAAAGCGTTAAATTTTACCCGCCATTTTGCCACAAAACATCAAAATCTTGCCCCCCCCCCCCCCTCCCCCTTACTAATTTTATTAATACAACACCAACGGTCCCTTTTTACGTGAGACTTCACGCACTACCAATTTATTTGGTTAAAATTTGTAACGCTTCCAAAAATTTTCATTAGTCAATGTTTGAGTTAAGTCCCACACAAGCAGGGAGTTAAATGTATTCCGATTGTATTCACTATTTAACACATTTTAATTAAAAGTCACATTTGCATTTAATCCAGCATTAATATTTCTCTGTGAACAAGTCTAAAGTATTAACAATGGTTGGCTTTACTTTGAGTGAAACTCGCGTGTCAAGCACCGTACTTCACAGAGAACCATTTAATATTTAAGTTAGAATAGTAAAAGGGTGTTAAGCGATCGACGGAAGTTCCTTTATCACGTGTTTATGAATAATAAGTTATTAACCTTCGATATCCTTGAACTTATAATTATCACTTATGGGGGTTAAGATAAGTGTACCCCCCCCCCCCCTCTCCTCCAGTAATCACCATATTGATTTAAATTACAATAAATGTTCTGCACTAGTATTAGTAGTATTATTTTTGTTTGAAACTCAGCCTTGACTTTGTTTTGTTTGAATCTAAATCCTCGCAATAAGAAAGGCATTAATTATTGGCGCATAGTATATGAATTTCCTTCTTAGTGTACTTTTGATTAAACATTATTTATTGCTTTCGTGCTTATACCGAAGGTAACGGAAGCTTTGTGTGATCGTTCTGAAGAAAAAACAATTTTATCTCCAGTAGGGAGGAAACGTTATGGTTTTGGATTAGTAGAAGAGGGACTAAAGTAAGTCCCTACTAAAGTAAGTAAAAAGTAGGGAGAAAAAGTAAAAGTAAGGATTGCCAACTTAATTATTTTATAAATAGTAGAAAATGAATGGCTAATGTAATGAAGTTGTTGAAATCATGTTGGCGACACTGCTTATTCGACCTTGTTTTTCATTGTTTATAACCTGCATCTAAAGAACCTTCTATTTGAGTTTATTTAAAATTCTTATTTGTTTTTAATATTGAATCTCTTAAATCTGCTATTAAAAACGCTAACAATTATTTTTATTAATTAAACTAATTAATAAAAACTGTGCAATGGATAAAAACGTGCATTTTCTCCCTACTGGAGATAAAATATTGTACGTACCTCAGGAGTAAAGTGCTATAATTCCCCTAGCGATAATTATCTCTCTCGGCTACGCCTAGGGAATTAAAAAGTCTAATTCCCTCGCCTTCACCTCGGGATTTGGAAACCATGGTTCCTTCGGCTTCGCCTCAAAAACCAACTTATTCGCTCAGGGAATAATGGCTTGCTTTACTCCCTAGGTGCATAAATAACTATTATGTCTCCGATTTCAAAAATTCCAAGACAGGAATCCGTTTGAGATTTCAGGCAACATTTTTGGTTCCGTGTCTGTTTGTCGGTCTGTCACTCAATTTTTGCGAACCAACATATCTTAAAAACTACTCGTCCGATTTTAATGAAATTTGGATGGTAGGTTACAATAATTAGCTCATTGTTTGTTTCATTCAGTTTCAACCTTTTGCGCCCATTTGTTTCTCTTCCACATGCGCACAAACAGACATTTATTTACACCTATATCTTTAAAAGTATTAATACTCATCTCATATTTAATAAATTTAGATGGTTTGTCGAATGTCACCCACAGAGATTAATTTCAACCACCTACGCATATTAAATATTGCTAAATTAATACTTTTATTAATGTAAAGCATCAAATCAATTTTGTCAGATTTTCTTTTTATGTTCGTGTATTTTGTGTAATTGTTTATTAAATTAATTAATTTTATCTAAGATTGATACGAAATATAATCATTGTATTTCTGTTTAGATGCGTAGAAAGTGATTATTTACGTACTTGTATTCATTGCGCACGCGCGTTTCATAATTCATTTTTAAATGAAAAAAGAAGAATTCTTCACCTTAACGCACGATTAGCGAGTTTGTTTCCATTTTAATTTGCTGTTTGTTTAATTAAAGTAACTGTTTATATCAAGTTTATTTAGTTTCTTGTAATTTAAGTGATTATGTAGAAAATGAGGAGAATTATACGCCTTACGAAATAATTAATTCGTCACAAAATACAACTAATGAGTTAATGTCACCTTAATCAAAAGAGAAATACGAACTTACATACAGGAAGTTTATTCATATTTTTTTTTTCTGTATTTATTATTAAAATTCACAATCGTAGATAAAGTACGGTACACAACTCGTGCGAAAACTGCATTTAGCATTGCTCGTTTGGTTTTACTACCCTCGCTATCGCTCGGATGCAAACTCCACACTCGCATGCAAAATGCTACTTTCCGCACTATACGCCTAATGTACTATTTCCTCCGACTCCGATTAGCTGTACGCGAAACCTATCGGATCTTTTCCGGCTTTGCCCTCTTTTAACCCGCATTTAAACGTTCGGGAAAGTTAATTTAATGTTCATTTAAAACACTTGGACAAGAATTGTGCGTAGTTTTCTTCGATATTCACGACTAAGTATCTTGACTAACTCTGCATGCAAATTGTCATTAATTCCTCATTAATTACATTGCATAATTAACAACTTTGTGTTTCAAACATTTAAAAAGGTTTCTTGCTTTTTCATCCTCGAAGAAAAAAGAAACCCCAGAAATAAATGTGAAACTGCTAAGAGACCTTTGCGCTCGGATAACAATAATTTCCTAAAAAAAAAACCTCTTTTTTTGGGGAAATTTTTCGGTCAGGGTGAACTCCACACTCCACAGTAGGGTATCCTAAATTCTTTTTAGCATTGTGACCCTCTTTTGAATTCAGAGAACTTAGCCCTGACTGCCCTGAATATAATTGCTTTAAAAACACACTATATAGAATGAGTTTTAAACTGTTTTGTTTGTTGAGTTGGCAGCCCTTACCCTTTGTCTACCCTTGGGTAATTGATGTTTACTGTTCAGGCCCTGAGAATAATGAAATAAAACCTGGGAAATCTCTTTAGAATGACCGCTATTATTGTTTGTTTTCTTTTAACAGAAGGTGTTTTCAATTAAAAATTTAAATTTTCCATTTAAGGAATTTTTAATCATTTTAACAAAAAGAAGTTTCTTTACTAACCGGAAATTATTTTAAGGAATATTAAAACTGTCTCACCACATAATTCAAACTTTTTATTAGCCAAACCATCAGCTTTTCGCCTTTAAAAGGCAATTATCAGTGCCTAAGAACAATCAGTAGGTGTAACCCAAGTAATAATAGCAAAACCTAATAGTCTAGGTCTAGATAGCGAACAAAAAAGTGTCTGACTTACATCAAGCTAGAATTTCGTATACAAGTAAATATTTTAATGCCTTTTAAGAATATGTGGTCGGCTAAGTTCGTCTGCGGAACATAGCTTGGCAATAGGCTTTTTAAAAAAACTAAACCGATAGAGAACGGCCATGACCCGCCCTTTTTGGAGTAAAATGTGATTTTCATGATCCTGACTACGAAATTAGTTAGAAGACCAAAAATCAAGTTGATGGTAGTTCGTCACTTACTAGGTTTGTTAGTCAAATATTACTCCAAATCAAAGAGGTCACCTATTAAGTGACAGAATACCATCAACTAGGTCTACTAACTAAGTTCGTACTCAGGATCATGAAAATCACATTGTCCACCAAAGAGGGTGGGGCATGGTCGCTCTCCCCCGTTTTTTTTTTTTTTTTTTTTTTTCAAATGCCTATTGCCTACCAAGTTATGTCCCGCAGACGAACTTAGCCGACTAAATATTCTTAAAAGACACCCAAAAGATTAACTAATACAAGAAATTCTAGCGTGATGTTAGTCAAACATTTTTTTGCACGCTATGTCCTGGACTATAAACAAATTAAATGAATAACTATATCGATAAAAAAAAAAAAAAAACCTATTAAAGGTAAAATAAATGGTGAATGATGGTAAACAATTAATAAAACAAGGAACAAAAATCAAAATAAATCCAAAACAAAACAATTTAGATGAACCAGTAAAAACTGCAAAAGAAATTAAATTAAATAAGCGTAAAATTAGCAATAAAATATACAAGTGGTGTCAAGGGACACGCGGTCGGAACGAAACTTCTTACGCTTTTCATTAAATATTAATTATAAAATCACACTAAGTATACGATGCTAACTACTTATACATGGCGGAGTTAGAAAAAAGACAAACTTAAAAGATATACTACGGTAACTACTTGTACTTAGCGGAGTTAAGGGAAAATTAAAATTACATAGCTTCCGTTACCTTCGATAAACTCGGTTGCAATAGTACATTACGCGTCGAGTGCGGAAAGTAGCATTTTGCATGCGAGTGTGGAGTTTGCGCCCGAGCGACAGCGAGGGTAGTAATGCAAAATGCCGTTTTCGCACGAGTTGCGTACTGTACTTTATCTACGATTGGTAGATTAAAATAATAAATACAGAAAAAAATAAACTTGCTGTATGTAAGTTCGTATCTCTCTCTTGATAAAGACGGCATTATAATTCTTGAGTTGTATTTTTTGCCGAATTAATTATTTCTGGAGGAGTATTATTCTCCACATTTTCGTCTAAGTCACTTGATTCACTCATTGTTTTTCACTAAAAACTCGATATAAACAGTTACTTTAATAAAAGAACAGCACATTAGTTTTGTTAAATCTAAACAAACTCGCTAATCGTGCGTAAAGCTGAAGAATTCCTCTTCTTTACCGCCCTAGGGAGGTAAAGAAGAGGAATCCTTCAGAACTATGAGACGCGCTTGCGCAATGAATACAAGTACGTAAAGAATCACTTTCTACGCATCTAAACAGAGATATAATGTTTATATTTCGTATCAATCGTAGATAAAATTACATATATAGCTTCCGTTACCGAGTTCCACTACTATGCTAACTACTTATATATGAGTTAGGGGAAAAATTAAAATTACATAGCTTCCGTTACCTTCGATAAACTCGGTTTCAAAATCAGTTTATACAGTTTATCGAACGTAATAACAAAATTCTGTTCAATATATGGGGTATTAAAAGCGAAATAATCGATCTCAGAATATCAGGCAGTGATGCAAAATTCGAAGATCTCAGAATAAAAAAAAAAAGTTATTTCTTAAAGACGTTTCTTTTTTGACAGCATCATTACGACTCTATTATATCTTGGCTCTTAAAAACAACACGAGAATAAAGTAGCTTTAAAATTCCCCTGGTAAATTTTAAAGCAGCTATAAGCCTCGTTTTATTGCACGATGTTAACAATGCTCGTTAGAATTTAAGTAGAAGGTAAAGGGGGGGGGGGCTGTCTCTAGAAAGGTAGAGGAAGGTCTTCGAGTTAAAATTAACTTGTACTTGACGAGGCCTGGCAAACTGTAAGGAGAGATAGCATCACAAAACTGCCTGGGACTTTAAATCTTCCAGCCCTGGCTTGCTACTTTAACTTTATTACCCTCCGAAGCTTGTTAGCGTTGAAGGCCACACTTTATAACATGAGAACAATGAAAGGGCCACGTAGGGCTCCCTGCAGTACATCACCCAGGGCCTCCCTAGGGCCCAATCCAACACTAGACACTTGAATCAACAGAGTATACAACTACTTTACTCCGCTAATCTTCACAATGACAAAGAACCTTGTAACTGTAACACATACTATAATCTCATTCACCATATCCTCAGCAACTTAAATATTTACTTAACTTCTAAGAAAATAACTTCTAAATTCAAGCTCTTTAAGACTTCAATAAGTAAGGCACTAGGTTACAAACTCGTTCCCTCTATAAAAAATAATATTACAGTACAATGTTTTAACTAAGATTTTTGGAACGAAGTTCCTTATGGCACGTTCTGGAGCCCGGGAGTGAATAAAAAAAAAAAAAAAAAAACGACCAAAATCACCGTCAAAAACAAAAAGCAAAAACCGTCACGAAATCTACCGATGACGATAACTTGAGTAAAAGATCACCGAGTTAGTTGAAATTTGGTACTCATGTTCATTTTACCAATGCCCAGGCTGAGTTCGTTGGAAAACGTTATCCACCCAAGCGTTCCCGCGCAACGCTCGCGACAAATGTTATGTTGTCTCCCGGTGCAAAAAAATGTTGGACGGAGACATTTTTGTCGCCGGCGACAAATCTTTTGCTCCGGGGCAGGCAGCCCGCAGGCAGTCTGCAGACTGTTTTGCCCCCAGTGTGCGCCTAGCCTTACTCTTGCTAGGTACAAACAGTCCGTTACTTTTAATTTTGTCTCTTTTCTAACTCCGCCATGTATAAGTAGTTAGCAATGTATACGTACTTAGCAGTGTGATTTTATAATTTATATTTAATGAAAAATGTAAGGAACTTCGTTCCTACCGGGTATCCCATGACACCACACGTATTTTTTTAGTACTACTTGTACTGATTTTTACCTTCATCTCCTTAAAAAATATATTGCTGCTACCGAAGGTAAAAGAAGTTAAGTGGTCGTTCTCAAGAACGAATTTAGATTTAAAATAGCCTGCGAATTTGTTTAGCACATAGCTTCCTCGCTCCTATTTCGTATACTTTAATGATTTTATGCTCTTCTAACCTATTATAGTCAAATTTATGTATATTTTCTCCCGTTTTCTAAATATGTCAAAATTGTTTTGATTTTTTTTTACTTGAATTAAAGTATCAATTTAGCAAAATTTAAAGAGCGCAGACATTAATTTCAAATCTCGGGCTACGTTTAAAAAACCATTTAAATTTAATAAAAAAACAGATGAGTACTTATAAAGATGTATGTTTGAGTGCATGTGGTAGAAAAACATATGGGCGTAGACGATTAAAACTTATATAGGATCAACAATGGGCTAATTTTGAACTACCATCCAAATTTCATAAATATTGGACGTGTAGTTTTTATAAGATATGTTGGTTTAATTGAGCGACAGGCAGATCAACAAACTAACACTGGACCAAAAATGTTTTCTGATGTCTGAAACAGATTTCTGTCTTGGAATGTTTGAAATGGGAGACATATAATATTTTCGTTCTTGAGAACGATCACGTAGCTTCCTATCACGTTGCTTCGGTAAGCTCGGAAGCAAAATTTCAAGACAGAAATCCGTTACAGACATGAGGGATCATTTTTTGCGAACCAACATACATATAATAATAAACAGGTCAAGTGTGTGCTAGTCAGCACACAGCGAGGGTCCGTAGGCAACCCTGTATAGTTTAAGTAGTACCCTATTGATGGTGTTTTTAAAATGCCAAAAAGCTTACTTTGAACTATCCTATGGGTCTGATATTCTCAAAACACATAAACAAACTTCTGATAATGTTTTTGTACCACTGAACCGGACTACAACCATATAAATACATCGAAAAGACCGCATAGTTATAAAAAACATTTTTTGTCAATAAAAAATAAAATAATATTTTTTTCGAAATTTCCAAAAAGTGGTATCTTTACTTTTGATCGAAGAATGTTCAGGAATTTTTTCAGATTTTTTGCACTTCACATAAGCGAAATAGAGGGGGAACACGTTTCACACCCACTTCACACTTGCCTACGCTCGCCCTATCGAAGTTTTAACCAAAGAATTATATATTTTTGTAATCAGCTCGACGTACCCTTTCATATGATACCACGTGTCGAAAAAAAATAAAACAATTTAACCCTTAAGTTTTTTTACCCTATTTTTTTTGAAATTTTTTCTTTTAATCGCTATATTTTTAAAATATGTGGGTAGGTACAAGACACATACATGCCAAATTTCAAAGTGATCAGACGAAAGGTGTAGCCGTGAGAGCAGGCTACCGGACGGACGGACAGACACACGCAGGAAAATATAAGGGTCCTTGGTTTTGCCTACGGACCCTAAAAAACTACTCGTCCGATTTTAATGACATTTGGATGGTAGGTCATCATTAGCCCATTGTTGGTCCCTTATTATTAAGTCTTAACCTTCTTCGCTCATTTGTTTCTCTCCTATACATGCGCACAAACATACATTTATTTACACCTATATCTTCAAAAATACTTATCTGATTATTGTGAAATTAGGTTAGTATGTCGAAAGTAGGCCCGCAGGTAGCCCCAGATTAATTTCAACTGTTTGTGCTCTTTAAATGATGCTAAATTGATACTTAAATAATACATGTTAAATCAAAACAATTATGATAGATATAAAAAACAGGGGAAAAAATTTAATAAATTTTATTTGAAATAACATAGGTTGTAAATGCATAATAGTACATTACGCTTCGAGTGCGGAAAGTAGCATTTTGCATGCGAGTGTGGAGTTTGCACCCGAGTGACAGCGAGGGTAGTAACCACACAAGCAATGCAAAATGCCGTTTTCGCACGAGTTGCATACCGTAATTATCTACGATTGTTAGATTTAAATAATAAATACAGAAAAAAATAAACTTACTGTATGTAAGTTCGTATCTCTCTCTTGATAAAGATGGCATTCATTCTTGAGTTGTATTTTTTGCCGAATTAATTATTTCTGGAGGAGTATTATTCTCCACATTTTCGTCAAATTCACTTGATTCACTCATTGTTTTTCACTAAAAACTCGATATAAACAGATACTTTAATAAAAGAACAGCAAATTAGTTTTGTTAAATGTAAACAAACTCGCTAATCTTGGTAAAGCTGAAGAATTCCTCTTCTTTACCGCCCTAGGGTGGTATCTAAACAGAGATACAATGGTTATATTTCGTATCAATCGTAGATAAAATCATTTAAAGTATACGAAATAGGACGCAAGGAAGCTATGTGCCACACTAATTGTCAGACTAATTTTTTCTTAGCTTAAAATTAGAATTTATTTAAACAATTAAAATTAATTTTTAGCGCACAAAATCATTTTTTGTAATATCACCTTTGGTACTTTATACAAATAAGCATTTACTCAGTATTTTACGCTTATAGCCTTTCATTAAGAGAATGCTTTCATACATATTTATTTAATCCTATTAGGAAGATAAATAGTAGGAAGATTCCGGTATCCTAACCGGAATATAACCGGATAGATTATAGATTCCGGTATATAACCTTAGTTCTTTTAGACATGCGCATCAGAATACCTGCACCATCCTACACAATTCTATCCCATCCTTGACCATTCTTTACCACGTGTTTTTCCTATTCCAAATTGTTCTTAGCTACTTCATTATCTTGTCAACACTTAAGGATACCAACTAACAAAGTTTCGTCTACCTACTGTCTGACTTATTAAACGATTGTTACGAAATATAAACATTGTATCTCTGTTTAGATGCGTAGAACGGGATTCTTTACGTACTTGTATTCATTGCGCATGCGTGTCTCATAGTTCTGAAGAATTCCTCTTCTTTACCACCCTAGGGCGGTAAAGAAGAGGAATTCTTCAGCTTTACGCACGATTAGCGAGTTTGTTTACATTTAACAAAACTAATTTGCTGTTCTTTTATTAAATGTTTAAACTAATTTACTGTTTATATCGAGTTTTTAGTGAAAAACAATGAGTGAATCAAGTGACTTTGTCGAAAATGTGGAGAATAATACTCCTCCAGCAATAATTAATTCCGCACAAAATACAACTAATGAATTAATGTCATCTTTATCAAAAGAGAAATACGAACTTATATACAGCAAGTTAATTTTTTTCTGTATTTATTATTTAAATCTAACAATCGTAGATAAAGTACGGTACGCAACTCGTGCGAAAACGGCATTTTGCATTACACGTGTGGTTTGACTACCCTCGCTGCCGCTCGGGTGCAAACTCCACAGCCGCATGCAAAATGCTACTTTCCGCACTCGACGCGTAATGTTACTATTACAGATGTTAAATTTCGTTTAAATATTATGTTGAAAACGAAATTTTTGGCTAATGAAGACATCGTACACAATGTTTGCAGTCTGATTCTTTAATCTTTTAACAAATTATAAGATTTTTGCCAATAAACAAATAAATGTATTGTCCAAATACATGATAATCAATCTGATAATCAGATAAAATTACGTGTTAATGTTATAACTTATTTCTGAACAACTCTGATAAAATGAAATACTCGTAAAACGATGAGATAATAACCAACCTCATCTTATCAAATATTATCACGTCTTCCTGTTACGTAAACCTAATGTTATAGATGATTAATTAAACAGAAATAACGGTATTTTATTTACAATATGTTAACTATTTTATTATTATAGGTGAACATAGATTAAATTACAAATCTCTTACAAAAGTATAGATTTTACGTTGTCAGGTGATAGTGTCGTTTGCGTATAAAAGAGCAAATGAAATAGAATAAAGTGAAAACTGTTTTAATTAAAATTATTTTAATTGAAAAATGCTGGATGTATGGAAAAACATTTTATTTTCTTCATCACAGCTTCAAATATGTGTTCCAAGGATATATCATGTATGAAACTGTAAACCCGTTCAAATGTATTTTGTATACACAGGGTGCCCCGCATCGGGTTGCCAATTTCTTATTTCAAAGAAAAGTCACTGTTTATAAAACTTTCACCTTGTCACTAAATAAAGATTTATAATATTATTTTTTGTTCAAGATGTACTCTGTACGCAAAAAGTAAAATTTAGTAAAATGTACACAGGAAACGGAAACAAATTTTGATAATTCAAGAAAAGTATTCTTTATCTTTAAAGGCATTCTTTAGGTACCATTATGTTTGTTTTCCGCGTAAATATGTCGAAAATCAAATTTGTAAATCCGGTCTCCCCTATACGAAATAAAAAATTGGGCAAGGAATCATTCCTACAACAAATCGCTTTAGTTTGAAGATTACTAAAAGCACACACGTTTTTCACTGTTTACCAGGAATATTTTATCAAGTAAAAGTAAAGTAAAGTAAAGTAAAGTAAAGTAAATATATTTGTCAACAAAGCATATTGCTTTATACAAAGGGGTGTGCATATAAGTAACAAAAGAAAAATATATATAAATAATTCTCCATCTTATATCTAAATATACGTTATAAATCAGTCCAAAAATCACAAATTTTTCTTTTTTTTATGTTTTTTTTCTAAAATTATATTTATCTATTTTCTAATTATTTGTTTATTTAATATTATTATTATTCATTAATTATAAATGATCTTATTTTCAGTATATTAACTATAAAATAAAAAACGCTAACTGCCTGCTTACTAGTAATTGGGGTTAATATGGATGCTAGGTTTGTGTTTATTGACCATTCCTCACAGATAAAGTTAAGAGGTAAGTGAGCTTCCCTAAGCGACTTATATATCGGACATCTTAACATGATGTGATCCAGAGTTTCCGCTTCTTGCATGTTACAAATTGTACATTGTTGATCTGTATGAATTATGTATAAATTCCCTCTAAGAACAATTTTGATAGAGATATTTTATCAAGTATACTGAAATTAAAGTATAAAATAATTTGGGGTTCAGTAAATTAGTTTCTATGGTATTTTAAAGCGGTTTGGCTGATTTTAAATGAGGAAAAACTGTTTATTTTACCTTCTTCTTTATATTACCTTCAATAAAATGCTTCATAGGTTCAAATTTGTTTCTTTACTAAACCGATTCCACAGATCCTACCACATTGAATCGTTTCAATCATATTGGAAAGGGGTATATTGAACGATAGAGTTTGCCTTTTTCACTTTATTCAAAATTCAAAAGCTTATTGGAAGTCTCCAGCGTCATTTGAAAATAGTGAGTCTGCTTTGAAGCAATGTACCTCTCCTAATCAACAGAGAGAATTTCACCTTTTCGGAGGAGGAAGATCTCAAGCACCTTCTGGATTCTCATTTAACAGGATGTCAACTACTCAAAGACAGTGGCCCCTATCAACTTCCCTCAAGTTTGCCTGCTGGAGGCTTAGAAATTGCGAATTTGGTCGTTACTGAAAATAGAGTTAGATGGGTAATCAGAAGCTTTGCTCCGCTGGACTTGATGGAGTCATGGCAGTTATGCTTCAGCAGGGGGTGGACTTAATTAAAGGGAGCTTTACTAAGGCTTTTAAAACCTCCCTTTCTCATCAGGCAGTTCCTTAGACCTGGAGGGAAGTAAAGGTGGTCTATATTCCTACACTGGGTAAAACAGATTTTAACCTTGACAAATCGTATTGACCTATGAGTCTCACTTCTTTCTTTCATAAGATCTTAGAGAGACTAGAAGGCAGGTACATCAGGGATAACTTTGTAATTCCTCTGAGCATGCCGCAATACGCCTATCAAGCAGGCAGATCATGTGATGCTGCTCTTCACCATCTTGTTAGGAAGATTGAAGAGACCCTTAACACCAAGAAAGTGGCTTTAGGCTTGTTCGTGGATACCGAGGGAGCCTTCAACTATATTCCTGTCGACGGTATTTATCAAGCGGCGGGTGAACGTGGTATTGATAAACTAGTAGTAGGATGGATACAGTCTATGTTAGTACTCAGATTAGCAAAAACTCGACGTAATGGCTGCACTGTAAGTTAAGCGAGGCTGTTCCCTTCCTATATGGTGCTTGGTAATAGACAGCCTTATTGAACTCCTTGAAAGAGAAGGAGTTTACATCCAAGTATTTGCCGACGATGTCAGCATTTGCAAATCAACTGGCCAGGCTGGGTTCAGTGGCGATCCTAGGGGTGGGCAGGGGGGGCTATAGCCCCCCCTGGGAGGAAATTAGCCCCCCCTGGAGAAAAATTAGTCCCCCCGAAAGAAAATTAGCCCACCTTCAAAATTTTTTAAAGTATTTTTTTTTATTATTATTATTTTTAGCCTCCGAAGTAGTGATTAACCTTCAAGCCGAAGGCAATGACAGGCTATGAATAAACGAGGCAGAAATGTTTCCTTTGCTGCCTTGTTGCATACAATATTTTATCTACTTGCGGCAGAAAAATTAAACTGCTAAAATACTATCTTTATTAATATAACATAGTTAATTACTATGTGTCATATTAATAAGATAACATAAGTACTAACTAAAATTAATGTTGATAAAGATATCAAATTTGAAGCTTGGGAATAATAACAATTGTGAATAACAAACTGAAGCTATAACAACAAAATACAAAACTCAAGTTCATAACATACATAACTTCTGAATGAATAATGCACGCAATATAAAATATTTATTTATATTTTTACTAACAAATTACTAAAAGTATTAAAGATATATTCTTCTGCTTAAAAGAAAAGAAGTAACTAGGATAAATCAAGAAAAGTAGCTAGTCTAATCTAGAATGACTTCGACAATAATATGGATGTTAGATGTTACATGAAGCTGCAGTGTGGCCAGTGACTCCGCTATTTTTTTTAAATTAAAGATCTACTATTCATTGAACTTATTATACAGAATATATTTATACAGAATTTACAAATATAAACAAATTATTTAAATATTAAAACGTTTATATATTAAATTTTACTTATTCAACTATAATATACAATGTTATAAGATGGAGATAATAGTATAAACTGTTATTGGCAACATTATAGCAATAAACATTTTGCTGCCGAGGCATCAACATTTTTCCTCATATTACTGCCCAGGCAGTAAAGTCACATTTCTCTGCCCGAAATCAGTTCAATAATAACTCATTATAATTCATGGTTACACCTTATTGTGGGGCAATGAAAATTCCGGGAGTGCGTCCCCAATTTTCAAAAATTGACAATTTTGTGCACGAAAATGTGAAGTGCGTCCAATTTTTTTTTTAAATTTGAGTTTGCTATCAAATGAAAGCTGCTGAGGAGTAGGATACAAATGTATGCATATATACTTTTTCAAAAAAAAAATCTTCTTCTATATACTTTTTCAAATTTTGCATTTCTTATTTTTTAAATAAGTCAAAATATACCTAAAGATATCCCCCCCAACCACTATATAACCCCTGGTCCTAAAATTTCGAAATAATTCATGGTTATACCTTATGGTGGGGAGAAAATTTCCGAAAAAATGTAATTTATCTTGAGGTCATAGAAAAAAATATACAATGGTAAAAATTAATTATATAGCGGGTATGCTTAATCATCTATAAAATCCTAAAAAATACCTACTTGGACGCAAGTACTTCCCCGTGATTTTTAACTTTATTTTTTTTATTTTAGGGAAAATTATGGAAGGTTATGGTTAGTTTAGGTTAAGGTTAGAATTTTTTGACCTTCTATCATTGCCACATTAAACGTGACACTCTGCCTATATAAAAAAAAATTAAAAAAATAAATAAAATATAATTCTGATTTTATCGAGATGCTACAACCGGAATCGTTTTTGTACAGAGATACTGTAAAAAAGACAAATTCTGTAAAAAGGAACGGTAAAAAAAAATTAAGTAAATCGGACAGTACGAAATAGGTGGGCCAAATAGTGCAGTTGCAGTTTTACCAATAATATCCGAAAACTTGATCTAAAGTTTTTCTTTATCAAATTTAATCTTTATCTAAATTTTTGCTAGGGCCCCCACTTTCGTCGGGGGGCTACAATAGCTCGACCACCTTCCCAAAATTCAATGTCCTATTTTGGACTAAACTTTATATTATGGCCACCCTAAGAAAACACGTTTTTCACAACTATTGAATAAATGACACAGTTTATTATACATGTAAAGTAATATTGCATAATTGCTATACCTGATCTATTTAATCTACCATGATTAGGTGCACACCTTTTATTATTTTACAATTACTATTTTTAAGTTTGTATTAAAATTTCTTCGTTGGTCAGAGCACTATAATGGAAATATAGAGGCCCGTGGTTCGAGTCCCGTTGCGGGGGTCTATTTTTCTCTGTCTATTTCCCATTGTTAATAATAATTATAATTTGATTTAATTTAAAAATTAAACTTCTTTTAAAAATACTTGTGCATACTTTTGTGCCAACGAAATTAGTTTAATTTATTTTATGAAAAATAATTAAAATCAAATTTCACCTCAAAGAAGCATAAAAACGCTGTTTCGAGAGGTCATATTTTATAAATTTTCCTTCCAATAATGCACTGCTGTCGACGTCCATGTTAATTTTAGCATTTTTGTAATCTATAAATATTATATTGTTTCTGACAATTTATACATTTTTAATTAACCAATACAGTTTTTAAACCAATCCTTTTGTTATTCTCATGTTAAAATTATTTAAAGACCAATACTTTCTTCTGTGATGATATGGTAAGTATCACAGGAGACTGTTTAAATAAGCCCCCAACTATAAACTTCCCAGTCCCAGTTCAATGGCAATTATAACATTCTTGAATGAATTTAATTGTTTAGCCTCACGAAAAAATTGCATAGAATTGCCTCTGGGAAGGACTGCAACAACATATAACATACAAGTGAGTTCTTCCTGGTATATTAAAATGTATACTACACCCGCAAAACATGGGGGGCTTTAGCCCCCCCAGAACTTTCGACCCAGGATCGCCACTGGCTGGGTTCCAATGTGATTCTATTTGTTCCGGAACCGGTGGAAGGTCAGACATCTCGCTACGTTGTGAGGACCACTTTAAATAAGTCTTTGTTAAGAGATTTTCAAAGAACCTGGGAAATTTTCCCAGAATTCTGTTGTTTATTTCAGGACCCTTAAGTTACTAAGATAATAGTGGGCCTGAACGGGACACGTCATCTTATAGCTGGATTTATAACCGGTCATTGTCGTCACCAGCAGACATTTGCAGCTGCTAAGCTTGGTTGAAAGTCCGACCCGTTGGCTTCGCGGTGACGAATACGAAACTCCAACTCACCTACTAAGATGCTGCCTAGCGTTGGCTTGACTTAGATGGCAGAGCTTTGGAATGTCAATTGTTCACTTAGAAGAGTTTAAGAGACTTTTAGGCAGCAAGGACCCCGTAACCTAAAAAATTCTAAATATATTAAATCGAGGAGAGGGTAGGGTAGTGAGTCTTTTAAAGATTGTACAACCTGCTTTAGATTCAATTTTCAGAGTAACTAGAAACATAGTAATTTTGGAACTTCTATCTTTTGGACTTAACTTGGGTATTAGAACGCGCTTAATATAAACGAGAATGTTTAATGTCTATATCTCTCGAATTATACGAGATATTTTATATTATTAGTCTAATATTATTTATTGAGGTTTTAAAAAATCGGATATATTCATAATAAAACCGGAAAACAATGAGATGGCGGAACAAGAGGAATTAATACAAAGAATTCGGTCAAGTAGGTACTTCATACACTCTTGTCACAAGTAGGCTTCAGATACCGTGCCAACAAAATAATCTATTCCTTCGATTTTAATGTTGATTTTTTTCCGGTTACCAATCGATTTTAAATGAACATTTCTCCCTAAAATACTTTTAATACGCGCTGATATTGGTATTAATTGTTTACCGTTATCTGCAAACTACAAATGTAACACTGTTGCATTTGCTACACGCTTAAGTTTTTTATATTAGTCTTTATACTATTATTCAGAAAAAAATAATTTGCCGATCGATTTTAAATGAACATTTCTCCCTAAAATACTTTTAATATGCGCTGATATTGGTATTAATTGTTTACCGTTATCCGCAAACTGCAAATGTAACACTGTTGCATTTGCTACACGCTTAAGTTTTTTATATTAGTCTTTATACTATTATTCAGAAAAAAATAATTTGCCGATCGATTTCAAATTAAGAACTCTCCCTAAAAAACTTTCAATTTACGCTATATCGATATTGATATTAATTGTTTACTGTTATCTGCAAATGTAACACTGTTGAAATGTTACACGCTTCAGTTATTTTTTAAATGATTAAATTATATTTTTATCCCAATATTCAGAAAAAAATTCATAAAGGCTCTTAAATCTCTATACCTACGTATTGTGTAAGTTCCTACTTCAATATTATTTTATTTAACCTAATAAATAATTTTCCATCAAATAATTATGAATATTCTTTATACTATAATTTATACTATTCTTATACTTATTGATTTACTTCCTCTACTTTTCAGACTGATAATGCTTTGATAAAACCTCATATGAAGGTGTCATATATTGATAAAACTACATTATATTCCGCTATTCTTTATACTATAATTTATACATGATATTCCGCATGATAAATGATATTACCATTTATTTTACATGATTATCCACTATGCGTTATACTATCATTTATACATGATATTCCGCATGATACATGATATTATCATTTATATTACATGATATTCCGCTATTCTTTATACATATTGATTTACTTTCTCTATTTTTCAGACTCACAATGTTTTGATAAAAAACACATATAAGGGTGTTGTATGATAATAAAACTACATCATATGAAGGTGTTGTATGATAATAAAACTACATCATATGAAGGTGTTGTAAGATGATAAAACTACATCATATGAATGTGGTGTATAATGATAAAACTACATCATATGAAGGTGCTTTATATATTGATAAAACTACATCATATGAATGTGGTGTATAATGATAAAACTACATCATATGAAGGTGCTTTATATATTGATAAAACTACATCATATGAATGTGGTGTATAATGATAAAACTACATCATATGAAGGTGCTTTATATATTGATAAAACTACATCATATGAAGGTGTTGAATATCGATAAAACTACATCATATGAAGGTGTTGTATGATAATAAAACTACATCATATGAAAGTGTTGTATGATAATAAAACTACATCATATGAAGGTGTTGTAAGATGATAAAACTACATCATATGAATGTGGTGTATAATTATAAAACTACATCATATGAAGGTGTTATATATATATATTGATAAAACTACATCATATAAAGGTGTTGTATGATGATACAACTACATTATATGAAGGTGTTGTATATTAATAAAACTACATCTTATGAAGGTGGTGGATATCGATAAAACTACATCATATGAAGGTGTTGAATATCGATAAAACTACATTATATGAAGGTATTATATATTGATAAAACTACATCATATGAAGGTGTTGTATGATGATAAAACTACATTATATGAAGGTGTTGCATATTGATAAAACTACATCATATGAAGGTGTTGTATGATGATAAAACTACATCATATGAAGGTTGCATATAGAAACTACATCATATGAGGGTGGTATATATTGATAAAACAACATAATATGAAAGTGGTGTATTTTAAGTAAAAAAACTTGTGTCATCTTTTACAAAAGGCTATTTGATAAAGAATCTAATTAAATATTCATGTTTCCTTGATGAAAAAACAGTTTTAGGTTCTACTCGTGTAAGGAGGGTAGATAAAGGAAGAAAAAAAAAACGAATCCCCTCAAGGGGCAAAAGGTATCCCCTTAAGAGGGGTAGGTTGCACTGAAAACCCAAGATTCTTATCGGCTTAATGACGCCTGAAACTTGTAATTCCCTTGAATGCCAACAACAGAATTTTTTTGCACAAGCTCAATACTTTCTTATTTACTAAAAAAAAAAAAAAAAAGAAAAGAAGGGAAGGAAAAAGCACTTGTGACTCTGACCCTCCAAGTAGACGCCCTTGGGTGTAATGTAATGAATGGTTTTGAAACTCAAGCAGGGGGAATACAAAATATATAGGCTCAGCTTCACTAGGATCAATGGTTTTTCAGTTATCAAGCTGATGAAAAAGCATTCACGTACGAGAAGGTAAACAGACGCCACGGTAAATAATATAACATTAGGAAAAACATCTCTAGGGATTAGAGTTCCTCTTCAATTATTGGATACATCTTCAGGGAATTCAACAAAAAATACTAGCCAAGTTTAGTGCCTTATTGATTCAAGTTATAATGAATTAATATTTCGTCCGAGCTTACCGAAGGTAACGGAAGCTATGTGTAATCGTTCTATATGTAATCGCTATATGGAACCAACAAATGTTAGATCTTCGAAATCAGAAATCCGTTTCAGACATCGGGGAACATTTATGGTCTCGAGTCTGTCGGTCTGTGTCCGCGAATTTTGAAACGTCCGACGATAACTTGAGTAATTCTTGACCGATTTTGATAAAATTTGGTAGACATGTTCATTTTATCAATGCCCAGGACGAGTTCGTTGGACAACGTTATCCGTCCAAGCGTTCACGTAAACGTGAACTTCAAATTTAAAATTGGAATTTTAGGCCGGGAAAAAAATCAAACTTCATCTATTCAATGAGACAAACATTTTTTTTTTTAAAACAAATACAATTTTTTAGTAATACCAACAGCGACCCCGCCATTAAGTGTTAAAGATCGCTAAGAACTATTAATAGTTTTTAGACAATAAACAATATAACAATAAAGTAATATAACAATAATGTTTATGTTAATATAACAATAAAGTACATGATAGGATGCGAGGAAGCTATGTGCCACACTAATTGGCAGTCTATTTTTTTATTAAATCATAAGTTTTTAAGTTCATCATATTTCCCCGCACTCGCACTACGCAGTTTAAACCAGCGTGCTAGGTGGGACAGATAGTTTCTAACTTTTAGAAGCTTCCTCCAATTCTCCAGTATATTTACACATAAAATAACTTTAAAATTTCAAATTTTTTGTGTTGTGTACACTCGGAGATCAGGTGTGTTACAGACAGACAGACAGGCGCAGGAATGTATAAGGGTCTTCGTTACGGACAGGCAGACAGGCGCAGGAATGTATAAGGTTCCTCGTTACAGACAGGCGCAGGAATGTATAAGGGTCCTCGTTACAGACAGACAGACAGGCGCAGGAATGTATAAGGGTCCTCGTTACAGACAGACAGACAGGCGCAGGAATGTATAAGGGTCCTCGTTACAGACAGACAGACAAACGCAGGAATGGGTCCTGGTTTTTGCCTAAGTAATGTTAATGTTATGTAAAAGCAGGAGTAAAGTAATTCTTGCTGTTTGTTTGTTGAGTTTCATTGGGAGGGAAATGACTTTAGAGTTCTTTGAGATGTGGCTTTCCCTGGAAAAGCAATCCCGTCAACTGGAGATTCATTGATCCGGCTCAAATAGAACTTAGATTTGTTTTCCCCCCAACCTGGATTCCCAAAAGATTCATTGCATTACACTTAAAGACCCTTAGGAAGAGGGTCAAAAGGTATTTCCATTAGTATATGGAATAGTAAAGAATATCCTTTATTATATATATATATATATATATATATATATATATATATATATATATATATATATATATATATATATATATATATATATATATGCAAGCGATTCTTTATTAAAATACTTAAAATCAATACCTTCAAATATTTAAGACTAAGTAACGCAGTAGATGTTCCATTGATTAGCAATGACATTGATTTCACTGCCAGTTAAATTGTTTATCTACGATTGTTACGAAATATAAACATTGTATCTCTGTTTAGATGCGCGTAGAAAGTGATTCTTTACGTACTTGTATTCATTGCCCATGCGCGTTTCATAATTCCTATTTTTTTCCGCCCTAGTGCGGGAAAAAAGAAGAATTCTTCACCTTAACGCACTTTGTTTAGCGAGTTTGATTACATTTAACAAAACTAATTTGCTGTTTATTTAATAACAGTAACTGTTTATATCGAGTTTTTAGTGAAAAATAATAACTGATTTATGTCATTATGACGAAAATGAGGAGAATAATACGCCTTTCAAAATAATTAATTCGGCACAAAATACAACTAATGAATTAATGTCATCTTTATCAAAAGAGAAATAAGAACTTACATAGATGAAGTTTATTAAATATTTTGTTCGGTATATTTATTATTAAAATCTAACAATCGTAGATAAAATTGTTTACATTACCCAAACGTTAATTTTTGTGCATAAAATTATGTTTTTGCGAATCTTGATTGATAGTGTTGCAATTATACCTTTGTCGGAAATGCCACGTAGACGTTTGATGTAGAAATTTATTTTGTGTCGACATCGTCATTTTTTAAGTGAAACTTATTTACTCGTTGTAAGCATAACGTATCAGGCTGTACAGAAATCCGGAAATTTATTATACAGGGTGACCCAAGTCTAGATGTCGAAATTCACTCGATGTGTTTTCGTTTTCAAGTTTTTTAGATTTTTGTATATTTCACTTGTTTTGCTCATTAAAATGCATTACAACTTTTCGAAACCACTAACGAAAGAAAAGTGCGTTTTGCGCATTCGAAAGTGCATAAAAATGTCCTTTAAAATCTTCCATTAAAGTTAAGATATAGGATGTCAAAACATAGTTTGGACACAAAAGAATTTTATGCTTATGATTTTCGAAAAATGTAATACCGATTTTTAGTCTGACATTGCGTCTCTATAAAATAGAGAAAACATCGATTTTACCGATATCTTAAGCCTCGCACACACCAAACGCGCATTCGCAAATAGGGTTTGCAAACAATTGCAAACACGACGTCCACACCGGACGCGCATTGTAGACAAACGTGTTAGCAAACGTTTGTCCTTGTTCCCAGTTATTACTTTCTTATACACTACATCATCAAGTACTAAATAAAACTATATTGCACTTGCATTAACTGTGTAATATGGTTCTATCAAAACGCGGTATAAGCGCTTATTTATTATCATTGGCGAGTTAGTAAAATATGGCAATAGTAAAAGAAGACGAAATGTCTAGATGTCAAAAACAAATTCTCCTCGATCATCCCTGATTTTAGATTATTATTTTCACAAAAATACAACTTACATACACTTATATGGATAATGTCGTCCAACGAACTCGTCCTGAGCATTGGAAAAATGAACATGTGTACCAAATTTCAACTAAATCGGTCAACTTTTACTCAAGTTATCGTCATCGGTCGATTGCATGACGGTTGGTTTTGTGACGGTGGTTTTGTGACGGTGGTTTTGTGACGGTGGTTTTGTGACGTGGTTTTGTGACGGTGGTATTGTGACGGTGGTTTTGTGACTGTGGTTTTGTGACGGTGGTTTTGTGACGGTGGTTTTGTGACGGTGGTTTTTTCGGATTCCCTCCCGGGCTCAAGACGCCGTAACGAGTCATAAGGAACTTCGTGCCAATAAGGGAATATAAACATGTTTCCCAAGTATAAATATTGAGTCGGACGCTTTTCCCGTTTATTTAAGCAGAGAGATTATTCAATTATTATACATTATCTAATTATCTTGTATTCCCTTTTCCCGAGATAAGACTAAAGATCTCATCCCTCGAGGCTTTTACCTGCTCAGAGTCTCCAGCAAAAACCAATTAACCTCAAAGTTATTATTCATAGAATCAAGCCCACCCCTTTTTCCCGCAATTTATCATTAACCAACGGATAATGGACACTTTTAAAAAATGGATTTACTTGAAAACCATTTATTTATATTTCCTCGATAAACCGTCTCAATTGTATTATAATTTGTTCATTTATTGTTATTGTTTATAAATTAATTACCATCAATTCGCAAATATAAATACAGAGAAGAAGTTTTGACGATTATCAGGCAACGTACTTCAACAACCTGTTAGTCCTTTTAGGCATGCGTATGTTTTAAAGACTCGCATAATATGTCCCTTATCATATTATGATAAGGGTTGGCATATAGGTTGAGAAGTGTTCCGCATTTTGTTGAGTTCACACACTTCTTTCGTTCCACGGACTACTAGCACTACTGGGCACTGGGACGCCAATATCCTGGCATCATTGTCCCAATAATGTGGCAGCACACTAATGTGCCTTATGTCTGGCATGCCATTCAAATTTAACACTTTTTACTTTCTCATATAAAGAGAAAGTATTGTGATGGCGCGAAAATTCGATTTTGAGATTTTGATGGATTTACACGTTTTGAGGTCCCCTGAGTCCAAAAAAGTGGTTTTTAAAAAATGTCTGTCCGTCGTCTGTCGTCTGTGCAGACGCCTGGAGCCTAAACTACTGGGCCGATTTTGACGAAATTCGGCATACATGTTCAGAAAAATCATACCCCGAGGCGAAATCGAGAAATGAATTTTAGCTCTAAATTTGGGGGCGCTACCCCCCAAAAATTCTGAAAAAACGTGAAAAAAAAAATTCTCGAAAACGGTTCCGACGATTTTGATTAAAAAATTCTAAAATTTAGTCCATTTAAATACGAATCTAACGATATAAGCCGTTTTCCCGGGAAAAATCTAGTTCCTAAGAAAATAGCTTAAAACGCGGACGGAGAGAGCCCGGGTTCGATTCCCCGCGCAGGGGAAGTTATTTTTATGATAAATATTCATGAAATGTTCAATAATAAATAAATGTACATACGAAAATTAATAAATGGAGGTAAACTGAGCGAAGAAATTATAAACTTGTATATGAGAAAGTTTGTCTGAGTTGTCTCGGACCGATTTTTTTTAATGGTTTTTAAACTGCTTAACCTAAAGAGCACTCGTCGGTCAAGAACTATCTAATCCTAAATAAACCTTTTTGCTTCCGAGCTTACTGAAGGTAAAGGAGGCTATGCGATCGTTCTGAAGAACGAAGATCCTTTATATCACCGACTTCAAAAATTCCAAGACGAAGATATCCGTTTTAGACATCGTGGAACACATTTAGTTCCATGACAGCATGTCTGGCTGTCACTCAATTTAAAAACTACTCGTCTGAAATTAATGAAATTTTGATGGAAGGTCATAATTAGCCCATTGTTGGTCCCATATGAGTTTCAACCTTCTGCATTAAATTCACCTTATTAAATTAATTTTTTATCCCAATATTCAGAAAAAATGCATAAAGGCTCCTAAACCTCTAAGTATTGTCTAAACTAGTCTGAAATTTCTATAACACATATTTCTTAACATTCCCATTTCAGAGTAAGTTAATCATTTTATATAATCCTAGTATTTTCAAAAAAAGTCCAGTCATGCACCATGACTTAATGAGCGAATTTTCAAAGAAATCAGCGTTTTATTGGCTTATGATAATATAGGAAAATTTTGGTTTAGAATTTGCTCGGGTGAAAAAAAAAAAAATTGGTGCACAGGGGTACGGGGTACAAAAGTCAAAATAGTATTTACCCTTCAAGATGCATGTCGTTGGAAAGCTCTTTAAGAGTACAGTAATTGTTGTTATTTACACTTTTATCATATTTTCACATAAAAGGGGGGTAAAATGGAAAAAACAAGTTATTTGACCCTATATGGTCAAAATTTGACCCCTAAATGGACTCCAAAAATTCTGGCCAACGAACTCATCCTTTCTTTTGATATTATTGACATTATAAAATTTGTTTGAAATTTTTAAGTGCATCCTAAGGGGAGATATCGTCTGGAGTGACACATATATACATACATATATACATACATATATACATACATATATACATACATATATACATACATATATACATACATATATACATACATATATACATACATATATACATACATATATACATACATATATACATACATATATACATACATATATACATACATATATACATACATATATACATACATATATACATACATATATACATACATATATACATACATACATAAAAAAAAGTGTTAAATTTTAGGAATCGATTCAGAATGGTCTAAAACGGATTTCCATGGAAAAATTTTTCAAAAATTCTCATTACAAAAATTTTGAAGCCATTGCAATAGCGTAATTTTCTTTGAAAATTCGCTAAAAGACTGCCAATTGGTGTGGCACATAGCTTCCTCGCATTCTATCGCGTTCTTTATTGATTTTATGCTTTTACAAGCCATCATTTGTAGATAAGATATGACAATTATATTTTCTAGTATCTTCGTGTACGAATTAACTCGAAAAATAGAATTTTCTCCGCGAATAATGTTATAAAAAAACTAATTTATCGAGTCCTTACAAGGTATTTATTTAGTTGTATCCCAATTGAGGTGTTGACAAAATATACAAATTAATTTGTTGTATAAGAATTTTTCCGAAAAAGTATTAAGAATTTCCAAAAAAATACATATTTTTGTTGGTATGCCAAGACGTTTCTATGTTATTGCCAGAACATTCTATTACGAGACAATATTTTAGAAACCCGAGGTCACGCATATTCAAGCTCTAGACATTCTCTTTCAACTTAAAAGCCAAATTGATGACAAATTTGTCAAGGTATACTGTTTTATAATTCGTTCTAGCCATTAATTCCGATGAATACTCGGGGGTCAATTTTATAAGTTCAGGAGAAGCCTATTTTTAAACTATAATCTTTCTAATTCTTTTAGTTTCTTTAAATTTTCATTTTTTAAGAACAGAGACGAACTTTTATTTGCATATTTAGAACTTAATAAGTATTCAAAACTTGTCACTGGTTAAATAGATCTTTAAGATTTTTTTTTTCAAAAGGCACATCATACATTTTCAAATTAAGCTACAACAAAATTTAATAAACACAAATAGAGTTATAATTAAAAGAAAATAAATGACTTGGTGCTCCGAGTGGGAGTAAATCCTTCTGTATTTTATTTTAACCGAAAATTAAAAGATTCTAAGAATTTTATTTGGAAATATTTTTTCCTCTGTTTAATATTTTTTTTTTTTTTTTAACTCATAAATGCCCTAATATTACGTTAATTGAAAATAAAGAACAGCGGAAAAAATCAGAATTTCAATTACTTTATATTTTTTATTTATTAACAACTTGGTGATAACTAACAATAAAAAATATATTATAAAATATAAATTAAATAAAATACACAAACGCACTCACACACACACACATATAATATATTATAAAGTAATAAAATCACCCACAAATAATTAACAAAATTAAATGTAATATTGAAAAAATTGAATATAAAAATAATATATTTTTTTTATATAAAACATTATTTATACATAAAACAAACATAAATTGTGTTTTAATTAATAAAAAATTGAATATTACATTATATAATATATTATATATACAGGGTAGTCCAAAAGCCCCCCCCCCCTTAACTTTTAAACGGTTTAAGATAAATTATTGAAACTTAGGGGATTCGTACCATGTAAAGGGAAGTTTGTTTTCATGCAACCACCCACTAGGGGCAACCACCCACTTTGCCCCCAGGCCACCCAACTTCAAAATTTCAAATTGGAGTGTATATTTTTGATGGCATATTTATGCCCCCAATAGGGGAGCAAAAATAGCAAAATAACCCTTCAAAAATAGTAAAAAATTTTAAGATAAAAAGAACTTAAAAAACGTAAGAACTTTTTATACTACGTTTTTAAATTTTCTGTTGAATAGTATGTAATGTTGATTAGGGTGTCCCACATAAGGTGTAACACAGAAAAACCTGATGTTCTACATCACATTTCTGACAAAAAATGTTATATAACATAATGAAAAAATCGTTCGTTTCGAGATATATCGATTTTTCAATTATCTCACTTTCTGGTTACTTTTTCCCATTAAAAACGTTATAGCGTAAAATCTAATAAAGATATAAAGACGGGGTTTTCACCATTCAAAAGGTGAGGAAATTTGCTTTAAAAATGTCATGCTGCTTGCCCATATACCCTTATTAAATTAATTTGATATACATACTTCTAAATACAATGTTTTGGTTAATAAGAAATTTGTGGTCAACGTTCTTGGTAGCATAACTTTTTAATTTGTATGGTAAATGAATAAATTTGACCTCATGTAAAACTGGCCCGTTTAATAAGTTTTAAAATGATATAACTTGTTAATAAGTTTGCTTTAAGTTTTCAAACTTATTTAGATAAAAATGAGGTAGTAAATGACAAGTTTATCAATTTCCATGACTTTAAATGACCCTAAGACTTAGTGAAAAAATAGAAAGGGTAACAAAAAATAAAAAAATATCACTCCTTGTATTAACAAAATGAAAAATTAAATAATATAATATAGAAAAGTGTACATAATTGTTTACAAAAACTTAAAGTAGCCCCCCCCCCCTCTTCTCGTTGCTGTTAATGGATCTTCTGCAGCGGCGAACTATGGAATGACCACAATTATCCAAGACGGTAGATTGGTCGGGTTGGGGTTGTGAATTTGCCACCTCGTTCACCCGATCTCACTCCATTAGACTAGTACCTGTGGGAAGAGGTGAAAATTAAAGCGGACAGCCAATTGGTGAACACAAGAGAGGACCTTGTTTAGCCAACAAATTTAGCGTTTGATGCTATCAAATTGAAACCTGAAGGAGTGAGACGGGCAACTGGTAGCGTACTTCGCAGCTGCAGAAGATCCATTAACAGCAACGGGGGGAGGGCTATTTTGAGTTTTTGTAAACAATTATGTTAACACTTTTCTATACTAAATTATTCAATTTTTCATATATAGTAGTTAGGTTTGTCCCTTCTTTTAATCTTCGTTTTTATGTGGGTCGATCAAGGGTAGTAATAAACAATAAGGTGAATATTTCTTAAAATTGGCTATATTTCGCCCCACTCCGGGGCATATTCATGCCTAAAAACATCGAAAAATCTAAGATTACCATAATCGTTTTACATTCCATAGATAAAAGGATGGAAGAAACTGAAGAAAACATCGTAAAAAATCTTAATATAAATATTAAAAAAATTATCGAAGAACACCTTGTAATAATGTAGATCTATGGTAATCTTAGATTTTTCGATGTTTTTAGGCATGAATATGCCCCGGAGTGGGGCGAAATATAGCCAATTTTAAGAAATATTCACCTTATTGTTTATTACTACCCTTGTTCAATTTTTCATTTTGTTAAGACAAGGAGTGATATTTTTTTATTTTTTGTTACCCTTTCTATTTTTTCAGCAAGTCTTAGGGTCATTTAAAGTCATAGAAATTGATAAACTTGTCATTTATTACCTCATTTTCATCCAAATAAGTTTGAAAACTTAAAGCAAACTTATTAACAAGTTATATCATTTTAAAACTTATTAAACGGGCCAGTTTTACATGAGGTCAAATTTATTCATTTGCCATACAAATTAAAAAGTTATGCTACCAAGAACGTTGACCACAAATTTCTTATTACCCAAAAAATTGTATTTAGAAGTATATAAAATTAATTTAATAAGGGTATTATGGTCAAACAGCATGACATTTTTAAAGCAAATTTCCTCGCCTTTTGAATGGTGAAAATCTCGTCTTTATATATCTTTATTAGATTTTACGCTATAACGTTTGTAATGGGAAAAAGTCACCAGAAAATGAGATAATTCAAAAATCGATATATCTCGAAAACGAAGGTCGATCAACCATTATGTTATATTTCATTATTTGTCAGAAATTTGATGTAGAACATCAGGTTTTTCTGTGTTACACCTTATGTGGGACACCCTGTATAATGTTAGTGAAAAAAAAATAGTTCCAAATTTATTTACTTTACATAAATGACAACCATCTAGAGAGCTGATCTTAAACCTATAAAAGGACAAATCTTTGTACAACGGATTTTCCCCAACACCAAATCTAAAGCGTGCCATCGATATAAATATTTGAAATAATCTAAATAATATAATCGATATTTCCTGTTTTGCTGTCATTCAATGTGTATCTATCACAAATTTGAAACCCGTCAAAATGAAGATTGCGTAAATATGGGACATGGCAAAACAAATAAAATAACTAGCGGAATTTTTTCCGAACTAACTTTCCGTACAGAAAAATTTGCTGAAAACCAATTAAATTCTGCTGAAAGATGGCTAAAAGTATTAAAATAATGCATTGTCATCGTGTTCTGAGCTATGCTAAAAGTTTCAAATGTCTAGCTATTCGGGAAGTTAGTTAGAAATTGATTGCCAGATTTGTACCGGACAAACAAACAAACAAACGAGAAAGCAAACTAATAAAAACGTAGTAAAATCCACAATTAAACAAAAGCTTTATTTTAAATACTATATATAGTGTAGATTTATCAGCATTCCTGCCATATATAAATTACTATTATTAGAATTAATAACTTACTTTATATATTTAATAGTGAGTTGTAACGGGAGGAGGGGCGGGGAGGGGGGGGGGGGGGTGGTAAAGTGGATGGCAAGGCTTGAGAGGTTGGGAAATTAAAGGTTGGAGGGACGCCCATCCCTTTTCATTTGCCGAGGGAAACTTTCAGTAAGGGCCCCCATAACACTCCAAGTGTTAAGGGGGCCATGAAATTTACCTCCATTCTCAAGTCTCTTGGGGACCATTGTAGTGTTTAAAGATTTAGAGATAAAATGTTTAATAATAAAATCTTATTTAGCAATAATATCCATAGTTATTTTCGTCGTGTTTTTCATAGAATAAAAATGTAGAAACGTGATTATGTTCATATATATATATATATATATATATATATATATATATATATATATATATATATATATATATATATATATATATATATATATATATGTGTGTGTGTGTGTGTGTATATATATATATATATATATATATATATATATATATATATATATATATATATATATATATATATATATATATATATATATATGAATTGAAAATAAATAAATAAATGTTGTTTTTTCTTGAAATTTGGGATGGATGTTCCTTTGATATTACTGAAGAATAGAATAGAGTTCAGTCTAACTATTTATGTGTATTTCTTTACATTAAGTAATTATTGATATGCGCAACCTTTAAACATTTAACTATAAATAGATGTAATATAAAAATCAACAATATTTACATAATAAATAAATAAATAAATAGAGCGTAAATAATTTAACAACAATTTTAAACATCAATTAAAAACAACAAAAATGTAATTTAAACAATTAAAAAACAATTAAAACCTAGATTTTTAGACAAACAAATATTTAACAGAAATATTTCAGTACCAGCAGTTAATAAAGTTCTATATGAATAATAATAATTGTAATAAATAAGTTGCGAGTTGCTACATATATAATAAAAAGGCTCTTAATCTCAATGCCTGAATGGTGAAACTATATACATTATTTGCTGATTCAATATTTATAGAGGAAAAGATTTCCTCTTTTGAGCTGTAGTTGTGAAGCCAGTAATCCCTTAAATGCTTATAGTGGGGGCATCGAAAAAGAAAATGGTTAATTGTCTCATCTTCATATAGGTTGCAAAGCAGACATTTTATGGTCCCGTCTAAAATATAAACTATACTGTTGTATGTCAGCCTACAATAATCTTTCTTACATATCCTTAGTTGGCTGACAATCCTCAGTTTTTTCATTGTGATATTACTGAATACGCTTATGGTGTTGGTTTTTTTTTTGGATGCGTGGCCTACTGTTCAAGGAACTACTAGTAATAATACCGTTAATAGACTAATAAACTTTCTTACCTGTCAACGATAATAATTGCTTTTGGAAACAGTTTTAGATTTTAAAACAAAATTCTTGCTAGACTGAACCAGCCTAATGTAATTGACCCTTTATGAGCCGCAGCAGGATAAGATAAGATAAGAACACCAAACTACCAAACATTCTAAGCAAACCCTAATTTTGAGTTAAGGATGGTCAAGCAATCACTTGAACACTACTTCTACCTCATCTTCGTCAACCATAAACAACCTATATAAGTACATTCATGTACATGCTATCAATATATAAAATTAAAGTTTTATCTGTACATTAGTCAGAATTCAAAACTTTTTAGATACTGTTTCATTTCATATACTCCGAAAACCGAATCCGGCCTTAACTTTTTTCGTGTATGTACGTACGACTTTATAGGCACAAAACTAGCTAAACGAAATCGATTAATTTTTTTTCAGAGGTGAGCACAAACATGTTGTAGCCTTGGTTTAATCGAAAAATATTGAGTAGAACCAAAGTTATTATTAACAATTTTATAAAAAAAAAAAAATAAATAAAAAAATTAGGTTGACTAAGAATATATAGTGACAAAATCAACTGACTCGCTAATCAAAATGTTTGGGTACTTCTAGACCACCTAGAGATTCGCGGTTTTTTGCGTTAGGTCGTAAATTGGCCTAAACCGACAGGAAAAATCCGAAAAGTTAAAAAAAAATATTTTTTCCGTGGTAGGCTGTGAAATAGTAACTTTAGAGCCTAAAAAACATAGCTAAAATCCATTTTTTCATTACGTGGACTTGAAAAATCTTTTCATTACTCCTAGCTGTAAAGAAAAAATCTTTTACGTCCTAGGAACTAAAAGATTTTTATTTTCCGGCGGGTAGTTGTCAAAACTTCCGTTAGTAGCGCTGCAGTCTTTGTAGAAATGCTTCTAGTACGATTACAAACCGCTAGATGTCAATGCGTTTTATTTATCTTTTCTTATAGTGTAACCTCTTTTTAAGGTTTCTTTTTTTAAGTCTTAAGTACATACGTACTAATATTTGTTATTATTATATATTGATTAGTGATTAATATTTAATGTTTTTTCATTGTCTGCTACCTCGGAAAAAATAGCATATGCTACGCGACTGTGAAGTGTTTTTTCTTTACCTTGGAAATATTTACTGTCTCGCTTCGCTCGACAGTAAATGTAATTGCCGCGGTAAAGAAAAAACTCACTTCACAGCCTAGTAACATAATATATAATATACTATTCACCCCCCTGGAAAAATTAAAGATGGCAGGACGCAACTTTAAAGATTTTGGGAGGTTTATTATGCGGCTAAACGGTAAGTCATGTCGAAAAGCAGATTGCACCAGCAGTGACTGATTTTAAAAGATCTACAACTTTGGTCCTATGAGTTTTTGTCGTATCTCTATCGGTTCTACCAATTCTACCGTAAATACTCGTAGAGCTAAATTTTTTATATATAAATTTTTTTTTTTTTTAATTTTTGACTTTGAGCTCTTTTGACGTCCACAATTGTTGACTGATTTAATTTCTGATTGAGGTTCTTAAACCTCATATTAATGCTCTTTAAATCGAGTATTTATTATTAAACAATTTGTCCTAGAACTAGAATTATTAAATATTTACTGGAGCAATTGGCGTATTGTGAGAACAGACTGGTAATTAAATTAATGCACCAATGGTTGATGATTGTTCAATGACTTCCCAGTCTAATTATTTTTTAAATAAAGCTAAATTTTTTTTTAATTTTTGAGTATTTTAGGAGATACAGGTGCGCTATAGACAGACAGACAAGAGCAGGAAATTTCAATGGGTCCTCATTTTTCCCATCTGACTCTCAATAATATTGTGGATGTCTGTATGGTTTGTCTAATTACTCTTAATTAATTGAGATTGATAAAAGTGGCATTATCGAATAATTGCTTTATCCCAATGTCAATTTAATTCAATACAATTTAACTAATGAGACTTGAAGATGGATTAATGAAATTTTTTTTTCATTTTTTAAAATAGTTAAATATTATTGGTCAGAGTTGTCTTCACAATTTCATTAATCATTCTTACAGGACTCTAAATATAATAAAGATATTGATCAATATTTTCTCTCAAATTTAGAATGGTGAAGCTCATTGGTCCATCCTTCAAATACGGGATTCCTTCGATAAGTTTGTTGTTTACTTTCATTCTTAATTTAGTTTATAAATAACAATTAAACTAAGACATCACTTAAAGATTGACCAATGAAAGTTATTAATAACTTTTTTTTCCTTTCTGACAGGAACTGAAATAGTTATTAATAATTTTATTTAAAAAAAAAAAAAATTAAAACAAGCTTTTATTCGTATTCTTTTCAGCTAACCCTTTCATTTGATACCCATATCATGGGCATGCTTAAAAAAATAACTAGTCCACCATATTGGATTTAGAATGACGTCACTTATCTAACCATGCATTGTCATCCAAACTAAACGTGTATGCAAAATTTCAATTCAATCGGTTGAGGATAACTGCTTTAAAATTCAGTTGTAAGATTCGACTTCGACCCAAAAAAATACATACAAACATTGCAAATTAAATACAAGCTTCTAAAAAGAAGAAGGAAATATTAATAGTTATTTATGCACCTAGGGAGTAAAGTAAGCCATTATTCTCTGAGCGAAAACGTTGGTTCTTGAGGCGAAGCCGAAGGAACCATGGTCCCTAAATCCCGAGGCGAAGCCAAAGGAATAACTGTAGGGGAATAATGGCACTTTACTCACGAGGTACATACAATATTTTATCTCCAGTAGGAAGAAAATACACATTTTCGTCCATTGCACAGTTTTTATTTATTATTTTAATAAATAACAATAATTTTAAGCACTTTTAATAGCAGATATAAGAGATTCAATATTAAAAACAAATAAGAATTGGAATTAAACTCAAATAGAAGGTTATTTAGATGCAGGTTATAAACAAAGATAAACATGGTCAAAAAAGCGCAGTGCCGCCAACCTGATTTCAACATCTTCATTACATTAGCCAATTAGCCATTCATTTTCTACTATTTATAAAATAATTAAGTTGCAATCTTTACTTTTTTGCCCTATTTTACTTTTTCGCCCAACTTTTACTTTTTCTCCCTACTTTTTGAGTTCAGGGTTGAAAAAGACCTGTTTTAGTCCCTCTAAACTAATTCAAAATCATAACTTTTTCCCCCTACTGGAGATAAAATAATTTAATAGTAAATAATTTATGTTTATATTAAATAACAAATTTATCCTCTGTTTTTTGTTCATTTGATAATTTAACAAAAAGAAATAAAAAAAAGGATATTTCAATACTAAGTTAACTACAACTTATTATACTCTATAATTTATACTTTAATTAGTAATATGTGAACTGAAGTATCACTAGTTTTTATCAATCAAGCGGTCAAACCCAATTAATATTAAATAAAGAATAGTGTATATTCATTTAAAATATTAAATTTATTTTCAAAAATTAAAGAAAAGAATATTTGTTAATATTGATAGTTCCACTGTATGCGAAGAAGAATTAATTTTCTTATGTTTCTTAATTCCTTATTTACTCACTACCTCTTGGTGTATTAAGTACTGGGTAAATAATAACGCACATCTAAGAAATAATCAGTATATTTTCTGACCACAAGAAAAAAAAAAAAAAAAAAAAAAAATTAACAAAAGAAATTTGATTTTGTGGTCAGACAATATACTGATTATTTCTTAGATGTGCGTTATTATTTACTCAGTATCTATTTCACCATAATGTTATCTAAATACCACAAAATCTATGTCAAAACTACCAAGACTCGTCTAAGTAGACACTCCATCAACTACCATGAATCACTACCTCTTGTAATATTCTACCTTCTTCCTCTTCCTAAGACTTCTTTATGCCTAAAAATATATATTATTATTTAAATTCACTAACATGAAATAAGATTTTTGGTACTAACCATTATATTAAAAAAAGTTAATACAAATTAACTATTTTAATCTGTACAAATATTTCAGCTGTAATATTTCTACTGGATTCTACTCATTTGAAAATGCTTTTATAGTTTATTGGTGATTTGCATGGTAATTAAAAAACAATTCATTAGTAATCTAAAAAGGAAAATTAGTATCAATAAATAAAAATAATAAAATAAATAAAAATTAATTGATTATTACTAAACATGAATTCTAATATCATAAATATAAATTCAATATAAGATAAATTATTATATATATTTGATTGATACTAATAAAAAATTGAATAATAGTTAATAATATTCTTCATAAGAAATTTTATAATCTTTAAAATGTATTTCTAATTATTTTTTTTTGGGGGGGGGGGGATTTAGAAATCTATGTAGTTGATAAAATAAGTTTAAATTTTAGAAGAGTGTGTGTAGTAGTTAATAGTTTCGACTTTCACAACGGGATGCAAATAAAAATACATTAGAACCTCACTTACACGACCCTCAATAACACGAAAACCTCAATTACAAGTGCAATTTTCAAATCCCCTTGAGATTGCCATAACAGATAAATAATGTTAAATTAACCTCTATAACACGACTATTATTATCCAAACAACCTCAATAACACGGATTTTTTCCAATTCACAACGTAACTCAGAACCTCTATAACAAGTCGTTTTGAGAAGTCAACCTCTATAACGCGACTCTATACAGGAATGAGTAGATCTTGAACAAGTCTAGACTTGAAAATCCCACCCATTAACCTCTATAACTCGACTGATAGCCAAAATAACCTTGATAACACAACCCTCAACAAAAAGAGCACCTCGATAACAAGACTGTTTCCCTAATCCTCTTAAAACACTTCTTATCGAGGTTCTACTACATCTTACAACTAAGATCAGGTATAATTTGTAAGGATTATTTTACATCATAAATATGAAAGTGTATCGATTTTAACACACTTATTTTCAAGATTTAAAGAAAACTACACATTCTGCATAAAACACAAAAATCTTTATATTTTACCATTTTGGTAGTATTCATACTACAGAAAGATTAAATTTTAATTTAAATCAAATTATAATTATTATTAACTACGGGAAACAGACAGAGAAAAATACACTCCAGCGCCGGGATTTGAACCACGGGCCTCTATATTTCCAGTATAGAACTCTACCATCTAAGCCACGCAGGAGAATGAGTTTCTCTGACGTTAATGATACCTTGTCCCGAATTTAAGCTTTCAATTTTCCACATAAGTCTTAGAAGTCAACATTAATGACATAGAACTAGACCAAGAAATAACGCTGGTTCAAATCCCGGCGATGGAGTGTATTTTTCTCTGTCTGTTTCCCGTAGATAATAATAATTATAATTTGATGAAAAAAAAAAAAAAAATCTTTAAGCAAAATTCCAAATTTTAATATCAAACTGTAAAAAACTGTCAAAAATATTCAGTTAAACTCAGTTATCAAGCCACCTAAGAGAAGAGTTCAGAAAAATGGGGGGGGGCTCACTCAAATGCATTGCTTTGACAAAGCGATATCATCTCTAAAATTTAAATATCATAAAGATATATAATCTCTCAAATATATAAATTTTACATATGTACTGTTTGGACAAAGGAATATCACCTTTCAAATGTATAAATCGAGCAAAATTGTGCTACCAAGAGATTCTGCAGATTAACCAAATATTTTAGTAATAGAATATTGAAGTTTAATAACAAAACGCATTTTACATAAATTAAATAATATATTTAATAATCGATTAAATTCAGGACTGGAAAAAGTAATAGATGATAACACTTCACTAAAAGTATTTCATAATTTTTTTTAAGTGAATTGGTTGACAATTCCCCAAGGTCGATTAAAAATGTTAACTAAGAATTTATGTTACATGCCCGGGCAAAATAGACCCTTCATAATAAATCAATATTTGTCATTTATTACATTCCTGAATACCACTGGAAAAAAGTAAATAAAACTAGAAGGGATTATCTTCATGAAAATATATGTATTGTAAGATGGTCTATTTGACTGCTTTTTCTCATGGGTATACATAGTAATATGAGAGATATGTACTTCCACATATACTTTTTTGCATATCTACTATGCAAGGAGTTCTTAACAGTGGTGTAACAAATGTGTGTGGTGCCCCTGGCAAGAGTAAAAAACAAGCGCCTCCATTTCGGGGAACTGGATTATTATTTCAAGAAATTTGCGCTCCCAGGAGGCAGGCGCCTTTGGCCAGCCATGTCAGCTGCTTTATACACCACAGTTCACACAATTTAGATTTACCACCAGGAGTTAAATGATGAAAAATACAATTTAGGATGTAACTATAATAAAGCAATATGTTATTTTTGAATACTTCATTTATTAATAACGTCTAGATGAACTCTAGCGTGTTTGGTGCGTAGCTACTAAACACGTTACAGGTAGGATTAGCGTATGAATAACCAAACAGGTCTCAAAGACAATACCTTCAATATAGAATGAATGAAGTGACTGAAGTGTCAAAGACTGTGTCTAAAGAAAGTAAAACCATCATATCCCATTATTGAGCTGAGCAAAAGGAAGCTCTTATACTACACTTTGCATTTGGTTGGACACCTACTGCTCCTGAACGGCTGAACCCATCCCCGGCACAGTCATAGTGACCAACCACAGGAAGGTATAAATCTGAAATGGTCCAAATTGGTACACAGGAGTACGGGGTACAATAGTTAAAATAGTATATGCCCTTCATGATACATGTCGTTAGAATGCTCTTTAAGAGTACAGATATTGTTGTTATGTTCACTTTTGTCATATTTTCATTTAAGAGAGGGGTAAAATAGAAAAACAGGAAAAAATGTTTTATAATTAAAAATTAGAAATATTACTATTTTTGATTCGATTTCAGCTGTTTATAAATACAAATATTTATTGTTAACTATCAGCTGTTAAAGATATACTACATACTACATTACTTCCCTAGTAAAAACATTGAATGATATAGTTTTAATTATATAATTAGTTATTAAGCCAAATAAAATAATCTATCAAATACAGATTCTTAAAAAAAAAGCGATGCGGAGTTACATCTCGTCAACAACAGTAGGGCGAGTTATTGATAAATGTAATCATGGCGTGATGCAAACAAATTAATTTAATATGAATTTTAACGCATGAATAAAATGTAAGATTAAAATGCACGCTCAGCTCAATATTGCAAGCAGACAACTGCATTGCACAGCTAGTATTGATAGTGGCAAGCCACATAAGTGTTTTCACACACATATTTCAAGAAATCTACTAACAGTTGCTGGCAGAAAATGTGTTGAGTTTCATCTACTTTAGATGAATTGACTTAAGTTAAAAAAATTGATGTTTTTGTGAGTTTAACTCTTTCGGCTAATCATCTCGTATTCTTTGTCACCCACGAGCAAACTAATAAATTATTTTTATTAGATTACATACTCTTGATCATTTCTAACATGCTTTGAAATCTTAAACTAATTTAAAGCAAATGTAAAAGCATGCTCATCAAAACAAATGCTATTATTCTGATGTTTATTACCTTGTGGAAGAGCGGTATGGACACGTCGAAGCCAGGACGGAAGCTGGTGACTGACATGCTAGCCTTAGCTAGTATCGCCTCTCCTGAATCGAACCCCAGGTCGTCTTCAGCGTAATCCGGCCACGTACCCGAGTAAAGGTTGAATATAATATGATTTCTTCCGTTGTTCCAGAGTTTAAGTCTCTGCAGTCTTGCCGGTACGTTACGTACGTAGTCGGTGGACAAGTTATCTCTGTCTAACGTGTCTATAGATAGTACGAACAAGCAAGCTTGTGTAGGGTCAGGAGTGTAGTACCTAGACTCCGTTATCACGTCCAAGACTTTCTGATAAGCGGGACTAGGAGTCAAGGGTATCTCCCCTAGTGTCTCGTCAGCTAAAGGGTAAACATATACTTTGAAATCTTTTCTACATCTTGAAAAGTCGAAACAAGTTTCCATCCTGCACTTCTGACTGACTATGTTGGTCTTGCCAAAATAGTTGTAACCTATTCTCCTCAGTTGTGGAGAGGGCTCCAGGTCCCTGTGGTAGAGCTGGTCGCTCCTAGGGTCCAGGTACGAGGGTAAACCCTCGACCGAGAATTTCACGTCTCTGTCGCTTTTCAGCCTGTACCCGCCGAAATAGCAGTAGGCTAAAAACGCGCACGAAAGTAGCACTAACAAATAGCGTTTCTTAGCCTGCATTTTATATAGAAAAATATTAATTTTATTCAAATTTCTAACCGATTCTAAAGGGCTAAGAAGGTAACGAAACGTTTACGACGCTCAGGGGTAATAAATTAGGAACTGGATTAAAAAAATAAATAAAATAATTTACTGTCCTTTCCATGGCGACTTCCTGACGTTAGAGTTGTTCGAAAAACTACAAAATATAAAATAAAACATGAACCGTCTCACACTTATGGAATCTTTAAAATTGGAAACATTTCTTCAGGTAAACTGGCCATTTTAAAACACCGACGGCATCCGAATACACGAAATTCCAGGACACGGCACTCAGGACATTCTACTTCGAAATACATGAAGCGATAACGTGATAACACAACACGGACACGACTCGACCGGGCCGCGAACCCAGTTAGAAGTGAACTGAAAATCTATCTTAACAACCTCGTATCACGCTTCATAGTTGTTAATAATGCCCAAAACAACAATGATTAGGCACCGCCCCCTTTCCCTCGACAACTGATTAGAATGTAGGCATCTACTGCTATCTGTCGAGCAATTGCCAAGTTGTTATGGAATTTCTTTGAAGAGCGCAGCACTCGTCTCTCGAAAATACGTTTTCTCCTCATTAAATATAGTAAATCTTATAGAATATAATAAATAAAAACACATAATAATTATTCACTTTCAATAAATCACTTTTGAATAATGTATAAATGATTACTTCGTAAATTCTTATAACTTTTTAGTAAAATTTGTTCCCCCCTTCAGCTGATGGTGGCAGCCTGTATGTAACCCCGTATGTCAATGTTCCCTTCCGTCTTCCACGCAGGTTATAGTTATAATATGGATATTTTGAAAAAATATTAATTTGACGTTCAGCTATTTTTCTGTGAGGAATCCATACCGATTTCATTTTCATTTTTTTGTAAACGTTAAAAAATAGGTTATCTCATTTAGGTCTTGTAATATTTCAAAATGTTTTCTCAAATAATGTCAACTTGTTTCAAAGTGAGGACTTTAGTTCCCGGTGGAAATCTTGCTAAGAAAATACATAGTTCGTGTAAACATAACAGTCCACTTATACCTATAGTAATCGAGCAGACAGGCCGAGGAGAACGGTCTTACGACATTTACTCGAGACTGCTAAAGGAAAGAATTATATGTTTAATGGGTCCTATTTCGGACGAAGTAGCTGCTTTAGTAGTGGCACAACTTCTCTTCCTGCAGAGTGAAAACAGCAAGAAACCAATTCACATGTACATTAATAGGTAAATGTTCTTACAGTGGTTATTTTATATTTCATTAGTTCTATTGACACATAAAACTTCTTGCTTTATGGCATGCTATAACATACCTCCAAAACCTTAGAATGCCGCTTTCTAAGTGAGAGCTAATTTACAAAATCAAGAGGCTATAATTACATTTATAGTTATTTAAACCTTTTGGCAAGCCTAGGTTCTCCACAGCCTGATACCTCACAGTGTTAGTTAGTTATAGGCTATAATATTTCTTATTTTTTTGGCTTAGCATAGCCGATTCTGTTTACAGAATATTATTTACTACGTTTCCATGATTTTTAAATACGGATTGAATCCAGATTTGGGATTTAACAAGTTAGGTGTTTCCATGAGTTGTACTGAATCCGTATTCAATACATCAGTCGTAATAATAAATCATTTTGTAACCTTCACCTTTTATAACCAGGTTTTTTATTTTAAAAAAATATGTGGGAGACTCACGCATTAGAAGTGAAACTTAAGTTCTAGAAACAGTTGAATTGATGAATTGCTCTCTTTGCATTTGTTGACGATATTATTATTTCACGATTAAGAAATGGTTATGTGAAATTTAATTGAAAACTAAAATATTTTCATATCACTTTAGCAAATAATAAAGAAAAAACATGATGCAACATTTATATATATTATATTATTGCAATTTATATAATATTACGCTTATATACCAATTCTGTGTACTGAAACATCATTTACCTCCGTGGTGCAATAGTTAGTACTTATGCCTGCTAAATCAGAGGTCGCTGGATGAATGAACCTATGTGAAAGAAACCTATAAAAAAATCTTTCACTTAGACGAGTCTCGAATTACAAACTTGGTTATGACAGATTTGACTAGTTTCTATAGAAACATGCTAGGGGTGCTTACACTCAAGTCAGAATTGAGTTTAGGCGTATCCATGAAACTCGATCCAGTTATGGTCCTAGAATTTAGTGACTCTATCATCATTTCTGTGTTTCCATGATGTTAAAATGCGGGTTGAATTCAGTTTTTGGATCCAAAGTGTCCATGGAAACCTAGATTTAATACGGATTAAATACGATACTGATCCCGATACGATTCATTAAATTCTGGGATCTTATCTGGATCGAGTTTCATAGAAACACCTGAACTCGATCCTGACATGTTCAGAGCGTGTGTGTGAGCGCACCTAGCGTATTTCTGTAGAAACTGTAGTCAAATCTGTCAAATTACGTAATAAAAAACATGGTTTTAAAAGGTAGGAGGGTTACAAAATTATCTATAACCTTTACCAAAAGTAACCAAGAAAAAGCTGTGATTTCGGGGCATCATAATCCAACCATTTTGTATGATTTTCAAAGAAATTAAAGATTATTTGTCAAATTAAAAGAAACATAGTGGACCATAAGGAAAATATTATAATTAATTTGATGTTTCTCTTTTCTTTTTCCGGTTCATTCCTGGCTTAACTCTTGAATCATGAAATAAATCTGCTTCTATAATATAGTTGCAGACTCTCCGCCAACAAACTACTGGCCTGATGAGTGTTTTGTACGCAGGGTGATTGGGAGAGGGGGGGGGGGGGGGGGGTAGAACCAACAATATTTTAGGAATAGGTTGTAGTGGGTAAAATAAACATTACTCTGATAATTATAATCTACCGTTTTGGGGATATAATTATTTTTTTTGTTTTTCATGTGTCCAACTGTGTTATTAGAGGATTTTTACATCAACTGCTACCATTATGTTCAATGATAGTTGGCTGTCTTTGTTTGCAGTTTTTATAAAATATCCTAAATGATTTGCTGGATGATGTGCCACTGAAAATAAGTGAATAAATAATATATTAAATAAATAAATAAAGGTAATAAATAAGGCAGGTTCAAATCCTTGCCTTAATAATTTGCTTTCCCATTTCCCTAACAGTTCTGGTAGAACTACAGTGTATGGAGCCATGGAGCCCCTACTAAATGTCGCAAGTTTGTACTATCGATTGTTATAACGATGTGTGACGTCATATATTGATACAGTAGTTACACGACCCTCAATAACACGACAACCTCAATCACAAGTGCAATTTTCAAATCCCCTTGAGATTGCCATAACACATAATGTTAAATTAACCTCTATAACGTGACTATTATTATCCAAACAACCTCAATAACACGGATTTTTTACAATTCACAACGTAACTCAGAACCTCTATAGCAAGTCGTTTTGGGAAGTCAACCTCCATAACGTGACTCTATACAGGAATGGGTCGACCTTGAACAAGTCTAAACTTGAAAACCCCACTTTCGAACCTTGATAACACGACTGGTAGCCAAAATAACCTTGATGACACGGCCCTTAACAAAAAGAGCACCTCGATAACAAGACTGTAATCCATTTGAGACACTTCTTATCGAGGTTCTACTGTATATCCAAATAATGCATGATTTACAAAATTTTACACGTTTAAACAAAAATTTGTTTGATGTTAATTTTGTTTGTCCTAGAATTTTCAATCGCCACTCTTCACCACTTCACGGTGCTCCGCTCATTTTCTGAAGAAAAACAACCCTCCTGCATGTACACCAGGTAGAGGTTCAAATGGAAGTACAAAAGAGTTTAACAGCCAATATATATCGATATATAAAGTCTCAAAAGAGGTTGATAGTGTGATAACGTGTTATCAGAAGAGGCCACATATAGTGTTGTTCAGCCATAGTTCTTTACAGTTGACAATAAGGTTCATGTTTCTTCCATAACCTCTATTCTTAAAATATTAGTTATTCATCCCCTATCACCCTGTAGTAGCAGCTTCTTTTGTTTTCTTTTTGAATTCTTTATCTTAATAATTAGATATTTTTATGTACTGTTAATTGCTTTCAATGGCTAACTGTTTTGACGATATGATTTCAGTCCAGGTGGTAGTGTGACAGCAGGGCTTGCTATTTACGACACGATGGAGTATGTTCTACCACCCGTAGCTACGTGGTGTGTTGGACAAGCTGCTAGTATGGGAAGTCTGTTGCTTGCAGCGGGAGCTCCTGGTTCTAGGCATTCTCTTCCTAATGCCAGAATAATGCTTCATCAGCCTTCGTCTACCGGTGTGTCCGGTCAGGCCACAGATATTGCTATACATGCTCAGGTAACTGTTTCTTAAACTCGTACTATTTTTTGAGTAAATTAGTTTGTGCAAAGTTAATTTATAATTTGTGAGTGCAGTAGAACCACAGTAATCCGGACTGTCCTTGGAGTATGCAAGCCCTCAACAATAGAAATTATAAAAGCCTCTTTATGTATCTAGGTATGCACTAGAGCAGGGGTCACCAATTAATTTTGTTGAAGGGCCATATTAAAAAAAAACGGGAACCTTTCGCGGGCCATCAAATTTCAATATACGTGATTTAACATAATATCTCTGAAAATAAAGTTGCACTTATACATCCACAAAAATGAAGACTAATAAAATCCTGATTTCATCCAAAAAATTTAAAATTAAAAAACTTGGACTGTAATTAGTGCATGATATCTTTATTATTTGAAGTTAATTGTTTCTAAGCCAGTATCTTTATTTGTTCATGATGAATTTAACCTTCGAAAAAAGCGAACTCGCAGACTTATGTGTAACCAAACGTCGCACACATCTTCACTACCAATAATTTCAGTGTCGGGTATGTTTTTTCACATACATGGTATGTGTATTTTATATTTTAACTAAAACTCGAGGTTGTTAGAGTCACTTTTAATATATTTTGATTATACAAAGTTCTTAGAGCAATATCTTCTTGGAAATCAATTATTTCCGTTTCCAGGGCAGCTTTATTACATTTGAAAACACTTGCTTCATTGCACTCATCATCCGGCTACGAAGTAAAACTACTGTTGAATTATTAATGTAGTTAACTATTGAACAGTTGTAGTTGCACAACGCCTTGACTATTTTGAAGGTAGCAGAGTGACTCTCAAATTCATTTTTCAAATTCGTAAAAAAATTGGTAAAATTTGTTATGTCAATTTCATCACAAAGTTACTTTAAGTTAAGGAAATGTACCATCGTCTTGAAAAAATAATTCCAGACTTTTACAGAAAACCATTGATCTTTGACGCCAGGGGACAAGCAAGCTTTTGGTTGCCTTGAAGTTTTAAGTTCAGAGACTTTATGTGCTTGAATATATCAAACAAAAATGCAATTTTTGCAGTACGTTATTGTTGTTACTAAGGAATTGCAAATGACCTTTGGTAGAAAGATAATACAATTAAGTACTCAGGCAAACTGTCTGCTTTCAACTTCAACCTTTCTTCTTTCCTTATAAATGCTCGAATCAAAAAGGGTAGGGGGCGGAATGCAAATGAAAATTCATCAGCACATGACCAGGTTAACACAAATTTACTGGAGTCCGAGTTCAATATTCATCTGTCATCGGCTTACTTGTTTTCCACCTGTTCCTCCACCAGCCTGAGGGCCTGATAAAATTCCATGAATCTTAACAGATGAATTATAAGCACTGTGATGATGATGACATTACTCCTCTTAAGCCTGTTAAATGTTCTCACTCTGAGGCTGTGGAGGCTATCAACACTTCACTTCAGTGGGGTGGATAGCAACATTTTTAAGGAGTATGAAATTTTTACTTGATTAAGAGACCGCACATTTGAGTTAAAAATCAGGAAGACCGCAGTTTTGGAAATGGATAGGAATGTACTTTTGTTTGTTCATTCACATACATTATGTCATTACATATCATGTTCATGCTGTACATTAATTTGTCATTACAAAATACAGTTCTTATGTATACAATATTTTTAAAAATTGTTTTACGTTATTTTATTAAAATCTCGCATATCCGGATGACCCTGTGCCTGAATTCATCCGGATTACCAGGGTCCTACTGAAGTTATTTATACAAAAGTGGTCCCTTTAATTTATTTTTAGACTTGAGAAATTATAATTGTAAGGAACAATTTTTCTTTTTCCTTTGTCTTTAAATTTTTAAATTAATGCTCAGATGGTAGTACGTTCTAGTTTTCAGTTCATAAAAGAAGTATTTAGAAGAGATTTATCGAGTTTAGTGTTTAATCATAAGTATTTAATTGTGTTAAAATTAATGTCTGAATACTGAGCGGTCATGTCCCGCCAATTATGGTTGTCTTAAATTCAACGTTAGTTAATAGAGAGAAAATCAAGTTGATGTTAGTTTGTCACTAATAGGTGACCTCTTTGATTTGAAGTAATATTTGACTAACTAACCTAACAAGTGACTAACTAACATTAACTTGATTTTCGGTCTACTAACTAATTTTGTACTCAGGATCACGAAAAGCACATTGTCCACCATAATTGGTGGGACCGGGCCGCTCTCCACCGGTTTGGTTTTTTCAAATGCCCATTGTCAAGCTATGACCTGCAAACAAATTTAGCTGACCATATATTCTTAAAAGGATCCAAAAGATTTACTCATAGTCAGACACTTTTTGGATGCTATCTTCTGGACTATTATTTCAATTTTGGTTTTTCTTAAATTAATTTGATCCTTTTAAATTATTTTTGTATAATAAGTATTAATTTTTTATTATTTTCAGGAAATAGTTGAAGTGAAACGGAGGCTATCAGAACTATATGTGAAGCACACAGGTAAACCTTATCATATAATCGAGCAGACATTAGAAAGAGATCATTTCTTCACTCCTACCGAAGCTAAAGAATTCGGACTTCTAGACGCAGTGCTCAAACATCCTGTTAAACCAACCGATCCCAACCAATTCCAACCACAAACTCCCGTTTCACTTTCAAACGATAAGACCTCCTTCCCTGAAATGTAGATAAAGTATCTTTCTAACTTATAAATATTCTCCTTTCTATTCTACCAAACCAATAATTTCAGTTTGAAGTTATATACAAAAATAATAGTTTATTGTAACATAATAATACAATTGCCTTTTTTTAAAAAAATAAAAATTGTTTTTACAAATACTAACAGAAAAACACTTCATTATTATTTCATCACATTATTAATTATTTAACATAAAAAAAAAAGAAATATTTATATAATTAAATAAAAAGTCTAATAGCCATTGAGAGATGCTCTGCAGTAACTTTTTTTGTTTAACAATTCTTATTATGTTAGTTATATAAATATTTATGAGGAATAAATTGTTGAAAATTGTACATAGATCTTTTTATAAAATATATATTAATGACTTTGTTTTTGTAAAATTATTATTTGCAATTTTTTTTTTTTTTTTTTTTTTTTAGAATATGATAATTTTAATTTTCTGGCGTTGATAAAAATTTGATAGAGACCAGTTTCGATCATTTTAATTTATCATCACCAGTATAAAGAGTTGGTAATTGTGGTTTATTTATAAGAGAGTAAATTTGACTTTTTAAGTTTTGTTTAGTGTGAGTAAGGTCCGCAAAATCTCAGTTAAAACAACTTTTACTAGAGAAATTTATACTGGATATTGCATCCAGCCTGAACTCTAGTTATTGATAGTGGTGACACACTTGTACTATGAGTTCTGGATATTGCATCCAGTCTGAACTCTAGTTAAAGATAATGGTAACATACTTGCACTATAAGTTCTGGTAATTGCATCCAGTCTGAACTCTAGTTAGTGATAGTGGTGACACACTTGTACTATGAGTTCTGGATATTGCATCCAGTCTGATCTCTAGTTAAAGATAATGGTAACCTACTTGTACTATGAGTTCTGGTAATTGCATCCAGTCTGAACTCTAGTTAAAGATAATGGTAACATACTTGTACTATGAGTTCTGGTAATTGCATCCAGTCTGAACTCTAGTTAGTGATAGTGGTGACACACTTGTACTATGAGTTCTGGATATTGCATCCAGTCTGATCTCTAGTTAAAGATAATGGTAACCTACTTGTACTATGAGTTTGGATATTGCATCCAGTCTGATCTCTAGTTAAAGATAATGGTAACCTACTTGTACTATGAGTTCTGGTAATTGCATCCAGTCTGAACTCTAGTTAGTGATAGTGGTGACACACGTACTATGAGTTCTAGATGTAGTATAAATCACTGTATATATCAATGTCAATCATACTCTGACAGAAACTATATATATAAATAAAAAAAATAAACAGGTCAAGTGTGTGCTAGTCAGCACACAGTGAGGGTCCGTAGGCCACACTATATACTGTTTAATTGTTAAGTGTATAAACAGTGTTTTTTTAAAATGCTAAAAAGCTTACTTTGAACCATTCTAAGGGTCTGATATTCTCAAAACACACTCTGATAAAGTATTTTTTTGCCACTGAACCGGACTACAACCATATAAATACATCAAAAAGACCATAATTATAAAAAAACGTATTTTGTCAATAAAAAATAAAATAATATTTTTTTCGAAATTTCCAAAAAGTGGTATCTGTACTTTTAGTCTAAGAATGTTCAGGAATTTTTTCAGATTTTTTGCACTTCACATAAGCGAGATAGAGGGGGGGGGGACACGTTTCACACCCACTTCAAACTTGCCCACGCTCGCCCTATCAAAGTAATGTAGATGTATGTGTGTTGTAATCAGCTCGACGTACCCTTTCATATGATACTCCTCACGGTGTCGAAAAAAAATTAAAAAAATTTAACCCTTAAGTTTTTTTACCCTAATTTTTTTGAAAAATATTTTTTTTAAGTCGCTATATTTTTAAAATATGTGGGCAGGTACAAGACACATACATGCCAAATTTCAAAGTGATCGGACGAAAAGTGTAGCCGTGAGAGCACGTGAGAGGACGGACGGACAGACACACGCAGGAAAATATAAGGGTCCTTGGTTTTGCCTACGGACCCTAAAAATTATAAATTTATTAAAAATTACAATTATGATTCAAACTTAAGTCGTTATCTTATATTGGCGCTGCAAACCATGAAAATGGTTGAAGGTGAACAACCAAGAGAAAATAAAGTGACATTAAATTTCTCATCTTTTGATCCTGATATCGAAGAGTGGATAATTTACAAACAGAGATTTCAGATCGAACTAAGGATATGGCACATTAACAACTTAGAACAAAAACGACATTTGTTACTATCCAAAATTGGTCTTAAGGCATTTAAGATGGAGGAATGTAGTATAAATCACTGTGTATATATTAATATTAATCATACATTGACAGAAACTATATGTATAAAAAAATAATATAAATTTATTAAAAATTAAAAAATGTACTAATTCTAGGTGTAACACACACTTATGAGATATACAGGGTGGTCCAAAAGTCTCTCCCCCCCCCCCCTTCTTAACTTTTGAACGGTTTGAGTTAAATTAATGAAACTTGGGGGATCTCTACCATGCAATGGGAAGTTTGTTTTCATGCAATCACCCGCTAGGGGCAACCACCCACTTTGCCCCCAGGCCACCCTACTTCAAAATTTCAAATAGAAGTGTATATTTTTGATAGCATATTTGGATTCTACAGTGAAAAATAAAAAACTTTTACTTGAAACATTTTTTTCTATTTCCAATCATTTTCCCCCTATAGGGGGGCAAAGGTATAAAATGGTAGATTTCAGCGCCTGGGGGCAAAATGGTGGTTGCCCCTAGTATGCGAGTGGATGAATACACACCTCCCTTTACATGGTGCAGATCCCCCAAGTTTCGTTACTTTATATCAAACCGTTTAGATTTTATAAAGATCTAAGTGTTATTTTTTTTTACTATTTTGGAAGGGATATTTTGCTATCTTTGCCCCCCTGTAGGGGGCAAAATATTAGAAATAGAAAAAAATATTTCAAGTAAAAGTTTATTATTTTTTACTGTAGAATCCAAATATGCTATCAAAAATATACACTCCAATTTGAAATTTTGAAGTTGGGTGGCCTGGGGGCAAAGTGGCTTGTTGCCCCTAGTGGGTGATAGCATGAAAACAAACTTCCCTTTGCATGGTAGAGATCCCCCAAGTTTCATTAATTTATCTTAAACCGTTCAAAAGTTAAGAGGGGGGGGGGGAAGACTTTTGGACCACCCTGTAGATATTGCATCCAGCCTGAACTCAAGTTAATGATAGTGGTAACACAAATACTATGAGTTTTAATTTTATTCATTTCTCTTTCAGAAATTCTTGCTACAAGATCATCAAGTGATCTTGTTTTAATTAATTGACCTTAGATTTTTTAAATCATTTTTTTTTTTGTAATATTGCATTCCCGTTTCATAATAACGTTTTTTAATATTCTCTTACCAGTGATAGGATGAACTCATCTTCTACATATTTTAAACATTGAGGCAGTGGCGTAACTATGGGCCCATAGTTGCGGAACGCATTGCGGGAAGGTCGAGGAGGGGCTTTTTTTTTTTTTTTTGCTCATCAATTTTTTTCTTTGGCGAGGGCCCCCAAGAGGTTCTTGCGGGGGGGCCCCCAATGGTCTAGCTACGCCACTGCGTTGAGGGCAAGAATGTCCCCAAAGTCGTCCACAGGTTGTTTAACCATGGGTTATTTTTATTTGTCTAGATATTTATACTATAGTTTTAAGTATCATATCAAATTTACCTATTTGCAATCACATATTACTGAGTTTTTCAATTCTATCAGATATAATCGTATATTTGTAGATAAGAAAATAGCTTTGCGGTTGTTTGTTTTACATGGCAAAATTAAAGTTGCCTAATTGCCAGGGCCAGGTTTATACAAGTTGTTTGTTCTTCCCATTCTACTATTAGCTACATGGCAAAATTCTAAAAAGCCAATATTACATTTCCCCTGCAAAGCTCTTCTAGCTGATAGAAACACATCCTCTCCTCTCTATCTTTTCCCTCATAGTACATAAATAATAACCACAATAACTTTTATCTACGATTGATAAGAAATATAAACATTATATCTTTGTTTAGATGCGTAGAAAGTTATTATTTACGTACTTGTATTCGTTGCGCATGCGCGCGTCTCATAATTCTTAAGTATTCCTTTTCTTTACCACACTAGTGCGGTAAAGAAGAGGAATTCTTCAGCTTTACGCACGATTAGCAAGTTTGTTTACATTTAACAAAACTAATTTGCTGTTCTTTTATTAAAGTAACTGTTTATATCGAGTTTTTAGTGAAAAACAATGATTGAATCAAGTGACATTGACGAAAATGTGGAGAATAATACTCCTCCAGAAATAATTAATTAGACAAAAAATACAGCTCAAGAATTAATGTCATCTTTATCAAGAGAGAGATACGAACTTACATACAGCAACTTTATTTTTTTCTGTATTTATTATTTAAATCTAACAATCGTAGATAAAGTACGGTACGCAACTCGTGCGAAAACGGCATTTTGCATTGCTCGTGTGGTTTTACCACCCTCGCTGTCGCTCGGGTGCAAACTCCACACTCGCATGCAAAATGCTACTTTCCGCACTCGACGCGTAATGTACTATTATATCTTCTATGGTGGGTCGTGAAGGGGTGATGGGTGATTAAAAATTACTTCATATTAGTAGTATTTTAGTAATTGGCTATATTTCATCCCTTAAGGGACATCTTCAGGCCTGTAAACAAGGTATTTCTACATTATTATCTTTATAATTTTCAGCCATGTTAATAATTATGTATCTAAACAATAATTTTTCTCAATCTTACTTTCTATAATAATTTTTAACATTAATAAGGAAATAAGGATTAATGTTAAAAATTATTATAGAAAGTAAGATTGAGAAAAATTATTGTTTAGATACATAATTATTAACATGGCTGAAAATTATAAAGATAATAATGTAGAAATACCTTGTTTACAGGCCTGAAGATGTCCCTTAAGGCAGTGGTTCTTAACCTTTTGGTAACCACGGCCCCCTTAAAATCTCCAAGTATAATATATATAGTACCTAAATACCTTTCGAGACCCCCTGGGGGGCCGCGGCCCCCCGGTTAAGAACCACTGCCTTAAGGGATGAAATATAGCCAATTACTAAAATACTACTAATATGAAGTAATTTTTAATCACCCATCACCCCTTCAAGACCCACCATAGAAGATATACAAATTATAGGGGACCACAGCTCTTTAAAAAAAAAAAAAAAAAAAAAAAAAAAAAAAAAAAAAAAAAAAAAAAAAAATACAATAACTTCTTTTTTTCACTTATAAAATAAATAATAACATTTTTAGGTGTTATTTATTTTTCACTTTTGACTTTTTTACATCAGAAATCTTCTCCAAAAATGTCACGGATACAAATTTTGAAATGCATTAAGTATAAGAAAACAACTTTTATTTATAACATAATATTTATGTACAGTTATAACTAACTATTTACAGAAAAAAAGTTTTTGCATCGGCGGGGCTACTTTAAAATTCTACTTAAAAATGTATAAGAATAAATTAAATTCACTGTTTATCTAATAGATATTAATTATGTTAGATTTATTTTAATTTCATAACTATAATTTTATTCTGTATTCCTATTAACTAATTTAACTTTTTATCATTAAAATTGAACTACCAGAGTTTTATTACTTTCTGATGACTAATAAAATTGGAAAATATTTAGGTAAATTTGCATTATCCATGTGGGGAATGTGGTTTGTCGTAAAATATTAGGTCATGCCCCTAGCTCGACTTTTGGGGCGTACTCTGAATTGAGGATTACCTTTTTAAAATGCAAGTCCACCTCCCCTGATAGTTTATTGGCAATACTGTACATTAAAAGTGTACATATCTAAATTTTCACTATTATAAGCACCATTGATTGCTTGTAATTATTATAAACTTTTTTCAGTGCTATAATTTTGGTTGATTATTTACAAACAGTTAAATCATATTTTTAGTATTAGTAAAATTATTTTTATTTTATTTTATGAATATGTGAGAAAGTTTATCCAGTTTAATTATAAGTTCCTAAAAAATTTATAATGTTCTATTCATCTATTAAATATTCTATAATTTTGACTATAAACAGATATTACAAGTATTTAAAATCTGCTAAACAATTTAAAAGTTTTCACTTTCACATGCATGGATTTTTAACTTCAATATCACTATAATTTTACTACCTTTTTATTAGCTTTTTTTCTTGTTTGTTTGTTTATAAATAAAGATGAAATTAATGAGCCAACTGTTACAACAAAATATGAATTTAAAAAATTTCATCATGATCAGATAAAATAGGATCTCTAACCACTTTTAAAATCTTTTATTAAATGTTAATTAGAGAGATGTTTGCCATCTAAATTCGTTTTCAAAGTATGAGGTACAGTTTGGACTTTAAATTTATATAATCTCTTCTCTAATGAAGTTTTTCCGATTAGTAACGCTAGTTCCAAACATGCCGTATTAAAGAGCACCTAATGTACACTGAAAGTGCTAGTTTCTTGATACAACAGGACAAACAAGAAAATTGAGCTTACACTACTGTATAGGCTTTCACTATTATTATTTTGGTGGTTTCTATGTTTTATGGTGTAAGTCAGTGGCGTATCGCAAAGGGAGTGAATGGAGCAGTCGCTTCAGGGCGCATGGATCCAAGGGGGCGCATCCTTCTTAAGGGGAAAAAATTCCAGACGCCTTAAAAAAATGTATTTGTAACTTATTTTAGATTGAAAATAGCCTACTATTAGTGATAATTTATTATACTGTACTGCATTTATATGTCCTAATATTTTATTACAATAATTAAAAATAATAAATCGATCAATGAGTGAGTGTGTTAAAGTTTGGTGGAACTCGCCCATGTCACAAGCATAATGATTAATGGTTGTAAATAGGCTAAATTTAATTTGTCAATGTGCAAATTCTTTCCCCGGTGACTAAAAATTACTGTTGGTACAGCCATGAGCGTTCCAATTGTATGGTTGTCGTATGGTGATGGTTTTTTTTGGGGGGGGGGGGGAATGCTTGAGTCACTACCACTCCAGGGCGCATCAAATCACGCTACGCCACAAAGACTAAGTCAAGATGTTTTGCACCCGCTGAGGGCAGAAAGTAACTTTTTTCAAATTATGATGACCCCAAAAGACAAAGAATATGCTGTCTAACTAACCTAAATAGTTTCTGCTTACTAATGGAGTAAAGGCGGAAATACACATGCTAGTAAAAAAGCATGTCAGTGGCGAGTTACTAGCACGTCAGTAGCTGGCATGCTGCAGACGCTGTGTACATTTGCCAGTGAAACAGCATGCTAGTATCATCCAGATGATCGGTCTTGTGCGAGCTACTAGCACAAGACAATACACATTCCAGTCCCAGTTCTAGTTTTGAAACAGGCACACGTTTCTTGCCTTCTCTTAGCCGGAATATATTATGAAATAATTGTATCTGATTTAATTAATTTTGATAGTTTTATTAATTGTTTTGCAATGTACATTATGCGAATGCATCGGTGCGGAATGAAATTAACCAGATTGTTTAGTTACTTGCAAAGAACTGTGTTTTTAAACATTTGAAAAATAATAAAAATACACAAAGAGCGTGGGTAAAAGATTGGATAGCTAGAAGGGAATTAGGTACAGAGTCAGTGTCTACTAAATGAAATAGGGTTCGGGGAATTCAATAATCATGAATCAATTGCGAATGCTTCCGGAGAAAGTTGATGAGTTGTTGTCAGATACCCGCGAAAGGAAGGAACGCAACTGAAGACTGAATGGCTGAGGGAGACTCGTGCTAGCTACTAGCAAACTTGCGCTGGCAGGCCTGTTTACACGTGCCTTATCAGTTCCCTCACCCCTTGACTTGTGCCACTGGCAAGACAAAAATCAAACCCCGTGCGATTTACTAGCATGCTTTTCACTCGCATGCTATTTGATGTATACACATGCCAGTAGCACTCCTCTGCGAGCTACTCGTATGTTTTTGTGTGAGTAACTAGCATGTGTATTTCCGCCTTAATCAGAGAGATAAGTGAGGTTCCCGGTTACCTCCTCTAAACTGTTACACTGATGTAATTACTTGCTCCGTTTGAGTTGGCAATGACATTTTGGTACTTGTACCTGTATACTCTAACCAGTGGTTAGAGATCATCTCTACCCTACCTCTATTGAACTCTAACTTTTAGGGAGTGCTCCTAATTAACAAGAACCGACATTTTTAAATCGGTGTCAAAATCTTTCTTTTTTACTAAATACCATTGTGCCAACTTTATTATTATGGCTTAAGACTGTAGCTCACTCTACTTCAATTTGATTCCCATCTTATCACAGTAGAATTCTAATTAGTTTTGAATGAACTTTAAAATTTCTTATTAGTGAGATTGTACTTCCATGCTCTTATTTTAGCCCCGCCGCGCCTCTGTCAGAATTCCCTCTCAGTTGACAATATCCATCGTTTTCTTAACAATACAACGCACACGACCAGCAGACAAACTAATATCAGTATCATCACTAGTAACGTGTACATAGCACTCTTGTATCCTACACCATCTGAAACAAAAAATAACTCAATTTATTATGAGTGGAGGCAATAGTTTATTTACGCACCAAGGGAGTAGAGTAAGTCATTGATTTGAGCGATGAAGTTGGTTCCTGAGGCCAAGCCGATGAAACCATAATGTTAACTTCTGAGGCGGAGCCGAGGGAGTTTATTATCTCTCGGGTACAATTGATTTTCAATACTGGAAATTTTCATGTTTTTATCTCTTTTGATTCAAAAGTTATTGGAACCGTACAGAGTTACAGACAGACAGACACAGGAACGAAACTATAAGGGTTTCTTTTTTTGGTTTTACCAACGAAACCCTAAAAAGACCAGTCATGCACCATGACTTAATGAGCGAATTTTCAAAGAAATCTGTGTATTATTGGTTTATGATAATATAGAAAAATTTTGGTTTAGAATTTGGATAGGTGAAAATAAAAATTTGGTACACAGGAGTATGGGCTATAAAAGTCAAAAAAGTATATACCCTTCAAGATGCATCTCGTTAAAAAGCTCTAAGAGTACAGTAATTGTTGTTATTTACACTTTTGTCATATTTTCATATAAGAGGGGGGTAAAATGGAAAAGACAAGTTATTATGCTATTTTTGACCCTAAATTTTCAAAATTTTATCCCTTAATGGACTCCAAAAATTGTGGCCAACGAACTCATCCTTTCTTTTGATATTATTACAATTTTAAAATTTGTTTGGCTTTTTTAAGTGCATCCTAATGTGAGATATCGTTTGGAGTGGCACATACATATATACATACATAAAAAAAAGTGTTAAATTTCAGGAATCGATTAAGAATGGTCTAAAACGAATTTCCATGGAGAAAATTTTCAAAAATTCGCATTACAAAAATTTTGAAGCCATTGCAATAGCTTAATTTTCTTCGAACGTTCGCTAAAAGTATTTTTTTTTTTAAACTAAAGGTGTAGAAGTGGGTCGTGAAGGGTAATAAAACGATGTGGTTTAAAGTTTACGAATGGCTATATTTCGCCCCACTCCGGGGCATAGACGTGCCTGAAACATCATTTTAACTTCATATAAATACAGCTCTGACTAGGTGAAGAATAAACTATACATAAGAAAAAAAAACCTATTTTAGAAATGAGATCAAATAAAACAATTAAAATTTATAGAACCTACTGGTAAACGAAGGTTTGGTTACATGTTTAAAAAATTAGTCACATTCATCTATATAATTATTGACTAATTTTTTAAACAATACCACTAATTAGTTGGTCGCAAACCTTGATTTTTGTTTTAAACAAAGTCTTCTCTATTATCAATATCCTTTTTGTTGTACACGAATAACCAATATTACACTTTCAATCTATGTAATTACCTGAATTTCTAGGTTGAATGTCCAAGATCGGTGTTATTTCAGTAGATGTCGATCCCATTCTAATTATCTGTGGAATTAGATCATTCCATATTCCAATTCCTAATTTATCGATCTCTTTATTACTTGGCGTGGCTCTGAGAACAACTTCATATCTCTCAGGTAAATGGTACTGACGCCAAGAATATCCACCATAAGTTCCAACGCTCCTGGAAATAAGAAATATATGAATAATTAGGTTCTGCAGATGCTTAAAGAGGTTAGCGTACTCGTAACTTGCCTGCAACCAAAGACAGAAAAAAATATTTGGTAATAATTCAAATTCCAAATTGACATGTTTCTCTTAATAATCATATGGAGTTGATATGTTGTAAAGTGATCAATCCTCTGTTTTGTAATTAGCTTTTATTGAGTTGGTATATTAGTTGGGATTTTTTTTTTTTAAAACTACTTTTAATTCTACTGAATATTTTTTATATTAGGCCTAACCCATGTCGAATGAAGTCTGCCCATGATCTCTTTATGATGACACTCAGTCGTTCTTCCAGCGGTAAGAACCTGGATCTTCCAATTTGTTCTAAAGATGATGGACCAGTTAACAGCATCAGATCACCTCCGTAGAGCCCTCCACCTGTACATTCACACATTTCCTTTATTTCATTAAATTAACTTCTAGTAATAGGAATAAAGAAACATAATCTTTTGTCAAATCAAATTCTGATTCTTAAGCCCTATACAGCTCTCTTTGTAATAATTAGCCCTACATAGAGAAAGCCAGAGAAACTAGGAATCAGTGGGAAAAAACCCAATATTGTTTAAAACCTAGTCGGTGTTTTTTTTTACTTCCAAGCTAACCAAAGGTAACAGAATAGTCCAGGAGATAGCGTGCAAAAAAATGTCTGACTAACATCAAGCTAGAATTTTGTATACATGTCAATCTTTTAGCGCCTTTTAAGAATATGTGGTCGGCTAAGTTCGTCTGCAGGACATAGCTTGGCAATAAGCATTTGAAAAAAAAAAAAAAAAAAACCCGGAGGAGAGTGGCCATGTCTCACCAATTATGGTGAACAATGTGATTTCCATGATCCTGAGTACAGAATTAGTTATTAGACCAATAATCAAGTTGATGTTATTTTCACACTTTTGGCCCTATATATGTCTGTCTGTCTGTCATTCAATTTTTGCGAAAAAAAACATCTTAATAGTCAGTTGTTAATGATCCTGTTACAGAATTAGTTATTAGACCAATAATCAAGTCGATGTTATTTTCACACTTGATAGGTTAGTTATTCAAATATTACTAAAAATCAACATGGTCACTTATCAAGGGACAAACTAACATCAACTTGATTTTTGGTCTACTAACTAATTCTGTATTCAGGATCATGAAAATCACATTGTCCACCATAATGAGACATGGCTGCTCTCCACCGGTTTGTTTTTTTCAAACGCCTATTGCCAAGCTATGTCCCGCAGACGAACTTAGCCGACCCCATATTCTTAAAAGGCGCTAAAAGATTGACTTGTATACAATATTCTAGCTTGATGTTAGTCAGACACTTTTTTGCACGCTATCTCCTGGACTAGAAGCTATGTGATCGTTCTAAAGAACAATTCTTTTTTTTTTTTTATATTTCTCCAATTTCAAAAATTCCATTAAACAAATCTGTTTCGGACATCAGGGAACTTTTTTGGCCCTATATAATATGTCTGTCTGTCATTCAATTTTTGCGAAAAAAACATCTTAATAGTCAGTTGTTAATAAAATTTTGATGATTATAATTGGCCCATTGTTGGTCCCCTTTTCAACCCTCTGCGTCTGTTTGTTTCTCTTCCAATTGCACACACACATACTAATTAATTACACCTATGTCTTTATAAGTATTCATCAACTACTACCAAAAACTGGTTTTATGAACTTATCAAGTAAATTAATTTGCTCTTTTTGATTATCTCAGTAACAAATAGAATAATTTAAATTTTCTCTGTAGATTATAATCCAATTTTAGAGAGTATTTAATTCATGTGTTTCAACTTATTTAATAGATATGAATTTCAGGGATAAATTTTGTTAAATATGTGGATTGTTTTCTCTGCTTCCAAATAATTACAGCCTACACATCCACTGAGCCCGTCTAGAATTCCATTCTGTTTTTATATCTACAGCATTATCAAATAGAATACACAATATTCTATTAACATGGACATGAGTTGTTAGTTGCTTTAACTGTAATGGTAAATACAAACCTGTGCCGTTGGTGTTATAGATACCAATGCCTGGATGATTAAATACATAAGCAAATATAGGTGGGCTAAAACTTGTGTTGGCCATATAATCAAGCTGCTTTGCATGGGGAGCTGCAAACTGAGCCTCTGAATACATCTGCAACATAAAATTACCATATTACCTGACATCGTAAGGATTGTTTATAATTTATATTAATGATCTCCCCGAATATGGGGCTTTGAGTCCAAGATTTGCAAATGATTCTACATATGTAATAAAAGAAAAGGAAAGGATTGTGATGAAGTTGAACTAATAATTGATATCATTGTAAAAGATGCTAAAAGATTGGTTTGTCATTAATAAATTAACTTTGGATGAATCAAAAAATCAAATTTTAAGACATACTCTTAAAAATCTTAATTCTGTAAATCCTTCAGCAATAAAAATACTTGGACTGTCAATTGGGAGCACACTTAATTGGAAAGTTCATGTTAACCATCTCAGTAGTAGTCTTTCATCTGTTCTGTACATGCTTTATAAACTTGGTTCCACTCTGGATAAAAGAACTATTAAACTTGCGTACTATGCACACTTTCATTCATGTATGCTCTATTATGTATTAAAGAATGGGGAGCTGCCCCGTCTGCTAATAGCTTTTTAACTTTTTGGAACGAAGTTCCTTATGGCACGTTGTGGAGCCCGGGAGTGAATCCGAAAAAAACGACCAAAATCACCGTCACGCAAAAAGCGTCACGAAATCTACGGATGACGATAGCTTGTGTAAAAGTTGACCGACTTAGTTGAAATTTGGTACACATGTTCATTTTACCAATGCCCAGGATAGGTTCGTTGGACAACGTTATCCGCCCAAGCGTTCACGCGCAACGCTCCCGTAAACGTAAGCTTCAAATTTAAAATTGGAATTTTAGGACGGGAAAAAATTCTAACTTTATCTATTTAATGAGACAAACAACTTATATAAATATTTTTTTTTTTTAGTAAAAGTAACACCAACTCTGCTGTGAGGTGATAAAGATCGCTAAATTTATTAAAGCGGACCTAAACGTTTTAAATAAAGGAAACAACGTTTTTACCGATATCTTATGTTCCAATGTAACGATTTTAATAAAACTTCATACACATCGTCGAAAGTACAATTGAAACAGGCATGTAAAATTTCAACCTGATACAAGCAGCAGTTTTTTTACAGTGACGTGATATATTTTACAATTTTTAAAAGTTGATGTCCAAAGTATGGGGTTTGTAGATAATATAGGTGGAATATTAAGAATGTAGAGTGATTCCCCCACTCCTATATTTCGCCTGGTATCCTTTCGTGTGCAATCCCAACTCTTCTATCTTTCCATCTCTCTCTCACTATACTCTCTCTCTCTTACTCCTTCTTCCTGTCAAACTCGCTATTTATCCACAAAACAACGCTTTTTTCAATTATTGTTTCTATCATTGAGAAAAGTATTCGTATATTATTTAAAATGGAAAGTGCACCAAGAGAATCGTCAAAAATTGACAGTGTCGACTGTGTTAAATTATTAACCAGTAAAACTGTAAATATATAAGTATAAATTGATGTAATAAAATAATATTGCTCATAAGCGGATCAAGGGATTTTTGTAATAAGTTTTATGTAATAATTTTACTAATAATAATTTTCTAATTGAGTCAAAAATATTTATTGGAACGAGTAGTTAGCAACGTATCTTACTTAGCAGTGTGATTTTATATTTAATGAAAAATGTAAGGAACTTCGTTCCTACCGGGTGTGATTGATTTGTTGATTGAAATGATTGATTTGTTCTTAAGATTCTCGACTTCAAAACGTTCGAAACTCTATTGTTAAAACCATTGAAAAAACTCAATTTTGACATGAACACTGAACATAGAATACCATTATGCAAAACATTGAACCAGCAATACTGTAATGTCTTACTGGTTTTTTGACTCATACATAATATTATATTACATCATTTAATAAGGATTCAATGACTTTTATTAATAAAGATAAAGATCGTAGTTCGTATTATCTTGATTATAATAATAATCTATCATCATTTATAACAGTGATAGAATTAATTAATTAATATTAGCTACCAATAGTGAGCCATTGAAAATGCTTAAAATAGAGAAATAATTGAGGGTTATTAAAATTGCATTCCAGGAAATTATTTTGCTTCTAAGCTTATCAAAGGTAACAGAAGATATGAGATCGTTCTGAGGAAAAAAAAAATTATGTCTCCGATTACATAAATTCCAAGATAGAAATCCGTTTCAGACATCAGGGAACATTTTTGTTTCCCTGTCTGTCAGTCAGTTTTTGCAAACCGACATATCTTAAAAACTACTCTTCCAATTTTAACCAAATTGGGATTTTAGATCATAATTAGCCCATTGTTGGCAGTGACGGATCTAGGGGGGGGGGGGGGGGGGCAGCCTGCCCCGGGCGCCGGGTTGGAGGGGCGCCCGCGCCGAGCTAGCCTTTTTTTTGTTCTGCAAAAAATAAAGTGCAAGTGCTAAAATTGGCGCAAAACGCCCCCAGAAAGGAAGCCAGACGAAATATTAAAAGTGATCCCTATTTCATTTCCATTTTTCATTTTTTGAACGATTTGACAAAGGGCGCCATTATAGAACAACAGATTTGCAAAGTGTGTAACTGTTATTGCTATAGTCTTAGGGCGCCTTTGGAACAAGGGCGCCAAGGAACATAATATTTGGAAAATAATTCAAATTGAATGGAGTAATTTACTCCTTTTAAATGAATTTGATAAAGGGCGCCATTAGAACAACGGATATTATCGAGGGCACCCAGTATCAAACAAGAACCCATCTCAATTAATCCAGTAACTACTGAAATATTTATATATTCGCTATTTTGCAAAGTGTGTAGCTGTTATTGTTATAGTCTTGCGTAGGGCGCCTTTGGAGTGAGAGGAATTAGCAAGGACGCCAAGAGAAAAAAAAAGTTTTGGAAAATAATGCAATTGAATGGGTTAATTAAACACCTATTACAGTTAACTAAATGAATTTGACGAAGGGCGCCCTTGGAGCAACAGGAAAACAGCAAGGGCGCAGCTGAGAAACAAAAAATTTTTGGAAACCAATGTTTCCATAATAAATAAAATTAATATTTTATTTATGTATTCGCTGTAGCTGTTATGTTTTGCAAAGGGCGCCTTTGGCGCAATAGAAATCTGCAGGGGCGCCAAGAAATAAAAAAGTTTGGAACCCACAGTAAATTAATACATTAAAAGTCAAAACCGTATTATTCAAAACCTTGTATACGTAATTTCACATTTGCACATGCATTGAACTTAGACATATTATGATTTTTCAATTTTAATTTTTAATGTGACTCCAAAATGGAAAATTTTTAAGAGGATTCGCAAGAAAAAGAAATATCATTATACATATTCTGTATCTCGGGGGGGGGGGGGGGGGGTTTGAGCAGGGAAACGCGGCTGGGATATAAATCCGTCGGCGGTAAAACGGAGGAACTATGGCTGCTATGGTTGAGGAGATTAGAATAAGGAATTTATTACAATAGAATAATTCGCAGAAAGGAAAGGATTGCGCTTGGTAATGGGGAATTTCTAGTCACCTATTCGTGCAAATTATTTTCAGAGCAGGCTTTTTCCCATATGGCTAAGAAGGAAGGTCTCACGCAGTGGAAGAAGTTAAATAAAAATTCCAGAACATGAAAAATCCTTAGGCTACAAAAAAGTTTTTGTTCTTGGAAAACATTAGAGGTTTCTCTAAATAAAGGAGGAATTGTCAAAAAACTACAGGAACAAATATCGCAGGATTTTTATAGACCCACCAATTAATTAATTAAGTAATTCATAAATTAAATTTGTATTACTAATTTTTATTTAAATTTAATTATTCCATTCATTTTTAAAAGGATAATTAATTAAATTTAAAAATTAATCAATAATTAAATTTAAAAATTAATTAATTAAATTTAAAAATTAATTAATTAATTAAATTTAAAAATTAATTAATTAAATTTAAAAATTAATTAATTTAATTTAAAAATTAATTAATTAATTAATTAATTATGTTAAAACGTTTTTGTATTGGGAAAGAGTCTATGTACTAAGTTTCAGCTCGATTGGATGACTGGAAGAGGTATAACTCGCCCGCCAAAGGTTTTATACCTACCAATTAATTAATTAATTAAATTTTATATTTTATGTTTATTACTTTTTTAAATTTAATTAATCCATTCATTTTTTTAAAAAAAATATAATTAATTAAATTTTAAAATGTAAAAATTAATTAATTAATTAAATTTATTTATCTAATTAATTTGTTAGAATGTTTTTGTATTGGTAGAGAGTCTATGTGCCAAGTTTCATTTCCATTGGATAACTGGAAGAGGGTTAACTAGCCTTCCAAAGATTTGACGATAGGCGCCACCCAGCCACAAAAGTGAAGTTAATATAAAGGATTTAAAAAGTAAATTATGCTAAAAATTATAATGACTTGCCACATTTGAATAATTAATAGACCTTTATGCACTTAAATAATTAATGATATTTATAAAAAAATACAAATTAAACTAATACTGGAGACAATAAGTAATTTCCCAGTGTTACTCTTTCATAAAATCAAACACTGACTGTTTCTATGTTTTTACTGGTCTTATATTACTTTGCTTTGTAAGTTTCATCGCACATTTCCGTTTCCCCAATTTTGAACCACTTCCCGTGATTCAATCTTCCCCAAATTTTGCACATAGATACAACTAAGGTGAAGAATACAGAAACCAAAAAATAAAAAATAAAAAAAAAAAAAAATGGCGTCAAATTTATTTGCTTTTTAAGTTTCATCGCACACCTATTATCCCAATTTTGAACCACTTACCGTCATTCAATCTGCCCCAAATTTTGCACATAGATAAGGTGAAGAATACAGAAACCAAAAAAAATAAAAACAAAAACAAAATGGCGTCAAATTTATTTGCTTTTTAAGTTTCATCGCACACCTTTTACCCCAATTTTGAACCTCTTATCGTCATTTAATCTTCCCCAAATTTTGCACATAGATGCAACTACGGTGAAGAATACAGAAAAAAAAAAAGTTGAAAATAAGACCAGTTTTGAAAAATTGCATTTTTATATTAATTTTTGTTAAGTGAATTGAAATAATAATTATGTGAGTGACCTTGACTCTGTAAAACCAGTTAGTTCATTCTCGTAAGAGATTTGTCTTTTATTACTTTGTGAAACACACGAATAAAAAGATAAGAAGTTCAAAGATTGTCTAATTATAATTATCTATGTGGGAATAGATTTGTTTCCTTATTACACTTACCAAAACAAAACAAAACCTAATACCTGAATATCTCGGATAGTAATAGTTTGGGGAACCCCTGTCTGTGCTTTATGATAGAATTCTGTTGATGAAAGTAAGAAATTATTAAGATGTAAAACACAGTTTCTTTTCTAGTTTAGGATATAAAAGATGGAAATTTGTTCTTCTCCATCAGTATCGAATTGTTACCGGACCTCAACTCAAATGTAAGTATATAGTTACATAGTAAGCTATATAGTAACTTGATTGTGAGAGTTATAAAACTCTTTATTAGCTTTCAAACTGTTTTCTTTGTTCAACAATTATTACGATCTCGTTGGCATTGAAGATGACATTCGCTGTCGAATGCATTATTTGTTGAGTAAAGTTGATTATAAAGGAGAAATATATTTTATCTCCAGTAGGGACGAAATGTAACTTTTCAGGGCTAGGTTATAGGTAATAATGATGGTCTTTTCATCCCTGTTCTTAAAAACGGGGAAACAATGTGAAAACAGGGAAATAATGTAAAAACACGGGATTATAATCCACGTTCGCCAACCTAATTATTTTTTAAACAGTAGAGAATGAATGGCAAATATAGTGAATTGATTGAAATCAGGTTGGCAACACTGCTTTAAAACTCCCAGCTGTATTGCGAGTCATTCTACGACGCTTTGTTTAGCTTTCGTTAAACTTTTTATTTTATTACTTTAAAAGTGATAATTAATTGTTTTAAAAAATGTATATTGTTTTATTTTTGTATTTAATTCGTTTAATAAAGGAATACAAATGTTTTCTTTATTGATTAAATCTTATATAGCCCTTTTTCTGGAGTTAAAATTTTGTATGTACCTCGAGAATAATGGATTATTATTCCCTTGTTATAATTATCTTCCTCGGCTACGCCTCGGGAGCTAATTGACATTAATCCCTCGGCTTCGCCTCGGGAATTAGGATACCTAAAACCCTCGGCTTCACCTCGGGATTTAGGGTGATGTTGAATTGGGCCCACGGTCTGTTAGGGTCTTAAAAACTACGGTTGAATTGGGCCCATGGTCAGTTTGGAGGCAGTGTCGAATTGGGCCCATACCTCTACAATCATTACCTGCAAAATGGAATGCTCGCATCCACCTTAGTTTTAAATACATTTAAACATCTAAAATAGATGTTTGGTTGCGGTCAGATGGTGGTCAAACTTCTATTTTAGACGATTGAAATTTCTTCTTTTTTTTATCAATATAAATAGTCGTGTAATAATATTTTATGTTATTGTCAATATTTGCTAGATATTCTAAGTTCCTCTTGGAACAAAACACCACAATATTCTCCGCTCGTAAATTCAATAACAACATTTCCTCACCCTGAGTCGTTTTTATAGGGATGCTGTCCAGTGTCGTGGACGTCTGCGATACATCTAGGGAGAGGTGGCACTTTACTTCTGTTTGCGTGGTTTAGGTTCCTCCGTATCCGATCCATGTCGTCTGTTGTTACTTTGCCACTGATATTTTCTGGTGCAGAAACGATTTCTTTCTTTATCATTTTTGCGGGCGGTTCAGTTAGTTTCTATAGCCTTGCGCTTTACACTGTTCGAAATACAATGCCGATGAAGCGGGCACGGTTCATGGTTATGCACACCATGAAACTAACCCCAAAGTTAACAACAATATCACAACCTAACCTCAAAGTTAAAATCAATAAAACTGTGATTAGGAAGCAAAATCCTTTCGCTGGATTTTGATATAAAATGTTGCGTTGAAAAAGACATTGATCGCATTACGTTATTGAGTAGGATTATTCGTAAGTTTAAATAATAATTATACCTGTTGCCCGACTGACCAGGGGCCCAATTCAACTCCGACCCTTCGAGGGTTGACGGTAATCCGCCTAGGAATATTTTGACCGTGGGCCCAGTTCGACCGTGTCCGGGATTTAGTTGCCTTGTGATTCCTTCGGCTATGCCTCAGGAATGAACTGAGTCACGCGGGAAATAATATCTTACATTATTCCCTAGGTGCATAAATAACTATTATCTCCAATAGGGACGAAAAGTAACTTTTCAGGGCTAGTTTATAGGTAATAATGTTGGTCTTTTCATCCCCGTTCTTAAAAACGGGGAAACAATGTGAAAACAGGGAAATAATGTAAAAACGGGATTATAATCCACGTTCACCTAGCTAAATATTTTGAAAACAGTAGAGAATGAATGGCAAAATATAGTGAATTGATTGAAATCAGGTTGGCAACACTGCTTCAAAACTCCCAGCTCTATTGCGAGTCATTCTACGACGCAGGGGGCACGTGCCCCCTTGGATACGCCACTGAATCACTTACTTTACTCCCTTGGTGCGTAAATATCTATTATCTACGATTGATACGAAATATAAACATTATATCTCTGTTTAGATGCGTAGAAAGTGATTATTTACGTATTTGTATTCATTGCGCATGCGCGTCTCATAGTTCTGAAGAATTCCTCTTCTTTAACACGCTAGTGTGGTAAAGAAGAGGAATTATTCAGCTTTATGCACGATTAGCGAGTTTGTTTACATTTAACAAGACTAATTTGCTGTTTGTTTAATAAAAGTAACTTTTATATCGATTTTTTTGTGAAAATCAATGAGTGATTTAAATGATTATGACGAATATGAGGAGAATCATACGCCCCCTGAAATAATTCGGCACAAAATACAACTAATGAATTAATAGAAGGGGTATTTTGTGGACTTGTAGAATATATATAAGAGAGAAGGAGATTTGTTGGAATAAAAGTCCGATAGGTGTAGTTTATGTTTTTATTATCAGAGCTTTCGCTCAGGGAGCCTGAGCTTCATCAGTGATCTACAAATAAGAATTAGAAACTAATAACAATTGAAAAATATTAAAATATATATATAAATATAAGAAATATAAATGTAATAACGTTAGTACTGAAAAAAAAACATACCAAATAAGGTGTAAAAATAGTATAAACTCAAAAATTGACAGCATAATGTAGAGCACGTAATTATAGTTGTTAAAACCCCAGTAAATCCCCTCCACTTTCCTTACCTATTTAGTCTACCTGTTTTTCCACACCTTATTTCATTCACCTCAATAGACATTATGTGTAATCTAAAATTTTTTTAAAATTATACCGTTTTTTCAAGTATTTTTCATATTTCTTGATAAATATGTTAAATTATGTTATAATTTATAAAAACTATAATTACGTGCTCTACATTATGCTGTCAATTTTTGAGTTTATACTATTTTTACACCTTATTTGGTATGTTTTTTTTAGTACTAACGTTATTACATTTATATTTCTTATATTTATATATATTTTTATATTTTTCAATTGTTATTAGTTTCTAATTCTTATTTGTACATCAATGATGAAGCTCAGGCTCCCTGAGCGAAAGCTCTGATAATAAAAACATAAACTACACCTATCGGACTTTCATTCCAACAAATCTCCTTCTCTCTTATAATGAATTAATGTTATCTTTATCAAAAGAGAAATACGAACTTGTATACTGGAAGTTTATTTTTTTCTGTATTTATTATTTAAATCTAATAATAGTAGATAAAGTACGGTACGCAACTCGTGCGAAAACGGCATTTTGCATTACTCGTGTGGCTTTACCACCCTCGCTGTCGCTCGGGTGCAAACTCCACACTCGCATGCAAAATGCTACTTTCCGCACTCGACGCGTAATGTACTATTACATTGCTTTAAGGGAATCAACTGCTCATTTAAATAAAATATATCTTGTTTCATTGTATTATTGTTGATGTTAAATATTTATATTTGTTTCAGACTTAAGACAAAAGGTAATTGGATTCCATCAGCATTATGAAGACTTTCGCATTCATACTTCTCTGCGGTGCAGTAGCTAACGCATACCCTCAGGTATATACTAGTAACAAATAATTGATTAAATAGTTAAATTATATCTTCTGAAACTAATAATCACTTCTATTTTATTATTATTATACTAACAGTACATTAGTGTGCCAGTAAAAAAGTTCTAGTAACTTCCAAATGTAGTTTCTTATAAACACATATAGGAGTTATTAATTTTGGGCCCTTTGATAGTTTGACAATTATATTCAATATTTTTATTCACGTTTAAGTTGAATATTTACACGCATTGTAGAATTTTTGGCTAGATAATGATTCTTTTTATTCGCCATCATAGTCCAGGAGATAGCGTGTAAAAAGTGTCTGACTAACATCAAGCTAGAATTTTGTATAAAAGTCAATCTTTTAGTATCTTTTAAGAATATGTGGTCGGCCATGTTCATCTGCAGGACATATCTTGGGAAGAGGCATTTGAAAAAAACAAACTGGTGGAGAGCGGCCATGTCCCGCCCTTTGGTGGACAATGTGATTTTTATGATGCTGAGTACGAACTTAGTTGTTGATGGTAGTTTGTCACTTAATAGGTGACCTTTTTGATTTGGAGTAATATTTGACTAACTAACCTATCAAGGTACCTACTTAGTGTTTATTTTATTTTATTATTTTACTTACTTACTTACCTATCAAGAGACAAACTACCATCAACTTGATTATTGTGTGTACTAACTAATTTTGTACTTAGGATCATGAAAATCATATTGTCCACCAAAAAGGGCGGGACGTGGCCGCTCTTCACCGTTTGTTTTTTTCAAATGCCTATATTGCCAAGCTATGTCCCGCAGACCAACTTAGCCGACCACATATTCTTAAAAGGCACCAAAAGATTTACTTGTACACAAAATTCTAGTTTGATGTTGGTCTGAAATTTTTTTGCACGCTATCTCCTGGACTATCAATTTAGTAATTTTAGAAGTAATCAACCAGGAAAGTATTTTAAAACAACTTATTAACCAACTTAGTACAAAATAAGGAAGTTGCCAGAATAGAAAATTCCTAAATTAAAAAAGCCTCGTACGGATTTACGAAGGCACCCAGAGGAGGAAAGAATTACAAATTTATTTTTCCAAAATTATAAACCTCTTTGCTTTCACGTCTTTACGAAAAATAAAGAGATGCCACAATTTTTATTGTATAGAACTTGTTAGTTATAGGTGGTAAAAGTAAAATTGGCACACATTTTAAGAAATATGTAAGTAAATTTACTAGATTTACCTAATTGTATTTTATTTAATTTTTCAGGGCAATGTCCAAGCTGGAGTTAATCAAGATGTGGGAAAAGCCCCTGTTTTGGATTTAAAAGCATCTCAGCAATGGCTAAGCAAAGACGGAAATTCTCAAATCGGTGTATCAGGAACTCACATGAGAGAACTTGGTGGTCAGAACAGGCATCAAACAAGCGCAGCTTTGGATGCTGCTCAAAAGTTTAAATTCGACAGAGGACAAATTGACCTAACTGCCGATCATAATAGGCAGTTGTTTGCACCTATTGACAAGCATCAGACAAACGCCGGAGCACGGGCAACTTACGATGTATTCAGAAGTGACAATGGAAGAACAAAAGCATCTGTCTTTGGAGGTGCTAACCAACAGTGGAATTCACACGCTCCCAACGTAAGAGGTTACGAATACGGAGGAAGAGTGGAACATACGTGGAGAGGTTGAATAACAACTTTCTCCTGTAATAATAACCCTGTACATTAATTATAACATAAGTGTAAATAAATTATTTATTTTTTTAAAAATTGACACGATTTATTTTTATTTTAATTGCCCATGACTTATCACTGTCATACCTAAATTAAAAAGCTTTGAATAAATATACAGTAGAACCTCGCTACACCACCCTCAATAACACGAAAACTTCAACTATAAGTGCAATTTTCAAATCCCCTTGACATTGTCATGACACATAATGTTAAATTAACCTCTATAACGCGACTATTATTATCCAAACAACCTCTATAACACGGTTTTTTTCCAATTCACAACGTAACTCAGAACCTCTATAACCAGTCGTTTTGAGAAGTCAACCTCTATAACGCGTCTCTTGGTCGGCCTTGAACAAGTCTAGACTTGAAAACCCTGTAACACGACTGATAGCCAAATTAACCTTGACAACACGACCCTCAACAAAAAGAGCACCTCGATAACAAGACTGTTTCCCTAATCCCCTTGAGGCACTTCTTATCGAGGATATAATATATAACTAAAATACTTATATATTTATAATAATTACAAGATAAAAAGAACTTTATATTCTACGTTTTTAAGTTTTCTGTTGACTAAATAAAAAATCATAAATTTGAAACCTGTCAAAATGAAAATCGTAAATATGGGACATGTCAAATCAAATAAAAAAATCTTGCCGATTTTTCCCGAACTAACTTTCCATACAGGAAAATTTGCTGAGAACGAATTAAATTCTGCTGAAAGATGGATAAAATTATTAAAATAATGCATTGTCATCGTGTTCTGAGCTATTCTAAAAGTTTCAAATGTCTAGCTACTCGGGATGTTAGTTAAAAATGGATTGCAAGATTTGTACTGGACAAACAAACAAACAAGAAAGCAAACTAATAAAAACGTAGTAAATAAAAAAAAAACATATTACCTATATAAATATACTCTAGAGCTTGAGGGGAGTAAAATAAAATATTGTTTAGTAAATATGGCAGAACGGATAAATTCACCTCTTTATTGAGGTGTTTACAGCCAGAGTGGTCATCAGTCATCATCTCCTAAAGAATTTGATTTATGATATTGCACTGAGAAAAAAATTACATTTTTAGATTTTTCATTATTACCTCAATGAGAGCTTTCCTTTTTAAAGACAAATTGGAGTGATAACAGATGGGACCTATTTGTTTTAAGACACGTGTTTATTAAGCCAATGTGTGAAGTCCATTATGACTTTAACTTAAGCTATAAAAGAGTGGAAATGCTTGATGAAGTTCTAGAATCTTGATATGCAGCGACTTAAACTTTTCAGTATCCCATTTCCCATTCGTTATTATTTTTTAAATGTGTATTAAATATAGGAATTAAGAGTGATTTATACCTGTATAAGTCCTGAGAGTAGTGACCCCATGTCATACTGATTCCTGAAGTAGAACCAGTCGATCATTGATTCTATTGGTTTAGAAGAGGAGATATTGTACTTGTTGAGGACAGGTGGAGTAAGAGAAGATGATATGAACTGCCGTAATCTTACTTCCCCTTGATCTTGTAAGTCTCGCCAATCAGCTGTTAACAGAATAACAAAGTTTAACATCTAATTAGCTTTTAATAGAATAACAAAGTTATAGTCCAGGAGATAGCGTGCAAAAAAATGTTTTACTAACATCAACCTAGATTTTTGTGTACATGTTAATATTTTAGTACCTTTTTAGAATATCTTTTGATCGGCTATGTTCGTCTGCGGGACATAGCCTGGCAATAGACATTTGAAAAAAATAAACCGGTGGAGAGCTGCCATGTCCCACCCTTTATGGTGGATAATGTAATTTTCATGATCCTGAGTACAAAATTAGTTAGTAGGCCGATAATAAAGTTGATGTTAGTTTTTCGCTTGATAGGTTAGTTATACAAATATTGCTCCAAATCAAAGTGGTCACCTATCAAGTGACGAACTAACATCAACTACTAACTAACTAACTATCTAACATCATATACTAACTAATTTTGTACTCAGGATCATGAATAAAATCACATTGTCCACCTTCATTAGTGGGACATGGCCGCTCTCCACCGGTTTGTTTTTTCAAATGCCTATTACCCATCTATGTCCGGCAGACGAAATTAGCCGACCACATATCCTTAAAAGGCACCAAAAGATTAACTATTACACAAAATTCTAGCTTGATGTTAGTCAGACAATTTTTTGTACGCCATCTCCTGGACTATTATACTGGTAATCAGTTTTTAACAGAATAACAAAATAAAACTTCTCAGCTTTAACTGAATAACAAAATAAAACTTCTAATTTGTTTTAAATGGTGGTACTTTTCCTTTGCCATTTAGATTTTAGATGGTGATATTTGGTTGAAAATATACTTATTTCCTCCATTTCATGGAAAAACATTGACCACATATCGACATTTCAATGTTTTTCCATGAAGTGGAGAAAACCAGTAGGTATACATTTGTCTAATTGATATAGTAGATGGATCTTAAGATGTGAAATTATGAAACATTAATCCATTTTAATTACCATTTTGATCCGCTAGGAGCACTGATAAAATGTTATATAAAATTTAGAACTTTTATATAGTACTACAATGAATACAAGTAAAAACCAATCTACCTCGTATTATATTTTAAGTTCCTTTAATGAATCCATTCCATTAATGAGTACATAAATAATGATTTTTTTTGTAGACACAGAGAAAATTTTAAAGATAATTTATACATAAACTAATTTTACGATCTGTTCTACTGAGAGCATAATTACCAATTTGCCCAGTAAAAGACATTTTGCAAGTTCTCATGTTATTATGCTTACAAAAATAAACATTTTTTTTCATATACAGTTCAATGTTAATTATGTTAAAATTTAAATTTACCCCACTCATTCCTGCTAAAGAGATGAAAACCCCATTATGTAATGCCAATACCAAATAAATGGAGACAGTGCTATATCGTTTCTAAAATTTATAGTTCGTAAACTGACTTAACTTTTTCTGAAAGACATCTCTGTTAATGGAAGCGAGCGTAGCGAGCTAAAAGTTCTAACGATAACTTGAGTAAAAGTTGACCGATTTTGATGAAATTTGGTACACATGTTCATTTTACCAATGCTCAGGACGAGTTCGTTGGACAACGTTGTCTGTCCAAGCGTTCGCGGGCAACTCTCGCGTAAAAGTGCGCTTCAAATTTTAGGACGGGAAAAAATTCTAACTTTATCTATTCGACGAGACAAACATTTTTTTTTCAAATACAATTTTTTAGTAAAACTAACAGCGACACTGCCATGAAGTGTTAAAGATCGCTAAAACTATTCAAGAGGACCTAATAGTTTAAAATAGAGAAAACAATGTTTTTACCGATATCTTACGTTCTAACGTAACGATTTTAACAAAACTTCATATACATCGTCTAAAACACAATTGAAATCTGCATGTAAAATTTCAACTTGATACATGCAGTAGTTTTTGGTTTTTGTGTTGCGAAGTGATACATTTATAATAATTGAAGTGGAATGGTCGGGACGTGTAGAAGAGTTAAGGAATAGTAGAATAACCCTTCTCCCCCACTACACGGGTCTCTATTACTAACATATTCTTGATATACTGTAACTTTAAATATCAACTCAAAACTCATCATGATTAACTATATAATAATATTTATTCGATTATGCTTGCTTCAATGACAGAGCTACGCGATGCATAGTTTATTTACAGTGACGGGTTTTGTTTACTTTAATACGTACGGGTGGAAACAACTCCATCGTCAGTAGCTATCCCTGTGAGCATTGACATTCTTATAAATTGTCCAGTCCTTAAAGCTTCATCTGCTGCAACAGGTAGATACTGATCTTTCTCAGGAAGAAAGTCATCCACTACTGGCAACGTTAAGTCACTCCATCTTCCATCCTGAAATTTAAATTGAACTTCTTTAAGAACAGCAAATTTATATTCCATTTATAGCCTTTGGATTGTTTAAAATATCAATGTTACATACCTTGTACTGAGTTTCGAAAGCTTTGAGAATTTGATCAGTTGATTTAGATCTTAGACATCGTAGAGTATGCCTCACAGTCGGTTCTGAACATCCTAACGATCTTACTATAGCTCTAGAAGCCTGGGACTTAGTCGCTCCTTTAGACCACGGTGATAGTGGACTACCTGACATCAGTATGACTCTTTGGAACAAACCTAATCCAATTAAGAAGGATAAACAATATTATTTGGCAAATAAAGAAAAAAATACATAAACATGATATTATATCATAGATAAAATCGGGACTTCAAGCAACTCATTAAATAATTTGCTATATATTTCAGCACTAAACTTTCTCCTATCTTATACCTATTTGTATATAAAATCCGACTTCTTATCTATTTGCAAGGTATTGGCTATTGGCGTAAGGCCCCAAGCCCCAAGATATCAGCTTTATGACCAAGGTTATAGGCCCTAAATTGACGACCATAAGCATAAGCCTCCAAGCCTTAACCCAAGTAGCACGACTTTGTCCACGTCCACAGGACCAGTCACTTGGTCCAACGACATATCCCATGGATGGTAAAAATAATGATTATGCTTGTCTTATAAGGTTGACCTAATGTCCGCCCTTCTAAAACCCAGGGGTCTTCCAGTGGGATATGCTATGGACAGTTTTGGGAGATATTCTGGATGCTTAAAATGTAAATTTTTAAGATAATGTAGATTTGTGACAATTTCCATATGGATTCTCAGTTACAGCCCCTTATGTTAATTCTTAGAATTTAAGATTAAGTATCAGAAGTTGTAGGTCATCCCAGTAAGATTTGAACACTGTACCTCCTGAATGACAGTCTATAACTATCTACTCAGCTATGAGACATTTCCGATTTGGGGCAACTGAAAATGAGTACTTCAATCTTACACCATAAATATATAACTTTTATAAATAATTTGAGGATTGCTCATTATAGCTTTCACTGAAACATCATCCTTTGTATAACGTAAATAAATCCATTTCTAATTAAATCTGTTAACATTTTTTAATAAAAGCAAAAAGCTTTAGAAATTATAACTCATTCATAGGTTATCCCTAACTGGACATCCCGATAAGGATATCCATAGGATACCCCCAACTGGATGTCCATAGGATACCTTTAACTGGACATCCCGATAAGGATATACATAGGACATCCATAGGATGACCCAACGAGGCATCCAAAACGGGATAACCATATAGGGGAACCCATGGACCAACTCAAATTATGGACAGGCTCAAATCTGGACAAAAGGATATCCCAGGGATGTCTTTTGGATCAGCTGTGCTACTTGGGAAGGTGTCTATTGGCCCAACGGTCTTGGCCTCAAGATATAGGCTATTAGTTCAAGGCCCTAAACCCTAAGTTAACAACTATTAGCCCTGAGCCACATGCCCCAAGATATAAGCTATTAGTTCTAATGATGTTACTTAGTGATGTTACCAGGACTAAACAAAAATATTAATAATGTAACTCCTTTGAAAACACAACACGAACTGATTTTATTTTAAATCATTTAACAAGTTATAAATAATAATTGTACTTGTTAGTTATTATTATTTATTAACAAGTGTTAAAGTTCAAACATATTCAATGATTTCAACAAGTTCAAGGCCCTAGGCCCTAAGTTATCAGCTGTTGGCCCAAGGCCACATGCCCTAAGATATATTTAAACTGTTCCTTTTAGGTTTCTGTACGAATTAAAAAAGAAACCTTATATAACGGCTCTGTCTGTCTGTCCGTTGGTGTCTGTCTGTTGCTTGTTTCAATTCATAAACTACTATAGCTAGGAACATGAAATGAGGAACATGAACATCTCGGCATCTGAGACAACTTGACACATTTTGGAGTTTTCAGACTTAATATTTTCAAGATGGCGGCCAATATGGCAGGCGACTAAACATTTTTTTAGTCACCATGACATGTTATACATCAATTTAAAGGTCTTGAAGTGTGGAAAAAGAATATGCAACTATTAAAATTTTACACTTAATATTTTCAATATGGCGGGCGACTAAAAAAAGTTTTTAGTCACCATGACATGTTATATATCAATTTAAAGGTCTTGAAGTGTAGAAAAAAAATATGCAAAAATTAAAATTTTACACTTAAAATTTTAACTTAATTTACTACTACACTTATATTTTAACCTTCACACAATTTGACAATTTGACATTTTGACTCATTTGTTTATCTAGTTTTTTTTTTTTTTTTTTTTTTTTTTTTTTATCCTATGCCTTGCTCGTCTAAGTAAATAATTATATTCGCTTACAGCTTATAACTTTTAAACTAATTAATGGAATTTCATCAGTTTTTTTTTATATTTGTTCCTTAATTTTTTCTGGTTCCAATGATATGCTATATGTCAAAAACATATTTATACTTTCGGTATTATTAACCGTCAAAGTTTCAAAATTCAAAAATTGATAACTTAAAAATGGTGGTTAATATCAAAATGAAATTTGGTGGGCTTGTTTTTCATACAAAGTTTTTCTCAATATATTTCTGAATAATATCTAAACATAGACCTACCAATCTATAAAATAGAAGGGGAAATTGACTCATTTCATATTCATATTTTTAGCAACTAGGTTCAGGTGTTTGCTACCTACTGTAATTCAGGGCCGCTGAGAGGATTTCCGGGCCCCTGGGCAAGTTAGCACCTGGGCCCCATAGAACAAATAAGGGGGGGGGGGAATTTTTTTAAAATTTAAGAGCAAAAAGATGAGTTTTAAGAAATTTCTGAGGGCAAGTTTGTCCTAAAAAAAATGATGTTTGGTGGGGACGAATTTCAAATACATATGTACCTACTGCTGGTTAAGTTTGTATTTGTGTTTAATTTCCATTGCGTGAATCAACTTTGCCTCCCAAACTTAGCTAGGTCATTAGGGGCCGTCGCAAAAAAAAAAATCTTAAGAAAAAAACATTTGCGTTCAGAACTGAATGGTGTTCCCTTACAATAGTATAGAAGTATAATTCCAAGTTAGATTTTATTATGCTCTCAAGGGGCCTCTACCGACATTGGTACAAAGATAGTAGTTTCATGTTTTTTTTTTTTTAGATTTGGGGGCCCCTTGGCTCCGGGGCCCACCCGCAATTCGGGCCTATAGTTATGCCACTAATCACACAATATCCATCTTGCCTTTTTAGTTGTTAAAAATCCATAGCCGCCCCCGGAAGCCCGGGGCTCAAGGGGGCCAGAGCCTGTCCCTCCCAAACTTAGCTAGGGCATAGGGGCCCCACGCCAAAAACAATTGATGAGAAAAGAAAAGAAAAAAACATTTGCGTTCAGAACTGAATGGGGTCCCCTTTACAATAGTATAGAAGTATAATTTTAGGTTAAATTTTATTATGCTCTAAAGGGGCCCCTACCGACATTGGTACAAATATAGTAATTTCATGTTTCATTTGGATTTGGGGCCCCTTGGTACCAGGGTCCGCCCGCGATTCGGGCCCATAGTTCTGCCACTAATTTCAATATCCATATTGCCTTTTTTGATTGTTAAAAACCAGAGCCGCCCCCCGGAGGCCCGGGCCCCCTAGAGACCCGGGCCCCTGGGCATTTGCCCCCCTTGCCCCCCCCTGTCGGCGGCCCTGCTGTAATTAGTAAGTATGATGGAAGTTTCTTTTACCCGGAGCAACATATGTTAGCAATGAATTAATAAGGCTTAGAATAATATAGTCTCGGACCAAGAGATCTATATGAATTTAGAATATGTATTTTTACAGCCTACATAACATTTGCAATGCTTAATAGCCTTTAACAGAGGTCTGTAATTTTAATAGGGCTTCTGTAAGATAATCAATACCATTACTTAATGTAATGCCTTTAAGAAAAGATTCTTTGAGCGACCTCAAACCGGAGCTTTTATTGTTTAATCTAGCGTGAAGAAAACAGCTGTATAAAGACATCAAATATTTCTTGTCATATTATGTTTGGGTTGTAATATTATTATAACTTAAATGCGATTCCGAGTGTCTTATATTAAAGAGGAAGTTAAAGAATAATCAATAGAATAGTAATTTTATTCCTATTTCGTTCCTGTCCCCTTTAATATTCAGTGATGTTTTCTTATAATAATTGTGTCTTTAAGAGTCTTTTGCAATATTTCGTTCAATATTTTGTCCAATTTAGGACATTTTCAAGCAATATATTTACTTAATTCGGTAAATTCATTAATTTAATAAAATTAGTCTGCTCATCAATAAAGATATTAGAAAAATATATAACATATAACCAATACAAGTCACAGTTCAATCTCTGTTCATAACTCATGCATATTGCTTGAAAATGTCCCAAATTGTTAACAAAATATTGTAAAAACTTGTTTTTTTTAAACATTCCTGAAGACACAATTATAAGAAAACATCACAGTAATTTTATTGGTTATAGTACATTACGCGTCGAGTGCGGAAAGTAGCATTTTGCATGCGAGTGTGGAGTTTGCACCCGAGCGACAGCGAGGGTAGTAAAACCACACGAGCAATGCAAAATGCCGTTTTCCCACGAGTTGCGTACCGTACTTTATCTACGATTGTTAAATATAAATAATAAATACAGAAAAAAATAAACTTGCTGTATGTAAGTTCGTATCTCTCTCTTGATAAAGATTACATTAATTTTTTAGTTGTATTTTTTGCCGAATTAATTATTTCTGGAGGAGTATTATTCTCCACATTTTCGTGAAAGTCACTTGATTCACTCATTGTTTTTCACTAAAAACTCGATATAAACAGTTACTTTAATAAAAGAACAGCAAATTAGTTTTGTTAAATGTAAACAAACTCACTAATCGTGCGTAAAGGTGAAGAATTCCTCTTCTTTACCGCGCTAGCGTGGTAATGAAGAGGAATTCTTTAGAACTATGAAACGCGCATGCGCAATGAATACGAGTACCTTAAGAATCACTTTCTACGCATCTAAACAGAGATATAATGTTTATATTTCGTATCAATCGTAGATAAAAACAGTTTTCATTCATCGTATAATAATAAAGACTATTCAAAAAATACTGTATGGTGTGCGTATTCAGCACGCAGGTTGCAATCCCAGGTAGTAAATCTGCAGTGATCCTAAGCTTAGCAGTTTCTTTTACACCAAGTATCAACAAGTAAGTACTTGTTGTTGGTAGGTAGTAAATACAAATATCTGGACTTAACTATGACCAACGGACAGGTAGTCTGGTTAAAAAGATATTACAGACTTCCTCTACCTGTAGTTTTCATAATGCTGTACTTCTAATTTTAGTAAACCTTAATGCCAAACTCTCAAACTTGGAAGCAACTGCAGCTAAACAGGCATTTTGCATCTTCATCTTGATCAATGTTAGAAGTAGTAAACTTACTTGGAAAGCGGCGAATAAACGATAATTTAATCCTTTAAATAGACAGACCATGCATAATATCGGCTAGGTAAACATCTTCACCGACATCATTAACATCTATTCAACTAGAGACTATAGTACGCCCGTTATGAGTTGTGATTTTTGACACTCAGATTAGCCAACCTAAATGAGGAAAAAAAAGCCACTATGCCTGTTGGAGGGATAAGGGCTGGTGACATTTTTGTTTGTCTAGTTGGCCCTACCTTCTAGAATTCAAAATACTGAACTCTCATAGGCTCCAATTTTTCGGATTTTCCCGTGCTGTCAAAAGTCACAATTCATAACGTGCAAACAGTAGCAAATAAGTTACTTAGAGCAGTTACTTAAGATAATTGGGGTTTTAGATCAAGGCTGGCCGGAGAAGAAGCAGATTTGATAGAGTTTAGGGAAGTTTTATGTTATAATATAAGAGATGCACTAGCTTTTGAAGATAAAATGCTGTTATGAAAATGTAGAATCGTTGTTCCGGGAAAATTAAGATAAGGAGTTCTACAAATACTGTATGACGGGCATCAAGGAATAGCTGCCATGAGGTCGGTTGCTAGGTTAATTGTGTAGCGGCCTAACATTGATTTATACTACACTATCTATACCTACACTACTCCATCTTCTTATAAGGGGTTTCGTGCAAACGTAATTTTCAATTCGTATTTTTACTTTCTCATATAAAGAGAAAGTATTGTGATGGCGTAAAAACTCTATTTTGAGGGATTTAGGAGGTCCCCTGATTCAAAATAATGGTTTTTAAAAAATGTTTGTCTGTCGTCTGTGCAAACGTGTGGAGCTTTAAGTACTGGGCCGGGCCGATTTTAACGAAATTTGGCATTCATGTTCAGAAAATTCATACCCCGAGGTGAAGAGAAATTAATTTTAGCTTCAAATTAGGGGAGCTACCCCCAAAAACAAAAACGTGAAAAAAAAATTATTTCTCGAAAACGGTTCCGACAATTTTGATTAAAAAATTCTGAAATGTAGTCCAGTTAAATACGAACCTTAGATTGTTAGCCGCCTTCCCGGGAAAAATCTAGTTTTCGAAAAAATAACTATAAATGCGGACGGAGAGAGGCCGGGTTCGATCTCCCGCCGAGGAAAAGTTATTTTTATGATAAATCTTGATAAAATGTTCAATATAATTAAATGTACCTGAAAAACACGAAAACTAATAAACTGAAAACACTGGGCTAAGAAATTATGAACTGATATATGAGAAAGTTTGTCTGAGTTGTCTCGGACCGATTTTTACTTTCTCGTATAAAGAGAAAGTATTGTGATGGCGCAAAAATTCGATTTTGAGATTTTGATGGATTTACACGTTTTGAGGTCCCCTGAGTCCAAAAAAGTGGTTTTTAAAAAATGTCTGTCTGTCTGTCGTCTGTCTGTCGTCTGTCGTCTGTCTGTCGTCTGTCTGTCGTCTGTCTGTCGTCTGTCTGTCGTCTGTCTGTCGTCTGTCTGTCGTCTGTCTGTCGTCTGTCTGTCGTCTGTCTGTCGTATGTCTGTCGTCTGTCTGTCGTCTGTCTGTCGTCTGTCTGTCGTCTGTCTGTCGTCTGTCTGTCGTCTGTCTGTCGTCTGTCTGTCGTCTGTCTGTCGTCTGTCGTCTGTCGTCTGTGCAGACGCCTGGAGCCTAAACTACTGCGCCGATTTTGACGAAATTTGGCATACATGTTCAGAAAAATCATACCCCGAGGCGAAATCGAGAAATGAATTTTAGCTCCAAATTTAGGGGCGCTACCCCCCAAAAACTCTGAAAAAACGTGAAAAAAAAAATTATTTCTCGAAAACGGTTCCGACGATTTTGATTAAAAAATTCTAAAATATAGTCCATTTAAATACGAATCCAACGATGTAAGCCGTTTTCCCGGGAAAAATCTAGTTCCTGAGAAAAAAGCTTAAAACGCGGACCGAGAGAGCCCGGGTTCGATTCCCCGCCCGGGAGAAGTTATTTTTATGATAAATTTGAATGAAATGCTCAATAATAATTAAATTTACATAAGAAATCTAATAAATGGAAAACACTGGGCTAAATAATTATGAACTCGTATATGTGAAAGTTTGTCTGAGTTGTCTCGGACCGATTTTTTCACATATAACGCCAGTCACCCTGTATAACTTGTTCAAAAACATGTTCTAATCTTAAAAAATTATTTCTCGAAAACGGTTCCGACGATTTTGATTAAAAAATTCTAAAATGTAGTCCATTTGAATACGAATCCAACGATATAAGCCTGTTTCCCGGGAAAAATCTAGTTCCTGAGAAATTAGCTTAAAACGCGGACGGAGAGAGCCCGGGTTCGATTCCCCGCCCAGGAGAAGTTATTTTTATGATAAATTTTGATGAAATGTTCAATAATATTTGAATGTACATTTGAAAACTAATAAATGGAAAATACTGGGTTAAGTAATTATAAACTCGTATATGAGAAAGTTTGTCTGAGTTGTCTCGGACCGATTTTTTTAAACTATTGTCAATAAAAAAAACCTGTTCCGTATACGCAAAAACTGTTGCAAAAGAAAGGTTTTTTTTTTATTGGAAAGCGTCCTTTTAGTATATTTTTAGAAAGAAAAATCATCCAAGGTATATACCATTTTCTCTTTTTTTTTTACTGATATTAAAGCGTCGGTCGATGACACAATAATAGACTACGCATAACAGAAAGGAACATATTGTGTAAAAAAAGGTTGTTTTTTGTGTGTTGACTGTTTAAATCATATTGACCTTGTGGCCTGGGTGAAATCATGTGAAGTAGAGCAGAAACAGCACCAGCATGATGCCCCATGAACGTGACCTTGGATGGATCCCCTCCGAACGATTCTATATTCTCTCTGATCCAAAGCAAACCTAGGTATTGATCTAGTAAGCCTAGGTTGCCTCTTGCCTCGATATCTTCTAAACAGAGGAAACCTGAAAAAACAACAAAAAACCATTGTTTAACCATTCAATTCAAGGTGAAAAAGGAAATTTTTAAGCGACTTCCTTGATCTATTTCCAGGAAGCTTCCAATCTTCTCTCTTTCCGTTTATATTAGCAACTTAATTCAAGCCAATCCTTTCCAATTAAACTTGCGATGGGAAGCCAAGCGTCAAAAGCTCATGCTAACTCACAATGGAGCTTAATTTTAACACTTGCTACTGAAACTTGTTGTTTCACTACTCGATTAGCACTAAATTTTCGGAAAACATTTTTGCACAAAAGTTTTTACCATTTGATAGCAGACTATTATCCATTATCACAATTTCTAACCCTTTTGCATATTTACTGCCTCAATCATGTGTGCTCTTCTTAATGACTTATATGGACTTCGTACTCTTCAGTTACATGGAATTTTCCAATTAGGCTACTTTAATTTAATTTTATAATTTAATATTGTAAAGCATTGTTCTTAAGTCTGTGTTTTGTCCCGTATATGGTTAAATCAGCTATATTAAGAAGTGTACATGGGATAAAGCAGAAAGGGAATGATTAGAAACAGAAAACGGAGGCAGTTCAAGATGTTAATGCCAAAAATGAACAAAAGGAAAACCAGATAGCTGCTTGGACTGAGCAGGACCAACCTGAGAAAGCTGGTTGGAGTGCTGACTGGACACTGCAGGCTCAGAAGATATCTGACATTACTAAAGGTAGAGGAATAACATATGTTCAGTGTGTGGGGGTGGAAGAGGAAACAGCTTACCATTTCCTGGAAGTGTGTGTATGGATATGGGAGATTGCGATTTCACATCTTAGGGAAGGGAGAAATTCAAGGGGTAGAGGAACTTGATACACTGAAGTGGCAAGAAATCTTCTCCTTCATAATCAAAACAAGAAGGTTTGAGGGTGGGGCGGTGGGGGTTTGATGGGTGTGGGAACGTCTGGGATTTGCAAAAAGGATCCAAATGTGATCTGTTTGCTGTCTAGGCCTTACCGTCCCTTACTACTACTACTTTTCCCGTACATACTAGGTTGGACTTATAAGTCACTTACACATTAAGGCTAGGCGCCCACTTGCGATTTCTTGTCGCTGCGACTTAAAAATCGCTGTTGCTAAGATTTATGAGGTGCGCGCACTGCGACTAATAAGTCACTAGTTTTATTTAGTTTCGCAATGGATTTCGTTGAAACCACTTGTGCGATAGCTCTTTTGCTCCGAGCGAAAGCCAAACGACGCAAACACGTTACTGAGTTCATCCTCTTTCCAGCCAAAGATTAATGAAGGGACAGTTCTATAAGTTGCATGAAGACCAATGTAATCATCAATCATCCCCGTGATTTTTTCAAGTTTTATAGAATGGGTGTAAGTTGTTTTGAGTATTTACTTATTTACTTAATGTAATTGAACCAAAAATCACCAACGTGACACAAATGAGTTTTTCTGTATCAATCACACTGTAGATGACACCTTCTTCACAAGGCTCATCACTTGGCTTGCCTGGACATTGTTTTAAAAAAGAAAACCTTTAAAAAAATTTACACACACGACAGGAAATATGAAATCATTCTGGCAGAGTAATTTTGAATGTTTTGAGTCTAGAGTCGGAAGTCCGACTAAACAGTCGCAAGTGCGTGCTTTTTTATGCCTGTCAGTGTGCCTCATTCCAAAAGAGCGACAATCGCATCGCCTCAAATGTAGGTCTGGTTGGGTTTTTTTAATCACCGCGATTTTTTAGTCGCATATGGGTGCATTCAAATTTAAAACCATGTGTTCTATTTACGCGACTAAACAAAACCATCGCGCGATTAGAAATCGCAAGTGGGCGCCTAGCCTAAGTGATTCAAATAACAACATGGAATTACAAATACATGTAACTGACAAAATTCGCTTATCATCTCAAGAAAAGGTTTACTCCCTGGCTGGTTACAATAAAGTTTCCAGTATTGCCAAAAGGGCAAACACACATACACAACAGTCTGCTTTAAAGTCAAATGCGTGTTTGTTTCATTGAAAGAAACTAAACTAGATTTGGACAAAAAAATTAAAATGAATAACGCTGTAAAATGCTTACCGAATACATTTAGTCTATAGGCTATAGATACCACAACAATCCCTTCTGCAGCTAAATCCTGTCCAGGAAATCTTCCTGGATAACCTCTGATAAAGCCTTCTCCTTCTATCAGCACTACAACAGGAGCTGTTCGTTTGTATTTTAACGCCGTCTATAAAACAATACGTTATCAGTTAATAAAATGTTTATTAGATAATAATATGTTATCTTCCAAGATTACCGAAGGTAACGGAAGCCATGTGATCAACATTTTATGTCTCCAATTTCAAAAATTCCAAGACAGACATCCGTTTTAGACATCAGGGAACATTTTTGGTTCCGTATCTGCCTGTCGGTTTGTCACTCAATTTTTGCGAACCTACATAACTTAAAAACTGCACGTCCGATTTTAATGAAACTTGTATGGTTGGTCATAATTAGCTTATTGTTAGTCCCATATAAGTTTCAACCTTCTGCGCTCATTTGATTCTCTTCCACATGAGCACAAACATACATTTATTCACACCTACGTCTTCAAAATTATTCATCTGATTTTTATGAAATTTGGGTGGTTAGTCGAAAGTAGACCGCAGATAGTACCTGATTAATTTCAGCCGTCTACGCTCTTTAACTTTTGCTTAATAATTGATACTTTAATACATGTAAAAAAATCAAAAAAATTTGGACATATTAAAAAAAAACGGGGGAAAAGATTAAATAAATTAGAATTAGAAAAATAAAATCAATAAAGGAAGCTATGTCCCACACTATTTGGCAGTCAATAATTTAGACTTCGATTGAATTCATTATCCTTTTGGTTAAGGGTTAAAATAGTAAAATGTGGCTATTATACCCAGGTCTTAATTGTGTTCTTCACACTTAAGACTAATTTAAGGTCTTTCCATCATCGAAAAGACAAAATAGGTCTTTCCATCATCGGAAAGACTAATTTAAGGTCTTTCCATAATCGGAAAGACTAAATAGGTCTTTCCATAATCGGAAAGACTAATTTAAGGTCTTTCCATAATCGGAAAGACCAATTTAAAACTAATTTAAGGTCTTTTCATCATCGGAAATACCAATTTGAGACTAATGGTCTTTCCATCATCGGAAAGACTAAAAAAATAAATAAAAGTACTTCTGGTGTCCAAACGTTGATAAAGAGACAGTCTTCGCTGGGGGCTGGAGTCGAGGGAGAAGTCATCCCTGACTGAGGACATGGTGGTCCAAATGCGGAAGCAGTCAGCTCCTCGTTTCCCCATCCTTTGTGATACTCTGGTGCCTAAAATTTAGAAATTAATTTGATAAATTTAGAATATCTATTTTTTTTTTTTTTATAGTTTATAAGGAGAATATGTCATTGAGAAACTTACAGCAAATCGTAATGATCCTGTCGGTGGTGAAGCGTATGGTATGCCCAGAAATCCATAAACATTTGTCCTACTTTCGGTGTAGAGTTTTACCTATACAACAAGCATTAATTAGTCAAAAATACAACAATAGCAAAATGTTTGATATAAATTTAGCTATCATCTTAACTACCTTTGGACATAATACTTTGTAATTGGTTTGTCAAAAACTGTTTACTGATTAATCACTTGAACCATAAACTTATCACTTATCATTTTTACTTCAGATTTTTTACTTCATCATTATTAGGGTTTCGAAGATTCTTCTCGAAACCCTAATGCCGAGGGTGACGTGTCTGTCTGTCCGTCCGTCGCTCTTTGGTTCATATCTCCGGAACCAAAAGTTAAAATTTAAATATTTGCGTAACTTTTTGACTGAGTGGGGGTATCTAATGAAAGCTCCTGAAGAGATGTTTACAAATATGTGCATTCCTTATATTGGTTTTACGAGTTAAAATATAACCCAACAAATAAATCCCCCCCCCCAACCACCCTATAGCTAGTCCAAAATTTAAAAAAAAAAAATACTTCATGCAAATACCTTACTGTAAGGCGATACAAATGAGCTTAATCCATATTCATTACAATTGTGAAGTCTGATAGCTGAGTGTTGCTTCCTTGTGTTGCTTAAGATGGCCCGCTATGGAGCATTTTATCCAGATCCGGCCCGCTATGGACCATCTTATCCAGATCCGGCCCGCTATGGACCATCTTATCCAGATCCGGCCCTTCAACTAAAAAGATTGGAGATGCCTGCTCTATTGAATTCATTTCATAGAGGCTTTCCTATCATTCTCCTGTGTTAGTGTTACTACACAAAACATAACTACGAAATGTTATATGTATATGTATTTTGCTTCCGAGCTTACCGAAGGTAACGGAAGCATTGTGTTCACTTTTGAGAACGAAAAAGTATTTCTCCGATTTTAAAAATTCCAAGACAGAAATTCGTTTCAGACATCAGGGAACCTTTTTGGTTCCGTGTCTGTCTGTCTGTCTGTCGGCCCGTCTGTCATCTGTCTGTCTGTGTGTCCGCGAATCCTGAAACGTGCGACGACAGCTTGAGTAAATGCCAACCTATGTTATGAAATTTGGTAGACATGTTCATTTTACCAATGCCCAGGACGAGTTCGTTGGACAACGTTATTCTTTCAAGCGTTCTCGCGCAACGTTCGCATAAACGTGCACTTCAAATTTAAAATTAGAATTTTAGGTCGGGAAAAAATCAAACTTCATCTATTCAATGAGACAAACCTTTTTTTCAAATACAATTTTTTAGTAAAAAAGCGACACCGCTACGAAGTGTTGAAGATCGCTAAAAACTATTAATAGTTTTTATGCACAATAAACAATATAACAATAATAGTACATTACGCGTCTAGTGCGGAATGAAACAGTAAAACCACGCGTGCAAAGAAAAATGCAGTTTTCGCACGAGTGGCGTACCGTACTTTATCTACGATTGTGGATTTTAATTATAAATGCAGAAAAAAAATGAGTAAACTTCCTGTATGTAAGTTCGTATTAAGATGACATTAATTGTATTTTGTGCAGAATTAATCATTTCGGGAGGCGTATTATTCTCCTCATTTTCGTCATAATCACTTAAATCACTCATTATTTTTCACTATAAACTTGATATAAACAGTTACTTTAATTAAACAAACCGCAAATTAGTTTTGTTAAATGTAAACAAACTAGCTAATCGTGTGTTAAAGTTAAGAATTCCTCTTTTTTTCCGCCCTAGGGCTAGGGCGGAAAAAATGAAGAATTCTTCACATTATCGCATGATTATGAAAAGTGCATGCGCAATGAATACAGCTACGAAAAGAATCACTTTCTACGCATCTAAACAGAGATATAATGTTAATATTTTGTATCAACCGTAGATAAAGTAATATAACGTTAATGTTAATATAACAATAAATGAGAGAATCTACAGATGGTTGTTGAGGTGTAAATTATGAATGAAAAACACTAATTCATTATGCGAGACGTTTCGACCCTTCAATTAAGGTCATCTTCAGTCGTTTATTTGAAAATCTACAATAAAAATCACAATAATTATAAACAATTCCTTGTTAACAAAAATTAACAAGTGTAACATTAATTAAACAAGATTTAAAATATTTTTGAACGTAAGTATGGACTTCATGCTACATATTAGAAATACGAATATAAATATCTATAAGATTTATATATTAAAATTTACTCACAATTTATCACCGAGAAGATTAATTCTACAAATGGGTAATAATTATATATAAAAATTTCAGTGGTTAGACCTGACTAATATTAAAAAGGTTTTTACTCTAATATGTCATTACCCAGTACTGTATAAAAAACTATTAAAACTAATCTATAATAATTAAAAATGGGAAAAATACGAATTAAATTAAAGCTAATTTGATACTCTACTAGTGGCACTATCTAGGAGAGGACTGTGTAACTATTCCTCAATCTTACTAATAATTTACTGCTATCTATTTTTACTCTGATTTTTTTTTTTTTTTTTTTTTTTTTTTTTTAAAAATGTATACTTAAAATATACCAATATAAAACTAAATTATATAAATATTTAACAGCCCAAACATATATATCTTAAATTAATCTACAATTACTGAAAATTAAGGTTAGTCTATGGATGTTACAGTAAAACTAAATGATTCACATTGGAAGTTATGTTTTTTTATACTATTAATTATAAAACATAAATTACTAAATAAATAAATCATTAAATAAATAATTACATAAATAAAAATTAATAATTAATAATAAAAATAAAAAATATGTATATAAAAATAATTAGGATTACAGAAAGTTGGGTTCTAAAACAAAATGAACTACTTATTTACTTTTAAAATTTTTGAAAATGGCATTGTAATTTTTATTAATATTACCCGCGTCCGTTTTATGATTAACTGTGTTATTATTTTTCAGTATGTGGAAAGCTTCTAAAATCCTCCTTTTTTTAGTATTCTTTTCATAACCTAGAATTTGGGTATTATCAAACGAAAATTTATGTCCAGTGTTAAAATTATGAAGGGACAATGCCGTCCTCATGCTTTTTTTCTTTATGTCATTAGTATGTTGGTATAATCTATTTAATAACAACGTATAACAACGTCTATTTTATAATAACGTAGTGTATAGACAGATTAATGGAGTGTCAATGGGGGGGAATATTTCCGTGAATCTCAGTGGGATTACACTAAACAATTTAATTAATAAAGCAATTGATAAATTAGAAACAAAACCAAAAATATTATATAAATACATAGATGATTTAGTCCTTATTATAAAAAAAGATAATCTCAAATCTACTATAGAGTGTTTTAACAGTATACATAGTAAAATTAAATTCACATGTGAAATTGAAAGCAATAAAAATTTAAATTATCTTGATTTAACGATTATTAGGAAAGACAATGGCGTTCTATCCACAAAATGGTACAAGAAGGAAATAAAAAGTAACAGGATTTTAAATTATATTTCAAATCACCCCTACCATATCTTAATTAATACTGCGTCCAATATGATGTTAAGAGCTATTAAAGTCACTGATAAGGAATATTTACAAGAAATTAAAGCAATAATCTTTAATAAACTAATAGAAAATCTATACCCTTATAAAGTGGTAAAATCTCTATGGTACAAACAGATTAATAAACTTAATAATTTAAACTCGGATAATTCAAAAGCACCTAACAAAGAGGTTAAGTTTTTCACTAGCCTCACTTATATAAAAGGAGTTTCGGAAAAAATACAAAGCATCATGAAACATAATGATTGTGAACAGGTCCAAGTCGCTTATAAACCAATAGATAAAATGACCAATTTTTATAATAATATGAAAGATGGAATTAACAAAGACAATAGATCTGGTTTAATTTATAAAATAGATTGCAATGATTGCAAGAAATCATATATTGGGGAAACTTCTCAACAATTAAAAAATAGATTATACCAACATACTAATGACATAAAGAAAAAAAGCACGAGGACGGCATTGTCCCTTCATAATTTTAACACTGGACATAAATTTTCGTTTGATAATACCCAAATTCTAGGTTATGAAAAGAATACTAAAAAAAGGAGGATTTTAGAAGCTTTCCACATACTGAAAAATAATAACACAGTTAATCATAAAACGGACGCGGGTAATATTAATAAAAATTACAATGCCATTTTCAAAAATTTTAAAAGTAAATAAGTAGTTCATTTTGTTTTAGAACCCAACTTTCTGTAATCCTAATTATTTTTATATACATATTTTTTATTTTTATTATTAATTATTAATTTTTATTTATGTAATTATTTATTTAATGATTTATTTATTTAGTAATTTATGTTTTATAATTAATAGTATAAAAAAACATAACTTCCAATGTGAATCATTTAGTTTTACTGTAACATCCATAGACTAACCTTAATTTTCAGTAATTGTAGATTAATTTAAGATATATATGTTTGGGCTGTTAAATATTTATATAATTTAGTTTTATATTGGTATATTTTAAGTATACATTTTTAAAAAAAAAAAAAAAAAAAAAAAAAAAAAATCAGAGTAAAAATAGATAGCAGTAAATTATTAGTAAGATTGAGGAATAGTTACACAGTCCTCTCCTAGATAGTGCCACTAGTAGAGTATCAAATTAGCTTTAATTTAATTCGTATTTTTCCCATTTTTAATTATTATAGATTAGTTTTAATAGTTTTTTATACAGTACTGGGTAATGACATATTAGAGTAAAAACCTTTTTAATATTAGTCAGGTCTAACCACTGAAATTTTTATATATAATTATTACCCATTTGTAGAATTAATCTTCTCGGTGATAAATTGTGAGTAAATTTTAATATATAAATCTTATAGATATTTATATTCGTATTTCTAATATGTAGCATGAAGTCCATACTTACGTTCAAAAATATTTTAAATCTTGTTTAATTAATGTTACACTTGTTAATTTTTGTTAAATTTTATACATCATTCTGTAATGAACTAGTGATTTTTTCAAGTTGGTAGAAGTCTTTTGACTTATTTTATTTTAAATTTAGATTTTTAAATGACCCTCTCCTATGGAGTTAGAAATTTTTTTAAATGATAAATACCAACATCTATGACACTGTAAGTATTTTAAATTTGTTATTAAGGAATTTATAATCGGATACTTAATTTAAGTCAAGTAGTGAAGTGTAATTAATTATATTAACGAAGGAATTGTTTATAATTATTGTGATTTTTATTGTAGATTTTCAAATAAACGACTGAAGATGACCTTAATTGAAGGGTCGAAACGTCTCGCATAATGAATTAGTGTTTTTCATACATAATTTACACCTCAACAACCATCTGTAGATTCTCTCATGAAATTTAGAAGGGTGTACCTCATTGATTAATAAAAAATTATTTTATTAATTTTCTCATTCATATAACAATAAAGTAAATGATAGGATGCGAGGAAGCTATGTGCTACACTAATTGGTAATCTATTTTTTTTGTTTCGTACTTTCGTTATTAAGCCCCGTTTACATGGTGATAGTTGGCGCGATGGTTGCGGTCACGATAGCAACTATCGCATCGACTATCACCGTGTAGACTACTACGATTGTAAGAACGCCGAGAGAATGAGCGTGGAAAAATGGATAGTGCTGTGATAGTAACTATCTCGTCTGACGAGATAGTTACTATCACAGCACTCTGACTGCTGTGGCAGAAACTATATCGTCAAACTCACGTGGCAGATTTAAAGAACTGTCACGTTAGACACTAGATGCTGATTGGCTTATTGTTTGATTACGCGATAACAGATCTAAAAGGCAACAAAATATATGATAACTTGCTTCACATTTGAAATCAGATTTTGTTATTTTCGATTATATGAATATTCCTTTTGCTGTATATGTTTTATAATTTCACATTATAATATATTTAAACGCTCTATTTCTGTACCCAAGTCAAAAATGTAGGAAACGGAAATAACTTTGAGTGCAAGACAACAATTTTTGACGAATGTTAACTCTCACCGTGTAGACAGTACACCTCCCCGATAGTTGTATGACGTATACTGACATGATAGTTCTATCGTGGCAGAACTATCACCGTGTAGACAGTACACCTCCCCGATAGTTGTATGACGTATACTGACATGATAGTTCTATCGTGGCAGAACTATCACCGTGTAGACAGTACACCTCCCCGATAGTTGTATGACGTATACTGACATGATAGTTCTATCGTGGCAGAACTATCACCGTGTAGACAGTACACCTCCCCGATAGTTGTATGACGTAGACTGACATGATAGTTCTATCGTGGCAGAACTATCACCGTGTAGACAGTACACCTCTCCGATAGTTGTATGACGTAGACTGACATGATAGTTCTATCGTGGCAGAACTATCACCGTGTAAACGGGGCTTTACTGATAGACAGATAGGTAAGAGCAGAAATGTATAAGGCTCCTCGTTTTTTGGCTATGATGGACACAAATGTGTAGTGTAGGCCTGGGCTTTGGACCGGGGGGAACCATCTGTTGCTCAAGCTACGTTAAAAATTTACATATTATGTTAGGTCTAACAACAAAATGACAGCATACTTACTGCTAAAACACCTATATATTTAAAAGACTCATATAAAAACCAAAAAACAATGAAATGTTAACACTTATAATCATATTTATAAATTCTATTAATTAATCTTCTTACGTTAACAACTATGATACATTGTGTGCAATTCAAATATTTAGTTCTAATGTTATAATGCTTACAATGATGTGATCTGCAAAAGTATAAAAAATAGTGCATTACACGTCAAGTGCGGAAAGTAGAATTTTGCATGCGAGTGTGGAGTTTACACCCGAGCGACAGCGAGGGTAGTAAAACTACACGAGCAAAGCAAAATGCAGTTTTCGCACGAGTTGCGTACCGTACTTTATCTACGATTGTTGGATTTTAATAATAAATACAGAAACAAATTTAATAAACTTCCTGTATATAAGTTCGTATTTCTCCTTTGATAAAGATTACATTAATTCATTAGTTGTATTTTGTGCCGAATTAATTATTTCGGGAGGCGTATTATCCTCCACATATTCGTCATAATCACTTAAATCACTCATTGATTTTCACAAAAAACTCGATATAAACAGTTACTTTTATTAAATAAACAGCAAATTAGTTTTGTTAAATGTAAACAAACTCGCTAATCGTGCGTAAAGGTGAAGAATTCTTCTTTTTTACCACCCTAGGGCGATTAAAAAGAGGAATTCTTCAGAATTATGAGACGCGTGTATGCGCAATGAATACAAGTACGTAAAGAATCACTTACTACGCATCTAAACAGAGATACAATGTTTATATTTCGTAACAATCGTAGGTAAAACATTTTATCTACGATTGATACGAAATTTAAACATTATATCTCTGTTTAGATGCGTAGAAAGTGATTATTCACGTACTTGTATTCATTGCGCATGCGCGTCTCATAGTTCTGAAGAATTCCTCTTCTTTACCACGCTAGTGCGGTAAAGAAGAGGAATTCTTCAGCTTTACGCACGATTAGCGAGTTTGTTTACATTTATCAAAACTAATTTGCTATTCTTTTATTAAAGTAACTGTTTATATCGAGTTTTTAGTGAAAAACAATGAATGAATCAAGTGGCTTTGACGAAAATGTAGAGAATAATACTCCTCCAGAAATAATTAATTCGGAAAAAATACAACTCAAGATGAATGCCATCTTTATCAAGAGAAGAGATACGAACTTACATACAGCAAGTTTATTTTTTTCTGTATTTATTATTTACACATTTATTATATTATTTACATTTATTACAGTATTTCAATTTCAAACTCAGATGAGGGTATTTATTTGGAATAAAAAGTCCTTTTTTAAAAAGATTTTTTATTGCATCAAAGCTTTCGCCCAGGGAACCTGAGCTTCATCAGTGATACTCTACAAATACATAAAATAATGTAGACGGTAAATAAAGAAACAACAAAAATGCAAACAGAGAATACAAAAAGAGTGTGACATGGGTTCTTAACAAGTGGTGAAGATATAAGAATTAAAAAATAAAATTAAAACTAAAAAGTATTTAGGTTGAAGTTTAAATATAAATATAATCAGACAAAAACTAAAAACAAACTTGCGCATTATGTCCAAACGGTTTGGATGGAAGTGAACAAGTGAGTGGCAACAAACACATGAGACATGAAGGTAAGTGGAAGACATATATGGTGGGGATTTTTAAAGGGATCTACATGAAGAAAAAATAAAGTAATAAAATCAGAGTCCTATTCAATGTCCAAACTTAAAAATCTTAAAAAAAATCACAGGGAAGTACTGCGTCCAAGTACTTTTTAGGGTTTTGTAGATGATGAAGCATACCCGTTATGAAATTATGATTTTTTTTCTTCGATCCTAAGGGTCCCGGGTTCGATCCCCCGGGAGGTCACAATGTTTTTTATAGGTAATAACGACAAGATAAATTACATTTTTTTTAGAAAATTTTCATTGCCCAACCATACGGTGTAACCATGAATCATTTCAAAATTTTAAGACCAGCCATTATATAAAATTTGGGGGGGGGATTTTTTTGGGGGTATATTTTGACTTATAAAACCAATAAAGAATTAAAAATTTAAAAAAGCAAATATATATTTGTATCCTACTCTTCAGCAGCTTTCATTTGATACCCAACTCAAAATTTTTAAAAAATAAAATTTTGGGCGCACTCCAAATTTTCGTGCACAAAATTGGTAATTTTTAAAACCTGGGAATGAACTCCCGGAAATATCATCGCCCCCACTATAAGGTATTAGTATGAATTATTTCGGAATTTTAGCACCAGCCGATCTATAGTGGTTGGGGGGGGGGAATTTTTTTGGGGTATATTTTGATTTTTTCCCCCTATAACTAATGCAAATTTTAAAAAAGCATATATATATTTGTGTCCTACTCTTCAGCAGCTTTCATTTAATACCCAACTCAAAATTTTAAAAAAATAAAAGTTTGGGCGCACTTCACTTTTTCGCGCCCAAAATTTACAATTTTTGAAAATTTGGGATGAACTCCCGGAATTTTCATCGCCTCACAATAAGATATTAGCATGAATTATTTCAAAATTTTAGCGCCAGCCGATCTATAGTGGTTGGGGGGGGGGGATTTTTTTTTGGTATATTTTGATTTATTTAACCAATAAGGAATGCAAATTTTAAAAAAGGATATATATATTTGTGTCCTACTCTTCAGCAGCTTTCATTTGATACCCTACTCAAAAATTAAAAAAAATATAAATTTTTGAGTTTACCACATTTTTTTCGAATTGCGCATGCGCAAATCTAATTATGAACTTCTGTATATTTTTCCTGTGGTTGGGTCAAAAAGTTGCACCAGTGTTTCAAATTTCAGTACTTTCGCTTAAACGGTTCGGGCCCTATGAACCAAAGAGCGACGGACGGACGGACACATCACCCTCGGTATAAGGGTTTTGAGAAGTATCTACAAAACCCTAACAAGACTATAGGTTTGACGTATGGTACGGTGCGGTAATAAAAGAATATAAAAGTAAATTTCTTCGTTTGTTTATATTGGAGATAATATTAGTATACAGGGTGACTGGCGTTATATGAGAAAAAATGAAGTAGGTTGTTCTACGTCTTATGGGCTACAAAAAACGCTATATAAACCATGGGTCAAATCTTAACCGTTTTCCCGCAAGGTCAAATTTTATGATTTTTTTAAGATCCCGTACCTTTTCTTATAAAAACACTTATTTCTCCAAAAATATAAAAGCTAGATATACTAGATAACAAAATGTTTGGTATCGTTGTAAAGCTGATACATTTTCCAATAAGAAAAGTGTAATTTTAATTTTCATGCCCTCAAATTACATGACAAACAATAAACAATGTATACAAATTTTATATTTAAGAAAAAAATTAAAAAAATCAATAATTGCTTTGCGGTTCTATAACTTGGTAAAGAACCGAGCTTAAACTTTTCGGACTTCAAGAAAAACTTCCTTATTTACTAACGTTTCGATCGATATAAATATTATTACCCATTCATTGGACGGAATTTTTATTAAACTTCGCTGAAAGTAAAAAAGAAACGTGTTTGTTGTTGCAATTCTTGACTTACAGGTGGGTAAATAATTAAAAACAAGCAAGGTTGGTTTAGTATACTCATCTTTGTGTCAATAGCAACAATAAACATGTTTCTTTTCCACTTTCAACGAAGTTTACTAAAAATTCCGCCTTATGAATGGGTAATAATATTAATATTGATCGAAACGTCAGTCAATAAGGAAGTTTTTCCTGAAGTCCGAAAAGTTTGAGCTTCGTTCTTTACCAAAATATGGGAACGTATAAAAAATTAAATTATTTTCTTAAAAATAAAATTTATATAAAATTTTTGTCATATAATTTGAAGGCATGAAAATTAAAATTACATTTTTCTGATACGAAATTTTGTCAGCTTTACAACGGTGCGGATGAAATTTGATTTTATGGGAGAACGGTTAAGATTTGACCTATAACTTATATAGTGTTTTTTGTAGCCCTTGAGGAGTAGAACAACCTACTTCATTTTTACTTTCTCATATAAAGAGAAAGTATTGTGATGGCGCGAAAATTCGATTTTGAGATTTTGATGGATTTTCACGTTTTGAGGTCCCCTGAGTCCAAAAAAGTGGTTTTTAAAAAATGTCTGTCTGTCTGTCGTCTGTCGTCTGTGCAGATGCCTGGAGCCTAATCTACTGGGCCGATTTTGAAGAAATTTGGCATACATGTTCAGAAAAATCATACCCCGAGGTGAAATCGAGAAATGAATTTTAGCTCCAAATTTAGGGGCGCTACCCCCCAAAAACTCTGAAAAAACGTGAAAAAAAAATTATTTCTCGAAAACGGTTCCGACGATTTTGATTAAAAAATTCTAAAATATAGTCCATTTAAATACGAATCCAACGATGTAAGCCGTTTTCCCGGGAAAAATCTAGTTCCTGAGAAAAAAGCTTAAAACGCGGACCGAGAGAGCCCGGGTTCGATTCCCCGCCCGGGAGAAGTTATTTTTATGATAAATTTGAATGAAATGCTCAATAATAATTAAATTTACATAAGAAATCTAATAAATGGAAAACACTGGGCTAAATAATTATGAACTCGTATATGTGAAAGTTTGTCTGAGTTGTCTCGGACCGATTTTTTCACATATAACGCCAGTCACCCTGTATAACTTGTTCAAAAACATGTTCTAATCTATTAATATATGATTGATAGTGACATATTATTTACCCCTCTTAGTTTTCCCTGTCTTATGGTGACGGTGGTATCTGCTGCCGAAGTTAATCCAACTACAAGCACAGAGAAGAGAAGAGTAATGCCCGGCAGCATGGGCAGCATGCTGAACACTGGATTCATGTACTTGAAACTCTCCCATGTTTCCTATCCTTGCATACTTCCGCTTTACCTGCGTCCTGTTTCCTGTCGCCACCTCCCTCTGTTTCAGAATCATATTAGTGTCCGGCCAATATCCTCATATCACCTAGTTACAACAGTAACTTTTTTTACTCAACACTTTGTAAACAAAAACAAAAATAGTTCACTAATTGTTTACTTATTCGACCGCATTACAGCGAAATGAAAAGCAAAATTGTAAGCCAAGATACCTGAGGGATTCTAATTCTCAAATCATAATTTTCCATTTTACTTTCTCATATATGTATAGAGAAAGAATTGTGATGGCACGATTTTGAGATTTTGATGGATTTACACATTTTGAGGTCCGCTGAGTCCAAAGAAAGTGGTTTTTAAAAAATGTCTGTCTGTCGTCTGTGCAGACGCCTGGAGCCTAAACTACTGGGACGATTTTGGCAAAATTTGGCATTTATGTTCAGAAAAATCATACCTCAAGGAGAAATCGAGAAATTTATTTCAGCTCAAAATTTGGGGGTACTACCCCTCCCCTCCCCCAAACTCTGAAAAAACTCAAAAACTCAAAACGGTTCCGACGATTTTAATTAACAAATTCTAAAATGTAGTTTATTTAAATACGAAGCTAACGTCATATAGTCCAGTAAAATTAGACCAAAACAAAGCCGTGCCTCCGATTAATTCAGACAAAGCTGAAAATCGTTTTAATCCACTTGTTTCATTCCAAATAACAATAGTATAAGTTTGCGACGCTTTCTGAAGCGAGCTAAACTTTTGGGAGCCAAAAAACTCACAACTTTTGGCACTTTTCTCAGTTTTTGGCTTGTAACATCTTAAGGATGCATCGAGGAGTGCTTGACAATTAAGAAATCCGCGTCCTTATAGTGGCTTGCTTCACCTGAAAACATTTAGCTGTTAACTTAACAGAAAGAACTGATACCAGACTTTTTTATTCTAATTGTTAAATAGAAACCGGGTCATATTTTCAAAAATTCTGAGAATATGACCTCTCAAAATAGCGCTTTTATGCATTTCTGAGGTGAAATTGAATATGAGGTGAATGAAAAAATATATATATTAAAAAAAAATACCACCGTATTTTTTTTTCTTTTTACTCTATTGGGTCTGGGTGGGGGGGGGGGCACGTGCCCCCTGTGCCCCCCTGGATACGCCACTGTTAGGTATAAGTAAAAATTTAAACAATAGGAGTGTCCTGAACGCATAATTTGATGATCTACAACTTTAGTTATTGACATTTTTCATTAGGAATAACCATTTTTAAGATACAGGCGTATTAAAACTGAGCATATCACACTTTTCAGGCAAAATAGTAAAATTTGCTTATTTTTGACAGCTGACTCTGACCAAACAGCTGCACTAAATTTAATGCTTAAAAATGCATTTGAAGCAGAATTTCTTGCTTATACATTTTGGTAGGAACATTATTTTCTGTTCGATGCACCCTTAAGATATTATAAGCCAAAACTGAGAAAAGTGTCCAAAGTTTGCGGTTTTATGGCTCCCAAAAAATTACGCTCACCACAGAAACCGTAGCAAACTTATGTTACTCTTATCTTTTATTTGGGATTGGGATGCCCTAAGTAGATTAAAACTATTACCAGCTTTGTCTAAATTAATAGACACTAAACATTTTACTGGGCTGATCGTAAATTCGCTAGATTTTTTAATTTTCCTGAAAGAGCTATAAAATAATATACAATATATGCATAAGGTTTTCTTTCAACACCCTCATGTCGGCCATATTTATTTTCACAATGCCGGCAAAAATTATAATAAAATAATAGCTACTTCATTTTTTCCTACTCCATAAGATCTTGAAAACCATGTATAATATGAAATGCCGATTAAACCCTTTTCTTTAGGGGTCCGCCATATTAAAAATATTCATTGTGAAATTTTTAAAAAACTATACAGTTGTCGCAAATGTTGAAATGCAGCTGTGTGCCGCCGAATTTAGTTCAGATCGATCAATTATTGAGCCAGTTATCAATAAACAAGCAAACTTTCACTAACAAACTTTGAAATCACAAGTCAACCAACCCTTTGGGTTGAAGTTGAAGTAAGATAATAAACCCACCCACAAAACTTACCAACAAAATCAAAACAAAATAAATACCCTACATCAAACAAAAAAAAATTCCCTTCATCAAGAAATGTCAATGTCAATATTTTAAAATTTTTAATTATTTGTTTCCGGGTGGGTTCGATATCATATTTCAACCAGTCTTTGAATGAATAAATAATTTAAATCTCAATGAAATATAATTTATTCAAAATTGATTTTTTTCATTTTCAATGTACACTTTAGTTCAAGTTAAAAACGGCGCTTTGAAAAGATGCAAGGACATCGTATTTATATTTTATTTACAATTTTTAATTTTAATTTATTTTAAACTAATATAACTTTATTTTTTGTAAACATTTATTTTCGTATCTTTTATTTAAGAACCGAAAAATAAATCGCGAATATGAATATAATATATACATAGCTGTTAGCCGTGATCAAGAAGGCAGTGAAGCATCAAGCTTTTTCCGTGATCGTCCATTTTGTTATTTTGATGGTCTGTGTTGTGTGTTCGGAACTTTTTTTCCCCATGTAAAATGCCTGTCAAAATGTTATGAAATATCGTTATTAGTTGTTTATTTTAGTTTCAATTCAATCGGGGTTTAACTTAGTTTAATTATAGAGTGTTAGTTAGTTTAATCATGGGTTCTCAAAAGCCCGAGAGTTTGAATTCGTCCAATTCAACTCGGACTGTGACGAAACCTTACGGAAATGTGGAGTTATCGTTGAACAACGTGCTTCTTCCGCAAGAAAAATTAAATGTAACTCCGTCCAAAGAGGACGGAATGGATCCTGAGACTGAAATATCACTCAGAATTCTAGGATGTGAATTAATCCAGACAGCAGGCATTCTGTTAAAATTGCCACAGGTTTGTCAAGTTCTTATTATCCTATATAACAGCTTTCTATCATCGGAAATTATTTGCTGCTGTTTATTCACATTTATTTTTTTCTTTACTTTAAAGTTTTTCAAATACCATTAAGAATATTGAAGAAGTATTTCGATTTTTTCCTTTATCTTCATGCCTATTTTTTTTTATCAAGGATATAGGTTAGGTTTCCGAGAAAATGATTCACTGCTATCGAATTCTTACGTGCGTATTTCCCCCTAATAACGTCACCGTAATCGGAAATAAAAAGTGCCCCTGTTTCTTATCGATTAGAGAAACTAGAAGATAAATGATTAAACTAAATTAGATTGATCAGGGAAAAGCCCTGCGTAAAGCTTTACGTTATTAAAATGCTAAAATAGTTTGTATTTAAACAACAATATTTATAAATTAAAATCCCCTGTATACAAATATTGGGCTAGTTCGGATTGTACGTGCCATCGAAATTTCTTTGAGTTGGACCTCTACCGGGTTTATATACAGGAGGGCTGTTAAAAATTCAAGGGTACACAAAATTAAGGTTTTTAATTTAATATGCGGAATTTTATCACCTAACCTCCAAGTGGTGGCACGTACAATCCGAATTTACCAAAATATTGTTTAACTGCTCTTATTGGTAAATCTGCACTGTTTGACCCACCAATTTCTAATAGTCCGATTTACTTGCAATTTTTTTTTAAACTGTTCCTTTTTACATATTAAAAACGATTCCGGTTGTACCATCTCGGTAAATTCAATGGTTTTTTGTAAAAAAAAAGAAAAATACGTAACAGTGTCACTTTCTTAGGGAAATGAGGAAGGATATGCCAAAAAGTACAAATCTTAACCTAAACTAACCATAATCTTCCCTTTTTTTTTCATAGGAAGTGACATTCTACGTATTTTTTTTGGCCAAAGTTAAAGTGATTAGCGAATTTTGTACTTCGATTTGGACCTCTACCTGGTCTATATGCGGCAGGGTTGTTTTTCTTCAGGAAATGAGTGGAGCACCGCGAAGCGGTGCGGATGGCCGTTGACATACTTCGTTTATGTAAACAGCACTGTACACTTCACTATTACGTATTTAAAAAAAAAACAAAAAAACTATTGAATTTACCGAGATGGTACAACCAGAATTGTTTTTAATATGTTAAAAGGAACAATTTAAAAATAAATTGAAAGTAAATCGGACAATTAGAAATTGGTCGGCTAAATAGTGCAGATTTACCCCAAACTATTTTGTATCGTTTCGATTATGCAATGTTAAAACACATTTTAGGTTTGTTCCAACCAAGCAGTGTAGGTGCGCTGAAAGTGCAGTGTTACGGGCTTAAAAGCCATGGATCACGTAGGAATTGTTAACGAGCTATTTACTGTACTGTCCAAACGATCCTCTGACAATACCAAGTACTGGTTTGTATGACATGCCTAGATAAGCCAGTTGTCACACATGTCAACAGGAAAGTTCCCTAACTGTTAAGTTTCTTTGAATATTATTAATACTGTGCGAAAATATTTAATAGATTTTTTTTAAACCTGTTCCAACCTGACATGATTTTATTACAGTACAATGTTTACGCATGTGTTTAAAATCCCTCCTACACGATTCCCGAACAATACAAAGGACGGTACAAATAGAGGGGTTGGAACAAACCAATTCTGTAAACAAAGATATATTCATTTTTAGATCCAGTACATAATAACATTTAAAACATTTGCTATCCCAAAAATTTGAAAATTATAATAAATGGTATATTGATATAATCGATTATTAGTCGTACACGATATGATGTATATTAGGGCTTTAGGGCAATGAGATATAATAACTTATATGTACAAATGTGATATTCCTTTGTCCCAGTTTGTCCAAAAGTAAATTAGATATTTGTAGTGTTTGAATTTGAAGGGCTCTGACTAAAACTAAATATTCTATTTCCAATTGTCTATGGAAACCTAAATTCAATACAGATTGAATATGATTTAGATCTAGATATTTTAAATTAAATTCTGGGATTGTATCTGGATCTAGTTAAATGAAATGACCTGAACTCGATCCTGACCTGCGCTGAGTGTGAGTGCCCCTATCTGTTTTTCTTGTGAAACAAGTCAAATCTGTCAAAACAACTCCCTCCACTCAACCTTAAACATAATTTTTATCAATTAGTATTTTAAACAAATGTTTTGAAGTGTATTTTAACTCAAATATAATTTATTGTATGTAAGCTGAAATGGAATCTTTCTTTCTGGTTAAAGTACACAGTAGAACCTCGCTTACACGACCCTCAATAAAACGACAACCTCAATTACAAGTGCAATTTTCAAATCCCCTTGAGATTGCCATAACACATTATGTTAAATTAACCTCTATAACACGACTATTGTTATCCAAACAACCTCAATAACTCGGACTTTTTTTAATTCACAACGTAACTCAGAACCTCTATAAGAGCGATAGCCAAAATAACCTTGATAACACGACCCTCAACAAAAAGAGCACCTCGATAACAAGACTGTTTCCCTAATCCCCTTGAGACACTTCTTATTGAGGTTCTACTGTATTTAAAATAGTTTATGTGGCTCTTTGATCTGATGTTGATTCACCGTTTTATTAGAAAGGTCTTTCAGTAGTTACCTCCTTTATGATCATTATTAACAATGGGAGACAGACAGAGAAAAATAGACTCCAGCACCAGGATTCAAACCACGGGCCTCCACCCATGTGTCTGTCTCCTATTGTTAATAATAATAATAAATTAAAATTTAAACTTTCCGTAGTATGAATACTACCAAAAACTTACAAATTGAATTTCTCCTTTATGATCTTGAACTCTAATGACATAATGACAACATTTGCAGAAAGAAGCCTGCGTTCTCTTATTTAGTTAGTTCTTCTTTTTTTTTAAAAAAAAAAATTGTTTAATTAATTAAAATATTACGATCAACTTAAAAAATCTAATTTAATTTAATTTTTTCCAGGTTGCAATGGCCACAGGGCAAGTTTTATTCCAAAGGTTTTACTATTCAAAGTCGTTTGTACGGCATGCTATGGAAACGACAGCTATGGCCTGTGTTTGTTTAGCTTCTAAAATTGAAGAGGCTCCGAGGAGAGTCAGAGATGTTATAAATGTTTTCCATCATGTTCGACAAGTCAACGCTCAAAAGTAAGTATCTCTTACATTGTTTTTTTATAGTAGGAATAGATTTTTAGGCAGTGTGAAGGCAGAGTTTTAGTATAATATCTTTTTTATTAAATTATATTTATTGTTAATGTTTGTGTCGATAAGTTTAAGAATCTAATTAAGATCGGAGATTTTTTTGTATTATTTTAAGAAAACCTACTGAAGTGAAATTTTATTATCAAGCCATAATGAATACTTGTCTTTAAATAATTCCATTTTGTTAGCACTTAGCACCAGTGCTTGTCAACCACTTACCTAAAGTGGAAACATTGGCGTACCACTTTTCTTTGGCAGTCAGTTATTAGGGTTTTACTATGAATATTATATTAAGGTTCTTGCGGGTTATACACATGGTGCCCTCTAACCACCTCCAAATGCAAATTAAGATATATTATTTGATGGTGGTGTTTAATTGCAAAGGTTTGGACAATGAAGGGCTTGTAGGGATTTTTTTTTATAAAATTGTGAAGCAGTGGAAACAAAAAAAAATGCGAGTGGTGTTGCGGGACACCCGGTAAGAACGAAGTTCCTTACATTTTTTCATTAATTATAAATTCTAAAATCACACTGATAAGTACGTATACGTTGCTAACTACTTATACATGGCGGAGTGAAGAGACAAAATTAAAACTAACTAATTGTTTGCACCTAGCAGAGTTAATGCAAAATTAAAAGAAACAAGAAGCATTATTTGCATCATTAAAGCAAGCGTCTTACAATAAATATGTATTGAATATTGAGAAAAAACGTAGAGTAAGAGTATGTTTGTAGTATATAGCCTGAGGGAAAAGAACTGTTTTATACCTACCCGGCCTACTAATTTAAAATATTAAAAAATATATCTCTTCCCTAATCAAAAACTTCTGCTTGTATTGGGTTGAAATTTTACGTGCCTGTTTCAATTGTACTTTAGACGATGTGTTAGAAGTTTTATTAAAATCATTACGTTAGAACGTAAGATATTGGTAAAAACGTTGTTTTCTTTATTTTAAACATTTAGGTAATAAATTTAGCGGTCTTTATCACTTCATAGCAGTGTCGGTGTTCATTTTTCTAAAAAAATGTCTTTAAAAAAGTTGTTAGTCTCACTAAATAGATGAAGTTAGAATTTTTTCCCGTCCCAAAATTCCAATTTTAAATTTGAAGCTTACGTTAACACGAGCGTTACACGTGAATGCTTGGTCGGATAATGTTGTCCAACAAAATCAGCCTGGGCATTGGTAAAATGAACATGTGTACCAAATTTCAACTCACTCAGTCTTTTTTTACTCACATTATTGTCATTGGTAGATTACGTGATACTTGGTTTTGTGACGGTGATTTTGGTCGTTTTTTTTCGGATTCACTCCCGGGCTCCAGAACGTGCCATAAGGAACTTCGTTCCAAAAATGAAAAAATGACAAACTATAGATCAGTTGTAACTGTGTTTATTGTCATGAATAAACTAATTTTTTTGTAAGGTCATAACTGCTATCTAAACTTTAATTACATAATGAAGTTCTAGGTCTTCCGGTAGTTACTGTGTCCCAAAGGGTGTATGTTCCGACGTTCCGCTCCTACTGTTAGCATCTTCAGGGGTGTTCATGGTGTCCTTAGTTTAAGACCGGTGTTAACAGTCGTTACCTCAACTAAACCTCCAGTTGACACCTGTCTTAGACTAAGGACAGCGTAAACACCCCTGAAGATGCTTCCAGCATTAGGAGCGAAACATCGGGACGTACACTTTTCAAGATACGGTCACCACCAGAAGATCTAGAACTTCATTGTAATAGTTACCTGCGGAAGCCTACAAACTTTAATTACATAGTCTAATTAACCATATACATACTTCTATCTCAATCATTCATTCATTATCAAAATATTTGATATGTTGATAATACTTAATGATACTATTTTATTGCTTTTTGGCTCAAAATAGTCTTAAGCATCAAAACCTGTAGAAAGCTACCTTCACACTTCTTAACTCTGTTCTTACTTAATACATTATTTTTTTCTTTTCTTTGAAAGTCCCCTGTGTTTAAATATCTTTTATTATTTACGGAATTACCAAAAAATTTTATTTATTATAAAAATTGGTAAAATTTATTCTTCTGATTTGAGTTAATATTTTGTTTATTAAAAAAATTATATATTTTAAAATTATCTATATAAAAATAGATTTTTTATTTATTTTTACTGACATACCTCTATGTCTACTTTTGAATAGCATTATACATTTTAATATGTTTAAGAAAATATTTTCTCTTTACTGGTTTATAATTTGCCAGTATTTTTAATATTTAATCATATTTTAAATTATTTGTTGTTTTTTTTTATCGTCTTCTTCTAAATCTCTAGATTAATTTTTCCTTTGGAGGATATTGTTTTGAATTAAAGTTATGACATTTGTAAAAAAAAAAAAAAAAGAAATATATAAAAGTGAAAAAGAAAAAAACATTATTTTTGTAGCTAATTTAATTTAGTTTACTCGATATGTTCAGGTCAGTATTGATCACTTTTAAATTCACTATAAGAATATTGTTCTTTTTGTATTTTATCGTTATAACACTCACAGAGGAGTGTTTTTTTATTTTTTAAGAATATTCGCTTTTTACAACATACACGTTCATAACATCTTTATTAGAATTTTAAAGATCTCTAGATTATAATTTTTTTTAGCTAATGTCTTTATAATGATAAAGAAAATGTTTTTTGCCCGTTGTTTATTTTTCACTGGTTGAAAGGCTCCTGCTACAGTTTGTCCCACAAGTTTGTTAGTGCGTTGATAGCACAAGAAAGTAAATAAAAATAGGGTGGGGATCCAATCAGAGCTCAGGATTTTAAAATCCTAAATTTTAAAATCCAATAAGTGCTCAGGATTTTACAATCCTATGCTCTCATTGGATCTCAATTTTTTTTTTTTTTGTTTCCGCACTGTAAACACTGTAACAAATATTTGGAACAAACTGTATGTATTATATATCAACGAGCTTATCTACTCATTATCTAGAGATATACCAGAATAAAATACATCAAGTTCTAAATTATTTTTCAAAAGTTTGAAAATAATAATAATAGAAGAGAAAAATAACTACAATAGAATTTTTTCAAGGGGCTTTTTGCTACATTTATATGAAAGGTTTTTCAGTATCTAATATATTATGAATCCATAAGCTCATAATCCATTGTAGAAAAAATATTCAAATTTTTAAGTTTTTGGTAGTATTCGTACTACGGAAAGATTAAATTTTACTTTAAATCAAATTATAATTATCAATAACTACGGGACACATAAAGAGAAAAATAGACCCCCCGCACCAGGACTTGAACCACGGGTCCTCCTATTAATCCGTTACAGGTGCTCTTACCAACTGAGCTATATGGGAGAATGATTTTTCTCAACATTCTCCCGTATAGCTCAGTTGGTAAGAGCACCTGTAACGGATTAATAGGAGAACCCATGGTTCGAGTCCCGGTGCGGGGGTCTATTTTTCTGTATGTCTCCCGTAGTTATTGCTAATTATAATTTGATTAAAAGAAAAAATATTCTTAATAGTTGTAAACTATGTGTATAATATCTCCTTTGAGAATAATTCCTTGGTATTAAACATTATGATTTATTATTTTTTTGATATTGTGCCCTCTGAAATTAAGGAGATGACACAAGGGTTAAAATTAATATTGAAGTGTTTAATAGTAAAAAGGCATAGATAATAAGTGTTGAGGTGGTTAGAGGTAGAGACCTGTTTGTCAGATCTATTTTTCTCCGTGTGTTACCTCTCCTTACTCGCCTCAATTTTAATGTAAGGTGCAAATTTTTTGTATCAAACTTGATAAAATCTTTGCTACAATTCCTAAAATTTACAGTGATAATTAAATTCATGTTTCGATCTATTTTTTTTTTCTCAATATACTTAATTCTAAAATTAAAGTAGAACAATAACTGTACATTTAACACGATTATTCTGATAGGTTCATCTCATTAAGTGATTAATTTTCCCAAGTGATATGATATCCTATGGCACTTAATAATGCAATTTTGAAATTGTAAATTTCACATTTTATAATGAGTTAATTTAAAGTACCATTTATAAAATAAATATTTCTAATATTATATAATATTCTAAAGAAGTGCTTTCAGTGATATAACTTTAATTTCAATTTGGTTCTTTTCTTTAAAAGTTAATTTAAAACAAAATATCTTGACTCGCCTATTTGACATTTCATATATAATATGAAAATATCAAATTTTTCTTACTCCCGTTAATTTATTAAATTTCTTATGTTATTGATTTTTTACTATTTATGTGGTGTATATTGTGTTATTTTATATATTATATACATATTTTTTTTGTGTATTTTATAACCTGAAACTTATGAAGGTTTGTGTGTGGTATCAATTTTCGCTCAAATATGTTTTTGCGATTGCGTTTCGCAGATCTCTCTGTAGATAAACGGACGCAAGACTGGAAAATAAGTAAAAATGCCTCGACTGGGAGAATCTACGAGACCGAGAGGTGGATACCTAAATTACCTTTTAAACATTTCTTTCTTATAACAAAAAAATAATAAAAACATGATTAGAAAAGAATCCGATTCTGGAAGATGCTCTGCGGCTACGGAATTCTGTCGTATTGCTTGTGAAAGCCAGCCAGGATTAAAACTTTATGGCTCGCTGTGCTTTAGAATTTAAAATCTTTTTAAACAAATGGAACTTCACTCACTTCTCTTTTAACCTATTTTTTATAAAAAATATTAGTTTTTACTTTTTTTTTTTTAATTTTTTGTTTAATATATAGAGGTTTTGACTTGTGTTAGTGTAATAGTTTTAGTTGTGAATTCATCTTATTTTTTATAATATTGTTCCCCCCCCCCTGATTTTATTTATTAAAAATAGGGTTATTTTGGTAGTTAATACCATTGATAATTTCTGTCAATTATAAAATGGTAAATTATAATTAATTGTCTAAAACAGTTAAATTTGAAAGAATTATTTTCTGAGAAATATCTAGTGTATTGACTTTTTCAATATTATTATGGCATTTACTAGTAACCATGAAGGATATTTTATACTTATTAAAAGTAAAACAATTTGTGTTTTTAGGACAATTTTTTAAATTAATTAATTTCGGTAGAACTACAGTATATGGGGCTCCAACTAGATATCTCAAATAGGTACTATCGATTGTTATAATGACGCCATATTTCGATATATTGATCAATTTTACACGTTTTAACAAAAAAAAGTGTTGTTTTTGTGTTTCAATTAAATTTTTTTTGGTAAATATGTCGTATCTGACCCACTTTTACCAAATAACTACTAAGATAAAGGGATATTTAGTCTAATGTGCATTGGGACAAAGGAATATCACACTTTTATATACAAAAGTGTGATATTCCTTTGTCCAAATGTACATTAGACTAAACATCCCTTTTTCTTAATAGTACCTTCATTTTTTTGCCCTAGAATTTTCAATCGCTGCTCCGCACCGCTTCGCGGTGCTTCACTCATTATCTGAAGAAAATCAACCCTCCTGCATATAGACCAGGTAGAGGTCCAAATCAAAGTACAAAAGAGTTTAACTGACAAGATATATCGATATATAAAGTTATGAAAGAGGTCGATAGTGAGATAACCTCTTATCAGAAGGGGCCCCATATACTGTAGTTCAGCCTTAATTTCTAACATCCCCAATTTTCTTCAGTATATTTATAATATATTGAGGCAACATCTCTGTCAGTATACCTTTGTTCTCTGTTTCCCATGTTTGCTTCCTCATTTGTTCAATTGTCCAAGTATGGTTTCTTTATTTCTTTCAACTCCCAACCAATATTTTAGCTATCTTAAATGCCAAAGGCAGTAACACATTTTGGACAATTTTTTTTTGTGTTGGCGAGTTTTATATAGGGGGCAAATTTCTGGATCTTGAACTATCATTAAGAATCTAGGTTTTGCTATGAAGACCTTGTCTTGAAGAGTAGTAGTTTTTTTTGTTTTTTTGTACTTTTACTTATAACTCAAAACAACTTCCGGAGAAAGAGATGTAAACATCTTAAATAGATTGAAATCATCTCGATCTTAAATACAGTAGAGTCTCGCTAATCCGGGTTTGACGGGACCGGACCTAGTCCGGATTACTGAAAATCCGGGTTAAACGGAATCAGTTTTAAATCTCTGTAAAACAAGTTTTAGTTGGGTAAAACTATTAAAATCAAGATTTACGATTAAAAAATACCTCAATTAGTCTCAAAGAAAGACTTCTGTCACCACTCCGAATATCAAATAAATTAAATTACGCAGGTGCAGGTATAGAAGAGACTTCCAGGGAAACAAGCTGTGTTCCGAAATGAAATTCGAGCGCCGGCTAATCATTTCACAAAAAGTTAAGATATTGTACACTGGCGGCATTTCACGGAACTCCGTTGAACCGCCGCTACGTGTTTCTTTAAATCCTCTCTTCATCTCAGTCACATATAGTTGTATTTCCTGGATGGAATACACTACCTTTATATCTTCCGCCCTACATTTCTATGGAACCGAAAAAGATTTATCGATGTTCTTACTTATTCATAATTATTCTAAATCTGTTTATTTTTAACAGAAATACCGGGTATTCCTCGTGTCGAATGTTGGAATGTACACCTGTAAACTATACTAGGAACAATTTTATAAATGGTAATAGACAATAAAAGCAGAAACCCTGATAATCTTAACAATTCATAAATCTGAATAGACCCTAATTCCAAACTGTACATCTTTTTGGCCCGTCCGGATTATACGGATGTCCGGACTAGCGGGGTCCGAATTAGCGAGACTCTACTGTAGATTGAAATCTATTTAAGATACTTGTCGACTTTAACAATTGAAGAAAATTGAACTTGCAGAAGATTTATAGAGTAAGTCACAGAAAATACTTTAGGTATTGAAGTAGGTTTAGCAAAATTCTTGGATTCCACAACCTTATTGTTATGCCAAACCTAGATTGTTATGCAATGTTTATTAAAGTTAAGTTCTTTCTCCTATTGATACAATTTTTTTTTTAATCATAGTATTATTATTATTATCTAATTGGTGAAAAGAGAAGTGAGAAATTTTAGAAAAGTAAACATAATTTGAATTTTTTTCAAACAAATTAGGGCATTTCAGGTCCACCCCAAGGGTACGTATTTTATCATGAAGTAATAATTGTGTATAAGTCACTTTTTTCCAGATTCTATTTTTTTTTTTTTTTTTTTTATTTTATCATAAATTAAACTAATAAAAACTATATACTTTAAAATTTTGATTGTTGATTTATAATTTCTTAAGAAAAAAATGACTTAATTTATCTTCTTTTTTTTTTAAAAAAAAAGAAAAGTTTTTTGTTTACATTATAAAAATGTTGTGATTTTATTTTTTTAGTTTATTTATTATTTCTTTTTTTTTTCTCTTGTTTGTACGTTTTAAAGACTGTTTATTGTAGCGTTAAGTCACCTTTCTTCAAGTTGCTGCCTTTTTAAAAATGTGAAATTTCGAAGAAACATTTGTGAAAAATTGCTGTTCCCTAAAATCTATTTTTCCTGCTGAGATAAACAGAAGTAAAATAATCAACTGAGGAAACGATCATTTAATTTTACAACTGCAAATATTAAATTCTTAAAACTATAAAGATGAATGGAATTAAATATGATTAAACTCATTAAAAAAAATAACATATCAATAACGAGAAAAAGCAATAAATACTGTAAGTTGGATTGTAAAAAGACATTTTCTTTTTTATTTTATTGTCGTATGTTTTGTTTTTTAAAATAATGATGATAAAAATTTGAAAAAAAAAAGAATATCAAATTACTGAGAATTATTTAAGTAAGAATTTAGTTTTGATGTACGATTGTTTATCAGAGAATTATTTTGCAGTGAGGCAGCCCATTCCTCTGGCAGGTCGGGTTGACTTACGTCTAACCAGTTTTGTCTTGACAAAACAAAAAAAAATAAAAAAAATCTCTTGGATTTTGAATATTTCAACTCAGGAAATGTATGCAGGATTTACACTCGAAGGAAATAAACAAATGGAGACCTTTGGACATCAGCATTTGCAGAATTCATCAAAAAATATGAAGATTAAATAAAAATTACTTATCATATTAAAGAAGGAATTAAGAGTTAAAAAAAATGTATTATATATTTATATTTTTTTTTGTATAGGAATGGAAAAAAGTATTAAGATATTGATGTACACTTGGAATTGTGACTTTGAAAAATAGTGTTTTGTGTAATTATTTAAAATATTTTATTTATTTGGGTAACGTATTTAATCCGATTGAAAACTATTGTGCAGTATTATTTTAAAATCTTATTTATTTTATCGATTTATTTTGATTTTAAAATGAGGTATTTATAAATTAGGGAGTTTTTTGTTTTTTTTTTGTTTTTTATTAAAAAAAAAAAGAGAAAAAAAGTGATAATAAGTTTTGTTACAGGACTTGGGAGTTTCAGCAATTGTCAGCTTTACATTTTGCTTGGATGTGTTTTTACAAAATTTTGCATTAATCGGAGGTCGCTGTGATATTACAGCTTCATATTGAGCTCTGAAAGATTAACCAGAGCTTATTTAATGATTTTTTTTTATTCTCCGAATACTAAAGGACTTGTTAAAAATAGCTTCTTGTCTACATTGTCTTTCATTGATATGATCTCGTTTAGTTATTTCGAGTTTCATATTATATTTATTTTATTGTTTTTTAACATTATCTGAGAAATATTTTAAAGCAATTATTCTGTTGATATTAGTTGATCAAAATATTTATTGAATCCGAGCTTGCATCGGAATGGACAAATTATTATGGAGTCCTTGTTAATACAAATTTACAATTTATTTATTTTGTTTTTATGGACTTTCAGCTGTTTTTTTTTTGGACTTTAATTCGTTATCTAGTGGAGCAAAATTTTGGTTAACATCTTCACATATTTTTATGGATCTTCTCATCACAGTCAACTTTTATCGTGTGGGTTTTCTCCCTGAATTGCCTGAATTTTATATTTTTGTGTTTATTATCTTCATAGATCATAGATTATCTATTAATATTGTACTTGTTAATTATTATTATTATTGGTATTTTATTGACATTTTTGACTATCTTAACAATGGATGAAAAGGACTTTATTTGAATCTTCATTAGAACGAATCAAAGTTGAAAAGTAAATCTGAAGAAGTTAGATCTGGTGAGAGAAGTGGTGAGGTGCTTTTATTTATGAATTCTTTGGAATTTCTTCTGCTTCGATTCTTTGGTAATGTGTTTACCTTATTATTTATGGACATATGATTGAATACGGACTTGAGTTTAATTTAAAATAGGACTTTGGTTGTTTCTTTGTCGATTTTTAAAAAAATATGTATATTTACTTACTGAGATTTCCAAATTTTTTATTCAGACATGGTAGCATTGGCTTTAATTGATAAAGAGTTGGCTTCATTTTTTTTTTTTTTTTTTATTATTATTGAACAAATAAGATATAAATTACCCGTAGTAACTCATTAAAACACACTAAAGCGTTGCCGAGAGCTTGAGTCAATACATTATTGTTACAATAAGTAGTAACTTAAGTTTAGTACAAATAATTTTTTTTTTAAACTTTTGCTTTTTATCAATTTTGAATAAATAATAAAATTTTATTTTTATGTGCATCCTTTTTTTGTTTTTGTATATTTAGGAAGTGAGATTTTTTTAACTGACATCACATCTGACTTAAGAAAACATCTTATATTCTACTTAGTAAATTAAAAAGTATTTTAGATACCTAATTTTGTGTACATAATTTTAATATATTTTGTATTGCTTTCTAGAATTGACAATTTTTGCAGTGTAAATTTTACTTACAGAAATGAAAGAATTACATAAACAGGCTATCTATTTGACTAGGATAGAGTGGTGCCTTAAAAAAAACGCCACATTTGTGTCTGGTCAAATATCACCCCTGATGTGTTACACGTCAGAAAATCCTAATGTTGACTATCAGAATAATCTATTTTATCTACGATTAATTTTGTTTGCACTTCGTTTTAACTTTTTAACAACCTAAGAAGAGCAAAAAACAACCTAAAATGAATTTTATCTACGATTGATACGAAATATGAACATTGTATCTCTGTTTAGATGCGTAGAAAGTGATTCTTCACGTACTTGTATTCATTGCGCATCCGTGTCTTATAGTTCTGAAGAATTCCTCTTCTTTACCACCCTATGGCAGTAAAGAAGAGAAATTTTTCAGCTTTACGCACGATTAGCGAGTTTGTTTACATTTAACAAAACTAATTTGCTGTTCTTTTATTAAAGTAACTGTTTATATCGAGTTTTTAGTGAAAAACAATGAGTGAATCAAGTGACTTTGACGAAAATGTGGAGCATAATACTCCTCCAGAAATAATTAATTCGGCAAAAAATACAACTCAAGAATTGATGCCATCTTTATCAAGAGAGAGATACGAACTTACATACAGCAAGTTTATTTGTTTCTGTATTTATTATTTAAATCTAACAATCGTAGATAAAGTACGGTACGCAACTTGTGCGAAAAAAGCATTTTGCATTGCTCGTGTGGTTTTACTACCCTCGCTGTCGCTCGGGTGCAAACTCCACACTCGCATGCAAAATGCTACTTTCCGCACTCGACACGTAATGTACTATTACTTTCTTTTCAACGCTAAGTAAAATGATAGACAACCTTAGAACCTTTAAAAGTTATAGATTGGTTTTAAGGATCTACAGTGGTTAACTCGCACATTGTATAGTCGCAGATAATAGAGCCAAATCCACTGATTTATTTAACATTTTATTTTTTTTTTTTAAATGGATAAGCTAATACTACCATTGCTGAATATAATATTGGATTCATAAATTTAATTTTATTTTAAATAAAAATTGTAAAGTTAGATAATCTGGAACATTGACATTTATTTTTATTTGTCCTTTTGACACAAATTTAATTTTATAAAGTATAGTATCAATTTGAAATTTTGTACAGCTTATTGATTCTCAATCTTTAAAAGTATCGAGCGAGGAAATTGTGTATGATTGATGTGGTAGGTTCACACCTTGACGAGGGTTTACGTGTACTTTTTCAAATGTTTAATTAATTTTACAGGAATGGCCTTCCCAGCCATAAAGCCTTGGTTATTCCATATGATTCACGATTAACTTTCAGAAATATGCTTCATCAAAGATAAGTATTTCGTTTTTAACTCTATTTTTTTTTTTTTTTTTTTTTAAAAAAAAGAAAAAACATTATTATTTTTGCACAAAGAATAACATGTTAACAAATGTCATTATACTAACTAATTAAGTTAATTTTTAAAAAAAATAAACAAATTGAAATTCTCATGTAGCTACTTTAAATATGGTTAAGTAACTTAGACTTTAAGTTACTTGAGTATTAGCTCTCACATTAATGGCAAGAGGCGAAGAAATTCTTCTACTACTTTCCTGCATTTCTTCTACTTTCAAACTTCATTTCAACTTCTAGGAGGCAATAAATTATGAATAAAGATTAATAATAAAAAGAATCTTGCTTTTTAAAGTAAAAAAGCTTTTTAAAGTTGACGTAGATTTGTACAAGTTACTAATACTAAGATGGTATTATGGAGTAAATTAATGTACTAGTATTACATTTTAAAATTATTCATTGTACCATTAACATTTCTAGGAATTTAACTCTTAAGCCTAGTCCACACCAGTAGACACGTTCTGAGACCGTCTATGGTCTAGGTCTAGCGTCCACACTTGTAGACACGTTGCGCAACATGCCTAACGTTGCACCATGTCTACCATTTAGAATGGAAAACCATAGACATGCAATTTTGGTTTAGCAACGAGACCGTAGACGGCGTTTGTCTAGCCGATGTCTATAGACTAATCGCTAGACATGTCTCTGAGACCAAAATCTCGCAACATGTCTACTAGTGTGGACAAGGCTTTAGTAAATAAAACACAGAAACATTGAAATGTCAAATTTATGAAGAAAAAGAATCAATTTCAAATTTATGACCAGTCATGAGTGGTCTAAACCACATTATTTTTTTTCCTGTTGATATTTACAAACTTTTTTTCGTAGTGAGTTTTATTCGACTCTTAAATTTAAAATTTTCTTTTAAATTGGAAATGGCTGTTTTAAAAATCTGTCTTATCAATACACATTTTTAGTAAATCTTTTTACAAAAGTTTTGACACAGTTTGGCCTTATTGTACATCACCATAATCAGGAGTGAATGTACCAATTGGGCTGATTCAGTTCAATTTATTTTGTTGGTATAACTCCCCCCCCCCCAAAAAAAAACAACTTAAAGTTTCATTTTATGTCTGTTACTCTGTACGGTTCCAATGACGTTTCCTCTTTTTTGGACATTTTCTTTACCATTCTATGGCACTGTTATTTACTAAAACACTTTTTTTTCTAACATGGCTCTCTTTATATTTCTAAGCCACTAATAATTATGAAGAGGGCTTTGCTTCTTTTTCCTTGCAATTGACAAGAACTTAAATTTAAAAATTAAATTATTATAAATCATTTAATGTGATGAACTCTTGACCAGTTTAATGCAATACTACAGTTCACAGAGTCCGCGGCGAACAAAAATCTGTCCGCTGCAAACGGGATCTGTCTGCCGTGGACTGATTCCTTCTGTTTGACCAGGATAATGCAAAATAACAGCCCACAGAGTCCTCTGCGGACCAAATACTTGTCCGCTGCGGACATTCTGCTTCCTGTGTGATCGGGCCTTAATGGTTTGAAATTAACTTTAAATTTTCACTTAACAAATTTTAAAAACAATTAACACACACAGGTAATAATTTTTTTTTTAAACAACATTAAAAACAAAATAAATATATAAATAATGTGACGGTATCAGTAATTTTTTTCAACTAAAGGATGACTTGTTAATTGAAAAAAAGTTATACAACTGAAGACGACTTTTAATTAAAGTTGAAGTTTAAAAAAAAAATAACATCACTAGAAACGCAAATTAAGTTCATCCTTTTATAAATACATAAAATGAAATAAATTTGTTAAATTGGTAATATAATTTTGATTTAAAATTTTTAAATTGTCTCAGAGATATTATTGTTACATTCCTTTAAAATAAATAAATGTTATTGTTTCAATAATGATTACTATAATGAAATTTTTCGTTTTAGTATTAATTTAAATGATTATAAATGTTTTCTTTTCTATACTAGTACATTTTTTTTTATCCAATTTACTATATTTAAATATTTAGTGAATAATTTATTAACATATGTTTAACTTAAAAATATTTAAACAATTTTAATAAAAATATATTTTGTGGAAATTAATGCATATTCCAGATTATCTGACTGAAATTTAAATTTATTAAAGTATAACTTAATTGTTAATATTATAATTATTTTTAAATTTGTTAAATTAGTTTTTAAGTTAATTCAAAAGTGAAGTATATAGATAAGTTGTAAAGTTATAGATTTTTATCTTTTAATATTAATGATTATTATATTTTAAGTGTTAAGTGTAATTTTAAGTTATTAAGAAATAATTTGGTGTTTTTATTTTTATAAGAATTCTACTAATATTATGTATTTTGTAAATGTTTATATTATTGTTAATTGAAATTCATTTCTTTTTTTTATGTATAAAAAAAAACTTAGTTTATTTTTCAGACATATTTTGGCAATACTTTTGAGTACCACACACAAATACATGGGTTTTGGTTTGTTAATGATGTATTAAGTTTGAGTTTATCAATGTTTTATGTTTGGTTGATATTTTATGTGGTTGTTTTTTTTGTTTGTTTTTTAGGCCGATTACGGCAGTTATACTGGACGCTAGTTACATTGCTCTCAAGACCCAAGTTATTAAAGCAGAGAGACGGGTCCTCAAGGAACTTGGATTTTGTGTTCATGTTAAGCATCCTCATAAGGTATTATAATAGTTTTATTTATGTAAAAACAAATTTAGTCCCATAATTCACTTTAAAGGTCACCTGAATCTGAAAAATAGTCTATGTAGATGGGTGGAGTCTCCTAAATCACCGATACAATTTGGAATTCTGGAGTGTTTTAAATATAAAACTCAATTTAGGAATGCAGCAGCGTTCTGCCCCGCCAAGTCAAAAAGACAAAATTTCACAAAAGCTGCCAGTGTATATATATACTGTAGGTGACAAACTAGGGTTTTTGAGGGTCTGCAGCATGGAATACGTACAAGCTACCTAAATATTTGTTTAATATCTTTGAGAAGAAGGCTCTTCTCGATGCCACTTTTAACAACACAGTTAAAAGGCTTTCCTCTCCAATATGCGCCTGCATATATTAGAACTAAGAATATGAGGTGAACAACTATCTTTCCACACAAACCTCATGTGGCAAACGTGAAGGTGAAACAAGAAATTGTATTGGTGTTTGAAGAATATTAAAATTCCAGTTTCTGGAAATGGCAAGGCACACTGCCAAGGAGAAGAAGCTGATAAGTATCTAAGTTGACAGTGTTGGGTCAGGAGAAAGTGCCAACATCACTTGGAAGGGACAGAAAGTTGATTTCACAACTTTTTTGGACCACAGACTTGGCGGGGTGTTTTTTTTTTTTTTACCACACAAGTGGTTTTTGGTCAGATATAAATTATGCTAGGTATGGGAGCGTCTATGGAGGTCATCTCAATGGAATAAAATGTTTCTCTCCCCGTAAATTATAAAAACTTAAATGCCACAGCAGCTTTCAGCCTAACCATCATCAGTGCCTATTGTGGAAGAAAAAAAAGTCTACTTCATGTCAGAGATTGACATGAGACTAATTTTTATTAATGACGAAGAGGGGACACTTTATTATACTTTAAACCTGTTCATTATCAATATTAGAAGATTATATGGAATGTTTTACAATCACTCTATGTAGCCTTAATTAATTTTATTTTGTTTCAGATTATTGTGATGTACTTGAAGGTGCTCGGCTTTCAGAGTCATGCTAATTTAATTCAACTTTCTTGGTGAGTAAACATTTCTTTTAGTCGTCATAATTTACGGATTTACACTGTTTATTTTTTTTTGTTATCTTTTTAGCAGGTAAAGATCCCTCCTTTCGTTTTGGCCTAATCTTTTTACAGCTTGTAGCCTTTATAAAGACGTTGTTTGATTATTGAACTAATATACTCTTTCATGATAACAAATAGATATTTCAAATTTATGTTTTAATATAATGTTTTAGGAACTACATGAATGATTCTCTGCGAAGTGATGTGTTTATGAGATACGACCCCGAAGCAATTGCCTGCGCTTGTATTTATCTCAGTGCTAGACAGATGGGCATATGTTTACCCAAACAACCTGCCTGGCATGTTCTCTTTGGCGTCTCTTTGGAAAGCATTCTCGATATTTGCAGGAATATAATGAAACTTTACAAAAGGCCTAAGGTGAGAAGCTATTTTTGTGGTGTTTCATCAATTTATTTAAAAGAGTCAAGGTTTGAATGAAAACAGATCTTCTAAAGGGTTGCTCTAATTTTATTTAATGCTATTTATGTACAGTAGTCTATTTAAAGCCAATTTTTGTTGAAAATTTCTCCTAAAGGTTCAGAAAAATCATACCCCATTGGGAAACCGAGAAATGAATTTTAGCTATAAATTTGGGGCACTATCTCCCAAAAACACTGAAGAAAACTTGAAATAAATTATTTTTCATAGCGGTTCTGACGATTTTGATATAAAAAAATTCTAAAATGTCCATTCAAATACTAATCTTAGTTTCCAAGATGTTGATAAAAGTTAAATCCAATTTTGTTGAAAATCAAAAACAAAATGTAAACAAACAATTGGTGAACATGTTTTGAATACGTTAAAAAAAAAAAAAAAAAAAAAAAAAAAAATGGGATATTATGAAATTTAAATACAGTTTCACATCTATATAAGAAAGTTTGTCTGAGTTGTCTCGTACCAATTTTTTTTATTTCCTTTTCTTTATTTTTGTTATTTCTTTTGATGTTATTTCCTTTTTATTCAATGTCACTACAGTGAATTTTTAATTTGCTGCAAAATGTTAAAAATAAAATTCCTGCTTTGATTTTCATTTGATCTGTTAAACCTTTTTTGGAGCTGATCCCTTTAACCTTAGGCTTTATTATTGAGTGGGGCGTTGGACAGCCTTGTCATACACACCCAGAACAACCCCTTTGGTTTATAATTTCTTATAATTTAAACTTTTAACTAAAATTAATTGATGTTATTTATCTATGATTGTAGGAGAATGCTGATGATTTAGAGAAGAAAGTAGAATTATTGAAGCGTCTCTACATGGAATCAAGACAGGGGAAAAGTAAAGCAGGCACTGGCAATAATACACCTAATAATATCTCACCTTTGTAAGTACATCTGTCTACTTGCATTGTTTTAGAAGAAAATATACACTATAAAATTCAATCTACGATTGTTAGATTTAAATAATAAATACAGAAAAAAATAAACTTGCTTTATGTAAGTTCGTATCTCTCTCTTGATAAAGATGGCATTAATTCATTAGTTGTATTTTTTGCCGAATTAATTATTTCTGGAGGAGTATTATTCTCCACATTTTCGTCAAAGTCACTTGATTCACTCATTGTTTTTCACTAAAAACTCGATATAAACAGTTACTTTAATAAAAGAACAGCAAATTAGTTTTGTTAAATGTAAACAAACTTGCTAATTGTGCGTAAAGCTGAAGAATTCCTCTTCTTTACCGCACTAGAGTGGTAAAGAAGAGGAATTATTCAGAACTATGAGACACGCATGCGCAACGAATACAAGTACGTAAAGAATCACTTTCTACGCATCTAAACAAAGATATAATGTTTATATTCCGTATCAATCGTAGATAAAATTCATTTTAGGTTGTTTTTTGCTCTTCTTAGGTTGTTAAAAAGTTAAAACGAAATGTAAACAAAATTAAGTTTAAAAAATGTAGACAATATAAATAGGATTAGTACATGATGGGAAATGAAATTCTGGCACTATTTAAAAAAAAAAAATATTGGAATTTTATGCATTATATCTTAAGAAAATATAATGCTAAGAAGAGATAAACACAGGATACTTCTTAAATCTTCAATCCTTTATCTATGTCTTTGAATAGATTATTTTTTTCTGAAGGTTACGCCCTTTTTTTTAGACATTTATATAGCGAGTAAGTAAATTACACTGTAAAAATTTAAGAGCTTTATTTATAAGCGTCTGAAACTATTTCTAAACTGAGGCTAAGAGATTTCTCTTTATTGTTCAAAGATGATTTCTGATTCCACTTTAACTAATGGAGGTAGAATTTCAAAATTATCAGAGTTCCAGAATAAGAAACTGCTTAAAATGGTTGTAAGAAAATAAAGGAATGTAAAAACACCTTCTATATTAATTCACAGAAAGTTTATCTGTTAGATCTTTATTCTTATTCCTAGGAATTTAGTTCTTTGTAGAGAAATTATTTTCTGTAGAGAAATTCTTTTTGTTCTACAGAAACACTTTTACATGGAGAATTCGTGGGGACATAAAAAATATTTGTTCTAAAGAGATTTTCGTTGTCTGGAAGTTTATTAGTGGGTCTGGCTGTATTTATATTAAATAACTCTTTATTTGTTATTGTTTTTTGAAATAGGTTTGTTGTATTGTTACAGGAGGCATCATCAGTCACAGAAATCAGAGAAATCTAGGAGCAGAAGTAGAAGTAGATCAAGCAGTCCTCATGTCAAGCATAAACGATCCAAGAAACACAAGTTAGTATATCATTACATTAATAGTGCTACACCTCATTAATAGTATAAGGCAAATTATTGTAAGTCTCATTTAGCAATTACATAGAGCTATTTTCTACATTTTTTTTTTTTTTTAACTTGGAATTATAATAATATTCCTCTGAAGGCATAGATTTTTATTATTGAGCTCAAACTTCCTGGAAAGAAAATCAGTTTAAATGTAGTAAACCCCTTTTGACTAAAATACTATAGTTTTTTTTAAATAATAAAAATTATTTTGGATAGATTTTGGATTAGTTTAGAGAGACTAAAATAAGTCTTTTCTTCCCTGAACTCTAAAAGTAGGGAGAAAAAGTAAAACCAGGGAAAAAAGAAGGATTGCCAACTTAATTATACCAGAGTGTTATCTACAGTAGAGAAAACCTTCTATTTGAGTTTAATTGCAACTTTATTTATTTTTAATATGGAATCTCTTATATCTGCTATTAAAAGTGTTAAAAATTATTGTTATTTATTCAAATAATAAATAAAAACTGTGCAATGGATAAAAATTTGTACTTTCTCCCTACTGGAGATAAAATATTGTTTGTACCTTGGGGGTAAAGTGCTGTAATTCCCCTCGTTCATGTTATTCCCTTGGCTACGCCTTGGGAATTAAAAAGTCTAATTCTCTCGGCTTCGCCTCGGGATTTAGGGACTGCTGTTCCTTTGGCTTCGCCTCAAGAACCAACTTATTCGCTCAGGGAATAATGGCTTATATTCCATTAGTTTTAGGTGCATAAATAACTATTTAGTCTCATTAGTTTGTATCTACAACATAGGTCCACTTTTTAAACCTACAAATTGATGATAGAAGTAAGCATTTCACAAGTTAATTTAGAATATGTTGAAGTCAGCTCTTTTAAATTTAATTGTTAATATGGTAGACCTTAAGAGGTGTAGAAATTTTCACTCCTAAAATTTATATAACTACAGTAGAGCGTCGATTATCCGAACGTCAGTTATCCGAACGTTCAATTATCCGAACTACCTTCATGAAAAAGAAAATCAAAAGCCACCGCTAAATTAACTCCTAGAAAGAGCGATGTTAGCTGTATAAAGGGACACTAGATTTCGATGAATTCAGTTTGACGGGGCAGACATTAATATTTGTTTACTAAGAACTAACTTTTGTTTGTCTATGTAATTAGTGGAATTATTTGCAGCATTTTTCTATTTAATACCTTTCTGTACTGTTGGTCAGTTATGTTAATGCTCTCAGTTTCAACTCATTCATTGTGAGGTGTACATTTAATTAGTTAGTGGTTAGATATTTTAAGTAAAACTTACATCATGTTGACAAAAAGGAAACGGGGAGTGCTTTCATTGAAAGATAAAATGGAAATTATTACGTGGCTGAAGAAAGGTAAAAGCCAAGGCATTGGCTATCAAGTTCGGTGTTGGTAAATCAACGATTACGGGAATAAAAAACAATTCTGATTTAATCACTTGGCCAAGGTTTAAGTGCACTTAATCTTGACAGTGAGGAGGGCAGTTTAAATCGTAAAACTATAAAGAAAAACGAAATCCAAATTGTTGGAAGATGCTGCATTCACTTGGTTTTTGCAAAAATGGGCCTCTGGACAGCCCATATCCATATCTGGACCCATATTGTGTGATAAAGCAGTAGAATTATATATATAGTAGCTTATTCATGAAGCTTGGTGGTGACTCTTTATTCATCCTCAGTTCTGAGTGGCTGAAAAATTTCAAATTACGTCATGGGATTCGACTAATCGAGATTCATAGTGAAAAATTAAGCACACGAGTATTACAAACTTCTTTATGCCAAATTAATTTTAGGTGATACAACTTTATATATTTTTTTTCACTATGTACTAGATAAATAAAACAAATATGCTTTTTGCATAAAATTTTTGCATTTTCCCTTTTAAAATTTAAGTGAATTTCGATTATCCGAATTTTTGATTATCCGAACCACCCCAAAAAACATTAGTTCGGATAATCGACGCTCTACTGTATATATGAAGAAAAATTTGAATCAATGTTTGTTACTTATTTTTCTTTCATTCAACTGTATAAATTTTTCAACTGTAGAATTTTTAATTAATTATTTATAAAATTAATTTTTAAATTTTTTGTTTTAGATCGAGGTCTCGTTCTAGGTCAAGATCCAACGATAGAAGGAAGAAACATAAGAGACGCAGTTACACCCCCTCCCCTAGCCCACCTTCCCGATCAAGATCCAACCATAAACACTCAAGGTACGACCTCTCGTCTACTTGTATGGCTCGTAACTATAATCATACTGCTAATAATCAACTATCAAACTGTTATAGTAGACTTATCCCTAACAAGAATTCATTTAATTATAAATATAAAAAAACTAAGAGATTGTATTAAAAAGTTTACATTTTTTCAAGGATTGATAAATATAAATTGTTTAAGATTTTTTTTTTTTTTAAGTTATTACATATTTTAGAAACTATTTATTTACTTAAGGAGTGAAAAGAACTAAATATTTTCTTGTTAACAATAATACAGTATGAAAATATTATATAACGTTAAAAGATTGTAGTGTATACTTCATAATATAATAAAAATTGATAATGATAAAGATTGAATTATTGTTGTAGTTAACTAAATTTACTGGTGGGTTAACAATAACACTTGGAAACTTGAGTATATTTAATGTCATATTATGATAAATTATAAAATTAGGAAATACACATTCTAGTAAAAAAGCATGCTAGTGGCGAGTTCCTAGCACGTCAGTAGCTGGCATGCTGCAGACGCTGTGTACATTTGCCAGTGAAACAGCATGCTAGTATCATCCGGATGATCAATCTTGCGCGAGCTACTAGCACATGACAATACACATTCCAGTCACTGTTCTAGTTTTGAAACAGGCAATCGTTTCTTGCCTTCTTTTAGCCGGAATAAATTATGAAATAATTGTATTTGATTTAATTAATTTTGAGGAGTTTTATTAATTGTTTCAATGTACCTTATGAATGTATCGGTGCGGAATAAAATTAACCAGATTGTTCTGTTACTTGCTAAGAACTGTGTTTAAAAACATTTGAAAAATAATAAAAAGACACGAAGAGTGTGGGTAAAAGATTGAATAGCTAGAAGGGAATTAGGTACATAGAGCGAGTCAGTGCCTACTAAATGAAATGAGGTTCGGGGACGTCAATGGTTTTAGGAATCAATTGCGAATGCTTCCGGAGAAAGTTGATGAGTTGTTGTCAGATACCCGTGAAAGGAAGGAGCGCAACTGAAGACTGAAGGGCTGAGTGAGACTGGTGCTAGCTGCTAGCAACCTTGTGCTGGCAGGCCTGTTTACACGTGCCTTATCAGTTCCCTCTTCCCTCGACTCGTGCCACTGGCAAGACAAAAATCAACCCCCGTGCGATTTACTCGCATGCTTTTCACTCGCATGCTATTTGATGTATACACATGCCAGTAGCTCTCCTCTGCGAGCTACTTGTATGTTTTTGTCCGAGTAACTAGCATGTGTATTTCCACCTTAATTGACTGTGATTATTAATCTGATAACAGATTAGTTAAATCCAATCTGTAAAGGTGGGTTCATAGACTGCGTTTTATTCGCGCTTCAGAATAATCTATAGCCTGTCACAACATGACGTGAGAAAAGTTGGTTCTAAACCAACTTTCTCGTGTCAAAGCTAACCTGAATGAAACCTTCCTGTCCTCTTCCCTCTTGTTTATATTTGATTTTTGATTTCATTTTGTAAGTCATCCATTTGCATAGTAAATATTATATATTCTTCATTTTACAACCATCCTTTTAGAATGTTAGAACAGTAGAACCTTGCTTAGACGACCCTCAATAACACGACAACCTCAATTACAAGTGCAATTTTCAAATCCCCTTGAGATTGTCATAACTCATAACACATAATGTTAAATTAACCTCTATAACACGACTATTATTATCATTCAAACAACCTCAATAACACGGATTTTTTCCAATTCACAACGTAACTCAGAACCTCTATAACAAGTCGTTTTAAGAAGTCAACCTCTATAACGCGACTCTATACAGGAATGGGTCGACCTAGAACAAGTCTGGACATGAAAGCCCCTCCATTAAGCTTGAAAACACGACTGATAGCCAAAATAACCTTGATAACACGACCCCCAACAAAAAGAGCACCTCGAAAACATGACTGTTTCCCTAATCCCCTTGAGACACTTCTTATCGAGGTTCTACTTTATTATATTTTAATTATAAATTTGACTTTTTTTAACACTGCATAAGTGCACAAGGAAGGAAGGTTGAGGGAAAACACTCAGTTTTTTTTATCTCTAGCCCAAACACATGCTATGAACCCACCTTAATACATAATACTTTATCTACGATTGATACGAAATGTAAACATTATATCTCTGTTTAGATGCGTAGAAAGTGATTATTTACGTACTTGTATTCATTGGGCATGCGCGTCTCATGGTTCTGGAGAATTCCTCTTCTTTACCATGCTAGCGCGGTAATGAAGAGGAATTCTTCAGCTTTACGCACGATTAGCGAGTTTGTTTAGATTTAACAAAACTAATTAGCTGTTCTTTTTTTAAATTAACTGTTTATATCGAGTTTTTAGTGAAAAACAATGAGTGAATCAAGTGACTTAGACGAAAATGTGGAGAATAATACTCCTCCAGAAATAAATCATTCGGCAAAAAATACAACTCAAGAATTAATGCCATCTTTATCAAGAGAGAGATACGAACTTACATACAGCAAGTTTATTTTTTTCTGTATTTATTATTTAAATCTAACAATCGTAGATAAAGTACGGTACGCAACTCGTGCGAAAACGGGATTTTGCATTGCTCGTGTGGTTTTACTACCCTCGCTGTCGCTCGGGTGAAAACTCCACACTCGCATGCAAAATGCTACTTTCCGCACTCGACACGTAATTTACTATTACAAGCTTTATTATAATTTAAACTCATTGTAATAATAATATAATATCTATCAATTTGGTTGGTAACATTTTTTTTCAATGAACAGTTTAATGGCTGTATATTTTATAAGGCATACTTTTTTTTTCTTTTCATGTTAATGAGCTATTTAATTATTTATCAATTAAATCTAAGCTGCTTTAGTTTTTTTTTCTCAAATGTTTTTCCTTTGAAATATTGAAGGGTACAGGGGAAGAACCATCAGAGTCCATTTTATTGTGAATTTGAGATAAAGGTGCCATTTGGTGGCGTTTTTAGAGTATTTTTTTAAGCATTAATAGTTAAGGGGATAAACATTCAGTGTCCAGCTAAAAATGAAGGTAGAAGATACACTATATAGGGGAAGAACCATCATAGTCTCAGCGGTTGTAGGGAAGAACAATCAGAGTCCATGGAGAAGGGTAGGAAGCCAACCCCCCCCCCCCCCCTACTCAAGTTACGTCAAGTGTCCCATTGCTACAAGACCAATACGAGTGCTTGTAATCACAAAAGAAAAGCATTTAATATTTCTCTACAAATCAGCATTTTCCAGTTTCATTAATAGCACGTCCATGGTTAAATTCCGTAAAAAAAACTAACAGAAATAAAGTATGTTGACCTGCAGAGAACTTATGTTGACAGACTGCCCATCAAAGGTGCAAAATTACGTGACCTACTGCATCTTGCCAAATGTTGCCAAATCGTGCCAAATGGAGCGTGATGATGCTAAACATTTTTACCGAACTCTGACACGCATAGAAAACATAGATGAATGTATTGAGACAGATGACGACTTTATTGATGATCCTCCCATTGATTTTGAGCAAGATAATTATTGTTAAATTATTTTATTAGATTTTACTATTGTTAATTGACATTATTTCAGTCTATTATTTATTTATTTTAAGCGAATAAAAAAAAAAAAAAATTAATTAAATTAATAAATTAAAAATTAAATTAAATTAATTAAAAATTAATAAAAAAAATGAATTTCATTAAATTAATTAAAAATTAATTAAAAGTAAAAAAAAATTATTTTAATTAAATTAATTATTTTAATTAAATTATACTTTATTGCATTTTCATTGTAAAGTTTCATAAATAAGTTTAATTACCATCAAAAATAATATTTTCCCAAAAATAACCTCCCCAATCACATCCCCTTCCAATAATTTATGTGCCACACCCTCTTAATTTGTCCCTAAATTCTTTTATACGCTATTTATTACTTAAAAGGTCTTGAAAGGATTATTTCAAGAGATATCTTGGATTCTAAGAGACTTGAAATTTTAAAATTTGTTTTTCTCAAAAAGGGTTTGAGTGGACTCTGATGGTTCTTCCCCTGAACCCTTCATATGTTTCTCTTTAAATATTAAAAAATGTATTCTTTTTGGAAATTTTGTTTATGTAACGGAAAAATTTGATTGATTATCATAAGTATGTTTTGTGTTGTGTAAAGGTCGAGATCAAGATCGAGATCTGTTGATAAGAAGATAAAGAATAAACATCGAAGGAAGAGTTACAGCGGCTCTCCGAGTCCCACTCACAGATCATCTTCAAATCATCGACATTCCAGATACCTTCATCATTATACCACTTCATCGTCCTACGTCTAGTTGTCACAAACAAACAACTCCACTACCTCTTCGGCAAAACAAATTACCAACGATGTTTCGCTGTCTTATACCTAGCTGTAGACTATCATCCACTCTTAGACAATCTTAAATCAAATTTAAATTATTACACTATAATTTAAATTATTTACGTATTTAATTTACAAGGAGGGCCTCTTAAAAGTCAATATACAGTTACATTATTAAATTAACTTCAAATTCAAGATTCTCAATGAGATTAATAATTTCAAGGACTGAGTTAAGAAATAAATGTTAAATTATTGATATTTTATTGTATCAAAATCGTTTAAGAGGGTCTAATCTCATCTTCATTGTTCTGCTAATTGAAGTTTAATTCTGATCAATTGTACTTAAGTTTCTTGAGAAAGTTCTAAAGGCATAACCTAGTGGCCGTTCACTGTTTTTCCAATCCATTCTAAACAAAACTGTGCGGAGGTTCGAAAATCAAGCCGCTCAAATCAGTTTGTGGAACGACCGAGAATGAGCTTTTGATTCAACAGTTAGATCTAAAATACTCTTTCAGAAAATTTCATTTAACATTTTCCTTTTTTTAAGCTTTTCCGTCCTGAGTAAAACACTAGTATTTTAGGCGTTTTCTGTAATATATTTTTTATTCTGAACTTACAGTTTTCTAAGTATGAAAAAGTCTGTTTGTTGATACTATTATTAACATTGTTCAAAGAAAGTCAAGCTATTTATTTAAACTGACTAACACACTTGGTGATAATGTACATTTTGTTAAATACTGAATATCTTTTTTTTTATTAAGAATTCTCTCGGTTAACACTTTCAATGATACATTCATTTAGAATTCAACTCTTTCTTTCAAAATTCTTTAAAATATGGAAAAAAAATATAATTATTTAATAATACAAATTTATCTTTAAAGAAAGAAAAAATCTTATTCAGATAGTTTTACATAATTTATTTATTTTTTCAAACCTCATACAGAAAATATGAACTAATGCTGTATAATACATTTTTTTTTTTGCAAAAAGTAAGCTATTTCATTCATGCCCTCTTAAGAAATCCTTATATTGTAATAATTGTACAAAATTATTTTATTATGTAGCTGGTCTATGATAAAATAATTTTTTGTTAAAAAACATTTTTTTTTTTTTTTTGATTGTCTGATTGTCTCTTATAGTCCAAAAAAAAGTGTCTGACTAACATCAAGCTAGAATTTTATCTACAAGTTAATCTTTTAGTGCCTTTTAAGAGTATGTGGTAGGCTAAGTTCGTCTGCGGGACATAGCTTGGCAATAGGCATTTAAAAAAAACAGTGGAAATCGTCATGTCCCGCCAATTATGGTGGACTATTTGATTTTGATAATCCTGAGTACAAAATTAGTTAGTAGACCGAAAATCAATTTGATGTTTGTCACTTGATAGGTCAGTTATTCAAATAGTACTCTGAATCTAAGTCCATCACATAGCAAGTGACAAACTAACATCAACTTGATTTTTGGTCTACTAAGTAATTCTGTACTCAAGATTATGCAAATCAAATAGTCCACCATAATTGGCGGGTCTTGGCTGTTTTCCACCATTTTATTTCTTTCAAATGTCTATTGCCAAGCTATGTCCCGCAGACAAACTTAGCCGACCACATATTCTTAAAAGACTAAAAGAATATCTTGTACACAAAATTCTAGCTTGATGTTAGTCAGACACTTTTTTGCACGCTATTTCCCAAACTACTATTGTTGTTATTTAAGTTTATTTTTCTAATTCAAATCAAATATTATGTTTAGTAACTCTGTCCTAAGTATACTTTTTTTTTTTGTAAGTTGTACAATCTAGGAATTTATATTTTATTGCAAAATTTGGATTTAATCAATGTTTGTCTTAAATTCTTGTTTTTGCAACTTGATAAGGTGGATGATACTTTTATGCTCGCCATATAACATTTAAAAATAAATTGAAGTCATCAATATGACATTTATTTTCATAAACGAAACAAAAAAACCCATTTTAGGAGATTAATTGATTGTAAATAATATTTTTGTACATTTTTCTTTTTCTTTTCTTTTTTGTTTAAATGTTCTGTGTAAATATTATTAAAATTGGAATTATAAATAAGAATTAGAACATTACTGTTAATAAAAAATGTTAAATAAAAATAAAAACCAAAGTTTTTAAAAATAATGGAATAAAATCCACTTGAATTATAATTATTTTTAATCTGTAAACATTTTCGTTTTTTTTTTTTTTGTTTTTTATTACTTTTCAAAACATGCTTAGAGATTTTTAATGTTGGCAGATTAAATATGGTGTTTGTCCACTTTTATGATTCTTTTTAACATTTTTTTTCAAAACTTATTTCGGTAAAACTGAAGGATATGAGACACGGTTTGTAGAAAAGTGGATGGGACCTCACTCTGACATATTTTTTGACAAAGGGATATCAACTCTCCTACGAATCATACATATATTATCCCTTAAATGTATAAATCATACAATTGAACTGTTTGACATTGGAAGCAAAATTGTGCTTCCAAGCTATTCTCAACTGTATCATATCTTTCATTTCAGCTTTCACTTATTTCTGAGAGTGTGATGGCATTAGGGAAGTTAATAACCAAAGAGTGAAAATGTTGTTTCTAAGGATAGTTTTTGAAAATGCAAGAGTTTGACTATTCTGATATTCAACTATCAATTGCACTTTTTTCTTTAACTCTAATAATTTTTGACAAACTCTTTAATAGGTTTGACAAACTCTTTAATAGTTTTTAACTTTTACCACTTTTTTTTAAAAAAAGTAAGTAAAAATGACACCATACTTACTCTGCCTCTTACAAAAATACTGCTTGTTCATGGATAGTTCAATATTAGATTTCATTATTTCTCATTTCATATGAGGTGGATCAACTCATTTGCTGTAAAAAAAAGGTTTTTTTTATATACCAATAAAAAATTGTTAATTTCTTTTATTTTTTAAACCATATATTTTTTTTTCCTTTATTTAATTGAGTCCTAAATCAATACTTAAGCATTTGCTTCCGAGCTTACCGAAGCTATGTGATGGAAGAACGAAAATATTTTATGTCTCCAATTTATAAAATTCCAAGACAGAAATATGTTTCAGACATCAGGGAACAATTTTTGGTTCCGTGTCTGTCTGTCACTCAATTTTTGCAAACTAACGTATCTTAAAAACGACTTGTCCGATTTTAATGAAATTTGTATGGTGGGTCATAATTAGCTCATCGTTGGTCCCATGTGAGTTTCAACCTTCTGCGCTCATTTGTTTCTTTTTAATATGTGCACAAACATACACACCTACACAACATACATACATACAACACACAAACATACATTTACTCCTACAGCTTTAAAAGTACAAATCTAATACGTATGAAACTATTATAGTTTATCGAAAGTAACCTGAAGATAGCCCCAGATTAATTAAGACCGTCTGCGCACTTTAGCTTTTGCTAAATTGATACTTTAATTCATGTAAAAAATAACAATTTTGACAGATTAAAAAAAATGGCGGAAACAATTAAACAAATTAGACAATAATGGCTTGTAAAAGCATGTGCCACACCAATTGGCAGTTTATTTTTTACTGGAAGTGTTTACTCTAATCTAATATGATTTTAACAAAGCAATAGGTAGGCAGGTATTTATTGTATTGCTTTGAAGGTAAGATTCATCCTGATTTTTTGAACCTGAAAATCTTGATGCATCGAATATAAGGCACACTATTTCAAAAGAAAAATATTACGTTCTCTTTCACCAACTTGTTCAGAAGTGAAATTTAGTCAGTCTACCATGGATATTGTTGGATTATTGAATCTTTATTTAGATGTAAGGTACATTTGAATCTTGAAGGCAGACCTCATGCTGGCAGATAGGTAGTAAGGTTAGATTTTGAAAAGAGATCAGAGAAGTCTAATTGCCTGTAAGTTTTTTTTTTTCCCCCCAACGTCTCATATTTTGCTTCCGAGCTTACCGAAGGTAACGGAAGCATTGTGTTCACTTTTGAGAACAAAAAACTTTTATGTCTCCGATTTTAAAAATTCCAAGACAGAAATCCGTTTCAGACATCAGGGAACATTTTTGGTCTCGTGTCTGTCGGTCTGTGTGTCCGCGAATTATGAAACGTGCAACGATAACTTGAGTAAATGTCGACCGATTTTGATGAAATTTGGTAGACATGTTCATTTTACCAAAGCCCAGGACGAGTTCGTTTGACAATGTTATCCGTCCAAGTTTTCACGAGCAACGCTCGCATAAACGTGAACTTCAAATTTAAAATTGGAATTTTAGATCGAGGAAAAAATCTAACTTCATCTATTCAATGAAACAAACATTTTTTACAAGTACAAATTTTTAGTAAAACCAACAGCGACACCGCTATGAAGTGTTAAAGATCGCTAAAACTATTAATAATTTTTACACAATAAACAATATAACAATAAAGTACATGATAGGATGCGAGGAAGCCATGTGCCACACTAATTGGCAGTCTATTTTTAATTTATATTACACTGATACGATCATGATTAGAGTTCCCCAAATAATAGCACTTCTCTTTTATCTCTGGCTTCATAACAAGCCCTTCTTTCTTTCCCTGACATGGCGATAGTCAGGTAATATGAAATACCTAGGTACAACAGAGTCCCCTCCACCTCACATCTTATCAGAAATTAAACATTAAAATTACTGAAGATGAATAAAAGTGGAAGGCCCCACAGTAATATATGGAAATAAAAATTATTCATTTTAGTTTCTATTAATTGATAGCATAATATATAGGACTCAGATTGTTAATTCTTAAGTTATCTAGGAAAATATATAAATATGTTTTTGTTTTTTTTAAATTACAGAAACCTTATGGTATTAGTTGACACAAAAACAAAACAATCTAACTATAATTTATTGTTAAATTATATGAATGACTGGAGAATGTAAAATCAGTCAATTGAGCTTCCTAAAAATAGGTATATATTCATATTTGATAGTTTACAGTTGACATTATGGTTTATTACTTACATCCAGAGTTAATAGTCCAGGAGATAGGGTGCAAAAAAGTGTCTGACTAACATCAAGCTAGAATTTTATATACAAGTTAATCTTTTAGTGCCTTTTAAGAATATGTGGTCGGCTAAGTTCGTCTGCGTGACATAGCTTGGCAATAGGCATTTGAAAAAAACAAACCGGTGGAGAGCGGCCATGTCTCACCAATTATGGTGGACAATGGGCTTTTCATGATCCTGAGTACTGAATTAGTTAGTAGACCAAAAATCAAGTCGATGTTATTTTCACACTTGATAGGTTAGTTATTCAAATATTACTAAAAATCAACGTGGTCACCTGTCAAGGGACAAACTAACATCAACTTGATTTTCGGTCTACTAACTAATTCTGTACTCAGGATCATGAAAATCACATTGTCCACCATAATTGGTGAGACATGGCCGCTCTTCACCGGTTTGTTTTGTCAAATGCCTATTGCCAAGCTATGTCCCGCAGACGAACTTAGCTGACCACATATTCTTAAAAGGCACTAAAAGATTTACTTGTATACGAAATTCTAGCTTGATGTCAGTCACATACTTTTTTGCACGCTATCTCCTAGACTATAAGAAGAGTCTGCGGCTCTACTGTCTAATAATCTTATTAAAGGGGAAAATAACCACATAAAAGAAATTCAAGCCATGCTTCCTTTTAACTTTTTGACCTTGGCTTTCTAGTTACATAAGTGACAAAGGCGGACATATGTTTGCTCAAAACCATGTGTGCAGCACACAAGGAGGAGAGCTACTGGGGATGTGTTTGCATAAGAAAACATGCGAGTAAATCTCATGGGGTTTGATTTTTTCTAGCTAGTGACATGATTCGAGGAATGGGGGAACTGATAAAGCGTGCCTCGTGCTAATAGCTTGCACATTACTGATCATCTGGATCATCAAAAGCACGCTGTTTCACTGGCAAATGTACACAGCTTCTGCAAGCCATAAAAAGCATGCCAGTGGTGAGTAACTAGCATGCCAGTAGCTGTCGTGCTTTTTTACTAGCTGTGCAGTTCCTCCTTATGACACACTTGTAAGTTACGAGTTACTTGATTAGGCTATATAAGACGCACTATTGTGGCTTTCCCACAACCAAATTCTAATTGGTGCATTCTGCCCATTTAAGTAGAACTGCATAACTCAATACTTAGAACATAAATCACTACGATAATGTTAGGAAAAGCTCATCTCAAAATGAATAAAGCAAGCATTCTTAAGCTAGCACACCTATAAAAAGTTGTGTTCTTTGTTGAATTACACTGATACAAAAATATTTACGACAATAAATTTTGTGTCAGAGTGTAGAATGCCACGCACACTCACAAAATTCCACCACAAAACGCAAATTTTTAATGGAGTGGACCCAGCTAGCAATACAATGGTTGTATGTAATAGCTCACAAAAATAAAATAAACAGCTCACAATAATGAGTGCCTATTTGAAATTGGCTTGGTTGTACAATAGGTATCAATGTGTACAGGTGTGTGTTGCCAAATTAAAGTACCTAGGTATAGAAGGAAACTCCTTGTCTTACTTGAGATGGAACACCTCAAGGTTCTGTATTGGGAGGTTTCGTCTTTTTAATGCATGTAAATAGTAACTGATTTGGAACCATATATGAAAGAAACAGCTCCGGTAGAGTATGAAGAAGATGTCATAGCTTTTGTGGATGACACCAATTTAGAATTTAGTGCACAGCCACCATGGGCTAGAAGAACTAAAGCGGAAATCTAAAGAAAGACTGGAACATATAGCGCATTGGTTTGATTTAAACAACTTTAAATTGAATAATGATAAAACACAGACACTTGCCTTTAGTCTAAAACGTAAAAAGGGAAACAGAGGAACCTGTAAAAGTACTAGGTATAGTACTGGACAGTAAGCTTACTTGGAAGCCACATAAGGAACAAATGCATGCTAAAGTTTCCAAATATTTATATATTTTAAGGAAATTGACAAAAGAACTTCCAGTGAATACTTTAAAAACAGTCTACAATGCTATGATACAGAGTGTATTCAATTCAGTTATGGAATAATTCTATATAGACATACCGACTTGCAGGACCTACTGATACTTCAGAAAAAAGCAATGAGAATAATGACCGGAGCAAAAACAAGAGAATCTTGTAGGGAAATTTTTAAAAAAGGAAAACATAATGACAATTATAAATTTGTATTTATATAACTACCGTATTGTTTATAAAACTAGTAAATTACTATAATGCAAATAGCGATAAACATAATTATAATACGAAAAGGAAAGACAAACTAACCATACCACATCATCGTTTGGCTAAGTCTGGAGTGGGTCAGTTGGTTTTAGGTTTTAAAATGTACAATAAGCAAAGTATAAATGACGAGCTTAGTATCAAAGACGGACAAGAGCACATTACAAAATTTTACAGGAGAGCCGAAAAACTGTAGCTCAAATTCTACAGGTGCTAGAGCTATCATTTTTTTCCCCTGTAGATTCTTAATAGACTCAAAACTAGTTAGAAGTAGTGAAAACTGAATTTCTTTGATATTTTAGCTGCTAATGGAGTTAAAAAGTGGAGTTGTCCGCTTTTGAAACAAAAACAAGGTTTTGTCCGTTTTTGAAGCAAAATTACGTTGAAAATAATGGTTAGAATAATAATATTGGAGAAATAATTTTTTTTTCACGTTTTTCAGAGTTCTTAGGGAGTAGTGCCCCCCAATTTAGAGCTAAAATTGATTTCTCAATTTCCCCTCGGGGTATCATTTTTCTAAACATGTATGCCAAATATGGTAGGAGTAGGTATTCAGATGCTAAAGCCCGCAGCGCATCATAGGAACGAGTTAGTAAAATGCAGCCTCCTGATTGGCTGTTTCGGTTATGTCCACTTTTGAAGCAAAACGTGTGTTCCGTATTTGAAACAAAACTACAAATATTATTGCATTTTTACCCCTTTTCTGGTCGTTTTTTATGCAAATGGATAGATGCAGCAGCCAAAAATCTATAAAAAACAATCGATAACTGAAATTCGGAAAAATTGTCGAATGTCTGTCTTTGATACTAGGCTCCTCAAATATCAGAGAATTACCTTTTTAGATTTCAAAAGAAGTGTAAAAAAATATTTTTAGAAAATGTATATTATAATATATTAAGGAGTTCCTAAATTGTAATAGTTTTTAGGTTAAATTAGTGCTTTTTTGACGTATCCTAATGTTTTCAGGAGAAAACTTAATGGAAAAATTTCATCTAAATCTAAATCAGGATAGTCTCTGTAAGTTTCAGGTTCTTGAGCGTGGAGCAAAGGATATGGATTTGGAACAAAAAAGGTAAGAAATAGCTGGATGTTACGTTTCTTTTAATTTGCCTATTATTTAACCAACACTAATTAAATATTAATAAATACACACTAAATTTAGAAAACTTTTTATTTCAAAATAGGGTCTTGGTAATTATTCAAGCAAATAATAATATATAATTCCGATTGTTTTATTATTAACATAATAAAATTGAATAGGGTACAATAATTTTTTTTATAATAATTTAAAAAAAATAAATATAGAATTATAACAATTATTTTTACGTTAGCTACAAAAATAATTGTCGAAGAAAAAAAAAAATCATTAATTTCAGTCTTCTATATTATACAAAAAAAATAAACAATATTAATAACTGGTAATACCAAAACTCAATAAAAAGGTACTTTTTTTAAAAAAAAAAAATTTGGTCATTTTTCTTTTTTTTCATATAGACTAGCACACAATTAAAAGGAAAAAAAAAAAAATTATGAGCTTTACAAATTTGTAATTAAAAAAAAAAAAAAAAAAAAAAAAAAAAAAAAAATGAAATTTAACATTCAGAATAGGCACAACTGTACTAATATACATTTGAAGAAAAAGTAATTCAAATTACATGGATCCATTACATAAAAAATAAAAAAAATTGTTATTATTACAAGTAAATGTTACATAAAAATACTGCAATTACATAATATTTACTAATTAACTAACACATATAAATATGAGAATAATAAATAGTTAATAATAAGTGAAATACAAAGAAGGGAATAGACATTGTCAGTAGATTGAATTAGGATAAAAATTACAGACTGTAAATTAATATTATCAATTTTTTAACTAAATTAGCATTTTTCAAAAGAAAATTTATAATATTTACCTTACTGTTTTGACTTAGACCTCATTTACCGTTATTTTCTTCCTTAGAGATTGAATTTTTTACTACATTCTTCAATTTACATAATTTTATATTTAGAAAAAAAGTGAAATTTAATTTAATTTTTTAATTTAGATAAGTTATTATATCTATTTAAAGACCAACAAATCAAAACAACCATTTATTTTTAGTGGAATAAATGTGGTTGTTTCAATCTTACCTTACAATCTTTAATCTTCTCCTTAACAAAAGTTGTACAATAATTGAGTTGTGTCCTGACAACGCACCTCGAAATTTTTTTTTATTGCTAGGCTAAGACAACCACATTTATTCCAATAAAAATAAATGTTTGTTTTGATTTGTAAGTCTTTAAATAGATATAATAACTTATATAAATTAATTTACATAATTTTACTTTTTATTTTCTAAATATAAAATTAAGCCCTTTTTTATCATTGAACTTATATTCAATTATTGCCTTACAACTGTGAAGAATATGCTTGAAACTTATTTTATATGATGCAAGGGCGCGGGTGTCTCTTGGGCCCAGAGCGCATCACATGCTTACCGCGGGCCTGCCAATAAAGTTTATCCCTCAGAGCAAGGAAGGGGTAGAGGGAGCAATGCGATTTGAAAAGTGGTTCATTATGCTACACCCCTATACTAAACCTCCCAAGCGAGCTCAATCCGAACTAAAGTGATCATGTGGTCACTGGTCCTTGACTTATTGGTCTATTCCTTGTCCTTCCGTGCCCACAGACTCTTGTCAATAAAACCTTTACCTCATCTTGTGCTTTGTTTGATTGTTTTATTATCGAAATGTCAAATACGTCAAAATATTAAATATTTAAGAGAAAAATTTGATGTGATTGCTTTAGAAGACGATTTTGTTTAATATATAAGATTGCTTTTGGTTATCTAGGAACTATTACATGTTATTAACAACGTAACTGCCTTTAGATAATTAATAAGGTTAACAACAAACATTAAAGTACATATGTATGTATAAAGAAAACTGTATTAAAATATAAAATGTCATAAGAAAATATCACTTTATTCTTACCCTTATCAGCTGATATCAGATAAATTTCAAGTTTTTATCGACATATCGATACTGTTTCGCCAATATGCTGCTTGGGAGATTTAGTATATGGGTGTAGCATAATGAACCACTTTTTGAGGCCCAGTTTCTATAGTATTGTTCCCTCTACCCCTTCCTTGCTCTGAGGTTTATCCCCTTAGGTTTGCTGACAATGTCTAACCCAACTTTATATATAGCATGGTATCAAATTAGGATGAATTTTAAGGGTTCTCATAGCTAAAAATGTTTGACTTAATTTGTTAAACAAATCTACTTCTATCCTTCACTTATGTTTCTTTTTTACTTGATAAATAAAAAAATAAATTAAATTAAATTTAAAGATATAAGAAAAAAACAAAAACAATTGATAATAAAATATTGATATTTGTTGAATAATGATATGGGATAGTAACTCTGTCTAAGTATTGATTTCAAAATTTCCACCGTTCCAAAACAACTTACAAATCCTAATAAAAAAGCAGCTGGATAGAGTAGCTTCAATATCTTACAAATAACAAGAACCCTGTACCACTTCCCTCCCTACACCATCTGACACACAAACACTTAACAGGTTAAATATTCTACAAAAATATATATAATAATAATAATAATAATAACATCTAACACTTAAATGAAAGCAAAATAATTAATTAAAACAGGTAAATAAATAGCTGAAATTGAGCAAAAGAAATAATACAGATGAATAAAAGTTTTGAAAACTTTCTTTCGTAAAGTAGGAGATATTGATAAATTAAATTAATATAAGTAGTATAAATAAACTTGTAAAAGAATGAATTTAAAAAATTAAATAATAGAGAAATATAATAAAAAGGAACATCAAGATAATTAGAAAGTAGTCAACAAAATAAAATATATAAACACAAAGCATTTAACTGATCTTATTAAGGAATTTTCTAGGTAATAAATGAAAGATCATTTTATCACCATGTAATATAATATTCACTTTCAAAAGATACTTTGTCCTTTGATTTCAAGCAGTAATAGTACATTACACAGGACAGTAGCATTTTGCATGCGAGTGTGGTGTTTGCACCCGAGCGATAGCGAGGGTAGTAAAACCACACGAGCAAAGTAAAAATGCTCGCACTAGTTCGCGCAGTTCTTTTACTATAAATAAGAGTGTATTTGAGATAAATATCATCTGACGAAACTAAATTTTCATTTAGACATTCTGTAGACTCAAATTTTTAAATTCTTTTAAATTTACAACAAAATTTTACGTCTTAATTTTTTTTTGTATTGACCTCCACTGAAGTTAATTCTTTTATAGATTAAATAAAATAATTAAAAAAAAAAAAATGAAAAGAGTAATATGCTAATGTAACAACACTAATACGGGGTTGTAACATTAAATGAAGTAATAATTTATTATATATTAATACACAATACATCCAAATTTTGGAATTAAGTTCTAAAAAATTAGAGATATTTTTTTTACTACTATATCCATTAACTTAACTGCTCATTTCAGTTTAGAAAAATAAATGTTTTTCAAATAAATGTTAACACATAAATATATGAACAAATTTTTAAAAACTTTTCATTCCTTTAACATAAATATTAAAGATACTTTTTGAAAATATCTTTTGTTTTACCTTCTGATACTAGAGAAACTTTATATATTTCCTTTAAAAAGCGTATTAATTATTTAAAAGAAATAAATAAAATAAATAAAGAATAACTGTCTTTAATATTAATTAACAAAATATTAATTCTATTAGAAAAAGCAACAATTTTAATATACACACATGTATATACATATATATATATATATATATATATATATATATATATATATATATATATATATATATATATATAAAGCAAAAAGTATATTAAAATATGAAGGGTACAAGAGGAACAAACTATTAATGACAAATATTTGTTTTATTCTATAAATATAGATTATAGACTATTTTTCTGTTTCAACAATAACACTTAAGAGTAAAAATAATCAAATGTAGAACAATTGCATATTTTTTACTCAAATTACTCTTTTTCCACCATTAAAGAGTTCATCAAATATTTAATGGTTAGCCATCAGTTATTTCAAATCTTTAATGGTCATCAAATCTTTAAATGGTTAGCCCAATCTTTTTAATGACATTCATGCTATTATAGATATATTATACTATGTATAGATTCTGATCCACTTTTGTGCCCTTCACATTTTCTATTGATAAATAATTATAAAAAAAAAAATATATTTTAAATTTAACAAAAATAATAACTTATATTGAATATATAGGTATACAAAAATTATTTATATAATACACAACTAGTACAACTCTTTTTACTGTTCTGCTTGTTTTTATTAAATACATGAAAGAATATATATATATATAAATATATATATATATATATCCTTGGTCAATCCTTAAGTTTTGTGACTTTGCCTATTCGCAAAAATTCTCAAACAAACCCTGTTTATTTGTGGATAACTATATTGAAATAAAATTGTCAATTTTATACTTTTAAATTAGTGGTGTTATTGTATGTAGTTATCTTTACTTCTTTTGGAACCGTACTATTCAAAAAGTTAAGAATTGACTATAAATATAATATATATATTATATATTATATATATATATATATATATATATATATATATATATATATATATATATATATATATATTTATATATATATATATATATATTATATATTGTTGGAAGAAACAATCATTTGTTTTAAATTAAAAAAAAGACAAGAACAAGAACAAAGAATCTTCTAAAAAGAAAAATAACAATATTGCAGTCTTTTAATATTTTTTTTTTTTTTTTTTTTTTTTATTAATTTTTTGGTAAAGAGAATTCAAATAACAGCCAAATATTTAAAAACTTTTTTGTACAAGGACCAGACACGTAAACAGTATATATAAACACTGCACTCAAAAAACACAGCATACACTTGTTTTCGTTTATCCTGAATATAATTATATTAAAAAAACTTTTGCCTCTGTAAAGAAATGTTTAAGACAGTTTCCTATCTAATATTTATATTTTTAGTATTTTATAACAACACTTTTAAATTAGAATGAGTTATACAGAGTAGCTCACAAAAAAATGTTGGAATGAAAGCCATAAAAACAAATATAACATGTTTATACTGCATAACATTAAATTATACTAATATATGAAATAATTTATTATGCTGCAATGATTAAAATGAAACGTTCAAAAGAGAATATTTTAATAATAGTACGACATATTAACAGATGGTAATTTTGGAGAAGAATTGTTTATGGGTAACCTTGATTAAATTATTTAGCTAATTTCTAATTAAAATAATTATTGAATTGAATTTTGATACAAAATCTCTATATATTTTTTATTTATAGGGTAGGTGGGGGTAAAGGTCCGCATTGGGTAAATGTCCGCACTGTTTTATAACTGGGAGGGAAAATACTTTTTGAAGTGGGACTGGCAACACTCATTCCTTACCTTGAGGCTTTGCTCCTGTAAGTTTATCTTGATTTAATTTGTACTGTTGCCAAGAAACATGAGGTAAGTTTATTTTTCTATGTTTCAATCTAACTTTTATAGAATTTTGGCAGTTTATTATTAATTATTATAAATCAATATTTGTATTTTTGATAAAGTTGTACCAAAATGGTGCTAAAGTAGTGTCGAAATTGTTTTACCTTCTACATATGTAGTTACGTTCGATAGTTTATTATATTTATATGATTTGATAAAATGGGGCAAAAATCTGCACACTGAATGGGGCAAAGATCCACACACTGAATGGGACAAAGATCCGCACACTGAATGGGACAAAGATCCGCACACTGAATGGGACAAAGATCCGCACACTGAATGGGACAAAGATCCGCACACTGAATGGGGCAAAGATCCGCACACTGAATGGGGCAAAGATCCGCACACTGAATGGGACAAAGATCCGCACACTGAATGGGGCAAAGATCTGCACACTGAATGGGGCAAACTTCCTAATGTGGACTCTTTTCCCATTTTAAAAAGTTTAATCTAAAGATTAATTTATTTTAGTTACTTCAGGTAAAAGAACTAGTTTTTAATTTTCAGGGTGTACAAGAGAAAGTAAGATTGTTTGCGCCCTTTAACCCAGGAGATCATGGATGAAAAGAAAGGATTAATTAAAAGGGGTTTCTCCATCTACGATACTTTATATTGTACCTAATATGTTTTTTTTTATCGTTCAATATACTTGTTCTTTTATGAAGTATTCCACTTTCTTGAATTATTAATTAATTAATACCAAATGGGATAAAGCTCAGTGGTGCGGACATTTTCCCCAAGAAATGTGGCAAACGTCCGCAAATCATAATTTTGGTAAAATGGTGCCCCAAAAAAGTTGAGAAATTTTTGGAGCAATGAGAGATGGGGGATTGTTGGGCCAAAATTCACAGGTCATTTATAAATTATTTAAAGGAAGCAACTGCTCAAAATTAGCCCTAAACCAAAAAGTGCAGACCTTTGCCCCCACCTACCCTATATGTTTTGAAGAGATACTTATTCCATCTGAGGATCACTGGACTGGTTTTGGCTATGCACCATCATCAGCAGAAGAATATAGAATTCTGTGAGTCTAAATGAACTTAAAATGTACATGAGAGAATCACTGTGTGTGACTTACTCTCATGTAGACTTTTTCAAGTTTATTTCCACTCACAGAGTTCTATATTGTTCTGCTAATAATAGCGTATAGCCGAAACCGGTCCAGTAATTCTCAGATCGGGCAAGTATTTACGGTAGGTACCACTTCATATCATAACTTACTCACTTGCAGTATAATAATTCTCAATTTGACTTTTCATATATATATATATATATATATATATATATATATATATATATATATATATATATATATATATATATATTGTTTGTTAATTTTTTTTTCTTTTTTTAAAGAAAAGTTAATAAAAAATATTGTGTAATTTACTTTTACATTAGTCTCATAAGAGAGGGTAACACAGTATCAGATAACAAAAAATAAATGATTTATTTTATAATATAATCTTTATATAATTTTTCTCATTTTTTTAAAAAATATATTATATAAATATATTTATTGTTCAGTGTTTAAAATATTAACAAGTGCGTGAATTTTGGGATAAAGACATAAATACATATGCTAATAGTAATATAATAAGTCCAGGATGAACTTATACGTCAAAAGAAACAAAATATATAACATAATATATATATATATATATATATATATATATATATATATATATATATATATATATATATATATATATATAATAAGTACAGTGGAATCTTGGTTTATGAACTTAAAATAGCAAAAACAGATAATTTTGATTGAATTCTTAAATCTACAAATTCCATAAAAAACTGTTTGTAAAACTGTAAGCCAATTTGTTGGTAAACTGAAACAATTATGTATTCTTACAAGAAGTAATGTAAAATGTATTATTCTGTTTAAGAATCCAAGAAAATGGCCCTTCATCATATCCAGGCCCCGATTTAGGATAAGCAGCACCCTGGGCAAAACCTTTTGTAGCCGTTCCCCCCTCACAAAAAAGGACTGAGATATTTGTGATTACTGAATAGCATTTTTGGGTTACTCCAATGTGGGCTGATACCAAAAGCTGTGATCCATATACTGTTGTAAAAATTATGTATTAGGTATTAACCTGAAATGGTGTGTACTGTTGATAAAAAATTTGTAGGCCTATATTTCTTTTGATTTAAATAATATTAATTTGTTTATAACTAACGTTTTAGTGTAAACTGCAAACATACGTAAACATAATTTGAAAGGTACCAGATTGCTGAAAATGTTCCACCCCTCCCCAGAAATTACCGCCCTGGGCAATTGCCCAGTCTGCCCATGGGTAAATCGGGACCTGATCATATCTATTTTCTACTTATTGCTTGAAATCCTAAAAAAAAAAAAAATAAAATAAAAAAATGTTTTAACTTTAAAAGAATTAATTTGTGAACTGAAAATCTGTTTTCAAACTGAAACATTTTTTGGGCAGTATTTTTGTTTGTAAATTGAATTGTTAAAAAATCAAAGTCGTTCGTAAACAAAATTGTTTATAAACATAGTTGTTTGTAAACCAAGGTTCCACAGAATAAGGAAAAATAAAACTAAAATGATATTAAAATAAAAACAAAACTAAATGGTAAAGCTTCTGTTTGTGGATTATTTATAAGTAGTTGTTTACATTTTTTCTCAAACATAATGTAAACGGTTATTTTGCACAACCGTATAAATGGTCTGAACAATTTTAAGAATGCATTATAAATCAATGCAAAATCGATGGGAAGGCTATTGATATCCAATATGTTTTTAAATATTTTGATTCATTTTTTTTTTCATGTTTAGAACTTTTTCTGGTGAGTTTTTCTCTAAAATAAAATCACTAATGTAAAAACTCTTATATAAATTATTGGACAGAGCGATTTTCAAAATGAATTACAAATAAACCACATGAATAAAACTTTAAATTATTTGTTGAAGAATAATTCTTACTAATTTGCACCTTTAATTATTATTGGGTGATAGAAGGTGAGTATAAACTTAACTATTAGTTAATTTAAATAAGATCATATTTCACCAATTATAGGCATCATCAGATCTGAAGTCCATACTTATGGACTCTTAATTAATTTTTTTATGACTAACTTACAAATTAAGTTTTACATAAAAATTTGAACATTTTTACATAATATTTTACAACAGTGGTACACAGATTATATAAGGATCACGTTTAAATTATTTATATCCTTATTTTATTGTAATTCAAATTATCAATTATTGTGTACAATTATTTTCTAAATTAATCATGGGCTCCAGGTCTGATAATGCCAGTTATGGGGAAAATAAAACTTTATTTTAAAATTAACTGTTCGTTAATTTTAAACTCACCTTTACATTTCAGAAGAACTCATTTTACATTCAGAAGAACTCATTTTACATTCAGAAGAACTCATTTTACATTCAGAAGAACTCATTTTACAATCAGAAGAACTCATTTTACATTCAGAAGAACTCATTTTACATTCAGAAGAACTCATTTTACATTCAGAAGAACTCATTTTACATTCAGAAGAACTCATTTTACATTCAGAAGAATTCATTTTACATTCAGAAGAACTCATTTTACATTCAAAAGAACTCATTTTACATTCAGAAGCTATGAATATATTTTATTTTAAACATTTTAGTTCAAATATATCATTATAAATATGAAATTTTACATAAAATAAACCACATGAGGTTAGCTAAATTATATTTTATAAGAAGAGAGAAAATTTTGAAAAAAAAAAAAATGAAATTCTAAATAATTAAAACAATTTACAACACAGATCATATTAAAGGGTAAAAAATAATATGTTCTTTTTTTTACAAATTATATTGAGAAAATATTTTAAATTAAAGATACTTTTAGATATTTAAAGTAAAAAATACAATATTAAAGTAGAAATACAATTGTTAGAATTAAAAAAAAAAAAATAATGAAATAAAATTTTAGGTGAGGATCAGACGAAAAGAAAACAAAGTTTTATATTACCTACGTTCCAGAAAATATATTTTCTTCTTCAAAGGTATTAACATAGTCGTAGTAGTTTCACAGTTCAGTAGAATATATAGGTAAATATAAAACTCTGAAATGACTACCTGTCTTGATAACATCTTGAAAAGGTAATATATCTACTAAAAAGATTGGTACTTTTTTTAACTTTGATTCTGACTATCCTAAAATTGTATTAAATTATTTTACAGTCGACATCTTCCTAATTCTTAGATAATATTAATAATGGTTAGGCGGGTTTTGGTCCGATAAAGATCCTTCTTTTCCTTAAATTTATAAATCTATTGACGTAGCTCGGAATTCGTCGATAAGAATTTGTCCGATATCAATGTCTTCGTCATCTGTAGTGTCGAATATTTGTACCTTGAGAAAAATCTTTCCTTGATCTTCTTCTTTTGATTTTATAAGGGTAACTAGATTTTTTTCGAGCATTAATCTTTGAGAACGAATGCAATCGACAAACTCCCAATCACCGGATAGAGGTCGAATATCTAAAGAACAACAAAAAAAAAAACCACTGTAAATCTAGAAGATATAAAGCAAGGAGTATTTAATATATAATAACTTAAACTAACAGTATCAACCATATATGTTCATTAAAAATGTAAAATTGTAAACATGCTTTGATAATATTATCAAATTAAAATAATAATTCTAACAGCAAAATTAATAAATGTGACGATTTTGATTTGGATATTGTGTATCCTCTAATTATCAAATTTCTCCTGCCGTGGAACGATGTAATTGCATATACTGCAATTTTACAGAACAGTCAAAAACTGACAGTAAATACAGTAGAACCTCGCTTACACGACCCTCAATAACATGAAAACCTCAATTACAAGTGCAATTTTCAAATCCCCTTGATAATAATAATAAATAAATAATTTTATTAAGAGATATTTACAATGAACATTTTCGTTTTGATTTTATCAGAGCCAGTATCAAACATAGTATTTGTTTTTTCCTCGGCCTGCAAGATTTAAATAGAAGATGCAATAATACTTTAGGTAACAATAACAACAGTAACAAAAAGGGGAAAAAATTAACAAAAACCCTCTAACTTAATGGTAACTATGGTGAAGGTTAATAGAACATATAAATCCCCTTGAGATTGCCATAACATATAATGTTAAATTAACCTCTATAACGCGACTATTATTATCCAAACAACCTCTATAACACAGATTTTTTCCAATTCACAACGTAACTCAGAACCTCTATAACAAGTCATTTTGAGAAGTAAACCTCTATAACGCAACTCTTTACAGGAATGGGTCGACCTTGAACCAGTCTAGACTTGAAATCCCCGCTCTCGAACCTCAATAACACGACTGATAGCCAAAATAACCTTGATAACACGGCTCTAAATGAAAAGAGTACCTCGATAACAGGAATGTTTCCCTAATCCCCTTGAGACACTTCTTATCGAGGTTCTACTTTAATTAGAGTTAATATATGTATATTACAAAATAAAATTATTTTGGCGGAGTACAAGATGCAAACTATCATTGTGACGTTCCATTTGTTATATTAAGATTTTGTGACGTGTTTACCCTAATAATTTGACACGTTAAGTAGTTGTTCCACCGGTGGAGGACCAAAATGTTCAACTTGTTGTGGCACATACTTATATTCATGGTTCCCCTTAAGAAATAAGGTAGAGGAGAGGTACCTCTCTAAATAACCTTTTAGAAATAAGGTAGAGGTTGGATGGGCCTAGGTACTATATGAATGCCTTAGCAGTAGACTGGAATTAAACCTGACACAATTTGATTTATAGGTGGTAATACTAAACACTACACCAGATCCATTTATTCAAGTGAGCATAAGCAAGCTTCTTACATTCAACAAAATATGCATCTTGTCTGTCTGTCCGTCAATAACCTTTAAGTGTCCGACGATAACTTGAGTAAAAGTTGAACGATTTAGTTGAAATTTAGATATAGATATATTACGTTCTAACGTAACAATTTTAATCAAACTTCACATACATCATCTAAAGTACAATTGAAACAGGCTTGTACAATTTCAACTTGATACAAGTAGAAGTTTTTGAGTAGAGAAGTGATATATTTTATAATAGTTGAAATGAAGATGGTTGGAATATGTAAGTTAAGGAATATGTAGAAAGATATCCTTCTCCCCCACTACACACTCTCTATTACAATCATCCTCTTTAACTATCAACTCATCATGATTAACTATTTTCTTAATATATAAAATTTATTGCATACGTTTCATTGATAGAGCCACGCGATGCCTAGTTAAATCTTTAAAAAATAATCACCAATGAAAGCAATTACAGTAGAACCTCGATAAGAAGTGTCTCAAGGGGATTAGGGAAACAGTCTTGTTATCGAGGTACTCTTTTTGTTGAGGGTCGTGTTATCAAGGTTATTTTGGCTATCAGTCGTGTTATCGAGGTTAATGGGCGGGGTTTTCAAGTCTAGACTGGTTAAAGGTCGACCCATTCCTGTATAGAGTCGCTTCATAGAGGTTGAATTCTCAAAATGATTTGTTATAGAGGTTCTGAGTTACTTTGTGAATTAGAAAAAATCTGTGTTATGGTGAGGTTGTATTATGTGTTATGGCAATCTCAAGGGGATTTGAAAATTGCATTTGTAATTGAGGTTGTCGTGTCATTGAGGGCCGTGTAAGCGAGGTTCTACTGTATTTAACTTTATATTTCACACCGACAGCTATATTTGGTTCCTCTTGAAAATATTTTTATTAAATCTTTTATAAACTTACCAATAAATATAATCTATAATATTCTATATAATAGATAAAAAGGAAATATATACAAATAATATTCAGATATGTTTTTTTTATTTTAATTTACCAGCGATTGAAGCGTTAAATCCTAGGGCAGGAAGATCAAGGAAATTACTATCGAGAGCTAGCAATCTGTCAGTTGATATCATTGAAAAATTACCAAAATCACAGAATCTTATCATTAGTTGACTCATCGAACGATCAATTATCTTTTCAATCAGGCCTCTGTCAACAAAAATACAAATAGTAATTAATAAAAATTAGACAAATAAATTAATAATTAAAAATGAAGTACACAAGTCAGAAAAATACTTTCATACTTTCAATAAACTGCTAAAAATACTTTCTATACGTTTTTTTTTTTAAAAAAAAAAGCTAATAATATTGTTGTTGATAGGGACAAACTAGAAAGTATATTTTAGATATAGACAATAAATATTACTGTGGTTTACTAACCTGTACCATTGGCCATCAGTGTGATGTACAGCACATACTTGACCAATACTGAAGTTTCTTAACTTGTGGTAAGTAGGATCAGCTGAATTATAGTATTCTTGTAATGAATTTTGTAGTCTCGTCAATTGTACAATGTAATCCCGAGGGATAACCTACATTAAAAATAAATTAAATATAATAAGAAATATACAGGGTGACCCAGTTTTAATGGGTCACAAAAAATAAATCCTGATTCTATGGCTTGAGATGAACAGAAAAAGGCTGTATATGCCTTAGGGTATGAACACAGTGGAGCCTGGTTGATAGCAGGGCAGGTCGTATGTTACCTAGCTGGTTACTTGGTAGATACACAGTGGAGTTCCTACCTCATTGATTGTTATATAGCTCTATAGGAAGTAGATTGGCGCTCTAACACTTTTTCTACACGTCTATACACAGTGGAGCCTGGTTGGTAGCAGGGCAGGTCGCATGTTACCTAGCTGGTTACCTAGCATGTAGCGGGCCATACACACATTGCAGCTTGTTTTTAGGTTCAGCACCCACACTCGAGACCAATCTACTACGCTTAGAGCTATGTAACAATCGAGGTAGGAATTCTTCAAGCTTGCTGCTATGCTTACTGCACCCAACCAGGTAACCTGCCAGGCTCCACTGTGTTCGTCCCCATAAAGAAGCACAGGTCAATTTTTCCGGCCTGAAAGTATGTGAGTATGCGAGTAAGCGACCAGCTAGGCTCCACTGTGTTCGTACCCTTAAACAAGTCTCAATAGTTTTCGAGATATTCAATATATTGATTTTTTTCGATACACAGTTACCACTCAAAAACAAAAAATCGGTCCGAGACAACTCAGACAAACTTTCTCATATACGAATTTATAATTACTTGGCCCAGTATTTCCCATTTGTTAGTTTTCGTTGGTACATTTAATTATTACTCAACATTTGATAAAATATATCATAAAAATAACTTCTCCTCGGCGGGGAATCGAACCCGGCCTCCCTCCCTCCGCGTTTAAAGCTATTTTCTCAGGAACTAGATTTTTCCCAGGAAAACGGCTTATATCGTTAGATTCGTATTTAAATAGACTACATTTTAGAATGTTTTCATCAAAATCGTCAGAACCGTTTTCAAGGAATAAATTTTTTCACGTTTTTTCAGAGCTTTTGGGGGGTAGCGCCCCCAAATTTAGAGCTAAAATTCAATTCTCGATTTCGCCTCGGGGTATGATTTTTCTGAACATGTATGCCAAATTTCGTCAAAATCGGCTCAGTAGTTTAGGCTCCAGGCGTCTGCACAGACAGACGACAGACAGACATTTTTTAAAAACCACTTTTTTGGACTCAGGGGACCTCAAAATGTGTAAATCCATCAAAATCTCAAAATCGAATTTTCGCGCCATCACAATACTTTCTCTTTACATGAGAAAGTAAAAAGTTATAGAGTTGTAGCATTAAATTTGCATTAAAAGAACTTGCAATACGTAATTATATTTAAAACCCACATATTACATTTTAAAAGGAACTTACACTAATTTACAATATAAAGTTAGAGAAGTTTAAAAAAATTTAGTGATATTGAAAACCATCATAACTTTATTAATACCATAGTCACCATTGAAGTCTGAAAAGCTTAAAAACTGACCCCTTTCATAAGCTATACTCTGTATAAACTTTCACTGAAGTATACTTAAAAAACCAATAAAGCAAAACACTTCTTTCTTAAAATAAATAAAATGCAAAGTTAATCTAATACAAATAAATGTTTTGTTTACATTTGTACTGCAAATTTTAGCTAACATATTAAAGTATTTTAAGCATATCTCAGTGAAAGTTTAAACAATGTTTAGGTAATATCCTTTTAAAGGTAATGAAATGGGTCAATTTTTAAGCTCTTCAGACTTCAATGGTGACTATGGTATTAACATAGTTATGGTGGTTTTCAATATCACTCAATTTTTTAAGACTACTCTAAAAAAGAACTTCTTGGCATGATACATATTATTATTATTATTCAGATATTAATGATTAAATATTAAAACTTACAATGAAATTAGATGGATTTGACACACTAACTACGTAGACATCCATAAATTCACCACATTCAGGTGTCGTCGCTGGTTTAAGAGTAGTAAAGTCGGAACCTGTTAAAAAAAAATAAATTATTAAACCATAAAATTATTATTATAGACAATCACCAAACAATTCTAATGTGTACTCTTGCAGTGAAGTCTTCTGGTGATGACCACTTCTTAGTGGTTAACCCCATTTTTAAGCCCCTGACGATTGAAGCATCTTCATGGGTGGTACATCCAACATGGTGGTAAAGGCTACGATTAACTAACTAAGATACAAAACTTATACCTTAAAAAAGTCTCTGCTTAGTAAGGGGTCTTCAATTTCTTCACCAATCACCACACCCCTCCATAAACGCCAAATCTAAGAACTTAAAAGCACTTCCTGCACCATGACCAAAATATTTTGAATACACTTCCATTATTTCTTCCTTGCTATTTCATTGAGTTTAGTCTTATCGCAAAACTGATCTTGAAGGCGATTCATTGATTTCTCTTCTAAGGGAGCAATGCAGCGACCATTTTACTAAGCATTCTCTCCTTTTTTAATAATGTCTGTGTGAAGCCATGCTAATAAGTAGGCTTGATTTTACAAACTGTATTTATTAACTGTGACATTACATCAAAAAATGACAACACAAAACAAACCTTAATTGACATATAATACATCTCCCTTTCTTTCACCGAGGGTTGTTGGTCGGTATAAGATGGTACCGGTTCCTTTTCACAAGTCCAGTAGAATCGGTCCTCACCCAATATGACCTCGGCTGCTCGGCTCTTCCTTCTACCTTTCCATATTCTCTTCTATCTCTTATCCACACCCCTTCTCCTTCCCGCAGTTCTCTTAAATTCCTCGCTGCTTGCCTTTTGTCATAATTACTTTTCTGCCTCTGCTTTAGTTCCACATCCCTACTTGCCACTTGTCTATGTTCTGGCCACTTTGGTTTTAGTTTTTCAGGGAGTATTGGTACTCGAGTACGTAATTTCCGCCCGAAAAGCAGTTCAGCCGGACTGTAACCTGATTCCAAGGGAGTACTTCTGTAATTTAGCAGTCCCATAAAGATGTCTTCCTCTTTACTCTTCTTCAAAATTCTCTTCATAGACTTGACTCCACTTTCCGCCAACCCGTTGCTCTTAGGATATCTAGGACTACTAGTCACCACTTTAAATCCATAACTCCTTGCAAAGTCACTAAACTCACGACTTGCGAATGGCGTCCCTTGGTCACACCTAAATATATAAGGAATCCCAAATCTTGCAAAAATTCCTTTTACCTTTATAATAATGTGTGCCGACGACATTCTGTCCAATGAAACCACCTCAGGGAACCTAGAATAATAATCCTGCACCGCTAGGTAGTTTTTCTTCTCGAGGGTGAAAATATCTGCAGCAACTTTATGCCATGGTCCATCTGGCAATTCCGAGGATATCATCGGTTCCACTGAGTTGTTCCTTTCCTGAATACACTTCCCACAGTCCTGAACATAATGCTTGATATCCGCGCTGATTCCTGGCCACCAAACTGTATATGAAGCTTTTCTCTGGCACTTAGTTACTCCAAGATGTCCCTCATGCAGCCTCTTGAGTATGTCTCCCCTTAGTAATCTTGGTATTAATATTGTTTCTCCTTTTACCAGCACGCCGTCCACCATGGATATTTCATTTCTATGTATATAGAACCCTTCTAAATCTTTTTTAATATGGGTGCTCGAGGGCCATCCTTCTAATACCCATCTTCGTATCAAGATACAGTCTTCGCATTTCCCCTGAGCTTCTCGGATATCTTTTAACCTCTCATCTGATACTGGAAAATTTTCTTGGATAACCTTAACAAACTGTTGAACCTTCTGTTCAACAGTTGTATCTTCCTTTCCTTCTTCTGGGGCCCGAGATAAAGCGTCTGGTACTGTTAATTCTTTTCCAGGGACATACTCAATTTCGTAGTCATATCGCATCAGAACCATACGCATTCTCTGGAGCCTCGGTGTTAGTTCACTAAGTGGTTTAGACTTAAGTATGCTTACCAGAGGTCTGTGGTCCGTGTTTAGCATCACTTTCAATCCGTATACGTATGAATCGAAGCGAGTACATGCCCAGGTTAACGCGAGGGCTTCTTTTTCTATTTGAGCCCACTTACTCTCCGCCTTTGTTAATGCTCGGGAAGCATAACAAACTGGTTTCCATGTTCCATCATTGTTTTTCTGCTCCAATATTGCTCCTAGCCCATATGATGAACTGTCTGCACTGACTTTAGTTTTCAAATTTGGATTGTAATGACCTAAAATTGGTGGAGAAGTTAACAAATCCTTAATTTTCTTAAAGGCCTGCTCGTGCATCTGATTCCAAGTCCACTGACATTGTTTGGTTAAAAGCTCCCGAAGTGGTTTTGAAACTGTTGGTAGGTGGGGTAAGAATTTTAATAGATAGTTTGTCATTCCTAGAAATCTGCGTAATTCACTTACATTTGTTGGGTCCTTGAATGATTTTATAGCTGTTATCTTTCCTGGATCGGCTTTAATTCCTTCATTTGTTACAACATGTCCAAGAAACGTAACCTCTTGTACACCAAAACAACACTTTTCCTTGTTTAAAGTAACCCCAATAGACTCTAACTTCTTTAGTACTCTATGTAACCGGTCATCGTGTTCTTGTTTCGTCCTACCGCAGATCAGTATATCATCTATATGGTTACATGTTCCTTCTTCGTTTTCTAACGCCTGGGCTATTATTCTTTGATAGAATTCCGGGGCTGAACACACACCGAACGGCATTCGGTTAAACACATACCGGCCGAATGGTGTAATAAAAGCGGTCATGTGCTTCGATTTTTCTTCCACTGGTACCTGCCAGTACCCATTACTGGCATCCAACTTTGAAAAGAACTTCGAGTCCCCAATTTTGCTCATTGAATCTTCCACGGTAGGGAGAATAAAATATTCTCTCTTGATTGCAGCATTCAGGCGTGTATAGTCGACACACAATCTTAGTTTTCCATTAGGCTTAGGTACAATCGTTAATGGGGAACACCACTGTGTCGGCTCTTCGATTGGTGAAATTACCTTATTTTTTTCCATTTCTTCTAGTTCTGCTTTAACCTGACTTTTAAGAGCATAAGGTATTCGCCTTGGTGTTGCTGTTGCCCAAGGCACAGCAGAATTTGTCAGCCTTATTTTAAATTCATATGGCACACGTCCCAAACCTGAAAAAAGTTTCGGGTATTTGCCTTCTACTTCTAATTTTTGCTTGTCTGACCCATCTGCTGTTAAGGTTTGCACCAAAGTTACAAGCTTTAGAGATGTCAATGTTGGTCGTCCCAATAACGGTTCATTGATGTTAGCGACGTACACTTCTTGCATTGATTCTTGTCCTTTCCAGAAAAACTTTAAAGTCATCACACCTTTCACTTTAATTTCTTCTTTGCTTGCTCCGAACAATTTTACTTTGGTGGGGTTTATTTTTCTTGCTAGCTTCACCGCTATTTCTTCTGGAATCACCGATACATCTGCCCCAGTGTCTATTTTAAACTTGATTTTGATTTTCTCTACTTTAATTATAACCTTCCAAGGGTTTTCTTTTGTCATTGAATTAACTTCACGCAAAAACTGGTTATTTTCAGAGTCTGAACACAAATCCTCTTCTTCTGCAGTCAATTCTTCTACTAGCTTAGTCTTACATTTATTAGCCCAATGACCTATCCGTTTGCATTTTGCACACCGACTATTTTTGGCTGGACAGTAATTCTTAACCCGGTGGGTCTTCCCGCATCTGTCGCATATCTGATCCTTGTTATTTCCTGTGTTTTCTTCTGATTTGCCACTATTGTCTTTATCTGAGCGCTGCTTAGGCGTTCTATCCCTTTTTGCTACTCTATCTACCTTGTGATCAAGTTCTTGTTCTTTACGGACTACCACCTGCTGCTTCTTAATAGTCTCGTATCGCTTCGCAATATCTATTGCCTTCTCTTTCGTCAGATCTTGGCTCATCTGCAAGTCTTCACTAAGCTTTGCATCTCGGCAGCCAGCAACTATTCTGTCCCTGATAAATTCATCCTTGAAATCTCGGAAGTTGCAAAATCGGGCTATTTTATGAAGATCCGTTATAAACAACTCTATTGACTCTCCCTCTAATTGAATCCTCTTATTAAATCTACATCTTTCATAAACGATGTTAATTTTTGGCTCGAAATAGTTCTGAAATTTGTTTACTACTAATTCATAGGTTAACTCATCTTCCGGTATACAAAATGAATTAAGAATTTCTTCAGCTTCTTCACCTAAACAATATATGAACATATCGATCTGGATTTCATCTGATTTATTATCTAAGCCCGAAATCCTTCTATATCTACTCCATCTATTAACCCAACAACTCCAATTTTCTTTATTAGTGAAATCTAGACAGGGAGGCATATTTACCTTTACATGCTCCCTGACGGCGAGGTTTCTTTCTTCTCCCTCCCATTCCGTCGACCTTGACTGCTTTGAGTCTTTTCCTGTCTTCTTTTTACTCCTGACACCATGTGAAGCCATGCTAATAAGTAGGCTTGATTTTACAAACTGTATTTATTAACTGTGACATTACATCAAAAAATGACAACACAAAACAAACCTTAATTGACATATAATACAGTCTGCTTCTTCAAATGTTTGAAAACTTTTAGTTCATAACAATATTTTTTTTTTTATTTCAATTTTTCCTTACCTTGGAATACTTCATCTTCTTCAAATCTCGTATCTTTTTGGAGCCTCATAACTTTATCCTCATCGCCAAAAATAAAAATCAAGCACACCCATAAATAGTAACAAAAGTATATTCTTATAATTTAACGAGCAAAACTGTATCAATTAACATTATTTTCTAGAGATTTACTAAAAGTTTATTATTAACAACTTGGATTATGAAAATATTCTATTATTTCAAATCATTAAAAACAATTAACAAACATTTAAAAAAAAATTTAAAACAATTAAATAATTAAAGAGTCAAAAAAGTTTTATGACTAACAACACATAATTAACAGCTTGGTTTTCCAGCGAAAATCCGCATCTCAAAGGGGTTGAAGTCCGACATTTTGCTTCCACTACTGGAAGCAACTGCTTGGATTTCACTAGAAAACCAAGCTGCTTATTATGAGTCTACCCTCGGAAGCCTCACGTACCAAGTTAGTGCACATAATGTTTAAGTTGAAGCCTTCTACAATTTCTATATTGTTTTATGATTTTACATTCTATGCATGCAAAATTAACCTAATATTACTTTGATTTCTATGTTGATTGACTTTTAATAATGATCTTGATTCTTTAGCAAAAGCTACGATGCAAATATTTCATTTTTATAATTCAGACTTTCATTTCCAATCTAAACCTTTCAGACTAGATTTAATATATCAACAAGACCACTAAACTACCCTCAAATATTGGTTTCTGTTTTAACTTTCCCCCAGTTACTAAATCCAGATAGAAACCGTGAAAAACATACAAGTAATATTGTACACCCATGAAAATGCTTCTGACAAAAGGATCAAAATATCTGATCACCACCGAAAACCCTTAATCTTTATACAGTAGAAGCTCGATAAGAAGTGTCTCAAGGGGATTAGGGAAACAGTCTTGTTATCGAGGTGCTCTTTTTGTTGAGGGTCATGTTATCAAGGTTATTTTGGCTATCAGTCTTGTTATCGAGGTTAATAGGCGGGGTTTCAAGTCTAGACTTGTCCAAGATCGACCCATTCCTGTATAGAGTTGCGTTATGGAGATTGACTTCTCAAAACGACTTATTATAGAGGTTCTGAGTTATGGTGTGAATTGGAAAAAATCCATGTTATTGAGGTTGTTTGGATAATAATAGTCACTTTATAGAGTTTAATTTAACATTATGTGTTATTGCAATCTCAAGGGGATTTGAAAATTGCACTTGTAATTGAGGATGTCGTGTTATTGAGGGTCGTGTAAGCGAGGTTCTACTGTAGTTCCTCCATTAGTCATTAATGGTCAATTCTGGTATCACTACACTGCCACGATATCAGCATTTATGAGGGAAGATAGTAGTAATCCCTGCCTAGGATAAAAACTATGTGCAACAGATCATAAAATTAAGATTTATGAGTACTAATTTACTTGGTTACCAACTAAGTACAGTAGTGTCAGACTTACATAATTGGTGGGACTGTGAAATATACCTTATGTAAAAAAAATACCTAAGTCGATAAATGCACTTAGATCAATTCTTAATTGTGCATTTTACTAAGGAAAAAATAAAGTATGTAAAGTAATAATTTTTATTGGAAAACGTTTGCATCTTCATATCAAATTTTGATGTACAATCACATAAAAAGGAAGTTTTCAAAATTTCAGAATCGACCCTCTGATTAATTTCAGCAGCAGTGTCAGATGCTACGTAACTCCGAATTTACGTAAGTCGAGGTATAACTGTACTGAACCACTTATAAGGAATTCATTTGTCTAAATAACTATTAAGACAAAGGGATATTTAGTCCAAAGGACATTGGGTCAAAGGAACATAACACTTCTCAAATATTGGACTGTCAAACTGATAAAAACAAAAATGTTGGAATCAGACAGGATTAGGTCACTTTAATAATAGGCCATTAGTTATTAAGCGCCAGCTATCAATAAGTCGAGGCGACTCGAGGTCTGGGTTCGATACCCGGCCATGATACTCTGAATTGCATCTATGGTTAGTGGATGGTGCAAGGGCGGGGGACACCCCCTATGGGGCACTCTTCCCCCACTCTTTAATATGGGATTGATGTGGGTCCGATCCGAGTCATGATGATGTAATTTGTATCTATGGTTCGAGAACGGAGCAGGGCGAGGGACACCCTTTATAGGGACTCTTCCCCCACACTTTGACGCACCCTTATATAATTTACTAATGACTTATTTTTAATTTACTCGCTTCGGCGGTACAATATACAAATGTATGATGCACCTAAACAATTTGAAGTAGCTGGAGCTCTCCACCACTGGGCGTAAAATGGGCCTAAAAGATGACCTAATTGCAAGGTTTGAACAAGTGTTTCGTCCTACCCTTTCTAGTAGGAAGTACTAGACTACTACTACTACTACTACTATTAATATATAGAATGTAATCAGTGGTGTAGTGGAGGAGTGTAGCGGGAACAAGGTGGAATGGCGTTCCCACACTGGTTTTCTGCATTAAAAAAAAAAATAGCCTAATTATTGCTAAACATTGATTAATGATGTAAATAATAAAACAATACTTTACAAACGTTTGTGAACTCGATTGATGTTGATCTTAAATAATAATATGAAATCATATAAATACGACTTTCCTTATAATTTGACAAATATATTTAGCGTTCCCACACTGGAAAATTTGTAGAGATGTGCGTTATTTAACGTAATAGGTAAAATAATAGGGTTCCAACTGTGTCACCTATTACTGACGTGACAGTGACTTGGTTAAAGCTATTAAATTTGTCACTGGTTACGGAACGGCCCCTAAATATTTTTAAGGTAGGTGTAGGTTAGGTAGTAAGTAGTAGGGTGTTGTCATGTGGTAGTAGGGGGGGAAGGTTCCTTTTCCTACATGTAAGCCTTCGGCCTGTACCCTTTTCTACTTAGCAGAAAGCCCTCTCTCTACCTGGTTTCGTTCCACGCAGTGACAAGTGACAAGGGATAAGATATAATAAATATTAAATATGAACTTTTGAATACTGGAACTGGAGGTTCCAATACCTATTACTTTATTATTAGGTGACAAAGTAACGAAAAGAATGTCCTAATACCCAGACTAATACTAATACCTGCTTTGTAAAATATTAAATATGATGTTTTGAATACTGGAAGTTCCAATACCTATTATTTTATTAATAGGTGACAATGTAACGGAAAGAAAGCCCTAATACCTGCTTCGTTCCTTGAGGGCACCCTGACCAGCCCAGTTACAGTGACAAGATTTAATTGTTTTTTTTTAAACACCTGAACCAATACTCTATACTAATACCTTGAAATATCGGGCTCTCATAAGCCACCATTTTTTAATATTTTCTCGTGCTGATTTAACTTTTCTCTCTACTCGAATTGTCCGTTACTTATACTGTAAAAATCTCGCGTATAATACGCACTTTTTTCTAAAATCGGGGTGCGTATTATACACGAGTGAAAATATTACTTTGTTTACAACTTAATTCTTACCTCAATAATTAAATTTAAAAAAAACAAAAACAGCTATTACAGTAGTATATATTACACATATTATAAAACATGAACGTAAATATTTTTTTTTTTTATATAAAAACTGATTTTATGTATCTTATCGTATTTATTTTGGTTAGGTACCTACTTATTTTTATTCTCTCTTTTTTAGACAGAAATAACTGTTTCTTGTTATCATCAAAGTTATGTTATTTTATTTCGGTAATTGATCAAAGTAATTGATAAAGTACATATATATATATAATATAAAGATAAGTTTTACTCTAATTTTACACCGGCAACGCCGTGAGATTACACCGGCTTGATTACAAACGGCTCAAAGGCAAGTTATGTCAGTTATGTTATTTTATTTCGGTAATTGATCAAAGTAATTGATAAAGTACATATATATGTAATATAAAGATAAGTTTTACTCTAAAGGCTGTCTTTATTATTCCGTGTAACGATAAAAATTCAGAAGAATACCTATCCATAATTTTATTTATGGATAATTAGGAAGCACAGAAAAAATGCCCACGGAAAAAAAAAAAAAACAGGAAAAAATGCCCACGGAAGAAAAGTCCAAAATAATTAAACTTTAATTACTTATCTTTTATTTTTTTATACAGATAGACTTGTTATCAACAAAGTTATGTTATTTTATTTCGGCAATTGATTCGAGTAATTGATAAAAGTAGATAGAAGATAATTTTTATTCTTATCTCCACACCGGCACTGCCGCGGCTTTATTACAAACGAATGAATTCAAAGGCGCCGGCCCGCTTTCTACGATTTGTTAATATGTCTTCATATTTTTTATTCCTTTTATTGATAAAAATTCTGAATTATGGATGATTAGGTATCTTAAAAGAAGTATCTAGTTTTCTGTTAGTGTGTTTGCGAAGGTTTTAAACTTACAACTTTAAGAAATGACTGTAGTCTCGCGTTCGCTGATAGTTGTCATGTAGTTGTAGTTAAAAAGCTTTGCTTCAATAAAAATACACAATTAATTTATTTTAACTTGGTGCGTGTTATATAAACAAATTTTTATTGATTTAATAATAATAATCTTTGTATCTAAAATATCTTAATAATATCTTGATTAATAAATCTATCTTAGATAGTATCTTAATATCTTGATAAATAAATCTTTGAAATCAATATACATTGATGATACGTATTAGTTTTTATTTAATTTAATACTCATTTTTGCTATATTCATGTATTATATTAACCAATACAATGTGGAGTGAATTATATTTTGTATTAGGTTTTAATGATAAAATAAATAAAAGATATGGGAATAAGTTACGGCGTTGAGAGGTGTTAAATTAGCACAGGAAAACATTGAAAAATAAAAATGGTGGACGATAAGGGCCTGATATTACCAGGTATATATATTCAATATTTATTCGAGGTTCAGATTCAAGTGTTTAAAACTATTAAATCTTGTCACTGTCACGGGTCTGGTCAAGAATCCTTAGAGGAACGTTGCAGGTAGCAGATATTTTTTTCAGTGACAGTGACATTGTCACCTATTAAAAAAATAATAGGTATTGGCACCTAATACCAGATCTGGAACGAATCCTTAGAGGAACGTTGCAGGTAGCAGATATTTTTTTCAGTGACAGTGACATTGTCACCTATTAAAAAAATAATAGGTATTGGCACCTAATACCAGATCTGGAACGAATCCTTAGAGGAACGTTGCAGGTAGCTGACATTTTTTTCAGTGACAGTGACATTGTCACCTATTAAAAAAATAATAGGTATCGGTACCTATTACCAGGTCGGAGCTGGAACGGTGTCACCTATTACTCAGATTTAATAGTTTAGCCCATCCCTAAAAATTTGCCACTACACCACTGAATGTGATAGTGATAAGCAATAAGAGTGATTCAAATTATATCTAAGTTTATTACTAGACTATATTTTTCTAAAGACTTACGCTGAAAAAAAGTAAACAAATCTAAATAGATACTCACTGGAATTATTGAGAGACAATCTTTTGACGTTTTTAGAAAAATTTTCTTCAAGGAAAAGTGTTTGATTAACAGAAATTAGACCTTTTGAATCTCTGATATAAACCTCAACCTAAACAAAAATAGATCATTAAAAACCAATATTAATAAAAAATATACCCAAATTATAGATTATATTTTTCTTGATTGTTTATATTTTGCACATGAGCAAAAAGGCAACCGATTAGCAAAAGATTAAAAAAGTATTTCCTTAATTTCATTATAGAGGGTAAGAACAAATTCACAACAATTTACCATTATAGATTTTTCATCGGTTAAATAATTCTAATTCAATTTAAAAAGTCCAGGGAATTAAATAATATAATGGCAAAGGTAAAGAAAAAACACTTCACAGTCGCGTAGCATATGCTATTTTTTCCGAGGTAGCAGACAATGAAAAAACATTAAATATTAATCAATAATCAATATAATAATAACAAATATTAGAACATACTTAATATTTAAAAAAAATAAACCTTAAAAAGAGGTTACACTATAACAAAAGATAAATAAATAAAACGCATTGACATCTAGCGGATTTTAATCGTACTAAGAAGCTATCTACAAAGATTGCAGCGCTAAAACGGAAGTTTTGATAACTACCAGCACAAAAGAAAAAATTGTTACATCCTAGGACGTAAAATTTTTTTCTTTGCAGCTAGGAGTAATGAAAAGATTTTTTAAGTCCACGTAATGAAAAAATGGATTTTAGCTATGTTTTTTAGGCTCTAAAGTTACTATGTCACAGCCTACCACGGAAAAATAAATATTATAATTAAGTGTTACAAAAAGGTTAAATTATTGAAAGTAAAGACAAACCTCAGGTACGTGGCCTAATTCAACAACTTTGACGATAGCATTACATGGTGGAGACATCAATGACTGGAGCTTAACAACTGTATCCTCGTACATGTCCACTTTAGACAATCTAACTCTCACAGCCTAAAACACAAAATTAAAAAAAGCTTTACTATAATGTCATATTAATTGTAACGGTGACAATTTACCTCATACAAGAGTTAATACTACAGTAGAACCTCGATTAGAAGTGTCTCAAGGGGATAAGGAAAATAGTCTTTTTATCAAGGTGCTCAAGGTGGAAATTGCTGTGATTTCTGCATAACATTCTGCGGACAGAAATGTGTCGGGACATCTCCTAGGCTTGAGCAGTTTCTTCAACCCGTGGTCCGCAAAAAAATTTCAATCAAATCATGTAAGTAGATGCACAGTTCTGTTCACGATTATATAGCATTTTGTTTGTCAGGGCAGAGCTAACTTTTATCCGGGTCATTATTTAAATATTTATCTCTCATGGGTATTTTTCATACTACACACTTCAGATGATGATTCAAGATTTCTCCTTGCGTTTTAGATTCTCTAAGGCGCTGGTCTTTAATAAATACCTTCCTAGGACAATGTGCATGTGGCGGGTTGGAGGCACAGCTCGGCTTCCAAATGCCAGTACAGCTTCCACTCATCTGCTGATGATACACACTTCTTGTTTTATTGCGATTATGCGCATTATTATATTCTACAATATGGAGACAAAAACGTTAAACAGCGAAATCTTTGAACGTTCTTTAGTAGAAGCAAGGACAATATTCAGGGAAAAAGTAGTGATAGTGCTGAAAGTATGCTTTAAGTTTAGGAGAAACACAGAAAAATAAATTTGTTGATACTTCAGACTGTGAGATACAAACCAAAAAGAGTTAAGGTAACTACATTAGGCATTATGATAATGAATATTTAAAGCTTGATTTCATTTTAGCCCCTGGCAATGAACTAATGCCACGGCCTTTGTGTGTTATATGTTCCGAAATTCTATCAAATAAAGCTATGAAACCTTCCAAACTTGCTCGTCATTTTCATTCAAAACATACAGTCCAGGAGATAGCGTGCAAAAATGTGTCTGACTAACATCAAGCTAGAATTTTGTGTATAAGTAAATCTTTTAGCGCCTTTTAAGAATATGTGGTCGGCTAAGTTCGTCTGTGGGACATAGCTTGGCAATAGGCGTTTGAAAAAAAACAAACCGGTGGAGAGCGGCCAGGTCTCACCAATTATGGTGGACAATGTGATTTTCATGATCCTGAGTACAGAATTAGTTAGTAGACCGAAAATCAAGTTGATGTTAGTTTGTCCCTTGACAGGTGACCACGTTGATTTTTAGTAATATTTTAATAACTAACCTATCAAGTGTGAAAATAACATCGACTTGATTGTTGGTGTACTAACTAATTCTGTACTCAGGATCATGAAAACCACATTGTCCACCATAATTGGTGAGACATGGCCGCTCTCCACCCGTTTGTTTTTTTCAAACGTCTATTGCCAAGCTATGTCCCGCAGACGAACTTAGCCGACCACATATTCTTAAAAGGCGCTAATAGATTGACTTGTATACAAAATTCTAGCTTGATGTTAGTCAGACACTTTTTTGCACGCTATCTCCTGGACTAATAGAGATCTTACTGATAAACCACTTGACTTTTTTGAAAGGTTATGGGACCAGATAAAAATTCAGAAAAGTCAAATGAAAGTGATGGATTAATAATCCAATCTTGGAAGATATACAGTCATGTGCACTTGATCCTCGTGAAAAAGAGTAGCTGAATGAGTTGTCTTCTGATGTGACTCTGGTGTCCAGACATAAAATGCAATCATTGTCCCAATTTTGGAAATCGCTAGAAAATGAATATCCATTTTGAGTAATAAAGCTATCAAATTATTAATAATTTTTTTGACTTCCAATTTGTACAAAAAGACTTTTTCGGCCATGTCAATAATAAAAACCATACAGAAAAATCGGTTAAATTTTTACTTTTTATTATAAATCAGTGGGAACATGTTTTTCTTTTTTTTAACCTTTTTAATCGTTTTTTTTTTAAAGACTCCAGTGTGCACCTGGCCTTAACGTTATGACAAATAAAGTCTAGTTATAGAAAAGTTTAAAGAAATGTCTAAAACTTCTACCAATTATTGTTTTCTTAGCTAAAGACAAGTTCTAAAGTTTTAGTATTAAGGTGGAGATATGATGTGATGATAATAATTTACCTGTCTGGGGATTACACTTAGAACCACAGAAATAAGATTAAGAGGCACTAAGTTGGTATAAAGAGAAGTCAAAATATCTCCTGTATCAATAAGAAGAAGTTCAACCTAAAAAAAAAAAAAATAAATAAAAATTAATACAAATATTAATAGTTTAGTAACAATAAGATTTACATTTTTTTTATAGAGAAAGTATTGTGATGGCGTAAAAATTCAATTTTGATCTAAATTTGGGGGCACTACCCTCCAAAAACACTGAAAAAATGTGAAACAAATTATTTCTGAAAAACAGTTAAGATGATTTTGATAAAAAAAAATAAGAGCCTGAGTGTAAATAAATTTATAGTGCATGTTCCCAGAACTTGATCCACCCCATTGACCCGACCAGCACTACATTCCTGGAATGTGGTCCCCCAATCAACTTTTGCTTCCGAGCTTACCGAAGCTATATGATCGTTCTGAAGAGCGACATTTTTTTTGTATGTCTCCGATTTCAAACTTTCCATGACAGAAATCTGTTTCAGACATCACAGAACATTTTTGATTCCGTGTCTGTATGTCGCTTAATTTTTTGGACAACATATCTAAAAAACTACATGTACAGTAGAACCTCGATAAGAAGTGTCTCAAGGGGATTAGGGAAACAGTCTTGTTATCGAGGTGCTCTTTTTGTTGAGGGTCGTGTTATCAAGGTTATTTTGGCAATCAGTCGTGTTATCGAGGTTAATGGGCGGGGTTTTCAAGACTAGACTTGTTCAAGATCGACCCATTCCTATATAGAGAATGCGTTATAGAGGATGACTTCTCAAAACGACTTGTTATAGAGGTTCTGAGTTACGTTGTGAATTGGAAAAAATCTGTGTTATAGAGGTTGTTTGGATAATAATAGTTGTGATATAGAGGTTAATTTAACATTATGTGTTATGGCAATCTCAAGGGGATTTGAAAATTGCACTTGTAATTGAGGTTGTCGTGTTATTGAGGGTCGTGTAAGCGAGGTTCTACTGTATTATAATGAAATTTGTATGGTAGGTCATACATAATTAGCCCATTGCTGGTTCCCTATAATTTTCAACCTTATGCGCCCATTTGTTTCTCTTCCACACTTGCACAAACATACATTTATTTACACCTACATCTTCAAAAATAGTCATCTTATTTTTATGAAATTTGGATCGCTTGTCAAAAGTAGCCTCAAAAGTGCTAAATTGATAGTTCAATTTATGTTAAAAATTTAAAAAATTTTGCCAGATTTAATAAACGGGGGAATATTAAATAAATTTGACAATAATAGTTAGTAAAAGCATAAAATCATTAAAGAACACGAAATAGGATGCGAGGAAGCTATGTGCCACACTAATTGGCAGTCTATTTTAACACATACTTACTTCTCAGAGTGTTTTGGGAAAAACACAATTTTATTAATAAACAAAAAAACATAATAATCAAAAGAATTTTTTACTGAACTAATTATTACTTATAGTTAAACTAACAAATAATATAAATAATTAGTATTATGACCTGAAAAATGATTTAATGTAATTACCATGTTATTGATTGCTCTAGCTGGTGGTAAAATACAAGCTCTAAGCCAAGAGCCATTAACGTCTATAAGGTATACGATGTCAGGAAGTACATCCTCGGGGAGTGAAATATAGAAATCCGACGGTATTTCTTGAATAGAGTCGAGAGATTCAGTCAGGTGGGTAAGTCCATCGTTAGGAAGCTGCAGGTAAATCTCACCCGTTCTCCATATACTCGTCACTACTCCTTCTTGAATGACTATATCCTAACAAGTTAATAAATAAATATATATTTTTATCTCAACAAATAGATATTTTTTGTATTAAGAAAAGAAAAATATTTGCCAGTTTAATACATGATGTCCTTAATCAAATTTGTAGTCACTCATTGACAAATAAAATTTTAACAAAGGATTTAAAAAAAAAAAAAATCTTAGTGCCGATAATTTTATTTTTTATTTATCAGAGAGAGAGGTCCCGGAACGTTGTTCCGCCTCAAATCGAGCCCTGACCACTATACCATACGTCAAACCGTTAGTCCTTTTCTTAGATTTTTATGTTTGGACATTGAACAGGACTCTAAATTTATTATAATTTTATTATATTATTTTTTTCTTTGAAGATCCCTTTAAAAATAATCCCCTCCATATGTTTTACCTCCCTCTACCTCCCTGTCTCATCTGTTTTGGCTCCATTCACATGTTAACGTCCATCCTAACTGTTTGGGCATTATGTGCAATTTTGTTTATAGTTTTTTATTTTCATAATATATTTAAACCAATACCTCCAAAGCCCACATATTCTTTTAATTTTAATTTATTTTCACCGCTGGTAAGAACCTATGTCACACTCTTTTGCATTTTCAGTTCGATTTATTTTTGTTGTTACCTAATTTTTAGTCTAGCATTTTCTATATTTCTTTATTTTTTATGAATTTGAAGATTATCACTGATGATGCTCAGATTCCCTGGGCGAAAGCTTTGATGAAATAAAAAATCGTTCTTCAAAAAACAAGACTTTTATTCCTATAAATACCTTCGCCTTAGTTTGAAATTCTAAAGAAGTCCACTATACGAGGTCTGTTCAAAAAATACGCGGACTGACGTCATAAAACAAAACGTACTTTATTGAGAAGTTACAAGTCTGGATCCCCTTCAAAGTATTCTCCTCCCCAACTTACACACTTATCTCAACGGTGTTTCCACTTATTGAAACAATTCTGGTACGCTTCTTTTGGAATGTCCTTCAGCTCCTTCGTCGCATTTGCCTTAATCTCGGGAATCGTCTAAAATCTTTTACCTTTCAAGGGTCTTTTGAGTTTGGGGAACAAGAAAAAGTAAGAAGGGGGAAGGTCAGGGGTGATATGATCCTTGACAAGAAGTTTTCATCTTCTTTTGAACGATCAAGCAGTTCCTGACAAACTCGGACGTGATTGGTCGTGCGCCATCAGGCGTGGCACAAATTTTGTAACAACGCGGTGCATCTTCAATTTTTCGGTCAAAATCTCGTAACAAGATCCAACTGATATCCCACACTCTTCCGCAAGCTCCCTGATGGTCAGATGTCGATTTGCCCGCACCAGGGTGTTGATTTTGTCCACGTGTGGGGTCGTCAGTTGACGTGAAAGGACGTCCAAGACGTTCATTTTCTTCAATCGACTGTCGACCGACCTTAAAACGTTAATGCCTCTTGAAACATGCCATACGCTTCATAGCAACATCGCCATAAGCCGTGTAGCAAATGTTTCAATCGCAGATTTTTCAAGTTTAACACAAAATTTCACAGCAAGTCGTTGCTCATTCAGGAGATTTGACAAACAAAAAAATTGCCCTTCACTAAAAACCTCGTAGCTAATCAACTAATAAAGATATCTGCTATCGGGAAACGTTGTTATCATCAGCTGATCTGTACAAACCTAGCGACACCAAGCAGATTCCCTTGGGACCAACTGGAGCCACGTAATTCAAACAGTCCGCGTATTTTTTGAACAGACCTCGTACATCTCTACAATTGAATTAAATAAATAAGCGTGAAGAAGCAATGCGATCAGGAAAATAATGGATCAGTACATTTTAGAGTTTTGTCACTCAATTTTTTTTTTTTTTTTGATGCTACAAAAAATAAATGCCAAAACAATACCTAATAAAAGTGTTTTTACCTTTGAAAGTGACGGTGGGATAGTTAAATCAATTTTAAGGCTATTAATTATGTCTTGATTTACATTAACCGGATCGTCAGACGATGTATCGTGCATAACTAAAACTAACGGTTCAGTCTGTATTATTTCGGCAACTAACACCATTCCTTCGAGCTGTGAAAAAACAATTCAACATGATTAAATAAAATGTGATATTTTATATCATTATTACATGATTAAAAAATAATAATATGATATTCTAAATCATTATAACATTGTATAATAATACAATGATATCTTTAATCCACGCATGATAATGAAATGTTCTATAAGAAATTATTGCAAGTTACAGAAAATAAAATCAGCTACTAAAGAATAGAAACATAACAGTATATATTTTTTTTTTTTTTTCCAAATAAATGTAAGAGAGAAATCCAGTAATAAAAAAAAGTCACCTTATCCAAGAGTAAAGCTGTACAGAGCTTGTTGTCAGAATATTCTTCCAAATCATACAATCTACAGCAAATAGCCTGAAAATAGCATTACATAAAAAAATTAGAAAAATACTAAAAAGACTGCAAGGGTAAATTTGGACAACATTCATAAAAAGTCTAGCTCAAGGGATTAAATAAATAACCATTTATTGGAAAATTATTAATTATATAAATTTCCATTTTATTTTCAAATCCAGCTGGATGCAGTGGTTGCCTTTGAACGCCTTTTGAGTTCATGCACTTTCATTTTTATTTATTTATTTTTATACACAGTTTTCCTTATTTTTTTTTATTAGTTAAAGCATTTTTGTTGAGTATTTATATCAGTTTTCTTGGTGCTCGAAAGGAAGAATTAAACCTTAACCCCCCCCCCCCCCCCCCCCCCCCCCCCCAATCTTGGACTCATTTTTCTTCTCCCCCCTGTCCCCTACATGGGGGTATACCCATGGCACGGTTAAGATTCGGATGGCGAGATCCTTTGAACAGAGATTTGTCCTTTTATATGAGAGTTAGTGAGGTACAGTCTGAAGAAAAAACTTGTTTACCAACTAGTTTTGTAATAGTAAATTACGCGTCGAGTGCGGAAAGTAGCATTTAGCATGGGAGTGTGGAGTTTGCACCCGAGCGAAAGCGAGGGTAGTAAAACCACACGAGCAATGCAAAATGCCGGTTTCGCACGAGTTGCGTACCGTACTTTATCTACGATTGTTAGATTTAAATAATAAATACAAAAAAAATAAACTTGCTGTATGTAAGTTCGTATCTCTCTCTTGATAAAGATGGCATTAATTCTTGAGTTCTATTTTTTGCCCTATTAATTATTTCTGGAGGAGTATTATTCTCCACATTTTTGTCACTTGATTCACTCATTGTTTTTCACTAAAAACTCGATATAAACAGTTACTAGAACAGCAAATTAGTTTTGTTAAATGTAAAAAAACTCGCTAATCGTGCGTAAAGCTGAAGTATTCCTCTTCTTTACCGCCCTAGGGTGGTAAAGAAGAGGAATTCTTCAGAACTATGAGACGCACATGCGCAATGAATACAAGTACGTAAAGAATCACTTTCTACGCATCTAAACAGAGATACAATGTTTATATTTCGTATCAATCGTAGATAAAATATATTTACATGGCCTGGGTAACTTACATATAAGTTACACTAACTCTCTCATATCTACACTTTAACGTTTGCTAACTTAAATTTAATTATAATTATTATTTATTTATTTACACCTATTTATTTAGAGGTAAACATCACAATATACTTGAGTGAGTTCTCCATAATGTGATATTCCATGTCTCACAGCCTTTTAAAATCACAGGTTTTACTCCCAAGACAAGTGATAAAATACTTCTTTAAAGAAAACTCTTTAAACTCACAAGTCTGTAGATTTAAGTTTTCTACATCAAATATAAATTATTTTAAAAAGTTGGTCCGAGACAACTCAGACAAACTTTCTCATAGAGTTGTTGATACTGTATTCAAATGCCATAATATCTCATTTAATTGATTTTTTTTTTTTTTTTTTTTTTTCATCAATATCGTGGAAACTAGATTTTCCAGGGAACTTTAGATTTTTTTTTCTATTTTAAAATTAAAATCTGTAAACTTTCAAAGAGTTGCTATATGTAGAGAGGAATGCTATGGATCATTGGAATAATAAAAATAGTGAATATTAATTAATAATATAGTACCTGTGGGGGAAGTTTACGGAAATTAAAGTCTAAAATACAAAGATGATCCCTCGGTATTTCTTCGATATCTCCGTGGTCAATATGCATAACTGTAGCCATATTGGGAGTATCTAAGGAAATAACTTTAACTCTAGAAGCACCGTACATAGATGAATAAACGTAAACATCGTCGACTACAGGCGAGGGACATATATACATCGACCAATCCTCATAGTGTTCACACATTTGTTTGGTTACCTCGTCCAACCAGTCCTGTAATCAGAAACAGATAAATAAATAGTTAAATATAATCTCACAGAGCAACTAATCTGCTTATTTTCAATAGTATATATATTAACCCATTGAATCCGTTTGGATCCACTGTGGTCCCATAAGGTGCTAAGGTTGCTGGAGGACTCTTATCATAATCATTATTAGGGCTCGGATTTGAGCATACAGTAGAACCCCCCATATCCGACTCCTCGGAATATCCGACCATGACACCCCTTGGTTTTTTAAAAAAAGTTTAATCTGACACAACCGAACTTCACCCTTATCAAATTGAGTATAAAAAGATAAAAGCAGCTAGCTTTGTTATCGTACTGATACTGATCGCTAGACTTCGTTTCTTATTATCGTGGGTGTCATTCTATATTACAAGCCAGTGTTACGCTATATTTTTAGTGAATATGGCAGCTTAACTGAAACAAAAACGGGTTGTGTGTACATTACTGTAGGAGTTAGATATTCTTTAACGGTTTGACAAAGGTGAGTCCGTTCTAAAACTAGCTTTAGAGTTAGCAGTTGGTGTAACAACAATTAAAGATTGGAAAAAGGGCCTGAAAGACTTTGAAGCGCATTCCTCAACTGGATTAGTATGAATATTCTTATAATATATTCAGAATAGCGTAAGTTTGCAATTTTTACTCTGAAAAATTCTCTTTTCTTTGTTCCTTGGATTATCCGACCTTTTTTGCGTTCCAACCATGCTCCGGTCCCGTAGGTGACGGATATGGGTTCTATTGTATTTGCATATTTCTTTCCTGAATAGTACTCATTGAAAGAAGCCTTTCGGTGGTATTTTCACCTCTCTGGGACCAACAGAATTTAAATTTATCGAGCATATAAATGCATAAAACCTCTGTTTTCAGAATAGCATATAAATGCATATTCTTGTGGTTTTTCGTCTATATAGTTTGTCCCCCCCCCCCCCCCCAATTCGGGCCTGACTACTGCGAAAGCTCAGGCTGCTTTAGAAATGAAGGACTTGACTTTCTTAAAAGCCTACATGAGCGTCATTCCTGAGGTCATCCTTAAGTTGGATTCGCGAGGGATGGAGTTGCTTGAAATGGTCGCTACATTAAACGGAGTCATCGAAAAAGCCAACTTGTGGCCTGGAGAGACTGGAAAACCTGTAAAAAAAGTTGGAGTTCGAGCTGGCAAAATCCCAGTTAGAGAGCAGCGTTGGACTTGGAGAAGATGCTGCGTGGCGAGTCTGCAACGTCAGAATTTTTCCAAACTACTCCGCACAAGATGCAGCATCAGTAAAGTATTTACCTCTCGTGTCAATTGACGTCGAAAGATTTTATTGGCTGATTTAAGAAAATCACTTAAAAGTAAACATTTTCCAGACCAATACCAATCTACTTCATTGACTCGCATAATACTGCAAATAACATTTTGTAAATAAACATTTAAACTTTAACTTTACAAAAAAACTTCTCATACATATACTTGAAACTTGTTAATATAGCTGTAGCAGTGTGTCAAACATACAATATGAAAATAATGCTCGTATGTAGAGATAAGTTGTAGATTTTTTTGTTTCACTGTCCTCTCTATAGTTATAAACGGTGTTTTTCGAACATTTTCTGCATATTTAACAGCATGCATATAATGGGTTTTTTCGAGCATATCTATTGAGCATAAAACATATGGTTTTCGAGCATATCTGGAGATTTTATCAAGCATATCGATCCGACCCCTAATCATTATTAAAAAAGAAGGGAGCAAAACATTATAAAACTAAAAAGAACAATAAAAAATGAGTAATAATTCTTACACTATAATTTGAACCGACAAATCTAAACCAAACTTCAGTAGAGGAAACTATTTTAGTAATAAATACATCCCAAGTCTCCGTTTCAGGATATTCCATCTTACCTAGAGGCATCTTTACATCATCATTATCTTCATCCTAAAAAAAAAAAAAAAATAATAATAATAGATAAATATGTAATTTAAATCAAATTATAATTATTATTAACTACGGGAAACAGACAGAGAAAAATAGACTCCAGCGCGGGGATTTGAACCACCGGCCTCAATATTTCCAGTATAGCGCTCTAACCAACTAAGCTACGCAGGAGAATGAATTTCTCTGACGTTAATGATACCTTGCCCGAATTTAAAGCTTTCAATTTTTCCACAAGTCTGAGAAGTCAACATTAATGACAAAGAACTCAACCGAGAAATAACGCTTATAATTATAAAGTACCCAATTAGTAGCTGTACCTCGTACAGGTACTAATCAATTAGAAATTCATATTTTACAATTTTGGTAGTATTCATACTACGGAACTATTAAATTTTAAGTTTTAATTTAAATCAAATTATAATTATTATTAACTACGGGAAACAGACAGAGAAAAATACACTCCAGCGCTGGGATTTGAACCACAGGCCTCTATATTTCCGGTATAGCGCTCTACCAACTAAGCTACGCAGGAGAATGATTTCCTCTGACGTTAATGATACCTTGTCCCGAATTTAGGCTGGAGTGTATTTTTCTCTGTCTGTTTCCCGTAGTTAATAATAATTATAATTTGATTTAAATTAAAACTTAAACTTTCCGTGGTATGAATACTACCAAAATCGTAAAATATTAATATTAAATTTTAATTTAAATCAAATTATTATTATTATTAACTACGGGAAACAGATTAATTAATAATTTGATTTAAATTAAAATTTAATCGTTCCGTAGTATGAATACTACCAAAATCGTAAAATATGAATAAATATTTAATTAAACATCCATATACAAAATTTATTACGACTGCACCTCAGCAGAGCTATGCTTTACCCCCAAATTAAACAATAATTTTAATTTTAACCTCAAGAAATATAATTAAATTCAATATACAGTAATTCCTTTATATTCGGTGGGAGTTACGTTCAACAGTGTTCTGCTGATAACTGATAAGGGAACTTTTTTTTTAAGGAAACTTCTATAGGCGTGGTAGAATAAATTGGCTTGGATGAATCGAAATTGCATGTAACGAAGATTGTGATTCAAGACTCGGCTAAGTATAAGATTTTTTAAAAGATAAATCAACTGCAGACTTAAGCCATCAGTACCTGTAAAAAATCTTTCACTTGGAACCGTCTTGATCCACCGACCTCTGATTCAGCAGGTATAAGTGCTAACCATTGCACCACGGACGTAGATGATTTTTCAATACACAGAAATGGTATATAAGCGTAATATTATATACATTATAATAATATAACATTTATAAATGTTGTTTTCATGTTTTTTCTTCATTATTCGCTAAAATGTTTTAAAAATATTTTATTTTTCAATTAAATTCCATTTCTTAATCCTGAAATACGCAGTCTGTCCCAAAAATACGTATAAAAAAATCATTTTTTTTTTTTTTTAATTTTATATTTGATCATTTAAAACAATTTTGTCTCCCTCAAAGTACTCCCCCCTGATAAAACGCACTTGGCCCAACGCCAATTTTTCAATATAATTTTAATAACAGTTTTTTGTACTATTGACAACGGCTCTAAATTAGTTTCGGCTGCGCTTCCCCAAGACAGTATACAATAATTTAAAATTGACTCTACGAGGGTGTGGTATATAATTTTTAGTGTGGACTTGTTAACAAAGTTTCTTATCTGTATAAAACTGTAAAATGTTTTTCTGATTCTTTTGACTACCCAGTTGATATGGAGTTTCCAATTCAAGTTAGAATCAATCATTACCCCAAGGTATTTGATAGAGTCTACTTTTTCTAAAAGGGAACTGCATGTACAGGTGAAGTCTAACGGTCTAGTACATTGAGGTTGGTGTAAGATAAGTCTAGTCAAGTCGGGATGCGGTTGTCCTCTTACGTCATGTGAGAAAGTCATGTATTTGGTTTTAGCTAGATTAAGAGTAAGTAAGTTGTTGTCAAACCAAGATTTTATTTCAGTCGTTCAAGTGAAGTGATATATTTTATATTATTTTAAATGGAGCAGGCCAAGGCGTGAGTTTTAGGGAATAGTCCGGTACCCTCACTACTCGGCTCTTTTCTACAATCATCCTCTTTAACTATCAAATCATCATGTTTAACTATCAACTCATTACGATTAAATATTTTCTCAATATTCAATACATATTAATTGCAAGACGCTCACCTCAAAAATAAATAAAAAATATCCATTCCATAAAATAATTTATCTTTTCTTATTTGTTCGATTCATAGCACGTGGCAATTAAGATTTAAGAAGTAAAAAAAAAAAAAAAATTAGAAAACTTACGTAAATAGTTTTAGCGACCCTAATAACATGAGAGAAATCTGCCAACTTTTCGGAAGTCAAAATATCTGTGTCACTTATCACATCAACCCATTTCGACGGAAGTCTTTCTCCAAACTTTTCTTTATAATTACTTTCAATTTTATAAGCCCACAATCCGTTTGGAAAAGCTGTCACCATCTAAAAATAATAAATAAATATAATTTATATTACAGAAAAAAAAAAAATAAATAAAAGGGAAAACACTAAAACTGTAAGAAATAATTATGTAAGTCAAGACAAAAAAATCCATACCTAATATTTGTCTCTATAGTCAAAAGTTGTCAAAACCATCTATATTAAAAATGAGCTATTATTGACAATTAACTGATCAATTTGCTCACTTTGACTAAGTTTAACACAATCATATTAGAAACAACAAAGACTTGCCGTTACTGTTATCAATTTTTTTTACCACACATTATCAAATATTGATAAAGGAAACCATACACTATTCAATTTCTTGTAATATAATTTGGTCTGGGTTATATCTCTCATTCTCAAGTATAAATAATTGAATAAATAAATAAATGAATAATTTTTACATTCAATTTATTTTTTATTTGAAAGGATCTAGAATAATAAATATTTTTACTTTCTTCTTTTATAAAAAATGAGAAAGATGAAAAAAAATAAAATATATATATAAAAAAATAGTAAATTATGTTACTAGGCTACTAACAGAAGAGCCAACCTACTATTCTTTAAAAAAAAACTGTGTTTTCTGTTCTGTAACAAGTAGCAGTTTTTTTAACTGAATGATTCGACAGGTTAAAAGCTTTTTTAAAAAATATCAGAGAGTTTAAACAAGACATACTTTTGATTGCCGTGATACTTTAATTTTTATCGTCATTTTAAAATGTCGTATTACTTCATAACTGAGTTTAAACAAGACTTACAGAAAAGAGGTAGGTTACGTCTAACCAGGTTATATTTATGTTTTTGATTTCTCTTTTCTTGATTTTTCTTCTTTTTTTGAGATAAACACAAATAAATTAAAAAATAAAGTAAAAAGGTGATACGACAACAGTGACAGATTAAAGTATCACGTCTTTTCACAGCACGACAATTTTATACGTGCGACCTCGGCAAGACGTATAACATTAATTGCACTTCACGTCTTATTTAAACTCTCTATTATTTTAATTTATTTTGTTGAAAAATGTTATTTAAGTCATTTATTTTGTAGTATTAATAAACATTTGAATTATTAAAATAGTTACATAGCTATAGAAAGTTATTATGGAAATCAAAGAAAACATAGTTGGAATTTATGAATTGCACATTTAATTTTCATTATTATTTTTTACTATAAGATGTTATAAATCCTCTCCCCTACACTAGAGACATTTATCTTTGCCTAGTTGGCCCAACATTAAGTCCGGGAAAAGCTCAAGCTCTCATTGGCTACCCACGCCATTTGCTAGTTTTTCCCACGCTGTCAACTCACTAACTCTCGTTCGGGACAGACTTTAATATTAGCATATTTACCACTGTATTTATTAAATTTAATAAATAGAGGGGAAAAAATCCAAACTAACATTATATATCCTTTCGATGATGATATTGGGATTAGATGTAACAGGAATATAGTTAGAAGCCTCCTTGATTTTATTACTCATGTCTTCAAAAGCTTTTTTAGATACCGCCTCTTTGCTATCATTCATATTAGAAAATTCATCTGGGATTGTACTGTAGTCATATACTGACAACGTCTGAAACAAAAAAAAAAAAACAATATTTAGTTTTATATTAACACTATAAAAAAAAACCACACACACAGAAAAAAAACTTTTCCAATTTAAAGGCGTAAAATTTAATGATTTTTATGCTTTTAAAACCTATTATTAACCAATTTATTTCATTTTCCCCCCGTTTTTTAAATCTGTAAAAGTTGTTTTAATATTTTACAAGTATTAAAGTATCTATTTAGAAAAATTTAAAGAGTGCAGACAGTTGAAATTAATCTGGGGCTACCTGCAGGGTACATTTGAGGAACCATCAAACTTTCATAAAAATCGCATAAGTACTCTTGAAGATATAGGTGTAAATAAATGTATGTTTGTGCACATGTAGAAGAGAATCAAATGGGCGCATAAGGTTAAAAAACTTATATGGGACCAACAATGGGCTAATTATGACCTACCGTGCAAATTTCAATAAAATCAGACGAGCAGTTTTTAGGCTATGTTGGTTTGCAACAATTGAGGGACAGACTCACAGACAGACAGACAAAGGGAACCAAAAATGTTCCCTGATGTCTGAAACGGATTTCTGTCTAGGAATAGACCTGAAAAGTTTTTGTTCTCGGGAACGATCACATATCTTCTGTTACCTTCGGTAAGCTTGGAAGCAAAATTAACGCAATCAAAAACATAATAACCCACACTTAGAGTTATAATTTGAAAAAAAATAATTATAATTACAGTCTATAAGATTAGAGTTGGCACAATCGAAGGTGGGAAAAAACAAACGTGGAGGTAGTTTTGGGGTTATAAAAAGGGAAAATCAGTGTTGCCATGTTATATTTTTTTTTGTGGAACAGGGGTAGAGTAGGGCATTTTTTTTCTAAAGTTACATTCAAGATGGTGGACCAATAGAATCGTTTCCCTCTCAAAATTTTCCCGCCTTCGATTGTGCCAACTCTAATCTTATAGACTGTAGTCACAATTATTGATAATGTATAAAATGAATAACCAAAATAACTATTACACTCTGTTATCAATACACAAAACGAAAAAAAAAAAAAAAATTAAAAATTTTAGAAGAAAACTTATAACACAAAAATATATAACACGGACAATAATTTAATCAACCCTAGTAGTACTACAATTTACCAGGATAATTGCTTTTAACAATATACTCTGCATAAAAATAATTCAAAATTATAAAAGTATAAGTGTAAGTAAAAAGCAAGCTATTTAAGTCCTTAAGGGCCTCAGTATTATTGACAGTTAAAAATTACTTTGCTAAGTAATTTTGACCTGCTTGAAGCATAGTATAATAAAATGTAATAATACATAATAAATCAATATTGTAACCTTTTTACAACAAACAAAACAATACAAAAAAGACTTGCAAATTAGCAGTTAGGCGTGGCACCTTAGTATATATGAGGAGCTTAGTATCAAAGACAGACAAGAGCACATTTCAAAATTTTACAGGAGAGCCGAAAAACTGTAGCTGAAATTCTACAGGTGCTAGAGCAATGATTTTTTTCCTGTAGATTCTAAATAGACTCAAAACTAGTTAGAAGGACTGAAAACGTGAATTTCTTTGATATTTTAGCTGCTAAATGGAGTTAAAAAGTGGAGTTGTCCGCTTTTGAAACAAAAACAAGGTTTTGTCCGTTTTAGAAGCAAAATGACGTTGAAAATAATGGTTAGAATAATAATATTGGAGAAATAATTTTTTTTTTCACGTTTTTCAGAGTTCTTAGGGAGTAGTGCCCCCAAATTTAGAGCTAAAATTGATTTCTCGATTTCCCCTCGGGGTATCATTTTTCTAAACATGTATGACAAAATGGTTGGAGTAGGTATTCAGATGCTAAAGCCCGCAGTGCATCATAGGACCGAGTTAGTAAAATGCAGCCTCCTGAGTGGCTGTTTCGGTTATGTCCACTTTTGAAGCAAAACGTGTCTTGACTTGTCCGTATTTGAAACAAAACTACAAATATTATTGCATTTTTACCCCTTTTCTGGTCGTTTTTCATGCAAATGGATAGCAGAATCTGATGCTGCAGCCAAAAATCTATAAGAAACAATCGATAACTGAAATTCGGAAAAAATGTCGAATGTCCGTCTTTGATACTAGGCTCCTCATATACTACTAAGGATAATTTTAATTTAAAAAGCATCCAACCTTACCGACTTGATATGAAGTTCATTGTCTCATAAGAGCCTGCAAAGTGGCTGATACAAATAAAAAAACAATTTCCAAGAGGAAATGGATAGTCCAGTTTTTATATCTAAAAGAGTTTATGGAAGAATTACATGTATTGTATATTAATATAAGATCTACACTAAATACGCTAAACAGCTGATACGGTAGTGACACTCATTTAAATTTTGTTAATATATCATTTTACACATTTAATTTAATTTTTTCTATTACTAACTACCTAGATCTATGTATGTATAGAAAATTATATATAAATATGTATTTTCTCTGGGTCTTTCAAGGGTTAAAATAAATAATTTGCTTACTTCTTTTATTTTTTAAAAAACAAGCAGCTATAATTGGCCCTAACTAAGGGCTTCTTCAGGCGGGTAATACTTCCAAATAAACATTGTCTGATTTAGAATAAAATTACAATTTTTATCAGCTAAAAAATCACAGGGAAGTACTTGCGTCCAAGTACTTTTTAGGGTTTTGTAGAAGATTAAGCATGCCCGTTATGTAATTATGATTTTATTCTTCGATCTCAAGGGTCCGGGTTCGATCCCCCGGGGGATCACAATGTTTTTCATCGGTAATAAAGACTAGAAAAATTAATTTTTTCAGACCATTTCCATCGCTTCACCATAAGGTATAACCATGAATTATTTCGAAATTTTAGGACCACCCGTTATATAGTGGTTGGGGAGGGGGGAAATTTTTGGGGTATATTTTGACTTAAAAAATTAATAAAGAATGAAAAATTTAAAAAAGCAAATATATATTTGAATCCTACTCTCCACCAGCTTTCATATGATACCCAACTCAAAATTTTAAAAAAATAAAATTTTTGGCGCACTTCAAATTTTCGTGCCCAAAATTGGAAATTTTTTAAAATTTGGGATGAACTCCCGGAATTTTCATCGCCCCACAATAAGGCATTAGCATGAATTATTTCGAAATTTTAGGACCAGCCGAAGTATAGTGGTTGGGGGGGGGGGTAAATTTTTTTTTGGGTATATTTTGATTTTTTTACCCAATAAGGGATGCAAAATTTAAAAATGTATATATATCTTTGCGTCCTACTCTTCAGCAGCTTTCATTTGATACCCAACTCAAAATTTTAAAACAATAAAATTTTTGGCGCACTTCAAATTTTCTCGCAAAAATTTGGCAATTTTTTAAAATTTGTGATGAACTCCCGGAATTTTCATCGCCCCATAATAAGGCATTAGCATGAATTATTTCAAAATTTTAGGACCAGCCGAAGTATAGTGGTTGGGGGGGGGGAAATTTTTTTTGGGTATATTTTGATTTTTTTACCCAATAAGGAATGCAAAATTTACAAAAGCATATATATATTTGCGTCCTACTCTTCAGCAGCTTTCATTTGATACCCCACTCGAAAATTAAAAAAAATATAAATTTCTGAGTTTACAACATTTTTGCGAATTGCGCATGCGCACATTTTATTTTGAACTTCTGTATATTTTTCCTGTGGTTGGGTCAAAAAGTTACACCAGTATTTCAAATTTCAGCTCTATAGCTTAAACGGTTCGGGCCCTATGAACCAAAGAGCGACGGACAGACGGACACATCACCCTCGGCATAAGGGTTTTGAGAAGAATCTACAAAACCCTAAAAACGTTGTCAATAAAAAACACATAAAGGGGTTCTACTGTACCATGTAATACTAGAGCTGTGATATTTTTTTAAAATTTGTTTTATCTACGATTGATACTAAATATAAACATTGTATCTCTGTTTAGATGCGTAGAAAGTGATTCTTTACGTACTTGTATTCATTGCGCATGCGCGTCTCATAGTTCTGAAGAATTCCTCTTCTTTACCACGCTAGTGCGGTAAAGAAGAAGAATTCTTCAGCTTTACGCACGATTAGCGAGTTTGTTTACATTTAACAAAACTAATTTGCTATTCTTTTATTAAAGTAACGGTTTATATCGAGTTTTTAGTGAAAAACAATGAATGAATCAAGTGACTTTGATGAAAATGTGGAGAATAATACTCCTCCAGAAATAAATAATTCGGCAAAAAATACAACTCTATTTTTTTCTGTATTTATTATTTAAAATCTAACAATCGTAGATAAAGTACGGTACGCAACTCGTGCATTGCTCGTGTGGTTTTACTATTCTCGCTGTCGCTCGGGTGCAAACTCCACACTCGCATGCAAAATGCTACTTTCCGCACTCGACGCGTAATGTACTATTAATCTAATGAGAGATATTTGTTTTTATTGTTAATTATTCTTGTTATGGGAAGAGTGTTAAGGAAAAGGTTGTCAATATGTTATCAGGAAATTCATATAATATGAATGTTGGTTTTGAGATATTTTCCTCCTTAGGAATAGGAAAGGTAGCTGTGTAAGCACTAAAAAAGAATTTAAAATGACGATTTTGTACAACGAAAAAATTTAAATCTTAGATCTTGAATATGGTCCTCGAAAATGACTCAAAAGAGGAGTCGAAATAAAGCAAGATGATTTAGTAGAGTTTTTTTATATTAAAAATCCCTAAAGACTCACTAGAAGCAGCAATAGTTATTTATGCACCTAGGGAGAAAAGTAAGCCATTATTCCCTGAGCGAAAAAGTTGGTTCTTGAGGCAAAGCTGAAGGAACCATGGTCCCTAAATCCCTAGGCGAAGCCGAGGGAATTAGACTCTTTAGCTCCCAATTAGCTCCCGAGGTGCAGCCGAGGGAGATAATTATCGCGAGGGGAATAATGACACTTTACTCAGGAGTTACATACAATATTTTATCTCCAGTAGGAAGAAAATACACATTTTCATCCATTGCACAGTTTTTATTTATTATTTTAATAAATAACAATAATTATTAGCACTTTTAATAGCAGTTATAAGAGATTCAATATTAAAAACAAATAAGAATTGGAATTAAACTCAAATAGAAGGTTATTTAGATGCAGGTTATAAACAAAGATAAACATGGTTAAAAAAGCAGTGCCGCCAACCTGATTTCGACAACTTCATTACATTAGGCATTCATTTTCTACTATTTATAAAATAATTAAGTTGCAATCTTTACTTTTTCTCCCTACTTTTACTTTTTCTCCCTACTTTTTGAGTTCAGGGATGCAAAGACTTACTTTAGTCCCTCTAAACAAATTCAAAATCATAACTTTTTCTCCCTACTAGAGATAATAATAATTATTGAGGGATCACCAATCATCCACAATTAAAATCTTATTGCGATGTAATATTGAAATACTGTAAATGAATTACCTCGTTATCGTCAAAACTATATGAGCCACGTATAGTACAGCCGTAAACTTCAACTTTATTAGGTCCAATCCTAGGTAGAAGCCTGTACTCAGGCTCGGGCCATTCCTGTGCTTTGACAAGGTTTATAAACTTAGCAGTCAACGAGTCCTCACTGGGCGTACTGTTGTCTTTAATACTCATCAACTTGCTTCTCTGAGAGTGCAAACAATAAACATTAAACTAGGCTTACTTGAAAATATAGAAATACACAATTTTATCATTGATTACTGTGTGGTGATGGAAATAAGAATAAGGTGATATAAAAAAGGTGATATAAAGAATATGAAGGTGATATAAAGAAGAAGGTGATATAAAGATAAATTGGTTATACGTGAAGTCTCAAGCAAAAAGGGTTTCATTGGTATTGTGAACATGAAATTCGTATAAAGGGGGGGAGGGGCGCAAAATTTTGATGCTTTTTGACAAAATGGCACGAAAAATTAAACACTGTCCACAAGTGTTACATATTTTTGAAAATCTACTCTTCAATACCTTTCATTTGATACCTCACTCAATATTTAAAAAAACAATTTCCCGTAACAGGAATTAGCCGCCATTTTGGGTTCCCAGTTAATTCGATCAAGTTGCTTTTCTTATTTTTTTTCTATGGCCCAGCAGACCGCACATTTTGCATATTTATTTATATTTTTAGTAATAGTAGAAATATAGTTTTAGGGGGGGGGGGATACACGCAACATTTTGATGCTTTCTGATAAAATGGCACGGAAAATTAAACACTCTCCACAGGTGTTATATATTTTTGTAATACTCTTCAATACCTATCATTTGATACCGCACTCAGAATTTAATTCTTTTTAAAATATTTTTTCGCGTGACGTGAAGTATCCGCCATTTTGGATTGGACTAGATGATAATTTTGAGGTCGCGATATTTTTCCTGTGTGCGACGGAAAAAACGACCTTTTAATACTGGAAAGTTTCATGTTTCTATCTCTTTTGGATTCAAAAGTTATTGGGACCGTACAGAGTGACAGACAAACAGACACAGGAACGAAACTATAAGGGTATCTCTTTGTTTTACCAACGAAACCCTGAAAAAAAGAAGGTGATATAAAGAAGTGGGGGGAAGGGGGGGGGGTATGTAAAGTCCATTTAAATAAAATTAAACTTTCTTAATGTGTTTTATGAGCAGTAAGTATTAAAAAAAAAGTCTTTGCCTAATAAGATAGACCAAAAATAATAATTATGTTTAGACGCTCATGCAACAAAATGCTCACTGTAAGGAGGATAAAATGAAAATAAGTGATCATAGCAATATAAAAAAGTTAGAGACACATTTTATTAACAAAAGCAATTAACTATTAATTAAGTGCTTACATTACCAATAAAATTGATATTAGACTTATTAGTTAATAAGACGTAGATTTTAAAGTTTTTTAAGAAACATTAACCCTGGGGACTGCGCGGTCCTGTGAGGCCTAAATTTGAAATATAACTGTGAAATTGAGATAGATGTGGGTGCGATTGGAAGCTAGGATCCTAGCTACATTTCTTGCTGTTATCAAGAGAATCAGTCACTGTTAGTCATCGAACGTGATTATACTTCAATTCTGTGCCCATATTGTCCTGACAGGGGACCCGCGCCACTTTCACTTAAATTTTAGTATTTCACTTAAATTTTAGTGAAATTTATACATATAATACAAAATAAATTAATATGGTACCTGAATTTAAAAAAAAAATATATATATATATAAAGAAAATATTAAAAAAGTGAAAATTATAATTGAGACTGACTAATTTTGTGCTTATAAACTATGAAACTAAACAACGGTATTTTATAAATTAAAAAATAATAAAACCAATTTCAATATCTTTTATAATATTATGCCAAAATGATTTCAAGTTTATATTTATTTTTTCTTGTTGTGTGGGCATATAAAACAGATTAAGTCCTATCAGGGGTCCGCACCTCCTCGTGTCTGTATTAGACCACACGCACCCGAGGGTTAATAATATATGATGAAGATGTATCTTATTTAAAACAAATTGATTTATATTATTGTTGTTAGATGGTTAAAAAAAATATATATATATATTAAAGATTAAATTATTTTTATATTACCGCCCTGCTATGTTAAGAATCTTCTCCCAAATTAAATACATTAAAATAAAATAGAAAGCAAGTGATGATGAAATAATAATGATGTTTTATTTAAATGTATGTTATATTTTACTTTAATTTACGTAAATGAGCATTTTCCCTCCTATTCCTTTATCTGGGGACATACTGTATATAACAATTTTCATTAAAAAAATAAAATAAAATGTTAAAAAAAAATAAAAATAAAGCCACACATACCTTAATACTTCTGCGCCTACCACCTCTATAATAAGAGCCAGGTTTCATTGGTTTCGGTGGTACCAAATTCTAAACGCAACAGGAAAATACAACAAAACATGCAAAATACATCAATTAAAATAACACAAAAAACTAATAGATTAAAACAAACAATAGAAAGATTAAAATATAAGTTAGATATACATAATAATAATACAGTATTTCCCCTCATATCAGATATTAACGTGTTCTAAAACCTGCAGTAGTAGCTCAATCCGAGCATTATAAATAAATATAATGTATTACTAGCTGTTATTTTGAATATTTAAATATAAGCAAGCAGAAAATTAAGCAGTATAAATAAATCGGGCCTTTTTTCAAAAAAAATATTTTAAAAATATACAAAAATATTGCCATCGTTTTACCATTTTTTTTTGAATCCCAAGTGGCGTAAGGCCCCCCCCCCCCCCCCTTAGAGGATAATAAAATCCTACTAAAGGTCGACCAAGAAGTCATGGAAATCTGAGGAGTGCGCTGGTGTCGTTGTTTTGGTGTCATGTATAGTCAGTTTTTAATTAAATAGACCACTGTCAAAAAACACAGTGTTGTTCTTTTGTTAATAATCATTTTATTTTTGATAACTTCTATATTTTTTTAATATTTTTAGCAAAAGGCAACACTGTATCTGATAAGAAATCACTAATAATATACGAGAATATCTTTATGTTATTATTTATTGATTATTCATAATAATATTCTTTAAATCTAAATAGATTTTCTTCTTTCTTAATCTATTTTTTCTTCCTCTTTATTTCTGAGTTTGATTCGTTATTTTTTTATTTCTGTTTGTAAATAGTTTGTAAATTTAAATCAAATTATAATTATTATTAACTACGGGAAACAGACAGTGAAAAATACACTCCTGTGCCGGGATTTGAACCACGGGCCTCTCTATAGTTTGTAAACTATATCTAGTCCTATAATATTAAAAGTAGCTTTGTATTACAATAAAATTAATATCTATTTTATAACTTAAAATTCCGTTATAAAATAATGAGATTCTAAGAAAGTTTCACTGGTTATTTTATTTATAAAAAATATAATGGGGAAAAACAAACTAGAAATTTGCTAATATTATTTTGATTAATTGTCATGGAGAGCAATCATTTTTATACTAACAAATACATATCAGGTTTGGTCCAACCCCGTTATTTGTAGCGTCTTTTGCATTTGAATCATCCCGTGGATTTGTGGATCGTACAAAAATAGTTTAGGACAGTTGTGACTATAATTTGTACTGTAACTGTATAAAAACAAACAAAACAGGAAACCTAACAGATTGGAAACCTTCCTGTTGTTATTCGTGAGATTTGACATAACTGCGCATGTCATACAAACTAGAAATGGGTATTGACTGTACTTACTTCGGCAATACGCGGAAGTCCCGGCTTAAAAAACGAATGTAAACTTTCAGTTTCTCCCGTGTTCATGACTTCTTGGTCGACCTTTAGCTTGGAATATTATACTACTATAACACTGTCAAGGGGCCCCCATTCAGTTCTGAAGGCAAATCCTTTTTTAGTTGCTCGTCAATTTTATTTTGGCAGGGGGCCCCCCGAAAAGTTCTTGCGGGGAGGCCCCCAATGTCCTAGTTAATAACTATAGTTAATTTTTCATCCCGTTATCATAGAATAAAGAGGATGGGTATAAAGCTAGTTGCACAAGAATTCAGTGAGTCTGGTGGGTGGGCTACCAGGATGATTTAGATTTTCAGCATGTTTACAGCTTTGCCAAAACTCGTTGCACCCAAATTTGTATCCTTGTCCATGAGACAGGGTCTCTTCCATGAACTGAAACTTAAGATGGCAACGCATTCCAGTGGGTCTGATGTTTTTAAAGAGTGAGAATTTGACTCGGCACCCGCCACGAGTATCACTGAATGTTTGCTTCAGTCTATGCTAACAGAATGAAAAAAATTAACAAAACATTGGGAGAAATTAATCCTGAAAGGAGAGGGGGGAACTATGCAGAAATACGGAAAAAAATACATTTGGTGTTGCGGGACACTTACATATGAACGAAGTTCCTTATGCTTTTCATTAAATATAAATTATAATAACTACTTATACATGGCAGAGTTAGAAAAGAGACAAAATTAAAACTATTTGTGCTTAGTGGAGTTAAGGCAAAATTAAAAGAAAAGCATTTTTTTAATCATTGAAGCGAGCATCTTGCAATAAAAATATGTATTGAATATTGAGAAAGAAGTTAATTATGATGAGTTGATAAGTTAAAGAGGATGGTTTTAGTAGGTAGGGAACAGGACTGTTCTCTCCTACCCAGCCAACTCAATTTAAAATATTATAAAATATATCACTTTACAACACAAAAACTTCTGCTTGTATCAAGTTGAAATTTTACATGCCTGTTTCAATTGTACTTTAGAGGATGTGTATGAAGTTTTATTAAAAAGTTATTAGACGGCGGAACCGAATAGTTCTTACTTAATTATATTTACAACTGTTATGACAACACTTCCTCAAGTGTATGTAACTAGGTATTTCTTCTTATACTTAATCATTGTCCTCTAAGTGTTGAATTTATTTTTGATGTAACGATGACACTATTAAATAAATTATGTTGTTTAAGCTTGAAAATGGCTGGGTAGGCCGAAAAGTTGCCAAAAACAAAATGGAATAAATCTGTGTTTTTCTATATACCCTGAAGGATCCACCTCTACAGTTATACTAGTTATTGAGGGTAAATTTACAACAAATTTCAGATACAAAGGTTACATTAGAATGTAAGAAATCGGTAAAAATTTTGTTTTCTATATTTTAAACGTTTAGCTCTGCTTTAATAAATTTAGCGATCTTTAACACTTCATAGCGGTTTTGGTGTTATATGTCTCATTGAATAGATGAAGGTAGAATTTTTTCAGATCCTGAAAATCTAATTTTATATTTGAAGCTTACGTTTATGCGAGTGTTGCGTGCAAACGTTTGGGTGGATAACGTTGTCCAAGGAACTCGTCCTGGGCAGTGGTAAAATGAACATGTGTACCAAATTTCAACTAAATCGGTCAACTATTACTCAAGTTATCGTCATCGATCGATTTTGTTACGGTCGGTTTTTTAAATTCACTCCCAGGCTCCAGACGCTGTAACCATAAGGAGCTGTGTGCCATAAGGAGCTTCGTTCCAAAAATCATTACTCTTGTTTTTTTAAAAAAATGAATTATCGAAAAAGGTCCGTTGTTATTATTTGATCGGCCCAAGTATTAAAAGATTCAGCAACTTCTTTACACACTTAGTTTCTTTTAATTAAAAGAACCTTGATGTTTCCTTAGCATCAAGCCCATTGTTACACCATAACATAGTATTTAAAATATAGGGGTGTTTCTATATGTTATATGTCTCTATATGTTGCATGGGGTGTTTCTAAACTATGATTTTTCCCTAATTTCAGTAATAACCCCACATGTTCAAACTGGCCTAGCTGCTACTGGTCTATACGTACCATATACAGTGAAAAAAAAAAAACCACCAGTGTCAAAGCATGCAATTGTCAAATCAATCAGTGGTGGTTAGGCCCTATTTGATAGTGATCTCTGTGCATGGGCTTAATGTTACAATTCAAAGTTACTGATTAATTTTAAAAAAAAAAGTCCAGTCATGCACCATGACTTAATGAGCGAATTTTCAAAGAAATCTGCGTATTATTAGCTTATGATAATATAGGAAAATTTTGGTTTAGAATTTGCATGGGTGGAAAAAAAATTTGGTACACAGGGGTACAAGGTACAAAAGTCAAAATCGTATTTACCCTTCAAGATGCATGTCGTTAGAAAGCTCTTTAAGAGTACAGTAATTGTTGTTGCGTACACTTTTATCATATTTTCAATTAAAAGGGGGGTAAAATGGAAAAAAACACGTTTTTATGCTATTTTTGACCCTAAATTGTAAAAATTTGACCCCTAAATGAATTCCAAAAATTCTGGCCAACGAACTCATCCTTTCTTTTGATATTATTGACATTTTAAAATTGTTTGAAATTTTTAAGTGCATCCTAAGGGGAGATATCGTCTGGAGTGACACATATATACATACATATATACATACATACATAAAAAAAAAAGTGTTAAATTTTAGGAATCGATTCAGAATGGTTTAAAACGGATTTCCATGGAAAAATTTTTCAAAAATTCGCATCACAAAAATTTTGAAGCCATTGCAATAGCGTAATTTTCTTTGAAAATTCGCTAATAAAATCAAACAAACAATGAAACAGGGCATCCCAAAAAATGGGATTCAAGACACACAATTAAAAAAAAAGGTAAACACGGGGTGAAACATCAACAATATTTCAACATCAGAATTTAATTCCTAGAGAGGTGGAACATGTTTCACTTTAAGGCTCTAGCTCTAAGGTCCGATGCAAACAGAAAAGGTTTGGCCACATGTCTTTTTTTATTTATATTGAGATAAAAAAAATACAGGGGAACTACTGCAGTAAATAAATAGTTGCAATTTTTATATAATTAATCCCCCCCCCCCCCTCCACCCTTAAGTAAAAATAAAATTATTTATAATTAGTTAGCTTAATACCACAAACCAAATAAGTGCAAAATTAAAAGAGCAAATAAAAGTTGTAACACTTACCGCTGGTACAAAGGCAGTCTGAAGGTTGATTGGCGAGAAGTAGATATTTGGTTCTGGAGTTTGGAGGACATTAGAAATAGGAATTGGAGAAGCAAACAAAGAAGAGTTGACGATTGGGGCATAAGGACCTGGTTTCAACACGGGACTTTGAGGAGTAGGCGTTTTGAGAATAGGACTTTGAGGAGTAGGCAATTTGAGAATAGTACTTTGAGGAGAAGGGGCTTTGAGAATAGTACTTTGTGGAGAAGGGGCTTTGAGAATAGGACTTAGTGGTGGTTTAGAAGGTTTAGAAACAGAATTTTGTGTCGGTGTAGATATGATTTCCGGTTCTGCAAATGTAATTTTACCATTTTTCTTAGCCGGTCCTTTTCCACCAGGCGGAGGAGATTTTGGGTTTGCTTGTTGGGAGAATTGTTCTCTATGATTAATCTGAGAGTCTTTATTTGAGGATTGTTTATTTCTTTGTTTAGATTGTGACTGTTTAAACGATTGTTTAGGTTCAGGAGAGAGGGGTGATAATGTGGGAGAACTGCTTCCAGAGCTGGAATCACCGGCAGGTCTGCAGTTGGAATAATGATGTACTTCCCTGGTAGCCGGTGGCCTAGATGGTAAATTGTTGTTTGTCTCGACAAAGTCCATTCTTTTGAAAGACTGCCTTCTGGGCGGAGGACCGTTTCTATAATTCCCTCCTCCTCGGAACCCACCACCAGATGGTGGCTTATTTGATATTACTCTTCTCTGAAAAAACTGAAAAATAATTTTACATTAAACATCAGTACAAAAAATGCAGACAAAACTTTCTCACATACTTTCAACAGTTTCTCAATAAATAATACCAACAAAATACTTTATCTCTATATATATTGTGGTATATCAATTATTTACCACATATTAGGTTTGTGAAATATATGTAACTTAATCTATTTTTAATTGATAAAAAAGCTAAAGTAAAAGTATATGAACCCTAAAATTTTATGAATCCTAATTTTTTGGATGTAGATCTTAATTTAGATTTTTTATTACTTTGTACAGCACTCAATATTTAGTAATCATGCGATGACATCAGAATGTAAGCTTTTTTCTCGAGGTGCCTAAAGACGACGTAAAATGGACGTTTATCACCTGTAGAGGTGTTATAATACTTATAACACAGTCATGTATGTAGTTTTAGTTTAAAATTTTCTCTTTTCATGAGAAAACTCGATATGAGTTATTGATGGAAAGTCTTGGAGGTTTAAAGTTAATTTTTTTTACTAGAAAACTTGTTTTTTTTTTGTTTTTTTTTTTGTTTTTTTAGTAGAGCGTCACCTCGCCGATTCAGATCGTAAGTTTTAAAATTTACATAAAAATTTCATTTTTTTTAGTTCTGAGTAAAATAAAGTTGGTTCTTTTTTTTATCAACCAAACTAATTAAGTTGGTTATTTTTGGATTTATTCCCGAGCCGTATCTTGAAAATGAATCTTTATACCTAATCTTAAATCAAATCTTATACCAAAAATCTGGATGCAAGTCTAGTTTCATCACATATCGTCCGCCTACATCATTTTCAAAAAAAGAGTAATAATTTATTAATGTTTGAGGAAAGTTTTTCCCTCCATTTTTATTTAAGAGACGCTACCATCTGCCATGTTGGCCGATTTTGTCAAATTTTAACCTAACTTTCTTGAAAGCGTCATTTTTTTTTTAGAAATTATTATAAAATATAAAACAATTAGTAAACATAATTTACCAATAATGTACAAGGGTTTATATAAATAAAATTTTAAAAATTATTGATTTTATTAAAATAAATTATTAACATACAAAAAATTAAAAACCTAATGATCTCTACCGCAATAATATGTAAGATGTTTTAAAAAAGAAAATATAAGTGTATTTTGTTTGTTCAAGAATGTAAAAAGATAAATAAAGATATACAGACTTATTTATATTTGTCGGGAAATAATTCAAAATTTGATGTTTCATTATTTTATAGTAAGATCCTTTTCTTTAGCTACTTGTCAAGGACCTTATTATTACTACAATATACACTAAGAATATGAAAAACTAAGAAGAAGATAAAAATAGATTGAGTTGACTAACCCCACTTCGTGAAGGTCTTTTCCTTGCAGTGGGTTTCTTCTGAGTCTTAATCATGGCAGTGATATGTTCAACACTGTTAGTTTCAGCTACAACAAGGCGCCTGCCTCCCCTCGTAACTACCTTCAAGCTTGAGGAGCCCTTGATAAGGTCTTGTAAGCTTTTGAATCCAAGGTCTCGCCATGGAATGTTAGATCCCATCAACTGTCGAAACTCATCTAAAAGTAGAAGTAAAATTATAATATACATCTCGAACATATTACGGTATTCAGCTTTAAAGCTCTTGCAATTCGGGTAGCTATAAAATTAATTAAATAATAAAAAAATACAAGTTTGAACAAAATAAAATTTTTAGTATATTTAAATATAAATTCTTTCAACATTAAGGTCTTTACATAATTATTTAACATAAATTGGTAGAGATTAGGCTTTTATTATTCTTTATAATTAAACAATTAAAATTCTTTCATTAATATTTTTAATTAAATTTTCTTATTAAATTTAATATATTTTTTATTTATATATTTTTCTATTTATATGAACCCTTTATTTAGTTTATACATATAATTAAATAAATTATAATATTTAGAGTGAAGCTCTGATCATACTCGTAAATTTCTGTTGTAATACAAACAATGTGTCGTGATAGCGTGGTTTGGTGATTTTTGGAGGGAAACCAAATTCTAAGAAAATTTGTATTCTTAAATGCTGTAAGATGAATTTATTCTTGTTGAAGTTAATGATGAACGTTGTATAGATCATTAATACCAAGTCAACGATCCAAAGCGTGAAATCACAGCAAAAACAAATAGAGTCTTTTAATATAGAGTTGTGAAGCTAAGTAAATGTAGAGTTAAGAGTAGAGCGTAATAGAGTAGTGTAAAATAGAGTAAAGTAGAGTAAAGTAGAGGTAGAGTAAAGTAGAGGCCCTGGAATAAATCCAAAAATACCAAAAATCAGACACTAATAAGATTTAAGTCTCAATACAATACTTGTAAAACTCAACAAAAAAAAATCAAATTTATAAAACATAAAGTTTAAGACTTACGATTAGCATCGGCTGTAGACAACTCTAACGAAATAAATTTTGAGTAGAATAAAAAAAATTATTTATTTTTGTGACTCCCACGAGTCTTGACTCAACAACAAATGAGTTTAACACAAACTATATACTACATATACGACCTGGATATAAAATTTTACATCTTTCGATGGACTTCTCGTACACACGTCACGCCAGTCTCGTGGCTGCAAGGTAAGTAAGGAGCGTTCCCCCTACCACGACCCTTCCACCGTCGCCTAACATTTTAGGGACATCGCGCATGTCTAAAAAAAGGTTCACGCCCTAGTTGTGACGTCATAGAACAGTTTATCCAATATATAACTTAATAAATACTAAAATAATAATTAAATTAACATTAATATTCTTCATCAAAATAATTAAAAAGGGTTCATTAGCATATTCTTAAATTTTACTATTTTAAATTATTATAATAATTATTTATTACAGTACATTTTACTATATTTATATGTGGTATATTTCAAGATACCACATTTGCCCTCTCTTTTTGGTTTTAAAATTTTTTTATACAGAAAAAAAAAAAACAAACATAAAAAAAAATTTTAAAGTCACATAAAACGACTAACAAAACATGACTAAATAAACTTTAGCATTACCAACTATAATCAATATCACATACTCATTTCTTTAAGCATTGATTTACTTATGATAAAAAAAAAATTTATTTTATTTTTTTTTTTAAAAAAAAACATTGAAGTCCAAAATAAAAAAAATGTAAATTATATAAAATTAAAAAAAAAGATAAATAAAGCTCCTTAGTTCACATATTTGGTGAAACCAAAAAAAAAATAAAATCATTATATAATTAAATAAAAAAAATTTTTAAAAAATTACAAGTCCACATTGACAAAAATTTTTCTAAGTCCACTTTAACAAAATTTTTATAAGTCCACTTTAACAAAATTTTTCTAAGTCCACTTTGACAGAATTTTTATAAGTCCACTTTGACATAATTTTTCTAAGTCCACTTTAACAAAATTTTTATAAGTCCACTTTAACAAAATTTTTATAAGTCCACTTTAACAAAATTTTTCTAAGTCCACTTTGACAGAATTTTTATAAGTCCACTTTGACAAAATTTTTATAAGTCCAGCTTCAACTAAAAAAACGGTAAAATTAAAAAAATCAAAATTTCAAGTTATTTAAAAAATTCTTTCAAATAAAACTAATGCAGCTCTTTAGTCATATTTACTTGAGTTAAAGAAAGTTCTAGCACAAAAATTAGTATTTTTCTTAAAAATTACAAAAAAAAAACTTAGAAAAAAATTTCCAAAAAAAAAACATCATATTTTGTCTGAATTCTATATAAAATTCTTACCATCTTACTTTTTATATAATTAAATAATAAAATACAAATTATAAATCATTATATTAAAACTAACAAATAATAAACGAAATCATGTGTTTAAACACAGCTTGTAAAATAAAATTAACATTATTTGTTTGGATTGTAGCCCAAACGTCACTTATTCCTACATACATTTTTATTACATTTTGGTTTGGACATTGTCCCTAACCTGTCTTAAAACTACATAAATTTGTGGGAAAATCCTCTTTTGTACATTTGTTCTTTCATAATAACCCGAGAACTCATAGAACATACCTTAACCATAAAAAAAAATTATATTATATTATATATTGTTTTTATATATATTTATTAAAATTCAACTGGGATTTTACATTCTCTAACATTATATCCTTTCAACATAGTTGTGTGAAATTTACCTCGACATCTTCCATCTTTAGTTAAAATTTCATAAATTGGATCTTTAGATTCTTTTCCTATTACATATGGTCCTTCATAAAGTGGTAATAATTTTGCATTTATTCTCTTGTCACTGTCACTAACTCGTAAAGCTTTTACCAGAACCTGGTCACCTATATTAAAATTTTTAAATTTTTTATTTTTAGCAAAATAATTGTTTCGATAATTAGCACACTTCTTTAAATTATCTTTTATGACATTAAAATTTACTTGTTTACAATTTTCTGAATAAGGTAAAAATTCACTCCATAATCTATGGGGTTTACATTGGAATTGAACTGTAGATGGGTTATTTAAAATGCTGCGGTGAAAGGTATCATTTAAATTCTTTTCAATATTATTAATATGTTGAGTCCAACTACCATGGCGTTCTAACATTAAAACTCTTAAAGCATTACCTAATTGTTTATTTACTCTTTCTGCTAGATTAGCCTGTGGATGCCTGATGGGCGTTAATACATGGTTTATATTTAACTTATTTATACCGGCAACCCATTCATTTGAAAAGAACTGAGTTCCATTGTCTGTTAATAAGGTTTTAATTTTACATACATTTTTACAATAATCTTTAATACATTTAATTGCCAAAATTCCAGTTTCTCTAGTTAAAGGATAGAGCTTTACATATTTTGAAAAATTATCAGTTACTACAAAAATATATTTTAATCCACCTTTGCCAGTAATCAGAGGTCCGAAAAAATCTGCAGATACATATTCTCCTGGTTGATTTGGTATAATTGATTTTAATGGTGCATAGTTTATTTTATTAGAGTCTTTGCTAATTTGACAAACGTGACAACATCTGATTTCTCTAGTTATATTTTTCTTTAAATGTTTACAATAAAAATCTTCCTTAATCATCTCATAACATTTTTGAATTCCACAGTGACCATACTCCTCGTGAATTCTCCATATGAATTTATCTATAATATTTTCAGGTATGACTAACTTTTTACCCGTCACCTGGTCAATATACAAAACATCATTAATTATTACATATTCAGGAAAATCGTTAATATTATTAATTATATTACTACAATATGGATCCAAATTTTGGTAATCTTGCATACTAGCTATAAAATCAAAAGGATTATCATACTCTAATTGATTCAACACATAATTATTATTTTCTTCATTATTAACTACTTCCATAATTTCCATGTCAATGTTACTTTCTTTACAGATTAACGGTTGGTAATTTAACAAGTGATAATTTAAACCAAAAATTCTAATTTCTTCATTCACATAACAATTCTTAAATTTTACTTTACCTTTGGTCTCATTCACTCTAAATTCAAAAAATTTATCTTCATAACTAATAACTCCTTTTACTGCATTAAATACATCCGTTCCAAATATGACTGGATAACTCAAACTTGGTATTACTAAAAAGTTAATATTTAGACACACTCTATCTAACACAACCTCTAGAAAAACTTGGTTTTGTACTGCACATAATTTTTTTTTATTTGCACCAGACACTTTTACACCCTTCACTGGAAGATGACATATATTCTTATTTTTTTTTATTAAAGATTTGAACACACTATCATTTATACACGAAACTTCAGCTCCACTATCTAATAAAATATTAATTTTTTCGTTTTCTATTAAACCATCAATACTAGGTAATTCCTTTATATTCTCCTTTTTCTCAGGCACTTTTAAATCATCAAACTGGAAATTTTCAAATACACTATTGACATTACTATTTTCTAATATATCATCCTTTTCAAATAATAAATCTAAATTCAAACTTTCCAAATTATTTTCATACAGATACTTGTCTTTATCACGATGTTTATTTTTATACTGATTCTTATCACCTTTATCTTCTTCTTTTTTATTCACGATTTGTAAGTCTACATCATTTTTCTTGCAAAAATCCCTAAATCTTCTGTTATCATGAATATTTTTATTTTTATAATCATGTTTTATATTTTTATATCTTAAACTATTTTCATTTTCACACTCTACATGATTTATCTTAACTGATTTTTCTTTTTCATCAGGCTTCTTATAGTTCGACCTATTATATTGTCCATTATTATAACCATTAGAATTATGACCATTTTGCCCTGAACGATGCCGATCGTTACCATCGTATTTTCTCCAACCTTGCACATAATTATTGTTATTTCGTCTATTTCCATCTGTAATAGGCTTAGGTCCATTGTTATTATTATGATTTGCGTGATGATAATTATGGTTTTGACTATTAGGATTTCCTCCATACTGCCTATTATTAACATTCCTATCACATAATTCTTCTACATTAAATTCAGTCAAAAGTTCTACAAAATCTTCAATCCTATCAATACGGGTACTTCTAAAAACATAATAAAAGAAATTTCCGAAATGTTTCCCTATGTATGTAAATATTTTTCTATTCGTTGTTATATGATCGTCCGTAAATACGCTTTTAGCTTCGTTGTACAATTTATGTGCATACGTTAAAGGATTAATTTGTCCGTTATACTTTCCGTATAAAATCCGACCTCTTATCTGTTCCTGAATATTTTCACTCCAATATCTTTTTTTAAATCTAATTACAAACTCACTCCATGAAATATTCTCTTCAACAGAAAATAACCAATCCTCGGCAGATCCGGTAAATGAATTTTCTACGATATATCTATAGTCTCCTTCTAATCCATTTCTAGTGATATATTTGTCTAATTTACTAATAAAAATTAAAGGGCCATTAAGCTCAGAACTTTCTCCATCAAAATGATATAAAAATTTTTCTACGTTATTCTGACGAGTTGCATTACTAATTTCACTCCTAACAAGACTATCTCTAGTTACTTCTACATTCGTGTTATATTTATTTTGTTTTAACTCCCTAACTTCTTTCGACAATTCTTTAATACTTTCTAACAATTGGAACATTACATCATTATTGTTACACTGATTCATATTGTGACTCTGTTCAAGGTTTACTTCAACTTCGACCCTATTTAAACTTTCGTTAGACGCATTAAGATTAGTATTATTTTTCGACATCATTCTGGTTACAACCATTAATGTAATAAAAGAAAGAAAAAAAGGTTCATATAAATAATACTCGCTTTAATTAATAATAACTGAACTTCCAAAAAAAAATTTTTTTTTTTTTTTAAAAAAATTACGTAAAATATTTCTAAGTTTTTTTTTTAAAATTTTTTTTTATAAAAAAAAAATAAATTCAAGTTGGGCCAATTTCAAAAAGTCCCTGTCAAACGGGTAGCCAAAATACGGTATTCAGCTTTAAAGCTCTTGCAATTCGGGTAGCTATAAAATTAATTAAATAATAAAAAAATACAAGTTTGAACAAAATAAAATTTTTAGTATATTTAAATATAAATTCTTTCAACATTAAGGTCTTTACATAATTATTTAACATAAATTGGTAGAGATTAGGCTTTTATTATTCTTTATAATTAAACAATTAAAATTCTTTCATTAATATTTTTAATTAAATTTTCTTATTAAATTTAATATATTTTTTATTTATATATTTTTCTATTTATATGAACCCTTTATTTAGTTTATACATATAATTAAATAAATTATAATATTTAGAGTGAAGCTCTGATCATACTCGTAAATTTCTGTTGTAATACAAACAATGTGTCGTGATAGCGTGGTTTGGTGATTTTTGGAGGGAAACCAAATTCTAAGAAAATTTGTATTCTTAAATGCTGTAAGATGAATTTATTCTTGTTGAAGTTAATGATGAACGTTGTATAGATCATTAATACCAAGTCAACGATCCAAAGCGTGAAATCACAGCAAAAACAAATAGAGTCTTTTAATATAGAGTTGTGAAGCTAAGTAAATGTAGAGTTAAGAGTAGAGCGTAATAGAGTAGTGTAAAATAGAGTAAAGTAGAGTAAAGTAGAGGTAGAGTAAAGTAGAGGCCCTGGAATAAATCCAAAAATACCAAAAATCAGACACTAATAAGATTTAAGTCTCAATACAATACTTGTAAAACTCAACAAAAAAAAATCAAATTTATAAAACATAAAGTTTAAGACTTACGATTAGCATCGGCTGTAGACAACTCTAACGAAATAAATTTTGAGTAGAATAAAAAAAATTATTTATTTTTGTGACTCCCACGAGTCTTGACTCAACAACAAATGAGTTTAACACAAACTATATACTACATATACGACCTGGATATAAAATTTTACATCTTTCGATGGACTTCTCGTACACACGTCACGCCAGTCTCGTGGCTGCAAGGTAAGTAAGGAGCGTTCCCCCTACCACGACCCTTCCACCGTCGCCTAACATTTTAGGGACATCGCGCATGTCTAAAAAAAGGTTCACGCCCTAGTTGTGACGTCATAGAACAGTTTATCCAATATATAACTTAATAAATACTAAAATAATAATTAAATTAACATTAATATTCTTCATCAAAATAATTAAAAAGGGTTCATTAGCATATTCTTAAATTTTACTATTTTAAATTATTATAATAATTATTTATTACAGTACATTTTACTATATTTATATGTGGTATATTTCAAGATACCACAATATGTCGTCAAAATTCTCGTCATGGAATATTAGATCCCATCAACTGTAGAAACTCATCTAAAATTAAAATATGTATAATATACGAGAGTTGGTCAATAAGTAAGGTCTCCAACAGTCTAGCTCAAGCTGACAACATCGGATAAGAGAGGTGGCAACACTGCTGAGTCATCCCCCCCTCATTCAAACCAACCATCGCTGAATCCTCTGAAACTTTTAGTTTGCCAACTAGAGCTGTTTGAAATGGATCCCCCTATTTCCGTCCCCATCAAGTGGGGCCTCTGCGAAGTCATAGAGGTTCTTACAGTGAAAGATGTTCTGCCAATTAAAATTCACAGACAGCTTTGCGAAGTTTATGAAGAGGGATGTTTGGACATAAAAAAAATGTGCGTAAATGGGTTCATGAGTTTCGAAAGGGCCGGACAAATATTCATGATGAAAAGCGAAGAGGGAGACCAACAACATACGTCACAGATGAGATGGTGGCAAAAGTCAATGAATTGGTGCAACAAGATCAATGTGTAACTACTCGTGAACTTTGTTTATTGCTTCCTAACATATCTAAAGGTTCCATACAGACCATTTTGAATGACAAATTGATGTTCCATAAGGTTTGTGAGATAAGGTACCATTTTGAATGACAAATTGATGTTTCATAAGGTTTGTGAGATAAGGTACCATTTTGAAAGACAAATTGATGTTCCATAAGGTTTGTGAGATAAGGTACCATTTTGAAAGACAAATTGATGTTCCATAAGGTTTGTGAGATAAGGTACCATTTTGAAAGACAAATTGATGTTTCATAAGGTTTGTGAGATAAGGTACCATTTTGAAAGACAAATTGATGTTCTATAGGGTTTGTGAGAGGTGGGTTCCAAGGCAGGCATGTTGACAAAAGGTGTGTTGCTACTGAAAGACAACGCCTGTCCTCATGTGGCAAACTCCACAAAGAACCTTCTGATCAAGTTTGGTTGGGACATAGTGACTCATCCACCATACAGTCCAGAATTGGCACCTATTGATTACCATCTTTTCACCTCCCTTAAAGAACACTTGGGTGGCAAACGCTTTGATTATGATGAAGAAGTCAGGAAGAGGTGCAAAAGCTGGCTTAGTGACCTGGCGGGAGATTTCTTCGACACTGGTATTAAAAAAACGCCTGAAAAACTACAAAAGTGCTTGGATCGAGAAGGCGATTATGTTGAGAAATAGTTGATATTTGTCCTACGAAATAAAATTATTTTTATTTTAATACAAGTTTTTTTTTCAATTTTTTAAAAATGTGGAGACCTTAATTATTGAACAATCCTTGTAGAATTAAAAGTAGTTTAAAAAAAAATCCCTATCAACACACCAACTCAATAAAAGCTAATTACAGAACAGAGGATTGATCACTTTACATATCAACTCATACGATTATTGGCTTAGTGACCAGGCGGGAGATTTCTTCGACACTGGAAGTGTCAAAATAAAGTGCTTTGTTCGGAATGGCGATTATGTAGAGAAATAATTCATAGTTGTCTTACAAAATAATATTATTTTTATTTTTAATACATGTTTTTTTGATTTTTTAAAAATGTGGAGACCTTACTTATTAACCAACCCTTGTATAACTTGAAGTTATGTCCAAATATTTTATTTTCTTAAAAAATGCAATATAGTCAGCAAGCTTGTATCTAGAGGCCGATTCTGTAACTTTGAAACCTCCCTTTTCATGTTGTTATATATCAAATTGTTAAATAACTTTGTCTGTTGTTATATAAGGAGAAATTGATATATAAGGTTTAATATATATCCACTCAAAATTGTTGTTGATATAATTCGTCAGGTTATGTTGTTATATTATCAAATGCTAAAAACCATAACAAAGTGACGCCATTATTGACGTTTTCATTCCCTTTTCTTGTTTTCTAATTGAAATAACTATAAAATGGCCAATAAAAAGGACGCTGTCAATCCGTAGTTCATTATACGGTCACATACAGTGCTGGCATCACTTTACAGATTCACTACATTATATAACAACACTTTGATATATAGCGATGTTTGATATATAATGTCACAGTGGATATATATAAAAAAAAGTTACAGAATCAGCCTCCTGGTAACAATTTTTTTAAAAAAAAAATAATAAAATTACAGTTATAAATTTAAAAGATACTAACTATTAAGACGATCTTCATCAACACCATCTGGATTTGATATGACGCAAGCCTTCAGCGTGCTGATCACTGCATTTAAACTGGGACTGGCCATCTTACAGTGCTTTCTAAAAAAATAAAAATAAATAAATAATCTTAAGTTTTAACACTAGTTAAAGTTAAACTACTATTGCCAATATTAAAAAATTGAAACATAATAAAAGGCAAATGAAAAAAAAAAAATAATAATAATAATAAAAACATTTAAATTAGTTAAAAATGTATTTAATTTTATAAAACTTTATAATTAAAAATATTAATTTATTATATAAACTTTCATATGAAAAAATAACATGACTTCCAAACTAATTTTAAACCTGTTGAAAAATAGCTACTGTATAATATACTCGTAAAAAAACAATAATGTTTCTAACAGCCCATTGATTAGATAAATGAACAATTATAACACAATATCTAAATCGCAAAGCTTTAATAAAAAAATAAAATAAATAAACTGATAAAAAAAAAGAGAAACAAGTTACGCAGTAGAAAAATAAATCTCTTTATACAGACATAATTATTCCATTAATTTATTAATGAAATTATAATAATTGATATAAATTAATGTGTATAAACTTTACCAAATATGAATTCTATAAACTTAATAATCTAACCATTGAATTTTTTATTTAACTTTTTATTGTATTTAATCATATTACATTAAGCCTAAACTAACCAACTTTCTTTAAAATGAAATAATATCCTTCTAAACTCCTGTGTTATGAACTTAAATAGTAAACTAATCAGCCTCTAATATAGTTCACCGACTGTGTGACAGCGACTCATCATAAAAGAGGTGTAGTTCAATGACCAATCAACATTTACGACATTAGAACTAGACCATGAAATAACGCTTGTAACTATAAAGTACCCAATTAGTAGCAGTACCTAGTATAATCAATCAGAAATTCAATTTTTAAGTTTTTGATAGTATCATACTACGGAACTTTTAAATTTTAATTTATATAAAATTATAATTACTATTTACAACAGGAGACAGAGAGAGAAAAATAGATAAATAAAGGAGGCCCGTGGTTCGAATCCCGGAGCTAAAGTCTATTTTTATCTGTCTGTCTCCTGTTGTAAATAGTAATTATAATATGATTTAAATTTAATACCTTGTTTAAGTTTCCTTTTTTAGTCTGAAGTACACAGGGTATGTGTTAGGGATGGGCGGAACGGAACGTAACTATAAAAATAACTAGTTCCAGTGTTGGAACAGTTCCAATCGTTCCAAGATTTCATGGAACTACGTTATTTTTGGAACGACTTTTAAGTTTTTATTTTGTTTTATTGTACTGTCGACTTTTGTTTAGTTAATAAATTTTTATTGTTTGAATTCGATGCAAATTTGTTACCACCAAAATAATACGAAACGTAACTGATAAAAGAGGAAACGGAAACGAGAAAACAGTAACGAAACTAAACAACTAAAACGTTAAAAACTTGTTTCTCTTGGAACGAAACCGATGATTCGTTCCAAGTGCCAATACGAAACGTGTAACGAAACTGAAAAGAGGAAACGGGAACGAGAAAACGTAACGAAACTGTAACTCGGAGGGAACGTAAAAGATTTGTTTCGCGAGGAACGAAAACTATAGTTTTCGTTCCAAGTTCCAGTTCCAGCCAAGCTGGAACGTAACATGTTCTCTTGTGTCTTTTATAGTAGAGTAGAGTAATGGAGTGGGGATGAGAGCTCGAGTCTCGGAGTCACTCCAGTTATAGTGAAGCGTTATCTTTTTCTCTTTCAGAGAAATAGATGCCTTTTTGCCGCTTTCTTGCTTTTAGGTCCATAGTCAACTTCCTCTTATTGCTTTCGCCCTTCGACACTCGTTTCGTTTTTTTTAGTTTTGTTTTCCGCTTTAGTAAAAAGTTAGTAAATATTACGAAATATACAGGTGAAATTTAATTTTTCTTTTGTATAGTTATAGGATCTCGTTATGAAAAGAACATATTCTAGTTTTTACAAAAATATTATTTATACTGGTATAAAACATACTTTTTAAGTGGTTACCATAATGTTGTATCATAAACATCTTTATTATACTGTTTACTTGGTTGTAGTTAAAATATCAGTATAAAAAAATATAAGATAAAAAGATAAATAAAGAGATCTTAATATTATTATAAATGTTTGTATTTAATTTCAACTTTTCATCGTCAGGGTCATTGAAGAGTGGAACTATTTAATAAAGAAACGGAACTTATTGAGGAACGAACCGGGACTAGACTCAGGAACACGTGAAGTATAAGAGAAACTGTTTCTTTGGAACATAAACTGAACCGTTCCAAAAATAACTAGTTCCTGGAACTAGTTATTGGTTTGGAACGAAACGTTGTAACTCGTTTCACTCATGGAACCGTTCCTCCCATCCCTAGTATGTGTGTGTTACCTTTTTAGCAGGTAATAATCCTTCCCTCCTGTCTGTCTTTATCACATGTACTTAAGAAGTCAATCCAGTAACTTCTTGGTATTTTGCATTCCATTCATTTCAGTTTCTTTTTTATTTTTAACATATTGTTAATTTAATTACTCTTTTAATTGTTGTTTTACAACCCTTACCTTTCTTTATACCTTAAGTTTAATTCTGTTACTTTGTATGAAGATTATCTGAAGAAGGGGGCTGCTTAAGAACAGCCGAAATCAATAGTTTCAATTACAATATTAGTGTGAAGACATTATCTGAAGAAGGAGGCAGCTTTAGAACAGCCAAAATCAGTCAATAGTTTCAATTACAATATTAGTGTGAAGACATTATCTGAAGAAGGGTGCTGCTTTAGAACAGCCAAAATCAGTCAATAGTTTCAATTACAATATTAGTGTGAAGACATTATCTGAAGAAGGGGGCTGCTTTAGAACAGCCAAAATCAGTCAATAGTTTCAAATACAATATTAGTGTGAAGACATTATCTGAAGAATGAGGCTGCTTTAGAACAGCCAAAATCAGTCAATAGTCTCAATAACAATATTAGTGTGAAGACATTATCTGAAGAAGGAGGCTGCTTTAGAACAGCCAAAATCAGTCAATAGTTTCAATTACAATATTAGTGTGAAGACATTATCTGAAGAAGGAGGCTGTTTTAGAACAGCCAAAATCAGTCAATAGTTTCAATTACAATATTAGTGTGAAGACATTATCTGAAGAAGGAGGCTGCTTTAGAACAGCCAAAATCAGTCAATAGTTTCAATTACAATATTAGTGTGAAGACATTATCTGAAGAAGGGGGCTGCTTTAGAACAGCCAAAATCAGTCAATAGCTTCAATTACAATAACTCTTATTTGAATGGAGGATTAATATACTTTACAGCTCAGGTTAATAGATCCTTTAAGTGCCTACAAATCATATAGACATAAAATACCTAATTAAGTCAGAGGTATTGAAAGTAAGAACCAAACAATAAATGTACAAATAGTCCAGTCAAATGGTAGTTTGAAGTGGAAAGTTCTGGTGTAATTGTTGTTAGTGGTTTACTTTATGTTTTTTGGGGTGCTGAACACGAATCTGAAGTTGTCCAACAAAATTTCCCTCGGCAAATATGAGAAATCATCGAAAAACTACAAAAAAAAATGTTTTTTATTGGTTTTCAGCTTATAACTTGCAAAGCAATCTACTCACGCAAAAAGTGGTCTAGTAGTAAAATAAAAAGGAGAAAATAATCTACAATTTATGTCTGTAACATTTATTTGTACATCGTATGGTGGGAGTTGAAATATTGGGAAGAGGTGGCGGGTGGAGGGTACAGGCTGAAGGGTAAACGGTTGGTGGCCAGACTGCGCTGGCAGTTAATTTTATGTTTTTGGGTGTGCTGAACACGAATCTAAAGTTGTCCAACAAAAATTTTACTTGTGAATATGAGAAATCATCATAAAACCACTTTTTACTTTTATTTTTTTTAGTGGATTTCGCCTTATAACTTACAAAGCAAGCTATGTACGCAAAAAGTGGAAGGGTAGTAAAATAAAGAGGAGAAAATAACCTACAAATTATTTCTTTACCATTTTTCTGTAAGTCAAATGGTTTCTATGCAAAAGAGGGGTTGATAATAACAATGTTTACCTACATGAAATAAAGAATAAATATTAATGGTGTTACTTGTTGTTTTTCAAAAATTACTGATTTCCCGGTTATTTCAACCCCTCTTTTCGACCATTCGACTTACAAAAAAAATGTAAAGAAATAATTTGTAGGTTATTTTCTCCTCTTTATTTTACTACCCTTCCACTTTTTGCGGTTTCATGATGATTTCTCATATTCACAAGTAAAATTTTTGTTGGACAACTTTAGATTCGTGTTCAGCACACCCAAAAACATAAAATTAACTGCCAGCGCAGTCTGGCCACCAACCGTTTACCTTTCAGCCTTTACCCTCCACCCGCCACCTCTTCCCAATATTTCAACTCCCATTTCCGTGAAAACCATACGACGTACAAATAAATGTTACAGACATAAATTGTAGATTATTTTCTCCTTTTTATTTTATTACTAGACCACTTTTTGCGTGAGTAGATTGCTTTGCAAGTTATAAGCTGAAAACCAATAAAAAACATTTTTTTTTGTAGTTTTTCGATGATTTCTCATATTTGCCGAGGGAAATTTTGTTGGACAACTTCAGATTCGTGTTCAGCACCCCAAAAAACATAAAGTAAGCCACTAACAACAATTACACCAGAACTTTCCACTTTGAGCCCTTTTCATGCACCATTTGACTGGACTAAAATGGTTTTCCATATATTCTGATTTTTCATTCCTTTTTTCTAAAATACAGAAAAATATTTTTTTCTATATTCTGCATTCCTGTTCTAAAACTATATAGTAAATGGTTTTTAAATCAAACCATGTATAATCTAATTATTATACAAAAGATTTCTTACATGATTAAACTAAATTTTGATAACGGATAGTAAATTTGATAATAGATAACGAGTTTTGATATTCAAATAATTCACTGAAATATTTTTAAAATACCTGAATATATCATTAGTAAATTATGACACACTATAAACTATCGCCAGAGATAACTGTCACACGATTTTTTAAAACTATTTTTGCAAATTCTTGTGTAAATAAATGTTTAACAAGATAAAGAGAAAAGGAATTCCGGTCGAACAAATTAGCATTGATTCGATCTTTTAACACCGTTTGCATCAATTACGGATAACTGTTTTTATGCAAAACTAGATTCTACAAATGATTTTAAACTAAAAAAAAACAGCTGGGATAAATAAACTGATAACAAAAAACGAGAAAAAAACATACTCGATCCGCCCTTAATAAATGAAATGGAAGAGAAGAAATTAAGAGTTTTACTTAAAATTCGAAATAATAGCGAGAAATAAAAAAAATGGCCAAAGTTAAACGGAATGCGAATAAACAAAATATTAGTTACAAAGTTCAAGCACACCAAAAAAAAGAGGGCAGTAATGCAATTTACAATTAAAATTAATGAATGTCAAGGCTAAAAATTGCACCTAAATGAAATATTAACTAATTTACAATACAACAAAAGTAATAGTTACAATTAAAGCGTGAATGACCAGTCGCAGCAAGATCCTTAAAAAGATTTGATGACACTAAAATAAATTCGAAAGTTCGGAGTTGGCAGATTTCTCACGTTTCAAACGAAAACGAAGCGAAGAGGCACAATGAAAATATTTCATGATGGGAGGGAGTAGTCAAGACTCCTAAATAAAATAACCCAGTTTTATTTAATCTTTGCTATGTGAATATTGTGTTGCGGGTTTATATAATTTAAAGTTTTGTTAAACGTGATTATAACAGCCATGTAGACTTAAGTTAAGTGTTAAGATGATATAATATAATATTGAAAAGATCATCCCATTTTGAGAATGTCAAGAATAATATATTGGCATGTAAATAGTTTTAACTAATGTTACTTAAGGCTTATATACATTGTAATTACATATTGAAATTCATTTGAACGAAGTCTACAATAGCCCATCATATCCCATATCTGTTTATACAGATATGTATGGGTCGTTTTTAAATAAATTGGGCATTTCGTTTCTAGTCCAGGAGATAGCGTGCAAAAAAGTGTCTGACTAACATCAAGCTAGAATTTTGTATACAAGTCAATCTTTTAGGGCCTTTTACGAATATGTGGTCGGCTAAGTTCGTCTGCGGGACATAGCTTGGCAATAGGCGTTTGAAAAAAACAAACCGGTGGAGAGCGGCCATATCTCGCCAATTATGGTGGACAATGTGATTTTCATGATCCTGAGTACAGAATTAGTTAGTAAACCAAAAATCAAGTCGATGTTATTTTCACACTTAATCCCAAGTAGCACGGCTTTGTCCCTGGGACATCCCTGGGACCAGTCACTTTGTCCTTTTGCACATCCCCTGGATGGTAAAATTTTTGATTTTGGACGTCTTATGGCTGACCCGATGTCCGGCCTTCTAACCTCCACAGGACGTCCAGAGCATATCCCATGGGATATAGTAGGGACAATTTTAGGACATATCCCATTTAGGATAGCATATGGACGACCAAGGGATACCCATGGGTTGAAATAATAGCCATAGAAACCGCTGCTGGTTAGTTATAGGTTAGTTATTCAAATATTACTAAAAATCAACGTTGTCACCTGTCAAGGGACAAACTAACATCAACTTGATTTTCGGTCTACTAACTAATTCTGTACTCAGGATCATGAAAATCACATTGTCCACCATAATTGGTGAGACATGGCCGCTCTCCACCGTTTTGTTTTTTTCAAACGCCTATTGCTAAGCTATGTCCCGCAGACGAACTTAGCCGGCAACATATTCTTAAAAGGCGCTAAAAGATTGACTTGTATACAAAATTCTAGCTTGATGTTTGTCAGACACTTTTTTGCACGCTATCATCTGGACTATTCTAAATGTCGAAAAATAAAAAAATAAAAGTTGGAAAATTTCGACATTTTTGGTACACCCTGGTCCGTTTACTATCCTAATTATGTTTTCGGGCAATTATACGCGAGTTCTATGCATCCTGATTTTTTAACGTTTTTTGTTTGTATTTAAAGTCGTAATTTTTATGTCACAAACGTTACCATTGAAAACTGCACTATTTAATACTTACCTCAGTTTTCCTGCAGTAATATACGTTCTAAATGAGCAATTTAATCACTTAACGTGTAAGAGACCCTCATTTATCTAACTTTATTCGTAAAATGTAAAAAAATTACCAACATGTGTCACATACGTTACCTACAATATTAGAAAAGTTGCAATATTTTTAGTTTCAATGCTGATAATTTTAAAGTAATGAGCTGTAATTATTATAAAAACATATTTTAAACAAAACAATATACTTCCTTGCATAAAGTATTAGCAAAAGTAATTTTCAGAAGAAAAATAAATTCATATTATATTTGAGTAGGTAACGTACGTGACATAGGAAAAAAAGTTGCATTGGGAAAATAAAAATGTAAAATAAACCATTGAAAAAATCTTATTTTTTTATTTAAATATTATATATTTATATGTCTTAAATATATTTTTAAGAAAAATTATTGTACTTTCATCATTGCAAAAAGAAGCGATTTTGCGCAAAATAATAAAAATGACAATAAAAAAATATTAAGTTAAAAGAAAAATTAACTTTTGTTATTACAAAAAAAACACATAGTGACCACTCGAGGAATCGAACTAGGGACATCTACTCTACTCTCCTTAGTCTACACTATTTTTTTGGGGTCATCCTTTTAAATTCGTTTATATTTCTTTTTTACTTTCATATTGATTTTTGGTGGTGGTCTACTTCGAGTAGAATCAACACCAAAAATCGGGACCACGGAAAGGGGTAGGAGACAAAGTTATCTGGGGCTGTATTAAACATAGCTATTGTGGTTGTTTTTTACTTTCTAATGGATTTACACGTTTAGAGGTCCCCTGAGTCCAAAAAATTGGATTTTAAAAAATGTCTGTCTGTCGTCTGTGCAGACGCATGGAGCCTAATCTACTGGGCCGATATTGACGAAATTTGGCATACATCTTCAGAAAAATCATACCCTGAGGCGAAATCGAAAAATGAAGTTTAACTCCAAATTTGGGGGCGCTACCCCACAAAAACAAGAAAAAAAATTATTTCTCGAAAACTGTTCCGACGATTTTAATTAAAAAATTCTTAAAAGTAATCCATTTAAATTTGAATCTAACGATATAAGTCGTTTTCCCGGGAAAAATCTAGTTCCTGAGAAAATAGCTTAAAACGCGGACGGAGAGAGCCCGGGTTCGATTCCCCGCACCGGAGAAGTTATTTTCATGATACATTTTGATGAAACGTTCAATAATAATTAAGTGTACATACGAAAACTAATAAATGGAAAACACTGGACTAAGTAATTATGCATATGTATATGAGAAAGTTTGTCTGAGTTGTCTCGGACCGATTTTTTCTATTAAAAATTATAGCTACTATAGTTTTTCGATTAAAAATGAAAACTACATATTGTTGTTTTTCGATTAAAAATGATAGCTAATAATGTTGTGGGTTTTTTTTTTATACTGATATATTATTTGAAAAGAATAATGAGAAAAAAAGGAACTTACTGATGAGTAACGGTCGGTAGCGGTAGGAGATCGGAAGTAGTGGGGATAAGCGGAAGTGACAGCGGTATGGTCAGAAGTAGCAGGAACTAACTTCTACTCTCCACTGATCCAGAGTCTCAACTGGCGGCGGCAGGAAAGGGCGGCAGCGATAGGAAATCTGAGATATTGGCGGATGGGACGATAGTGGCGGTTGGCGAATCAGGAACCAGGCGCGTATGTGTCAACTTCCTTAGGCCAGTGACATATAGTGCGAGGGCTCGCCTTGCCTGGGTAGTACATTGAGAGGCAAGTTAGGCCATATGAGGCGCGGACGGGCACCGAAAACTCCGTGACTTACCACTGACCGAGAAGGACTTGAAGGACAGGCGCGGCATTCGCTCGTTGAATCAGGTAGCGGGGCATTGTGGCATTTCGACTTGAACACATGGTTTATAATTTTGTATGTAGCCCGATTTACGACTGAGTACAAGGGTTTTTATTACTTGGTACTTACAAAGGGCAAAACATACAGCCCTAAACACATCTTAACTACTACTTGTGTACAAGTATATATGTATAAACAGTGCTTCATTTGTACAAAAAAAAGAGGTTCCGTTATTGTGACCTTGTGGTCCAAAAGTTTTGAAATTTTGACTTTTTAAAACGATATTTGAACGCTCTTCTAAGCATTTTAGATGTGTGAATACAACATTTGTATTCACACTTTGTAAAAAATAAACAAAAAAATAAATTAAAAAAAACACGTGTGCACTAATAATCTTCCCTCAGAGGAACCGTCACAAATCAAGCACTTGTGTAAATATATATTTATGTTATGATAAATATAGAGACGTGTTGTTACAGTATTATAACTAACATAAAAAAAAATACGTTATCCTTAAAGAGACCTTTTTTTAAAGCTTAAAAGTGCGACGGAATTTTCTCACGTCAGAGTTGTACTTTCTAAAATATTGGTAATATAATTTGAGTACCCGAATTCCAAAAGCAGTTATATCCAAAAAAAAAAAAAAAAAATGAGGTATTGGTATCCCTGGATTTGTTTTTTAAAGCTCTACAAGGTTCTGCAGTCAAATACTTCCAAAAAAATTAAACCTATTAAAGAACCTAGATTGAAATATTAGTGCGGTTACAAAAGCAGTTATATCCTTAGTGTACTCGGATTCAAAAGGAGCTATATCCATAACTGATTAAACAGCTATATTCTATGTACACATTATAGAGTTACTCTGAGTAAGGCTGCAAAATCATCTATATCCTTCTTTACACATTTCTATCTTCTTTTAAACAGAAAAAAAATATGATAGAAGAGAAAAAAATATTATAGTGGCTACACTGAATAAATAATAGTTTAAATAGTTAAAATAATAGTTTATAACTGCTTAATTTATTGGATATAACTGCTTTTGCTGCAGCACACTAATCCAACATGGCGGTGGGTTTGGTTGCAAAAGTAGCTATAAACAAAACACTGTGACAAAACCAGCTATGTGATTATTTCTTTTGTTCATAAAAAAGAAAATAATAGCCTGAGATTATAGGGCTTTTGTCCACTAAATTAATTATTAGTTATTGATTTAAAAAAAAAAATAAAATAAAAAAATAAAAAATAACCTGATAACACAATTTAGTAAATAGCTAGACGTTATTCGTGCTTTGCCAAAAAAAAAATTCAAGTGGATATAGCTGCTTTTGGAATTCAGCTACTCATTTGCTGATTGGACTGGATGGATTTTATTTACCGCCTCTAATTCTAATTTGCTTCCGAGCTTACCGAAGGTAATGGAAGCTACGTGATTGTTCCGAATAACGAACATTTTTCAGGCCTCCGATTTTCTAAAGTTCCAAGACAGAAATCCGTTTCAGACATCAGGGAACATTTTACTTATTATTATTACTAATAAAAAAAACAATATTATTATTAAACATTATATTTATCAGGAAAATTTGGATTTCGACTTAAATTACTTGATCCAGAGAAGTTTATTCGTCCATTAAAGTATCCACAAGCAAAGTACCCTCCACTACTCCAAAATAAATATCGTCTTTTTCAGCATTAATCAACATATTTCTATGAATGGAACAATTAAGGTGATTTTTTTTTTTTTAATCTTTTATATATATATATATATATATATATATATATATATATATATATATATATATATATATATATATATATATATATATATATATATATATATATATATATATATATATATATGTATATATATATATATATATATATACATATATATATATATATATATTTTTTTTTTTTTTTTTTTTTTTTTTTTTTTGTTGAAGCGAGCATTATACAATAAATATTATGAAAATTGTTAATCATAATAAGTTGAAAGAGGATGATTGTTGTAAAGGTCTATTCCTTACTCCATTTAAAATATTATAAAATGTATCACTTCACTACAAAAAAATCTTCTTGCGTGCTTTGTATATCAGGTATCAGGTTGAAATTTTACGTGCATATGTTTCAATAGTTCATTTAGATGATGTAAGTGAAGTTTTATTAAAAATTGTTACGTTAGAACGTGAGATATTGGCGAAAACGTTGTTTTCTCTATTTTAAACGTTTTGGTCCGCTTTAATAGTTTTAGCGATCTTTAACACTTAATATAGCGGTTGACCGTAATAATTAACCATTTTACTAAACAGATGTTTGACCAGACAACACGACTTTTCGGAACTTCTTTAGATTGTTATTCGCCTAATAAAAAGAGAGAGAGGTTAACCATCTAATGAAGGTATAAGGAATGATCATCTTTAGACTGTTACTCCCCTTATCAAAGCAAAAGTGGGATATTCCTTTGTCCCAAAGTACATTGGACTAAATATCCCTTTTTCTTAATAGTATTTAGACAAAGTCATCTTTATTCTAAAACAACATAGGGGAGTAACAATCTAAAGAAGTACAGAATTTGATCTGCTTATTTAGCGTACCTACTCAATATAGAGGTCTAAAAATGTATGAATTTAGACGACAGATGGAGCTTAACGGCCCCCATACACGGTCAAACATTTTGCGCAAACCTGATGTCGGGCAAATTTAGGCCATACACGTCAAACATCATGTTTGCGCAAACATATAAATATACACGTTTCGAGATTATAAAAACCTCAGTTTATTTTGTGAAATTCTTGGGACAATTCACGATAAACGGCGATGAATTCACGCCAGAATTCTCTATATTTAACATTTTTTATGGCCATGATAATAATCTACATATTATAAACGGAACACAGGTCGAGAATGAAGCACAGATAATAAATGCATCACCGGTGATTATGATATATGAATAATTAGAAGAAACCGGCGGGAAATAAAGAGCGGGAACCAATGAAAAATCCTGATTTCTAGCCCGAACAGTTAAAGCCCTTTCCTTCCCACTTCTGGAGAGCGGGCATTTCTCCCAGTACGAGAAACTGGCGGGAAACAAAGAGCGGGAACCAATTAAAACTTCCCCTTTGAATATTTCTCTCCATGAGCAGCTGGCGGGAAAAAAATTATAATAATAATATTACTCAATATTATAAATAAGCGGTGCAAAACAATGTTCACTTTTACGAGGGTTTTTTTTTTAAACTACATAATTTTACTTACTGTATTAGTACTTAGTAGACATATAAAATTAACTTCTAAATGAAGATCCTGTCTATAGCAGTTACTTGTTACTTATACAGTTGTCACATTGCTGTGGGGACATTAAATTGTAAGTATAAATGTTATAAAATTAGTTTGCTTGTTACAAAAATAATAAAATGAAATAATTTAACTGCCCATTTTTTAATCGACCATGGATTCAGTCCCAAGCCGGCCGGTTAATAGCGCTAGTTAAAAAAAAAGTATCTGCATTTAAATCCATCATATCCCATTTGATTAAGGTATTTTTAAACATACATATTTAAAACATTTTTAATAGGTGGTTAGTTTTTGATTTCACCAAAATCGGATTTATTTTCATCAAAATCTTGAAAATAAAATCTCAGGAAAAACTGGACTACATTTAAAAAATTTGTAGAATCAAAATTATCTGAACCGTTTTCAATAAAATATTTTTTTTTTAGGTTTTTTCATGGTGTTTAGGGGTGGTGCTCCAGAGCTAAAGTAAATTTCTCGATTTTTATTTAGGTTATAATTTTTCTGAACATGTAGGTATTACAAATTTAATCGTAATAGGTTAAAATGAATTTCCGGGCTATTACTATACTTTCTCTTTACAATAATCAGTGTCGGACTGGCCAGGTCGGTAAGTCGGCATTTGCCGAGGGCCCACGGGCTCAAGGGGCCCAAGGAAGGGCCCACGATTTTAAATATTTTTATCCAATGCCGTAAGATGTATTCAAATGAAATAAATTATCAATAAGCATAAATACTAGCTGGTCCCTTGGCCAGCGCAAGCGCCGGCCAGTGAGCTCCAGCTAGGCTTGGCACGTTCAGGAGAGCCCCAAAAATTTAGGGTAATCTAAAGTAACCGGAAATCACTGGATTTAAATTGTTTAAATGGAATAATTTTTTTTTCGGAATCCTTTTGTTTATTGTCAAATAACTGCTGTATACCCAATTTGGTGACGTTCGGACCATAAATTAGGTTTTTCTAAAAAAAGTGGCAAGATTTTTCAGCTCTAAAATTTAGGAACATTTTTGGTCGACGATCCGATAAGTAATGTATATGGTCGGCAATAAGATTTTTCAAAAAAAAAAATTAAAAAAATGTTCTTAAACATTTTTTTTCTGCCAAGTATTTGGCAAGATAAAGCCCATCAAATATTTTTATGATCTGTTTTGTCAATCAGCCTAAGGTATTCTCTCGGGCAGGAATTATTAAGTTATTTAATGCTGATGAACTGTGAAAGACACATAAACCCAAATTATTAACAGGTACTAGGGGCGAACTTAGGAAAAAAACTAATTATGTGATTTTGATTACTCCGTTCGAATCCTATTTTAACAATATCAAGAAAATGTTTAAAATATCCATTTCAGCCACAGTTTCATTCTTATGTAAGCCTACTTTATTGTTTCTTCAAAATAATGTTTTAAAATTAGATTTTTATTTTAAGAAAATAAAATATAATATAAAGAATAAACATTGTGGCCTAAGTAGTGACTATGACATCATAGTTAATATTTGATAATTAATCCTCTACAAAATTACTATGATGTATATTCAGTATTCAGTATAAAAATTAAAACGTGGGAGGGGGCCCAAGACAAATTTTTGCCGAGGGCCCAGAAAGCTACCAGTCCGACATTGACAATAATATATACTGATGCGTATATGATAAAGTAAAGAATAAATAATCTCCATTCTAGACGGGATTCGAACAGGATTACCTTGAACAATATTCAAACACTGTCTACAAACAAGGCTATGGACGTTCAAACCGCTGTTTCCGCAAAAAATTTCGGACACAACCGATCTGGGTAAAATCGGATTGTACGTGCCCCCACTTTGAGGTTAGGTGATAAAATCCCGCATATTAAATTAAAAACCTTAATTTTGTGTGCCCTTGAATTTTCTATAGCCGCTCCGCACCGCTTCGCGGTGCTCCGCTCATTTTCTGAAGAAAAACAACCCTCCTGTGTATAAACCAGGTAGAGGTCCAACTCGAAGAAATTTCCAGGGCACGTACAATCCGATTTAGCCCCGATCTGCTTCAAAATGTTTGCGCAAACAGTCAAACATCCCCATACACGGTCAAAATGTTTGCGCATACACTCAAACATCCCCATGCACGGTCAAAATGTTTGCGCAAACAGTCAAACATCCCCATATACGGTCAAAATGTTTGCGCTAACAGTCAAACATCCCCATACACGGTCAAAATGTTTGTGTAAACACTCAAACATCCCCATGCACGGTCAAAATGTTTGCGCAAACAGTCAAACATCCCCATACACAGTCAAAATGTTTGCGCAAACACTCGAACATCCCCATACACGGTCAAAATGTTTGCGCAAACACTCAAACATCCCCATACACGGTCAAAATGTTTTGCGCAAACACTCAAACATCCCCATACACGGTCAAAATGTTTGCGCAAACACTCAAACATCCCCATACACGGTCAAATGTTTGCGCAACCATTTTGACCGTGTATGGGGGCCTTAAGAATTATTGAGTTTTGCTCCGAAGAAAGGCTTCCAGCAACACTTTTTTTCAATGTGATCATATGAAATGAATACACCCTGAATACTACAAATTTGAATAAATATACTTACGTGAGTCGATATGCTTTAGTTATTACTACAGTCCGATCAGGGAGTAGCTCCGTCTTCTCTATACACTAAACTAACTCTGATGATCATCTACTAAAAGTAGGCTCAATCCCTTTTTATATTTATGGTTTGAAGACCCTCCTGAGTCAGCATGGATCTCCCAGTCCCATAACATCCTCTTTAGAAGAGATATAGTGTTAGGTACTAAAACTATTAATGTCTCACCCAAACATTTAAACTATGCCCTTTAAAGTAACTTCATAAAAAAAGGCTAAGTAACTACTAAATCTATTTTGACATAAGGTCTATAAGGTCCTATACCCCCACAACATAAATTATACAGTACATTAATATAACTTTAAAAAAAAAATAAAAATAAAAAAGAGGATTTACAAGTAAATAAGTGTATGTACTAAGGGTGCTTTTAGGTTTCTGTACAAAGTACAAAAAGAAACCTTATATAAAGGCTCTGTCTGTCTGTCCGTTGCTTGTTTCAATTCATAAACTACTATAGCTAGGAACATGAAATTCGGCACACAGGTGCATCTCGGCATTTAAGACAACTGGACACATTTTGGAATTTTCAAGATGGCGCCCAATGGGCGACTAAAAAAATGTTTTTAGTCACCAGTCACCATGACATGTTATACATCAATTTAAAGGTCTTGAAGTGTAGAAAAAGAATATGCAACTATTAAATTTTCACGCTTAATATTTTCAAGATGGCGGCCAATATGGCTGGCGACTAAACAAGTTTTTAGTCACCATGATATTATGTTATACATCAATTTAAAGGTATGGAAGTGTAGAAAATGAATATGCAACTATTACACTCAATAATTTTAAGCTGTTTCCCGAAAAAAATCTAGTTTCTGAAAAAATAGCTTTACACTCAGACGGAAAAAGGCCGGGTTCGATTCCCCGCCGAGGTGAAGTTATTTTTAAGCTAAATTTTGATGAAATATTTAATAATAATTAAATGTAACCTTACGAAAACTAATAAATGGAAAAAACTGGGCTAAGTAATTATGAACTTGTAATGAGTTGTCTGAGTTGTCTCGGACCGATTTTTACTTTTCCTTATTAAAGGAAAAGTATTGTTTGAGATTTATTTTCTCTCGTAAACTGACTTCTTGTACTCGTATTGTAGGTACTTGCAACGAATTTTTACATGATTCATGAATGTGAAGCTTCAGTGACTGAAGTTTGGTTGGCACTAAAAAGGCTGATTTACACGTATTAAAGTTATTAACTAAATTTGAAGTGAATTAATGCATAAACTATGAATTTAGTAATAAGTTGCAAGTTAAAATTTAGTGTGCTAGTAGATAAGTAGAATAGAATTTTGTCTATTTTTCGGTTTAATAGGTGGGCGTGGCTAATCACTGGTCATGCATTTAGTTAGATGCACAAGTTCGAAGGAACCTCGCTTATAGATTAGTAGATCTTTGTTTATATATTATTTAGAGACGTTTTATTAGGTTAGAAATAGAAATGTTATGTTGGACATCATTTCGAAGCGAAGTAAAGAGTTTAACTAAAATATTAAGTGAAAAACGTGTAAAAGGCTTACTAAAAATGAATTCACTTAAAATTTAATTTCTTATTTAATAACTTTTGTAAATCAGTCTTAATAAGAGGCAGTTCACACACATATAAGGTAAAGTGCCCAAATACCGTCCCCTTACCTAAATCCGCCCCCCCCCCCCCCCCCCCCCACTTTGAAGACAATGTGCTGCACTATGTTAATTTATGGATGAAACTCTTCATTTGGTGTTAGTTGTACGCCAGCATCACTGTAAGGTTGATGACGCTTTTCACTTTTTTACAAGTTTTCAAAACATTTCGGTAGAACTACAGTGTACGGTGCCCCTACTAGATATCGAAAGGCGGTAGTATCGATTGTTATGGTGACGTCATATATCGATATATCAAAGCTATGCATGATTTGCGCATTTTTACGCGGTTAATGTGAATGTGACAATCGTATTTAAAGGACGATAATAATTTTTAAAATATTCACTAACCTTATATGTTATCTTCCTCTTGTGCAGGTTCATTTTCCTCCTCGGGCGGACGGTCGCGAGACCGAGGAGGAAAAACTCTTGCCGCTGCCTCCAAAAATACTCTAGTCAGATCGACAGTATCAGAGTGAGCTCGCCTCCAGATGTATTCCGCCAAGTACGAGTCAAACTGATCGCTGACGGTCCGACACGGTATAGACCTTTTGATCGCAGACCACGTGCCCTCAATCGCGTTCGTGTGTACCTCATTTTCAGGGTTTTTAAAATGAAGGGAATGGTTGACAGTGAGGTGGGTGAATCCCTCATCTGCTAGACAGTCGTAAGACTTCCAACAGTCCGAGTAAATGGTAGTACCCGGCTTGATGCAAGCCTTAATAATGTCTAACAGAGTCTCCTTATCCCTCCTTTCAACAACCCTGAAAAAGCACTTATTTGTACCCCTTTCCACACCTCCAAACACCCATTTACCTTCCACTCGTCTCCCACGGTTATACTTGCGCTTGCCAAACTTGGACTCGTCTATTTCCACAATCACACCTTCTCCACCAATCCTCTCATTCATATCCAAACACGCATCCATACACACCTCTCTAACAAAATTATGCCAATCACACACCGTACTGGGAGACACACTCAACTCAAACAGACAAATCCTGTGTTCGATCCGGTGTACGATGAAATGGGTGAGAAGCAGGATGTCTGGAATTGACATCCTGCTCTTTTCAAAGTAACTACCGGAACGAATACTTCTTTTAACATGATGGGAAGGGGCAGACTTACTCCGACACGACCACTCAAACATATCACTCACATCGGGCCGTGGTCTGAGAGACATATTCTTCCCACACTTGGGACACACATACACGCGAGAAAGTAAACCAACATCCATACAAAACTCGATCACACGCTCAGCACTCGAATGACGCAAACGAAACAAAAAATCCATATTTATCACTTCCATACCGATTAAAAAGTCAAACCCGGCAAATTAGAAGCAGCGGCGACACAAAATGAACTGTAGATAGAAAATAAGTAGAGAACTAAGGAGAGTAACTATACAGTGATAGGGCAAGCTGAGTACTAGAGCGCAACTGGTGGAATATTACGCGAGTTTAATTTAAAATAAGTTGAAAATGACGAGAGTACAAGCATCAGCGCAACTAGCGGGATTGTAACGTATTAATGGACAAGATATCGATATATAAAGTCTCGAAAGAGGTCGATAGTGAGATTACGTGTTATCAGTAGGGGCACCGTACACTGTAGTTCAGCCCAAATGGTAATTTCTATGAATATAATTAGTTAAAAGCTTTCATTTTGCTATGCAACCATTTTCCTGGCTCTCGGTTGAGTTGTTTGCTCGCTATAAGCCGCCATGTTTATAACTAATATGTTCCTATATCCGTCCCCCCCAAGGGTTTCCTTGGCAGCAAGGAGAACAATGGATTAAGTGTACAAAATGTTTTAAATGGTGCTACGAAATGTGCACATCAACACCAGAAAGTAAACCGTTTCTCTGCCATTTGTGTTTCTGATGAAAGTTAATAATGATAAATAAAAAACGAGTTCTTTTTTTGTACGAGTTCTTCTTATGTTCTTATTTTGTTCTTTTTTAGTATCAGTCATTACTATTATATACACTTACCAATAAAAAGTAAACATATAAATACTTAAATAAAATATTAGACATTTTTTACTTATCCTAATAATTTTTAAAAGGTCAAAATTTGGCTTTTTTTTAAATTCCAAATTTCGCTCAGTTAAGCTCAATACAATTTAATGACCATATCAGGATTTTTAGACAAAGGGTACAGCAACACAAAACTGGGTTTTCTACTTGTTTAGGTATTACTCTAATCCATAAATTTAAAATTTTCCCTAGGGGGACGATATTTGGGCACTTTACCTTAAGCTAAACCAGAACGACGCTCTAAGCAGAGGTTCCCAAACTATGGTACGCGGGATCGTGTCCAGTGGTACGCGCCGCATAAATATTTGTGCTTGTTAGGAGTGTATTCATCCCTTATATACCTCAAAACCAAAAATAGAAACAGACTGTCCTGAATTGAGGATGATTTGCGTTTAAAACTCAGCCCCATCACGCCAGACATTGTTAGTTTTAGCCAATTCTTGAAAGCACATACATCCCATTTAACCTACCTAACCTGTTTATTCGGACTCAGACGTATTCTTTCATTATGTTCTTTATGTATGTTTTTTTTTAATACAATTTTTATTAATATTCTATGTTCTATTCGTGTTATTTTATGTTCTAATTTGATGTTCTTTCAAGATTTTATTTAAAAAAAACACAATTTTTATTTAGTCCTTTTAATTCAACAATCATCCTTAAACACCTACTCTCTATCCAGGGGATTGAAGGTCAAAAATAATTATTCAGTACTTTGGTCTAGTACAACTTAAATTTAAAAAAGTTATTGTAATAAAAAAAAAAAGAGATATGCCCACCCTTTTTGTATAAAAGAATAGCCCTACGTTTTTGAACCTTTAAAACTCAAAATTTTTCCGGGGGAGGCCCCCGGACCCTTTTTCCTCTGTAAAAACGCCCTGGTTGTTCCTGTATAAACATCAGTGGTACATGAAAAAGTCAGCACACATTAAGTGGTACGCCACTAAAAAAGTTTGGGAACCCGCCTGCTCTAAAGCATAGGAATAAGAGTTTATAACGAATTTTAAAAGAAGTGAAGCTGTACAGGAGTTAATAAGGATAGTATATAGAGCACGAGCTGAGACAGTTTGCGTTGCTAGATGCAACTCACTTGACCTCGACATATCATATTAATCATTAGCATAGCCATACCCGGTTCTAGAAATGTTTTAAGTGTAAGCGAACAATTTCAGCACCCCCCCCCCCCAACATCATAATAATAAAGGTGTAGGATATTGACTATACTTAACACAAGTTTTAAGTCTGACAAAGAGGTATGCTATTTAAAAGTATGCTTACGCAGTAATTTATGCTGATACAATTATGTTTATTATTATCATATTATATAAAATGTTTCCTTTTTTTATTACGGCATAATCCCTTATTGTTCTATGGATGGGCGCCCATACCTATCCTGGCTCTCAGGAAAAGAGGAACAATATACATATATTACCGTAGTTAAGTCAGGTGTTTTGCTTTCAAGAAACCTACCCCCCCCCCCCCCTTGGTGGTGGCCTCCCCTAAAAAAATGCATATGGTCGCTCATGGTTCTATGGTCATCAAAGCTAGTCCATTCAATCGTTCTTGAAATATGGTTGATCTTAAATATATGAATTTTGATTTGGAAAAATTAAAACCTTAAGAGGGGGTTGTTCGTTAAGTTTTCGCGGAGTCATCACCAATCTCGTAATATTCGACCTTATTGATGTATATTATCTCTGTACATTTTCTATCCGCTTATCCATTTCTCCCTGTTTGGCCCCCCCCCCCCCCCCCCTCACTGGTGGGCCCCTTCAGCAGACGCGTAGTTCGCAGGATTCAAGATTCACTCTGCTCATTAATGTCGTAGCACCCTCGCTGTGCCACTGGTTTCAGCTTTTTATAGTTAAAACTGTTATTTATGCTGAACTGTTATTAATTATGCTCGAACAGCAAGGAAATAAATCTGACCATGATCTGACCCGCAAACCCACAGGTCTTAAATTAGTTTACTGTTATAACCTCCCCGCGCCGCGGATGCAACTGTTGCATTTCGATGAGAATTGCGCTCGAATTTCAAAAACAGATTTTCTCATATTTTATCAATTATTATCAAAACAAAAATTAAATCCTATTAATAATATTCCAATATCTTATTTCTTATTATAATATTGCCATAATATAAGATTTAGAGTTGCAGAGTTGAGATTATATTTATAGTAGGTATTTTACTTACATAGGTAACTACTTGAACTTAAGTTTATAAATAAGAACTTATAATATTTCTGGTGTAAATAATTTGTAAAAATAAAAAGTAAATACAAAGAATAAATTGTCTACATCGTCATCGTTTATTTAAATAAGGTAATTATTTAATCTACATTTTAAATCTAACATGATTGTTGGCTTATAATCATTTAGGAGTTGGAGGAATTGGTTTTTCTGGCTTAATAAATTAAATACTCATATATTGTTTAAGTATGTCTTTACTAAAACTATTTCTACAATTACTGAATGAATGCGTTTCTTTTAATTTAACGTGGATATTTATTCTGAAGGTAAAAGCTGTTTCTATAAAACATAATCCTAAAAAAATTTGGATTGTTTATTAAGTGTTGGTACTGCTATTAGGAATTAGCTTATTAAAATGGGAATAATGAGGGTAAATGAAGGAAATGGGAGAAAATGCATTATGATTTTGCAGGTCAGGTTATATTTTTTAAAGTTGAGTAGAAATAATGATTCTAACAAGCCAAAACTTAGTTATTTGTTCATAACTTTTCAGCTCCTAGTTAGGGCTGTCTGCGGTAGGTCACTGCAAGCTCAAAGGAACTTAGTTGAAGCGTCGACCCAGGCTTCCAAATGCTTTAAGTTTAGGTGAGTCCCGAATCGAATGGACGGACAGTTTAAAATATTTGGGCCTTATTCTCGACAGTAAACTAAATTTCACTTTCCACACTAAACCTCAAATTAATAAAGTAAATTCCACCATTTTCAGCTTATATCCCGTCTGTAATACTAGGTCGTCACTAAATAAAAACAACAAGTTACTGATTTATAAGCAGTTTATTAGACCTATTTTATTATACGCTTGCCCAGTCTGGAGTTCCATGTCCGATTCAAATTTTAAATCACTTCAAGTCGTTCAGAATAAATGTTGTCGCATCATAGGAAAATATAATCGATACTCTAGAATAACATAAATGCTTACAACCCTCAAGATTCCATATATAAAACAAATTACTATAAATCTTACCAAAATATTTTTTGAAAGTTGTTGAAATAGTGACATCAATCCTTTAATAAATGAAATAGGCAATTACGACCTTAACACCTTGAAATTAAAATATAAAAAGTACAAACATAAAAGACAAACATATTTTGCTATAAAACTCATCAGTAAAAATAAATAATAATCTAGTCCAAAGTTAAAATTTTCTAGTCATTTTATTTAATCAGTACCTAGTCACCAAATCCAAATATTTAATGTTATTATTGTCCATAGTTGTTATTGAACGTATGCTATTTATTTATATTGTTTTCCTGTATATTTTTATCTAGTCATAAGTTTTAATCACTGTTTGAAACCTTGTGTCTGGGGTTTTTGTTGGAACTGTTTTGCCTAATTCTTACCAGTTGTCACATAAACATAAACTAATGCTCTAAATTACTATTATTTCCCCAAGGAAAGAGCATTAGAAGCTCAAAACTGCGAGTATTAGTCATCCGAAAATTATTTATGTAATTTATTTATATTTATATGTTTATTCAATAAAGTTTTATTTATTATTTATTATAAAGGAACTTTTTTCCTTGTCTAATCTCTTACCCCAAGAGTTTTTTTTACCCCATTCTCTCCAATTTAACATCCCTGGTTTACCACATTTTTTTTTTTTGTGAATTGCTCCAACTTCGACTTTAAGTTTCCTTTACAATACTTAAAGTTACTTCTAATTGTTTTAGATAGAAATGGCTACAGAAGCTGTTTATAAATACCTGTTAAACACAAACAGGCCTTACTCTGCTAATGACATCACTTTAAATCTACACAAGGAGTTTGGTAAAGCTGCAATTCAAAAAGGTTTAGATGAACTTGTCGAGAAGAGCAGAATTCGAGAGAAAGTTTACGGTAAACAAAAAGTTTACTGTGCTCTTCAAACTGATCCTGTTAATAAGGACCAGCCAGACATGGAAAACCTAGATGAAGAAGTAAGTAGGTTTTTGTTTTGTTTTTAAATAAGTCCATACAACTCAAACTAATATTATTTCTTACAGTTGTGATTGCCTCTACAGTATTCTCACAACTAGAATTAGTGTGTTGACAGCGTGGGAAATTGAGTGACACAGATTGGCCAACCTCTCTGGGGGAAAAAATAAAGCCACTACGAAGCCTTCTTATACGGTTATCCAGAGGGCCTCTCCCCTCCACTAGAGACATTTATCTTTGCCTAGTTGGCCCGACCTTTTGTCCGGGAAAATCTCGAGCTCTCATTGGCTCGTCACCCCATTTGCTAGTTTTTCCTGTGCTGTGAACGCACTAATTCTAGTTGTGAGAATACTGTAGAGTCCATTTTCCTGTATCTTTGTGGACTTTTATCCTTAAAGCTAGATGGGGAAAGTGACTGTATATGATTAAATTGGAATTTACGAGGGTTGGTCAATAAGTAAGGTCTCCAGAACAATAAAAATAATTTGATTTTGTAGGGCAACTATCAACTATATCTCAACATAATTGCCCTCTCGATGCAAGCACTTTAGGAGTCTTTCAGGCAACTTTTTAATACCAGTGACAAATAAATCTTCCGCCAGGTCACTAAACCAGCTTTGCACATCAATTTGCCTTTCAAAATGATCTATGGAACCTTTAGAAATGTTATGAAACAATAAACAAAGTTCACGAGTAGTTACTTGTCACACCAATTCATCGACTTTTGCCACCATCTCATGTGTGAGTTATGTTGGTCTCCACTTCGCTCATCATGAATATTGTTCCAGCCCTGTCGAAACTCACGATCCTATTTTTTATGTCTAAACATCCCTTTCCATAAACTTGGCAAAGCTGTCTGTGAATTTCAAACGGCGTAACGTCTTTTGCTGAAAGAAACCTTATGACTTAATGGAGGCCACACTTAGTGGGGACGGAAATTGGGAGATCCATTTCAAACAGCTCTAGTTGGCAAACTAAAAGTTTCAGAGGATTCAGTGATGGTTGGTTTCAAAGAGGAAGGATGATGGGACACGGCAGTGTTGCCACCTCTCTTGTCTGACGTTGTCAGTTCAAGATCAGTTAAAGTTTTGGAGACCTTACTTATTGACCAACCCTCGTAAATAGACTAAAAGTAGAAAAAGAAGTCATATCATTTGGAGAGATAGAGATCTCTGGTAGCTTCACATTTGCTCATCACGCAGGAGGTTCTAGGTTCAATTCCAACATGGACCCTCACCCTATAAATTCTGCTCATTTGAAGTTCTGACTCACTGGATATGTCTGCCAATAGTAAGGTTTATACTGGTGACACAGCTTCACACTAACCCTGGGTAGTACATTACATATATATTTGTATAAGCCCTTTAGCAGGCTTAGACTCAGTGAGGCTGTTTGCCACGGAGTTAGTAAGTTTTTGTGGAGATCAAAATGTACATTGGATGGTGATCCCAAATTTATTTGAATCGGATCAGTATTTTAGGTTCCACACTTCTGTGAAAAACCTGTTACAGTTTCAACACATTAAATAATTTTGCTGTTGAATACTTTCTGTGTAAATGAAAAAACTATTCCTACACATTTTTCACCTGAAAAATAGATTTTTAAATTAAACAAGGTTATTTTATACAATTTAGAGTTGGTTAAGCCACAGTAACCTCTTCACTTGGGACAAAGAGCCACCAAAATGCAAACTCTGCAAAGAAACAGCTACTGTTAAACACATACTTACCAACTGCCACACACTGCAAGATCTACGAGACAAACACAACCTATCTGAAATACTGGGCGACAATGAAGACTCCATAAGACAATCTATTCTCCTACTTAAAGAAGAATATCTATTTTCTTACCTAATAGAAGAAATATAGATTTAAAAATACCGCTAAAAGAGAATTAGCAGAAGGATGGCTCCTTTAAAACCACAAAAAAAAAAAATATATATATTCATATTTATGGTATTAAAGACAATAAAGAAAAATGTTAAATACCCTAAAAATTAATACCCTCTAGGTTAAAGCTAACTTAAGGTCTTATAGGAGGACGCTAATCCCCCTAGGTAGGTTTAGATTTTTTTAAACTGTAGATTTATCTCTGCTTTAACATTATCTGGGATAATGTGTTATTTAGTTTTTCTAGACACAAATTCTTACTGTAATAAATGTATAAAAAAAAAAAATTAGGAGTCGGCAAGTTTTTTAGTGTCCTGTAGTATGTGTTCTTAGTGTCCTGTGAGAGACTAATACCACCTTTAAGATAAACTAACAAAAAAAACCTTAGTTTTTATGTCTCTGGCTATTAATGGACTGATGGCTGTTACCAGCAATTTAAAATAAATTGGTTGGGCGTGAAGTCTCACGTAAAAAGGGTTTCGTTGGTGTTATGAACATAACATTAGTATAGAAAACTAAACACTACCCACAAGTGGTATATATATTTGTAATCTACTCTTCAATACCTTTCATTTGATACCCCACTCAGAATTTAAAAAAAATATTTTTTTCCCCTTGACAGGAATAAGCCGCCATCTTGGATTCCCAGTAAATCAGATCAAACTGCTAATCTTATTTTTTATATGGCCCAGCAGATCACACATTTTGCATATTTTTCTATATTTTTAGTAACAGCGGAAATATGATTTTAGGGGGGGGGGGGCATGCAAAATTTTGATGTTGTTTGACAAAATGGCGCCGAAAATTAAGCACTTTCCCTAAGTGGTATATATATTTGTAATCTACTCTTCAATTCCTTTCATTTGATACCCCACTCAGAATTTAAATAAAATATTTTTTCACGCGACGTGAATTATCCGCCATTTCGAATTTTAACAGCTGATAATTGTGAGTTCTCTATATTTTTCCTATGTGCGCGTCAAAACAATCTTTAATACTGGAAAGTTTCACGTTTTTATCTCTTTTGGTTCAAAAGTTATTGGAACCGTACAGAGTGACAGACAGACACAGGAACGAAACTATAAGGGTTTCTTTTTTTTTGGTTTTACCAACGAAACCCTAAAAAGAATGTACCAAAGATTTTTAAAATTGCTGAAGATTTAGCTAAACACAAACACACATTTATTATGAATCACTTTCGTAATTGAGCGTACTTTATCGTAATGTAACAGTGAGGGAGAGGTTTGTTTATTTTTGTGAAATAAGAAAAATTATGTTTTTGTTAAATATTATTTATTTAATGTTGTAGATAAAACAGAAGCAACAGAAGCTAAAGGAGCTTCAAAAGGAGTTGACTACTAAAGAAGTCATCCTAAAAGAATTACTTTCACAGCAGACAACATCCGACTTAGAGTTGGAAAACAAGCAGATATCTGAAACTAACGAAAGCTTGAAAGAACGTCTGAAAAAGCTTACATCGGGCAATGTTAAGTTGGTCACAGTAGATGAAAGAAATAAAATCAAAAAAGAACACGAGACCATCACAAATCATCAAAGAAAAAGGAAAAGAATGGCAATGGATATACTCGATTCTATATTAGAAGGCTACCCAAAATCTAAGTCTTGTCTTTATGAAGAAATAGGTGTCGAACTTGACCCATAGCTAGTAAAGTGTTTTTGTTTTTCAAAATTAAACGTACTAATGTTTCAAATTGAATTGATGCTCATTTTTGAGGCTAGATATATAAAAAAATTCATACATTGTGTTTAAATCAACAAATTGGTATCAAGCTTACATACCCATACATACACGGGTAATTGTTTTTGTGCCATGTAGAGTTTAAATCAAATTATAATTATAATTAACTACGGGAGACATACAGAGAAAAATAGACCCCAGCACCGGGACTTGAACCACGGGTCTCCTATATATCCGTTACAGGCACTCATACCAACTTAGCTATACTGGAGAATGATTTTCTCTGTCGTTACCGATACCAAGTCCCGAATTCTAGCTTTCAATCTTTTCTACAAATCTAGCAAGCCAATATTCACGGCAATAGAACTAGACTGAGAATTAACGCTTATTTGTTGTTGGCTTGCTAGATTTGTAGAAAAGATTGAAAGCTTGGATTCGGGACTTAGTATCGGTAACGACAGAGAAAATCATTCTCCAGTATTGCTCAGTGGTAAGAGCGCCTATAACGGATATATAGGAGGCCCGTGGTTCAAGTCCCGGTGCTGGGGTAAATTTTTCTCTGTATGTCTCCCGAGTTAATGATAATTATAATTTGGTTTAATCTTTCCGTAGCTCAAACTTAAAAATTTGAACATGTAGAGTTTAGTTTCTCTTAAATTTATTTTAACATGAGTTCTGTTATATCAATTGTAATAAAACTCCATGCAAATATTGTTTAAAGTATTATTAAAATAAGTTTGTGAAATTTTAACTTCATGGAACCCCAAGTCTTTGTCCATATGAAGTGAACCATTTATAAAAATACACATGCTAGTTACTCGCACAAAAACATACGAGTAGCTCGCAGAGGAGAGCTACTGGCATGTGTATACATCAAATAGCATGCGAGTGAAAAGCATGCGAATAAATCGCACGAGGTTTGATTTTTGTCTTGCCAGTGGCACAAGTCGAGGGGAGGGGGAACTGATAAGGCACGTGTAAACAGGCCTGCTAGCGCAAGGTTGATAGTAGCTAGCACGAGTCTCCCTCAGCCCTTCAGTCTTCAGTTGCGTTCCTTCCTTTCGCGTGTGTCTGACAACAACTCAACTTTCTCCGGAAGCATTTGCAATTGATTCCTAAAACCATTGACGTCCCCGAACCGCATTTCATTTAGTAGGCACTGACTCGCTCCATGTACCTAATTCCCTTCTAGCTATCCAATCTTTACCCACACTCTTCGTGTTTATTTATTATTTTTCAAATGTTTTAAAGTTCTTTGCAACAATGTGGTTAATTTCATTCCACACCGAGACATTCATAAGGTACATTGAAACAATTGTTAAAACTATCAAAATTAATTAAATCAAATACAATTATTTCATAATTTATTCCGGCTAAAAGAAGGCGAGAAACGATTGCCTGTTTCAAAACTAGAACTGTGACTGGAATGTGTATTGTCATGTGCTAGTAGCTCGCACAAGACCTATAATCCGGATGATACTAGCATGCTGTTTCACTGGCAAATGTACACAGCATCTGCAGCATGCCAGCTAATGACGTGCTAGTAACTCGCCACTGGCATGCTTTTTTACTAGCATGTGTATTTCCGCCTTAATGGTAGAGTAGAACCCTTCACCAACGGGACCATGTTTACACAAGTAAAATGCAAACACAGTAACCTAATAACTTCTTTCTCATTGGGTTAAATATGAATTTCAAAAACATATAAACTGGTAAAACAGTTAAAAAAAAAATTGTGACAATGGTTTATTTCTAAAATTATGTAATTATTATTTTTTTTCATTTTTTTTCCTTTCATTAAATCAATTCTTGTACATAATACATACAGAAACAAGCGACATTAGCATGTTAATAAACATGGAGCATTGATTAAAAGTAAAATTATATATATTTATATATATTTTACATATACATATTTTATTTTTATTTTTTTTGCATAATTTATTTTTCTCTGATAGTTATTTTATTTTTTCTTGTGAGTTTTTCTTTTTTTTTTACACATATATTTGAGCTAGAGCAACATTTGCATTGATTTTTTATTTCTTTTTCAATAATACATTTTTTTTGTTTCATCTTTAAAAATAATTTAAATAAACAAACAAACAAAAAATATATATATATCGACAAAGATTAAATAATATATATATATAAAAAGAATAAAAGTAAAAATTCGAGCATAACAAATTTTGGCATTTATTTTTATATATATATTTTTTTTATTATACAATAATAGCAGCTGTAAAAAAATAAAAATTAAACAAAACAATTACAGTTAGAAAGAAAGAAAATCATAATCTTATAATTATTATTAATATTATATGAATTGAGTGGTTTTTTATCTTATATATTAAAAAATAAAAATTTATGAAAAAACATAGCTGATAATGATTAATTTTTTGTGCTAAAATAATATCCCATAGTTATTTATCTTTACTATTATATATATAAGAGAAGGCAAAGAAATGGTTCAAATAAGAATAATTAAGTTTTTGTAAAAATAAATAAACTATAATAATAATATAGTGTGGAAGTTTCACAAGTAATACTGTAACCATCTTCTTTAGATTGTTACTCCCCTCATAAAGAAAACAGAGGGGAGTAACAATCTAAAGAAGGTGTATGGAATGTTCTTCTTTAGACTATTATTCCTCTTGTAAAAACAGAAATGTTATATTCCTTTGTCCCAAAGTACATTGGACTAAACATCATTGTGTCTTAATAGTTATTTAGTTAAAGTCATTTATATTCTAAAACCTTATAGGGGAGTAACAATCTAAAGAAGTACCATTTATTATAAGAACAAAATATTTCTGAAGATTCTTCACAATGTAATAGGAAATTATTGGGACTTACTTAATTCAAGATGCTTATCACTGAAATGCCTAAGTTTTAATGACACCTACCGCAGAAAGCCAAGGCGTAGAATTATACCGTTATCTTAAACGTGTGAGCAATTTAAATTCTAAATATATAATATATATTATATGGGTCGCAATTATTTTAATTATAAAATATTGTTATATTTTAAAGGAATGTCCAAATATAAAAACATTTTTTATTTTATTTCAAACATTTGATTAAATATGTACAAATCAATCATTCAAGCACCATCTAAAGTATGAAAGAGAAAGCCTTAACAGTTTAATATTTAAGCAAAGGCTTCTGTGGAAGGTGTTATCAAAGTTAATTTTAAAAACAGGTATATTATAAGCATTACAAATGATATCAGTGGAAAGCATTTTTTTAAAAAAAATACAACTGAAATATCAAAGGTCCTTGGGTGAAAATAGGCTAAATCTATTTGTTTATTGGTACAAATAAAATGCGGTCATGTAAGAACAGTAATATATTCATTTAAAGATAAAAAACAGAAATTTTACCTGAATGAAGTCTACAATTAAACCCTAACATAATAACTTGCTTCTAAAATAATAAAAAATGAGTATTTCTTTTTACAATAAAAGAAGAAATCCGTAGCTGAAAATCAAAAGTTATCTATAGAAAAAACTAAATATAAAATCTATAGATAAAATCATTACCTACAAAATTAAATATTTAAAAAACTGCAAATAAACGTAAGGATACATCAATAAATGTTATGGCAAATTATCCCAGCGTCAACTTGTAATAAAAATCATGAGAATAAGCAAACGAACTTGAAATTTAATATAAAACTAATAATATCCAATATCGTATCTTAGTAACAAAATTAATGGTCCCTTGATAAACCACGGGCGTAGCACGAGCTAGTGAATACACAAAAGCTAGTGAAAGTTTCATTACAATCATGCTATTTTAAATTTGAGAAATGATATAATAGTTTTTCATATTTGTAGTACAGTAGAAACTCACTTACACAACCCTCAATAACATGACAACCTCAATTACAAGTGCAATTTTCAAATCCCCTTGAGATTGCCATAACACATAATGTTAAATTAACCTCTATAACGCGACTATTATTATCCAAACAACCTCAATAACACGGATTTTTTCCAATGCACAACGTAACTCAGAACCTCTATAACAAGTTGTTTCGAGAAGTCAACCTCCATAACACGACTCTATACAGGAATGGGTCGACCTTGAACAAGTCTAGACTTGAAAACCCCGCCCTTAACCTTGATAACACGACTGATAGCCAAAATAACCTTGATAACACGACCCTCAACAAAAAGAGCACCTCGATAACAAGACTGTTTCCCTAATCCTCTTGAGACACTACTTATCGAGGTTCTACTGTATATTACCCTTTATTTCTATACCATGCTCATTATTATGTATGTCTGTAGGGTATTAATAACTTTAATTCAATCCGTTTTTGACTATATTTCACCTCCTTTAAGGCATTTTCAGGCCTTTAACAATTTCTCCTAATGGTAACTTAATTAATTTTTCTTAGTTATTTTATTTCTCCGCTATTCACCTGTGTGTCTATACGTAGTCACTATTTATTTAAGTTTGCTCCCTATACTTCAGTATAATTTAATTTTAAAAAAACAAAGCATTTCCTATTTTTAGGTAGGTCAATTAGGGTATTAATAGTACAAGTTATAATTGACCTACCTAAAAATAAGAATTAAATAAATAGGGACATCTACTATCTACTAAAAAAACATTTCCTTGTAGAGAAAACAGGTCTATATTATATTTATGATAATACTTGATTAATCGATTGAAATATAAAATAGACCATAAAATATTTCCATAATATGGTCATAAATATAATATAGACCTATGAAGTTAGTAGTATTGATTGAGATTTTATGGTATTTACTCATAGTGAAGGTTGATAAGAAAAGAAAACACTTTTACTTGTTCAATAATTTTATTGTCAAACCATAAATATATATATATAAGTCAAAATATATTTATGGTTTGACAATAAAATTATTGAACAAGTAAAAGTGTTTTCTTTTCTTATCAACCTTCACTATAATATAATAGACCTGTTTTCACTACGAGGAAATGATATTTTTAATTAAATTTTACTGAAGTAAAGGGAATAGACTTAAATAAATAGTGACTATGTACAGATATGCAGGTGAATTGTCGGAAAGAAAATAACTAACAATTAATTACAAGATAAAAAGAACTTTTTATATACTACGTTTTTAAATTTTCTGTTGAATCATATGTAATGTTGATAATATAATTGTCATTGTTATAATATAATGTTAGTGAAAAAAATAGTTCCGAATTTATTTACTTCACATAAATGACAACCATCTAGAGAGCTGATCTTAAACCTATAAAAGGACAAATCTTTGTACAACGGATCTCCCCAACACCGAATCTAAACTGTGCTATTGATATGCCCCCGTGCAGGGGACAGTAAGAGAATTACAATAACTTGAGGATTTTCCTAACTAACTTCCATACAGCAAAATTTGCAGAAAACTAATTAAATTCTGCTGAAAGATGGCTAAAAGTATTAAAATAATGCATTGTCATAGTCTTCAGAGCTATTCTGAAAGTTTCAAATGTCTAGCTACTCGGGAAGTTAGTTAAAAAATGATTACAAGATTTGTACTGGACAAACAAACAAACAAGAAAGCAAGCTAATAAAAACGTAGTAAAATAAATAAAGTTATGGTTTAGGAAAAATTGTTTTGGCCTGAAGATGCCTCAAAGGAGGTAAAATATGGCCAAAAACGGATTGACGAAGTTATGAATACCCTACAGACTTGAATACGAATACGATAATAATTTTGTTTTTTATCGATGCACTTGTTAAGAAATACTGAGATTTTCGAAATTAGCTCTGAAATAATTTTTGAGACCAACATTTGACTTGAGACCTCCATGAAGAATTTTAAATTATATTGATGCATATATTTTAGAAAATGATTGTAACTTGTGTATCAGTCTTGGCATGCAGATACCAATGTTTTAAGTAATCCTCACTGAGTAATGTATAACATCTTTATAAGGGCGTACATATGCAATCCTTTGTCTATTAAGCCATCCATACCAAATACTTCCAAACTTGATAGCATTTTATATGAAATCGGTTGCTAAACCTAATATGGTAGATAAACAAATTGTGTTGGAATCGCCTCTTAAAGTTAGATAGACCAATTAAAATTATTACTAAACTTAGTTCAGTTTGCTTATAGTCCCCAGGCCACCATAAGAAGTAAGTCGCTGATTGATAAAGTTTTCTTACCTTATGGAATTGCTTATTTATGCCGTGTACGATTGCAACTGGGCGCTGGGCCATTTCTTTTTTGTTGACATGCCAAACTTGCCCTTCTGCAGGAACATTGAAAAGAGATTGATAAAGTTTTGATTTTCACAGGATCGTTTAATTAAATTATTTCAAAAACAGTCGTAAAGGTGGCCACCGATAAGAGTGGGCCGTTTGGGGTGGCCACCGTCTCAAACATATAGCTCTGCGGGGACGTTGAAAAGAAAACGGCCCACTCATATCGGTGGCCACCTTTACCACTGTTTTTTAAATAATTTAATTAAACGATCCTGTGAAAATCAAAACTTTATCTATCTCTTTTCAATGTTCCCGCAGAAGGGCAAGTTTGGCATGTCAACAAAAAAGAAATGGCCCAGCGCCCAGTTGCCATATACCCAATTCATCGGTGGACAAGGCATAAATAAGCGATTCCATAAGGTAAGAAAACTTTATCAATCAGCGACTCACTTCTTATGGTGGCCTGTGGACTATTATATCAATCATCTATAACATTTTCTCCAGTATTTAAAATGATATATTCTTTGAGATAGAACTAAACCAGAAAATAAAATCTAAACCAAAATTATCTCCAGCTGTAAAAGCACAATCCAAATTAACATATAAGTAAAATTTACATATTTTTATTCATATCAATAAACTTGGAATTAAGATAAAATACTATAGGAATTATTTTAGCACAGCGGGAATATTATTTCTCTTTATTAAAAAAATTGGGATTATTTTTCTCTTTTCGGCGGGGTGAATAATAAATAATGCGCAAGATTATTCTCTTTTTTTATTGTACAAAGGAATGAATTCTATTATTATTTCTTTAATAAATTTAAATCTTTTGAAATTTTATCTTGTCCCTATCAATTAATTGATTTTTCTTTTCTTTCTATTTAACTAAATATAATAATTAATAATTATTAATTTGGGGGATTGAAGGGGGAGGGGGGAGAAGAGGAGTAATACCTTAAAGAAGCAATAAAAACAATAGATTACACAAAACTTATTATTTTTTTTTTTTTTTACAATACATCGTTTTGTTGTTCTTTAATATATATTTTTTTTGTTGGCATAGAAACTTTGAATATATCTTAATTATATGTATTTATAGAAATTCTAAATAAAATAATAAGAAACAAAAAAAAAAAAAGTATTTATATTATATGATGTGGAAATAAATACCTAAGATCAAAAGAGAAAACAGCTGAATTTAAAAAAAAATTTAAATAATATGATCTTAAATGTAAATTGCAGGCAATGTTAGTTGTCAATTTCCTTATGTTAATTATTATTAATCTATGATCATAATCATTTGAAGACCATCATAGTAAAAGTACCAGTTATTAAATGGCTCAAACCAAACTTCTTATAAAAATTTTGGTTTTAATAAAAACTTACTTCTTTCAATTTAAATCTAAAAGCTGATATTTTATAGCCCAGTCAAATTAGACAAATTAATGACCAACATTCGGAATAATTCAAAGTGAGCCGAACTTTTGTGTACACCATTATTTAGTGTTTTCAAACAACATCCGAAAAGTACCCTTGATTTGACCTTGAGCTTCACGAGTTATAAGGCTCAGATGAGGCCAAAATTTAGTTTTTCGCTTATATCTCCTTCCCTATTGACTTTAGGTATTGGACACTCTTTAGAGAAATTAAAGGGGAGAAAATGTTGAACAAAAAATTATTTTTTTCTTCATTCCTTATGACTTTTCTCGTAGGTTAACAGTTTTACGCCGATATTCACCCTGAAACGAGAGCAATTTCCTAAAATTTCAATTTTTTGAAAAAAAAAATTCAAATTTTAAAGTACCACACCTCGGGAACTATTGCACGTACAGAGTTGCCGTAAGTATTAAATTGTTGTAAATTTATTGCACTGAAAAACTAGTGTGAAAAATTAACATCGAACAACGCATAGTTTACAAGGTATATAGCATCAACTGAAAATTTTTCAGTTTTTCACGTATTACGCAAAAAATTGGGGGGGGGGGGGGGGGGGGGGGGGCTTAGGGAGAGGTATTGGGGGAGGGATTCTAGGAGGTGGGGGGTAAATAGAGGAATGAAAAATTTGGAAGGGGGAGTCAAAAATCTATGAAAAAATAAATATAGGGTGGCTTGAGGTTAGAAATCCCTTATAAAAGAGTTCTTTTGTCCCCTAATCCTACTTTATTTTCTATTACCAAATTTTGATCGCTTAACTCAAAAACAGTTGGAGCTAAAAAAAAATGTAAATGAACATTTTTATTGGAAATTTAACGAAGAACAAACTTGTAAATAACCATAAATCGCCTAATGCCAACACTATTCGAGATATAAGCGAGAAACTTAATTTTGGTATCATTTGAGCCTTATAACTCGTGAAGCTCAAGGTCAAATCAAGGGTACTTTTCGGATGTTGTCTGAAAACACTAAATAAAGGTGTACACAAAAATTCAGCTCACTTAGAATTATTCCGATGAAAAATCCTAATTTGACTGGGCTATTTGACCCATTGATGAAAATGTGTCATTGTTATATTCAATCGCTATTAGCAATTATTTTGATAAATAAATTGATCAGATACATTCATAATGATAACCATTTTTTAAAAAAGGTACGTCTCTCATCTTTAGATTTTACTTTTGGTAAATTTATTCAATGATTTTTATTAGAGAGAAAGTAATATATGCCCTGAAAACTTAGAAGCATACATACATACATAAATGCATATATATATATATATATATATATATATATATATATATATATATATATATATATATATATATATATATATATATATTCATACATACACACATACATATATGTGTCCAATATGATGCTGCTTCTAAGAATTTGAGGACCTTTCTCCTATCTACTACTGTATAAGTATTTAATTTTTAATATTTTGTTGTTATATTATTTTTACTTACAAAAATAGAAATTTCATTTCTCATGTAAATAAATAAATATATGTATATACTTTTTTTTTTTTTTTCAAGAACTTTTTAAAAACCCTTAAAAAAATAGTCATTAACACAAAAGGACAAGTACACACACACAAAAAAAAGAAAAGAGGATAAATATAAAATTTTACTATGAAATTTACATTGTTTTTTTTTGTCATAAAATTATAAGCACAAAAAAAAAATATTATACATAATATATGAATCGCACACTAGTCATAATACTCAATTATATATTTTTAACCACATGTAAAAACTAACTACTTAATACATAATTTTTATACTTATATATTATATATTTTATCTACTTAAAGCAAAAAAATCTAAAAGAAGAAAATAAGGTAAAAAAAAAAAAATTCAAATAGCTCTTAAATTAAGTTGATTTTAAAAGAAAAGTTTAAAAAAATTGCCGTTTTAAAAAAGGTTATTTAAAAATAGGTAAGGAAAATTTTACTAACAGAAAAGGTAATAGTGACTATTAAATTAGCTTTTGTTACACATCAAACATAGAATATTTAAAGTTTAAAAATTATAAAATGATTAATAAAATAAAAAATGTACGGAATAATCAATTTTTTCGGAATAATTTATTTTCTTTATCAGCTTATCAACGTTAATGAAGGAAATAAAATAGTACAAAATGTCTTGTTAGTTAGAATTAGCATGATTCTTTTCTTATTTATATAAAATAATTTTTTTTTACAAATTTGAAATTTAACACAGATAAAATAACAATAATTAAGGAGCATGTATAAATTAATTATTTTAAAAGGGGATTTTCATATTAACTTGAAAAAATTTTAATTAGATTAAGTTGATTTTTTTTTTTTTTTTTTTTTTAAGAAATAAGGAATTTTTATGTAATTGTATACTTTATTATATTTAAGGTTACACTATATTCTGATTGTACATACTAGATGTAAAATCCAGTCATTAAGGGATAAAATATATCATCTACAGATGATAAATTGGGGTAAATTAATAATTAGATAAGAATATAATTTAATAGATAAATTAATTAAATAATGACTGATATTAAATATATATGTATGTAAAAAAGGTATGCAGTAAATTTTATCAGTTTAGTTTAAAAGCACTAAAGCAAATATTTATGTAGAAAGGTTTAAAATTCTTTAATTAATAAAATATTAATGAATGAAGTGGTATAAAACCGGTTTCTATTAAACTATAGTTATTTGTTTACTTTAGAGGTTCATTCACAAAAATCTAAATCTTTGAGTGAGTTTGAACTGAATCTTTTGACAGAAAGGTTTAAACTACTCTAATTAATAAAATATTAATGAATGAAGTGGTATAAAACCGGTTTCTATTAAACTTATTGTTTTACTATAGAGGTTCATTGACAAAAATCTAAATGTTTGAGTGAATGGTTGAGTGAGTTTGAACTGAATCTTTTGACAGAAAGGTTTAAAATACTTTAATTAATAAAATATTAATGAATGAAGTGGTAAAAAACCGGTTTCTATTAAACTATAGTTATTTGTTTATTTTAGAGGTTCATTGACAAAAATCTAAATGTTTGAGTGAATGATTGAGTGAGTTTGAACTGAATCTTTGACAGAAAGGTTTAAAATACTCTAATTAATAAAATATTAATGAATGAAGTGGTAAAAAACAGGTTTCTATTAAACTATAGTTATTTGTTTACTATAGAGGTTCATTGACAAAAATCTAAATGTTTGAGTGAGTTTGAACTGAATCTTTGACAGAAAGGTTTAAAATACTCTAATTAATAAAATATTAATGAATGAAGTGGTAAAAAGCCGGTTTCTATTAAACTATAGTTATTTGTTTACTTTAGAGGTTCATTGACAAAAATCTAAATGTTTGAACTGAATTTTTTGCTTGAATTACATCATGAATAATCCTTTGACGTAAATAATAATAATAATCCATGAAAAAACAGCCGAGGAGGGTTTAGCTCTACCAAAGGACTTTTACAATTAAGTTGTAATGGAACACATAGGGGTTAGCGTGTTGGTCATCAGATGTAAAAATCTTATAATTAATACATGCAACTGAATAGACACAATTCCATTTTAGCAGCTACTAATTTATATGGCTACGCTGGGCGAAGCATGGAGCTTTCTTGCCGGATTACTCTGACAAAACCTACGAGAGAAGCGCAGACAACAGAAGCAATACTGGGGACTTACTTGAAATAAATACCCATTGATATCAGCAATAACCAACTGGGGACCCTTATTTAACATAAATACCCATTGGTAACAGTAATAAGCTATTGGGGACCCTTCCTCAACCCTTAGTGGCACGGCTATAGTGGACAAACAATGAGGCACGGGCGGCGTACTTTATGCGCCAATGCATTTTTCAAACCATAAATAGGTCCAATCCAGATTATCTAGATTACGTTATCGTGATTACGGAAATGTTGAACTAAAAAGTCAATTAATGAATTATATATTTATTTCTCAATGATATCTTTAATAACAAAAAATAAAAATTACTATAAATAAAAATCAGTAATTACTCCTTCAGAGTTCTGATTTAGTATCGGGCTTTCAACCTTAGTCAATTATTATAATAAGATAACTCCTCACAACCATCATCCTAATCTGACAACTTATGCATAACCGAAAAATATTGATTGGAAACCACAATTTCTCGACCGGACATGGTGGCGTATACAGTGCACCAAGACATATAAACACGGCAAAACAATGCAGAACGAAGCAACAATCAAAGCAGACTGTTTCATCTGTTTTAGGAGTCTCTAGTAGTAGGGTAGAGTGAGGGTTTATTATTCTCGCATCGTGAATTTGTGATTTACAGAAACGTTTTTACTAGTGGCGCACTCAATGCTAGCCCGTGTCTCTAAGGGTTAACATAAATATTTTATGTTAATTTTATTATTTCTTTAGTAGTTTATTACCCTCTATAAGTATATTTGTAAAAAGGAAACTCAGGATTTTTCCCTTATGGTCTATTGGGTAATTAATAATAGTTGAAGAATTCACATTCGAAGCAAGTTTTATCAAATGCTATATTTCAACCCCTTTGTGACATTTTCAAGCTTTTTACACCTGATTCCAGGCATTTACATCTCTTTATTACTATTCCAATATATAATTTACATCTTAAAATATACAAAACAACATATTAAACATTTTTTTTTTGGCAATAATTCTCTCTAGAATTTAATTTTTAATTAGATATAGACTCAAATTCTCTTGAGAATTATAGCAAAAAAATGTTAATTGTTTTGTAAATTATAAGATGTGAATTATGTATTGGAATAGTAATAAAGAGATAAAAATGCCTGGAATCTGGAGCAAAAAGCTTGAAAATGACACAAAGGGGTTGAAATATAGCATTTGATGAAACTTGGGATGAATGCGAATTCTTGAACTATTATTGAGTACCCAATAGACCATAAGAAGTAATCCTGAATTTATTTTTTAAAAATAATAATATCAATAACCTACTGATAACAGCATTGCTGTTATACCATTGATAACAGCAATAAGCTACTGGGGGACCCTTAATCGACGTAAGTACCCATTGATAGACAACAGCAACGGGTTGTTAACCTTAGGATTTGCCAAAGTTTACGTTGGGGTCTCACCAAGGAGTTCTAGATTTATTTATTAGTACGGCTTAAAAATAAACTGCTTGGTGTACATTTCAAGTTTTATTCAATATTAATATGTTCTACAAAAATATTTCTTCTGAAATAACCATTTATAAAAATAATACGTTTCAATGATCCAGTGTTGAAAAGAATAAGTTAGATAAATTAGTCATTTTTAAATATCCATCAAAGTGATAATTAATATAATTAATTAACTATATCACTTCTTGACGAATCAAATCCACAGATGTTTTTAATAATACAATTTTGTATTTTAGTTAACTAAATAAAAAATATATCTTAGTATTATTTATTATAAGTAAGGTGACAAAAATGTAAGTCAAAATTAATAATAATTAAACGGATACATTTTTATTTTTTATAAATTAAATGGGTATTTGAATAACAGACTCTCAAAATTATTGTTTTTTTTCAATTGTAATAAGCAATAAGGAGAAATGATACAAAAAATTTGCAAGACACTAAAAATTACTCTCATGTCTACCTATGAGTAAAAATAAGCTTAATATATTTACAAAATTAACAATTATTGTTAAATGAAATAGTACATGTTTTTTTTGTGTGAAGATCAAATAATAAGATACATGCATTACAGATAAGTATAAGTATGGTTTAAATAAAAGGGATTCGTAAGTTTTAAGAAAATGGTGAATTTTTAACGAGGAGATGAGGATTGTAAAATGTAATTGTGGTTCAGGAGGGGGGGGGGGGGGGGGGGGGGAGTTGTAAGCATATGTTTCACGTGTTTGAGGATTGGATGATTGTAAAAGTATGATTACGGTATTTGGGCATTTGGAGGGTGGAATTGTGGGAATATGTTTCACGTGTTTGAGGATTGGATGATTGTGGAAGTACAATTAAGGTATTTGGGCGTTTGGAGGGGGAGTAGTGGGAGTGGACACGTCTAGATGAGGAGGTGGAGGGGTAGAGGAAGGTTCTACCACGGCTAGAGTAAGAGGTGGAGGAGTGAAGCAACTAGAGGCTATATGCTAGATGGGTGGTTTCAACTCAATATTCCGCAGCAGACAGAGATCAGAAGCAGCTGATCTACGTCCTGATTCACTTGTTAGATCGTAAAGACTCAGAACTAACTGTTCAGTAAACTGATCTGGAACCAATCTCACCAACCCACGTACCTATAACAAATAAAACCCAAAATGATCAATTTACTACTTTTATAACTCTCACATAAGGACAAAAATCACATAGGTTTGAAAATCAGAAGCATATAGAAGAAAAAAAAAAAAAAAAAAAAAAAAAAATATGGGCCACCATTGAAAAGAGACAATATAGGTAGTCCTGGACAAGCTGTGATATATATTTATCTTTGTTAGTTATTTATTTGGAGACTTTTAAGTGCTAATGTATAAAATCAGTATACATTTTGTTTAACATTGCAAAATCTCAAAGAAATAGGGTGCAATTGATCAATTTTAATGCTATTTGAATGCAGTACTAACACATCTTAGTAAGTGACAATACTTAAATAATGTTACAAATCAATAAAATATACAAGTAGACGTATCAAAGCAAAGAAAACAGTGCTCAGTGAACGTATCAATGACGTGAGACTGATTGACACTTGTAGCCCTTAGAGGAGGGGGAATCGAGTGCAGGCGCCTGAGTTTGGGCGCACTCGGATATCTTCATCATTAGCAGAAGCTTGCATCAGTTGCCTGCTTATTTAGAGGCAACCCTTCCCTGATAGTTAGGTTTAGCGCGCAGCCTTTAACCCATGCTGTCACAGTTCCACTTTATATGAATTCGGATTGGGATATCTTGATTGTTCGTTACCAGGGTCAGCTCACTTTTTAAATGGATCGCCTTTGAATTACATGAATCGTGTTATATGTTTGCTGTAGTTTATATTTGAACAAATTTATTTTATCTACGATTGATACGAAATATAAACATTGTATCTCTGTTTAGATGCGTAGAAAGTGATTCTTTACGTACTTGTATTCATTGCCCATGTGCATCTCATAGTTCTGAAGAATTCCTCTTCTTTACCACCCTAGGGCGGTAAAGAAGAGGAATTCTTCAGCTTTACACACGATTAACGAGTTTGTTTACATTTAACAAAACTAATTTTCTGTTCTTTTATTAAAGTAACTGTTTATATCGAGTTTTTAGTGAAAAACAATGAATGAATCAAGTGACTTTGACGAAAATGTAAAGAATAATACTCCTCCAGAAATAATTAAATCGGCAAAAAATACAACTCAATGCCATCTTTATCAAGAGAGAGATACGAACTTACATACAGCAAGTTAATTTTTTTCTGTATTTATTATTTAAATTTAACAATCGTAGATAAAGTACAGTACGCAACTCGTGCTAAAACGGCATTTTGCATTGCTTGTGTGGTTTTAGTAGTTTTAGTGTGGCAAACTCCACACTCCCATGCAAAATGCTACTTTCCACACTCGACGCCTAATGTACTATTACATTTTATTACTGAAACAGTGCTTTCTTTGCTTCATCGCACTGCTCGCCACTACAAAATCATTATGGAAACATAGGAATGGTTGATTGACATGAGAATAGAAGTAATACTTAACATACCAGAGTGGGAGGTATGAGATGAAGGATATCCGGCTGTGTCCTGTTATCCAGAGAGAGAAGTTTGAGGAAGGTGAATACAAAGTGAGTCGACTGTGACAGATGTGTAGCGTTCTCTACTAAAGAGTTGAACAGTTTCAATAGTTTGGCTAGCCATGCAGAGACCTGACCAGGCTCGTTAGAACCTCCGGGTCTAGAACTACCACTCTCATCTAGCCGGCTAAGCTTACCACCCACTAGAACCATTTCATCTACTTCCTGTAATGACAAAATCAGATATTAAATAACAACAAGAAGGTAAAGGCAGCAACCATAGTACTATTCAAGGACTTAGTGTTAGACGACGTTTGCGATTTTGAGTTACACCTTTAGAATGCTGTTTTAATACACAAGCTGACTGGAGCATAATACTAGGCATCGCGTGGCTCTCAAATACTACTGCTTGTATCAAGTTGCAATTTTACATACTTGTATTGTACTTTAGATGATGTACATGAAGTTTTATTAAAATCGTTACGTTAGAACGTAAGATATCGGTAAAAAGGTTGTTTTCTCTATTTTAAACGTTTTGGTCCGCTTTAATAGTTTTAGCGATCTTTATTAATTCATAGCGGTGTCGCTGTTGGTTTTACTAAAAAATTGTATTTTTGAAAAAAATGTTTGTCTAATTGAATAGATGAAGTTAGATTTTTTTCCCGACCTAAAATTCCAATTTTAAATTTGAAGTTCACCTTTACGCGAGCATTGCACGCGAACTCTTGGACGGATCACGCTGTCCAACGAACTTAGCCTGAGTATTAGTAAAAGAAAGATGTATACCAAATTTCAACTAAATCGGTCAACTTTTACTCAAGTTATCGTCACACGCGTAAACGTTACTGACAGACAGACAGACAGACAGACAAGATGCATATTTCCTTGAATGTAAGAAGCCCGCTTACGCTCGCTTCAATTATCTCTTTCTACATATAATATCTATAATAGATTCACATCTGTTAAATCTCCAGTTCACATCTGTCTTAAACTAAGGACACCATGAACAGCTCTGAAGATGCTTCCAGTATTAGGAATGAAACATCAGGACGTACACTCTTCGAGACATGATCCCCACCGGGAAACCTAGAACTTCATTATAGTTGTAACCTTGTTACTGTTAAAAACTCATAGTATCTAGAATAGATAGAGATAATAATAATAATAATATAGATAACTATGCCACAGTCAGCATTCTGAATGTGTATATAACTTAATATCACAAAAAATGTAGATAGATAGACCAGGGTACGAAAGAAGAAGAGGGAGACCAAGATTGAGGTGGCTGAGGATGTCCAAGAGGACCTGAGGAGGCTAGGCATGCGCTCTTGGAGGAGACATGCACAGAATAGAGAGGATTGGAGAGGAGTTGTTATGGCGGCCAGGGCGGGGCCCTACATGGGCTGTAATTAAGTATAGTAAAAGCAAGCTTAGTTACTTTATGTTACACTCGGGCTGATCTCTGGGTGAGGATTGTTAAATCTTATTTTCTTTCCATACAAACTATTCAGCTACTGTTAAAAGAAATCATGGTCTCATTTAAATGCAGAATACAATGATTACCTGGGTTAGAGTTGGAGGAGCAGGTCTCTTCCTAGAGGAAGATACATTGTGTTGTTCCATTGCCGAGTACAAACAGTAGACAGACAACCTGGCTAAGCATTCACTCTGCGGGTCCATTAGATCGCAATGCCTGTACCAACAATAAACATAATTAACAAAAAAACAAAACTCTTTTGACATTCTAAAATAAAAATGTAGAGATCGAATAGGAAATTATGGACTTTCTGACAAAGTACAAAATTCGTACTCTTCAGCAGATTGTAACCAAGAGATTTAAAACCAAACTAAGTTTAAATAGACTGCCAATTAGTGTGGCACATAGCTTCCTCGCATCCTATCATGTACTTTATTGTTATAATGTTTATTGTGTAAGAACAATTAATAGTTTTAGCAATCTTTAACACTTCATAGCGGTGTCGCTGTTGGTTTTACTGAAAAATTGTATTTGGAAAAAATGTTTGTCTAATTGAATAGATAAAGTTAGATTTTTTTCCCGACCTAAAATTCCAATTTTAAATTTGAAGTTCACGTTTACGCGAGCGTTGCTCGTGAACCCTTGGACGGATAACGTTGTCCAATGAACTCGTCCTGGGCATTGGTAAAATGAACATGTCTACCAAATTTCATCAAAATCGGTTGACATTTACTTAAGTTATCGTCGCACGTTTCATAATTTGTGGACACACAGACCGACAGACGGACAGAAAGACAGACAGACACGAGACCAAAAATATTCCCTGATGTCTGAAACGGATTTCTGTCATGGAATTTTTAAAATCAGAGACATAAAAGTTTTTCGTTCTCAAAAGTGAACACAATGCTTCCGTTACCTTCGGTAAGCTCGGAAGCAAAAATACAGTAGGGGGTCTCACTAATCCAGACTCGGCTAGTTTGGTCATCTGGGTAACACAGACCCCTCATCTTTTTTTTTTATAATGTGCGATCTAAGTTTTTAACTTTATTCATATAAAGAAAAAGTATTGTTATCACGTGAAAATTCGATTTTGATGGATTCTCGTTTTAATGTCCCCTGTGTCCAAAACAGTGGTTTCAAAAAAATTTCTGTCTAAAGACACAAGAGCCTAAACTACAGGGCTGATTTTGACAAAATTTACATACATGGCATACAGAGAAATTAATTTTAGCCCCAAATTTGGAGCGCTACCCCTCAAAATATCATTTAAAAACGATTTTGATTAAAAAAATTTTAAATTGTAGTCAATTTATTAACAAATCTAACAACAGAAGCCGTTTTCCCGAAGGGAAAAAAATCTAGTTTACGAGATATTGATGAAAATTAAATATGATTTCGTTGAAAATCGAAAACAAAAAGTAAACAACCACCTGTTGAATGCATTTTAAATGATATTATATTGAATAAGCATCGCGTGGGTTTATCATTGAAGCGAGCTAAATGCAATATGTATTTAATTAAGCAAATTAATAGTAAATCATAATGAATTTATAGTTTAAAAGGATGATTGGAGTAGACGGTTGTGCCGGGTGGACTCTCACTTCACTTGGAAGGTTCTATAGTAACCCTGGTAAAGATGGGTTCACAGACACAGCTAGCAGATCGACACCTGGACCCATCTGTATAGATAACAATATATTCATGTTTTCTGGGATCTGGGCTCGGCACAAAGACCAATTTTTTTTATACTAAATTGATTTATAGGTTTAAACCATTACATGCATTTGGATCCACTGTTGTTCCGTGCCATGCTAAGATTCCTGGCACCTGAATTCCCAGTAGATCAAATCACACCCTCCTGATACTCAGCCACTCTTTTCCTCGTGTCTCGGGCATAACCCTCTTACAAGGGTCAGCATTTGTATGAACAGAGAATCCCAACAAATTTCTCTTTTTAAAGATTGACTTAAAGTATTCTGAATTCCATTTCTTGGGCTTACGGGTATAAATAAAAACTAAGTTTTCATTCTTTTTTGCGATAGTTCAACCCCACTTGGGCCATTATCAAGCTTAATAATTGTTCTTATAGAACATCTAAAAGTATCTCCTATTTAACTTTGGTGTACCGGTGGTAATTTGCTCAGCAAAGTACTGCTTTTGTCACTAAAACTTATCTATTTTTTGTCATAATATGTAAAAAAAATTAGAGATCTTATCTCAAAAACAAAATCTGTCTTTTTTGTGAGTTTATGAAATCAAACTGGATATATAAATAAAAGATTACACAACTACATAAAAGATTAACTTTTAAATCCTGTAATCTCAATTGTTATTATTTAAAACCACCGGAGAGGTACGTTCCTAAATTGGAAGACGTGTAGAATGGGTTAAAAAGAGGACCTACATTAAGACTGAACAGCCAGTTTTTATGATAAAAATATAAATTGTAATAGTTTTACCTAGCCAAAAACTAGTTTTACAGAAAAATTTTTAAAACTGCTTCCGTCAGACTTTCGGTGATCTGGATAGTGCCCTAGTTCCATCAAATCTGTAAAACCCTACTGTAGATCTAAATATTGAAGGTATTTTGAAACAACCACACAACAAGTGTTTACCTCATACAATCAATTTTAGCAATATTTTGTAACAGGCTTTCCTGCCCAATTTTCCTGAAATTACTTCCTGCCTCTCCGGTTTTGTGAATATTGATGTTATAATTAAACACCAATACAGAGATCATTCTTAAGGAAGTTGCCCATAATGTAAGTCTTTAGCATCTGACTGAATAATTACAATACTTTATAATACTTTTATCCAATATAATCATTGGGAAAATAGGTAAAAAACTTACAAAGAGTTAAGATGAAGGTAGTTGGGTATTAGTTTGTTTAGAAGTACTTGAGTACAGGTTTCAATGTCTATATGAAATATAGCTGTTACTAAATCAACTCCCTTCTCCAGCTCTGTCTTATATCGGACTTTCATCAGTTCCTAAACATTAAAAACATTAACAGAGTAAGTAAATTAAATAATAAAAAATATAAATATAAAATAATAATAAGAAGAATTTAGAGTTATACTAACAGCTACTAGGTTTGTGACGAGCCATTCAGCTCCAGCTGTGTAGAAGAGATTTTCTAGTTGACGAGTACTCTGCATGGACAGCATACCTCTCTCGATAGTAACTTCCCATACCTTACCTAAGTCTTCACTTAGAGGCTCCTTCGTCATAATCCTACAAAATCAATTCATAAACTTATTATAATATTCATTATAACAGTATATTATTATTTTTTTTTAAACTTTTTTTTAAGATGAATTGTTTTAGACACATTGTCTTGGATTTGTGTAGATTTAAGTTAGTTTTCACCATACAAATGGTGTCATTTGTGATATTGGGGTTGAAGAATATCAACAATCTCTTCCACTTTTGACAACTTCTTCAAGAATCTTCTACACCGATCTATGTCCTGAAAAGGAAGCTAGTGTACTCTACAGCTCACCAATATAAACAAGGTTTTAGAATCAGTTTAAAACTAGAAGTGATGACTGAACTAGAAGTGAGTACTTTTGATGACCATAGAGTTATTATAGCATTGTTACATTTAATATGTTTCCATAATGTTTCAATATGGGTTGAAAACAGTTTCGGATCCAAAGTATCCATGGAAACCTAGATTAAATACACATTGAATTAGATGTAGATCCAGACACGATACACTAAATTCTGGGATTGTATCAGGATCGAGTTTCATGGAAACACCCGAATTCGATCCTCACTGGCGCAGTGTGGGTGTGAGCACTCCTAGTGTGTTTTTGTAGGAACAGTAGTCAAATCTATATATACAGTAGAACCTCGCTTACACGACCCTCAATTACAAGTGCAATTTTCAAATCCCCTTGAGATTGCCATAACACATAATGTTAAATTAACCTCTAAAATGCGAATATTACTTTATTGATACTGGGTATCAAGTGCTTTAATAAATTAGACAAAGAAACTAAAAGCCTTCCAATTAAAAAATTTAAAAAACATTTGAAACAATTATTTTTAGTTAAAGCTTACTATTCTGTCACCGAATTTTTAGAGGATAGTTTTTGAATGTATCTTTATGCCTATAGTGAACTTTGTTTTTTCTTTTTATTGTTATTATTATTGCTACTTTTAATGTATTATTGTTACTTTTAATGTATTATTGTTACTTTTAATGTATTATTGTTACTTTTAATGTATTATTGTTACTTTTAATGTATATATGATTGACTAAGTGAAGCTTAATGTTAATATGCAACCACTGTTAATTAATAAATAAATAAAATAAATACTATCCAAACAACCTCAATAACACGGATTTTTTCCAATTCACAACGTAACTCAGAACCTCTATAACAAGTCTTTTGAGAAGTCAACCTCGATAACGCGACACTTTAGAGGAATGGGTCGACCTTGAACAAGTCTAGACTTGAAAACCCCGCCCCACCCCTCTCCAATAACCCCCATAACATGACTGATAGCCAAAATAACCTTGATAACACGACCCTCAACAAAAAGAGCACCTTGATAACAAGACTGTTTCCCTAATCTCCTTGAGACACTTCTTATCAAGGTTCTACTGTATTAGTAAATTTCATTTTTTTTAAACACTTAAAAACAAACACAAAAAACCTGGTTATAAAAGGTGAAAATTTCAAAATTATTTATAACTTTTATCAAAGTAACCTAGTAAAAGTTTGGTGAATTGAAAAAGTATTGAAAACGGATTCCATACAACTCATGGAAACACCTAACTTGTAAAATCCCAAATCAAGATTCAAACTGTATTGACACATTATGGAAACGTAGTAAATGTATGGTGTTATTGCTAAAATATTGTCAAACTAGTTAACGCTAAACAAAAATTCAAGTAAATATTAGTACCCATGAGGTTGTGATATCGGTTTGAGTTTGGTGTGTGGGGCGATGAGATGTACATCGTACTGAATCTTCCTGATGACCTGAGACATGAGTATAGACCGCTCCCTGAAGCTGTCAGGGGGCGGTGGTGGTGTGGTGGGGGCGGGTCCACTAGGTGAGGTATCTTCACCACCTCCACTACCTGCACCTCCACCAGGTCCTATACACAGCAGCTGTTGTACCATATTCATGGGCTTCAGTAGCGCATCCTGCTCTAACATCTAACAACCAAAACATACACAAATAAATAAACATCTGAATTTTATTAAATCAAAGATTTAAAACTAGTTGGTATGTTCAATTCAATCATAAATGGGTGATTCTAATTTAAAGTGCAATTTTCATGTCCTAGATGAATAACTGGAGAGTTTTTCACTTAAATTGACAGGATTTTTCTTCATGGTAACTCAGTTAAGCTTAGAAAACTACAACCAAGCAAAAAAATAATGCGCCGCTTAATTTTAATTGCTACAAAAATTTTCAAAAGGCGATTTTGTAACAACCGTGGCTGTCCTTAAGTCAGTTGTTCTTATTCACTTCACTTTAGCTCATACATTAATAACGTTATTCAAAAACTTATTGGATAATTTTGAAGTAGGATCCTACCAGAATTAAAATATGTGTTAGTTATTAAAAATAATAAATTATTACTAAACTGAACTTCCAAGTTAAAGTTCGTCCTTTACAAAATGTAATTACCATAATGGCATTATATAAATGTGACCCTACTCTGGTTGTGGCAGGGAGATTTTAAGTGGCGAGAGATTTTTGCAATGCCGCAACACTGGTTTTCTTGCAATGGTTGATAGGGGATGAGCTGAACCCTTCAGTTGAGAGTTAGCGCTAATTCCGATTGTTTTTCCAGTTACGTGCCCTTTTAAACGTAATAACCATGCATGTTATTAAAGTCTATTTTCAACAACTTTTTAGGTTAAGTTATAGTTCATTGTTTAGGCTTTTAAGAGTGCTATTTAATGGTGTATTAAAATTTGGGTTTTTATTTTAAACTACTGACCAAAATATTTTCTTAAAGTGTGAAATGTAACAACCGTGCACGAAAAAGTGTAATTCACGTGGCTTAATTACCATGTTTTAAATAAACTTAATTCCGGCCTAAAAATTAGAAAAATTATTTCAAATCTGTCCCACATGGTCCAATATATTTGAAATTAGTCTGAGAACATTCCTTCATTTTTCCTGAATTTTTCTTAAAAAGTCAAAATTTTCTGTCAAAGTCCAATTTTAGATTCCAAAATTGCACATTAAATTAGATTCACCCAAATAGGAATAAGAAATATAGTCTGCCAATTAGTGTGGCACATTTTTTATTACAAATTTTATTGATGCTATGCTTTTACAACCCAATAATGTCTAATTTATTTAACTGTTTCCCCCGTTTTTTTTTAAATCTGTCAAAATTGTTTTGATTTTTTTAACATTAATTAAAGTATCAATTTAGCAAAAGTTAAAGAGTGCAGACAGTTGAAATTAATTTGGTGCTATCTGCGAGCTACTGCCGACAAAATATCCAAATTTCATAAAAATCAAATGAGTAGTTTTGAAGATACAGGTAAAAAAAAAAGTAGGTTTGTGTGCATTTTGAAGAAGAGAACAATGGTAGCAGATGGTTGAAACTTATATGGGACCAACAATGGGCTAATTATGACCTAACAACCAAATTTCATTAAAATCGAACGAGTAGTTTTTAAGATATGTTGGTTTGGAAAAAATTGAGCTACAGATAGACAGAACCAAAAATGTTCCCTGATGTCTGAAATGGATTTCTGTCTCGGAAGTTTTGAAATTGGAAAATATATAACAAATTTTCATTCTTCAGAACAATCACATAGCTTCCGTTACCTTAAGTAAGCTTTGAAGCAAAAATAATTAACTGATAAAACAAATAGGTATGCAATCTAGGGTTTATATTACGGGTAATGAAAGACTTTAGAGATACAAATAGCCTGATACTGCTGTTCAATACTCTAGTTCGTAGCATTTTGGAATATGCAAATATTGTCTGGTCTCCGATATACTCCTCTCACATTATGTCCATTGAGAAAATTCAAAGACGGTTCACTAACCATCTCCTCGGTTTTCGGAACAATGGATCATCCCCATTATCCTATATAGAAAGATTAAACTTATTGAAAATGGACTCATTAATGGATAGAAGGGTGCATGCCTTTTTGTACTTTCTGTACAAAATAACTAGTAATATCTACTATGTTCCTGATCTATTGTTTCAATGCAGTTATAAGGTACCTATGATAATTACTAGGAAAAAAAATATGTTCCAATGCGGGTTTCACAAAACGAACTATGCTAATGCGAGGACCATGGAACAAGCCATGTCATTTTATAATAAATATTTAGAAGACCTACCCCCTTCATTACAAATTTCAACAGTTTTAAAACTATTGTTAAAAAGATAACCGATAATAGTTTATTTTTGTAAGGATTGTTTTGTATTTTTGTTTTATTTATTATTTTAGTTTATTATTATTGTTTTGTTTGACACATATTGTTCTTATATATGAAATGTTGACTGTGCAATTAGCTGGATATATTGTCTGTTGAGCACTTTTTTGATAAATAAATAAATAAATAAATTGGTAGGGCATGCCAGAAATTACAAATCCATAGAAAATTCTCAAGCATTTGAATACTAGTGAGGCAGAAAAAGTTGATTTATAGGGACTATTTCTTAAGATCTTGTAGTTCAAAGGTCAGGAGTAGTCCATTGTTTTCAACTAAAAATACAAAGGAAAGTAAAAATTTCTCATTAGGTATTACAGTAGAAACTCGCTTATACGACCCTCAATAACACAACAACCTCAATCACAAGAGCAATTTTCAAATCCCCTTGAGATTGCCATAACACACAATGTTAAATTAACCTCTATAACACGACTATTATTATCCAAACAACCTCTATAACACGGATTTTTTTCCAATGCACAACATAACTCAGAACCTCTATAACAAGTCGTTTTGAGAAGTCAACCTCTATAACGCGTCTCTATACAGGAAAGGGTCGACCTTGAACAAGTCTAGACTTGAAAACCCCGCCCATTAACCTCGATAACACGACTGATAGCCAAAATAACCTTGATAACACGACCCTCAACAAAAAGAGCACCTTGATAACAAGACTGTTTCCCTAATCCCCTTGAGACACTTCTTATCAAGGTTCTACTGTACTAGTTTTACGAAACTAGTAATACCTACTTTTTTATTGTCTACTTATAAATCTTTTGTTTAATAGGTCTTGCTGAAAAATCTACTACATGCACGTGGACGTTAAGAAGAGTGAAAGGATTATAAAGATCAAGTTGATTTCTAAAATGAATACAACATACCGTCATGTGAGTACAAAGCCACGCAGCAGCACATATAGCAAGGCAGCACAATCCATGCTTGAGATTATCTAATATGTGCTTCACATCTGTAACTGAGAGAGTACCGTGTTCCCAAGCAACCAACACCTCCTTCATCACTCCAGGCATGCTCTGGCAAAGAGCATCACAAGATATACCACTGTAAACACAAACAAAATTAAAATTTTGCCTATACGAAGGTGAGGATTGAAACATATTTGGATACTTATTTCTTTCATACATTCAGAAAACCGAATCCAGTCAACATGTCTCCGTTTTTGGCGTTTGGTCGGAAATTGGCCCAAACCTGAAAAGTTAAATAAAGTTGTTACCCCCCCCCCCTTAAAAAATTAGTAGACACAACTTTTAAGGTTTTTGGAGGCTTATTGCGGCTAAACGGTGTAGCGGTTTAAGTGCCTAGACAGGCACGGGAGCCTAAAATGAGCCTCGTCGGCGCATGTTCGGTCCACAGAGTGGGAAGAGGCCTCGTAGTGGGGACGGACATCGGATGACCGAGGCAGTTGGTCATCCGGATACCAAGGTGAACAATAATCATATTTCACGAAAAACGGCAAACCACTCACAAACTCTTGTAATCGGAGTGTTACCTTTTAAAGTTAAACTTTGAAATATCAGCAAAATTAAGGACCACAAACACCGTGATCGTGATCTCAGGTACTATTTAATTATATATTTAAATATTTATATTTATTTGTTATATTTGCCCATACGAACCTCCTTGACCGTTACAACGGTAAGTCTATCACAAAAACAGATTGCACCAGCAGTAACTGATTTTAAATGATCTACAACTTTGGTTTTTTTTGGTTGAGCTCTTATGGCGTGCGCAATTGTTTGAACAATTTAATTTCTGATTGAGGCGCTTAAACCTCACACTAATGCTCTTTAAATCGAGTATTTATTTTATTATTTAGTCCTAAAACTAGAGTTATTAAATATTTACTGGTGCAACTGCTGCATTGAGAAAAGAGATGTACCATCATGGGTTATGATTGTTTTATGACTACTCAGTGTGATTGGTTTTGACTGCGTTTATTTTACCTCTTTTTTATAGCATATCTTGGTTACATCGAGCATTGCTATTTATTACTATATTAATTAGTTTTGATTAACTATTTTTTTATATAAATAGACTCCAAACTACAATTGGAGTGTATTATAATTCTTTATTCTTAGTAATGGAATGAATGATGTGTAATATAGTCCTAATTCTATTCTTAGAACGCTTTGGGAACAAAACTATTTAGGCATTTCATTTAATTGCCATGATAGGAAACATAGCCACTAATACCTAGCTTGAGCCCCACGTGCAGCACGGAGTGAAGAATAGTTATCTATATAGTTGGCAGACCTAGGCCCTCTACAGGTTGTCGCACCACAAAGTTAATTAATTTCATCTGACTTACCACGACATGATGTCTGTAGGCTGTGGAGAATTCAGCAAATTAAGCAGCGTCTCCACTACTATGGGATCTGAAGCATCAAGTATAGCATCGGGACACTTGGGAGAACCTCGTTCAACCAAACACTTAGAACTCCACGACTCAAAGAAACTCTCTTCTCTACCCTTACTGAACACATCCTACCATCAAAACAAAACACATTACATCAATAACCATAAAATAAAATTACTAATCTACATTAGCCTATAATAATATATTTTGAAGTTTCAACACTTTCCATCTTAACCTGGGGGGATGGGTTAAACCCAAACTGAGCCAGAAGAAGGCTTTCATTTTATAACAACTACTTGGGTAGTAGTAGTCTAGTACTTCCTACTAGAACGGGTAGGACGAACCACTTGTTCGAACCTTGCAATTAAGCCTTCACTTAGGCCCTTTTTACACCCCGCGGTAGAGAGTTCCAGCCACTTCACACATCATACCTATGTACATTGTACCGCCGAAGCAAGTATGATGTGATCAATAGTGAGCCATATAAATTAGAGCATCACGGCGAGGAATCGAACCCCATCTCGTTCCACTCATGATTCAGTGATGGCCGAGCAGATGTGGTTTAACCCACACGGCCACGCTGGCTCTCTAACTACTTGGGTAAGTCTGATGAGCAAAACTGTCTTCATTAGGATGAAACCAGTGGGGGTGAGGGTTAATTAGGATTAACCCTCGGGTGCGAGAGGTCTAATAGAGACATAAGAAGCACCTCTGATAGGACTTAATCAGTTTTATATGCCCACTAAACAGGTAAAATAAATATAAACTTGAAATAATTGTAGCAAAATATCATAAAACATTGGCTTTATTTATTTATTTTGACATTTTCATGTTTAGGCTATGGAACATAAGTCAAAAACGTTACGTTACTTTTAGCTTAAAAACTCAGAAAAGTATAACAGGGAGTTAAAAAGCTATAGGAGGTGTGTAATCCAGTCTCCAGCTGTTGGACCTCCCTCCACCGCACGTCATAGGGCCGAAGAAAGTCGAAAAGATTTATACTTGTGACAGGGAGTTAGGAAAGTACAGGAGGTTGCCATTGCCATCAACTCTCAGCCCTCACGGCCCTAACTAGTATGAAGGCATATTAACAATTCGTAGAAGGCGCCGGCGCCTTTGAATTCAGTCGTTTGTAGTCAAGCCTCGACAGTGCCGGTGTGGAGATAAGAATAATAATTATCTTCCATCTACTTTTATCAATTACTTGAATAAATTACCGATTTTATTTCATTTTACGTCGGTAGTTTATGCAGAGCGAAAACATGATAATGTCTCACTGTCTTGCGGACTCGTATGCAAGAAGTATTTTTTTTTAAATGATAAAGTACTGTTGTTTAGTCTCATAATTTGCAAGCACAAAATCAATCAGTCTCATTTATAATTTTCATATTTTTACTTTTTTATGTATATTTTTATGTATATTTTTAAAGACAGGCACTAAATTAATTTATTTTGTATTATATGTATAAATTTCAATAAAATTAGCGTCATAATAACATTTAAGTGAAAGTAGAGCAGGTTCCCTGTCAGAACAATATGGGCACAGAATTAAAGTATTATTTATATTTATTTATTTATTGATTTATTACACACGATGTCAAACAGTAACTGATTCTCCTGATAAAAGCAAGAAATGTGGCTAGAAAAATCCATATTTTCCAATCGCTCCCATATCTATCTAAATTTCACAGATTCATCTCAAATATAGGCCTTACAGGACCATGCGTTCCCCAGAGTTGATATAGGACAAGAGGGAAACAGAAACTTCACACACCGTGCTAAACGTGCTTTACCTCCCTCAGATTTTAACCATAACAAAAATAAAATGTCATACCTTCGAGCCGTAGACTTGAACGATGTAAGTAAGCATGATAAAAGTAATATCAAAGAGCACAGGTCGAGCAGTCGGTCCCGCCTTAGAGAACTCGTTGAATCTGATGAGTTTAGAAACAAACGTCTGAAGTTTGCCCTCGACACTAGCCACAGCCAGGATCAGCTCGAAACTCTTCCCAGTTAGTACTTGACACAGCACTCCGATTATAGCTTCCTACAAAATTTAAAACAGTTAGTTAAGAATCTACTTCCAGAACAAAATCAAGTTGCTTTGGTCAATGTGTGTTTGTCAAGATTCTAGATGAAAGGCTGTCAGGGAAGATTTTCAAAAAGCTATTTCAAGTCAAATCTAAATCATATAAAAATAATAATAAACTCATTTTATTTTATTCGGATACATTTTTGCATAAATTAAAAACACCTATTAAGCATTTTTTTTCTTTTTTTTTTAAATTTACATACTAAGTACATCTTAACCCTGACCAAGAACTCGTGCCAATCTGAGGAGTGTGCTAGTGTTGTTTTTGTGTCATTTTGATCAATTGTCATGGAGAGCTGTGTTATTTAGAAAATAATAGTACATTACGTGTCGAGTGCGGAAAGTAGCATTTTGCATGCGAGTGTGGAGTTTGCACCAGAGCGACAGCGAGGGTAGTAAAACCACACAAGCAATGCAAAATGCCGTTTTCGCACGAGTTGCGTACCGTACTTTATCTACGATTATTAGATTTAAATAATAACAGAAAAAAATAAACTTCCTGTATGCAAGTTTGTATTTCTCTTTTGATAAAGATGACATTAATTCATTAGTTGTATTTTGTTCCGAATTAATTATTTCGGGAGGCGTAATATTCTCCTCATATTCGTCATAATCATTTAAATCACTCAATGATTTTCACAAAAAACTCGATATAAACAGTTACTTTTATTAAACAAATAGCAAATTAATTTTGTTAAATGTAAACAAACTCGCTAATCGTGCGTAAAGGTGAAGAATTCTTCTTTTTTTACCACCCTAGGGCGGTAAAAAAGAGGAACTCTTCAGAATTATGAGACGCGCATGAACAATGAATACAAGTATGCAAAGAATCACTTGTTACGCATCTAAACAGAGATACAATGTTCATATTTCATAACAATCGTAGATAAACAATTTTTTCACCAGACTGTACCAACTTCAGTAATATTCAGGAGTTCTGATTTTTAAATGAAGCTAAGTTAACAGTTTTCCAAAGTGCCCATTACTTCTTGGATAATGATACCTTTTACAAAATATAATTCAGTAGAACCGCTATGCTAGAATCTCTAATCCACGCCACTGCGGTACAAACTAGCATGTAAAAAACACATGTCGTCAATAACAATGAAGAAAATGAGTGATTTTTATAATTAATTTCTATTAGTTTTTGAATTTTCTTTGTAAAATACCTTGTAAAAGGTACCTCAGCATAATGCTGATTTGCATGTGATACCAGTGTATTTAGAATTATTCAAATTTTTAAGTTTTAGGTAGTATTCTTACTACGGAAAGATTAAATTTTTATTTAAATCAAATTATAATTATCATTAACTACGGGAGACATACAGAGAAAAATAGACCCCAGTACCGGGATTTGAACCACGGGCCTCCAAAAAACTGTTACAGGGGCTCTGACCAACTGAGCTATACTGGAGAATGATTTTTCTCTGTCGTTACCGATATCAAGTCCCGGATCCAAGCTTTCAATCTTTTCTACAAATCTAGCTAGCCAATATTCACGGCAATAGAACTAGACCGAGAAGAAGAGTTAAGACCGACAGAGAAAGATCATTCTCCAGTATCGCTCAGTTGGTTAGAGCGCCTGTAACAGATATGTAGGAGGCCCGTGGTTCAAGTACCGGTGCTGGGGTCTATTTTTCTCTATATGTCTCCTGTAGTTAATGATAATTATAATTTGATTATAATTAAAATTTAGAATTATTTTAAATACTGCAATGGTTGATTGATTGATTAGTTTTTGAACTGTAATAAAGATTACTACTGATAATGAAAATGTTTTACACTGTAATGGACTTTTTTATTCTAAAAACAATATTTATCTTTTTTAATAGCAGATACATTTCAGGCATTAATACAATTTAACAGCATCAAATTTGATAAACCGAAAGATTTGATAACCCGAACCATCCCCCCCATCAGTTTGGATTAACAAGGTTCTACAGTATATCATATATCAAATCTTGTATAACATAAAGTGGAGAGACTACCTAGAGGCAGTAATGAGCAAAACATGAAATTAAGAAAGCTATCTTACAATATCTTTTGCATAATACTACCACTAAAAATAGGTTTGGCTATTAAAACAAGTATAATTTATAAATACATATTTTAGCACTTTCTTCTCCTTATAGAACACTTAAGCCTGGAATGCTAATGGTAATTGGATAGCTGGTATTACTAAACCTTCGTTGATTCAACTAACATTCGTAGTAAATATTTCTTTAGGGTTGAAACTAACTACACTTTTAAAAAGAGAAAACTATTAAGAACTCATGATTAATTTTATTTTTAAATGAGATATAGAAACATTTGATGAAAAATAAGTTAGTAGGATCATCAGAATAATATGAAATTAAGTGAACATTAATGCACCTGGCCCCGTGCTACAGGCCACAAGCTCAGAAGCTCTAGGCCCTATGCTAAATGTTCCAGGCGCCCAAGTAACCGGCCACTGGTCTTTGGCCTAATGCCAATTACCCTAAGCCTATTGACCCAGGTTATAGGCTCATTCGATGACCAATTATTTACCTAAATTTATTACTAAACACAGCAGTCAAATCTCACTTCGAATTCTAGTTTTAAATGAGAAAATTTATTTTTCAAGTCGGAATGAAAAAGAAAAACAAAAAAACAAATTTGTACAAGCAAAACAAGACAAAAAAAAAGAAAAAAATTACAATTCAACCTATCAATCAAACTCATTCACCTCCAACCACAAACAAACTTCCTAATTATCAGGTAATTGAGATAATCGTGAAGGTGATAAGAAAATATTCCTGATTTGTATAAATGAACCTCCATGTCAATGAAGTCCATTATGTCCGGAGTATAATAACTATAACCAAAGAATAATTTATAAAGAAATTACTTTAGGAATTAAACGATGATGGAGGTCTCCTTAATGAATTCAAAGAAACTACCACGCCACAAAAAATTTTATGTGAGAAGATAGTTTCTTTGAAATCTATAAAGAAGTTAGATGATTCAAAATCAAAACCATGCTTAATATTAGTTAAATTTAAAATATTATTAGAGTCCAGGAGATACTGTGTTAAAAAGTGTCGGACTAACATCAAGCTGGAATAATTTTGTGTATAAGTAAATCTTTTTGTGCCTTTAAAGAATATGTGGTTGGCTAAGTTTGTCTGCGAAACATAGCTTGGCAATAGGCATTTGGAAAAAACAAAATGATGGAGAGCGGCAATGTCCCGTCAATTATGACAGACAATATGATTTTAATGATCCTGCGTACAAAATTAGTAAGTAGACCGAAAATTAAGTTGATGTTAGTTTGTCGTTAGTATGGTTAGTTATTTAAATATTACTCCAAAATCAAAGTGGTCAACCATCAAGGGACAAACAACATCATCTTGAGTTTTAGTCGACTTCCTAATTTTTTACTCAAGATCAAAAAAATAACATAATCCACCAAAATGAGTGGGACACTGCCACTACCGCTCTCCACCGGTTTGTTTTTTAGGGTTTCGTTGGTAAAACCAAAAAAAGAAACCCTTATAGTTTCGTTCATGTGTCTGTCTGTCTGTCTGTCACTCTGTACGATGATAACATTTGAATAAAAAGAGATAGAAACGTGAAACTTTCCAATATTAAAGATCGTTTCACACAGGAAAAATATAGCGAACCCAAAATTATCAGCTGTTCAAATCCAAAATGGCGGATAACTAACGTCATGCGAAAAAAAAAAAAAAAAAATTTAAATTTTGAGTGGGATATCAAATGAAAGGTATTGAAGAGTAGATTACGAATAAATATATCACTTAGGGAAAGTGTTCAATTTTCGGCGCCATTTTGTCAAAAAACATCGAAATTTTTGCGTGTCCCCCCCCCCCCCTAAAATGGTATTTCCGCTGTTACTAAAAATATAGAAAAATATGCAAAATGATGGGCCAAAGAAAAAATAAGAATAGCAACTTGGGCGGATTAACTGGGAATCCAAGATGGCAGCTGATTGATGTCACGGGAAGAAAAATATTTTTTTTAAAATTTTGAGTGAGGTATCAAATGAAAGGTATTGAAGAGTAGATTACAAAAATATATAACATTTGTGGAAAGCGTTTAATTTTTTACGCCATTTGTTCAAAAAACATCCAAATTTTGCACCCCCCCCCACTAATTTCATGTTTACAACACCAACGAAACCCTTTTTACGTGAGACTTCACGCACTACCAATTTTTTGCAAATGCCTATTGCCAAGCTATGTCCCACAGACAAACTTAGCCGACCATATATTCTAAAAAGGCACTAATAGATTAACTTGTACACAAAATTTTAGCTTGATGTTAGTCACACACACTTTTTTGCACTCTTACTCCTGGACTATTTGGGTTAATGGAAAAAAAAAAAAAAAAAAAAAAAAAAAAAAATCAAAAACGCAATTTGCAATAATTCTTAAACAGGTGAATTAATCTGTTAGTCAATTTATTCAGATAAGAAAACAATGTAAGGTCATAGTGAGTTTACCTTCTTGAGACAGAATACATGTAACCTCCCTTGTTTACCGCCAAATGAACTCGTTTCCTATATACCAAGCAATTTTCACAATTCTACAAGAGTATCCAGACAATAAAATCAACTACGAGGCAATATAAGGAAGTTAGTTGCTATCTTAAGTCTGAAAACCACCCTGTTAATCTCTTGAGAACACTTCTTTAGACTGTTAGTAGTAGTAGTAGTCTAGTACTTCCTACTAGAACGGGTAGGACGAACCACTTGTTCGAATTTAGCAATTAGGCCATCTTTTAGGCCCTTTTTACGCCCCATGGTGGAGAGTTCCAGCTACTTCACACATCATACATTTGTACATTGTACCGCCGAAGCGAGTATGGTGTGGTCATTAGTAAGCTTAAGTGTGTGTCAAAGCGTGGGGGAAGAGTCCCCATAAAGGGTGTCCCTCCCCCTGCTCCGTCCTCAAACCATAGATACAAATTACATCATTATGACACGGATCAGACCCACATCAAAGAGTGGGGGAAGAGTCCCCATAAAGGGTGGGGGATTGAACCCACGACCTCGAGTTACCTCGACTTATTGATTGCTGAGCGAGTGCGCCTTAAGGCGCTGGGTACCCTGGCTCCCTCTTTAGACTGTTACTCCCCTTATAAAAAAAAACAGAAGATAGTATTAATCTAAGGAAGGTGTACAGAATGTTTCTTTTTTAGACTGTTACTCCCCTTATAAAAAAGTAATCTCTATCTATCTAAAGTACATGACATTAAACATCCCTTTGAATTAATAGTTATTTAGACAAAAGGAATGTATAAATAATTATATCCATTTATATTCTAAAAAAACATAGGGGAGTAGCAATCTAAAGAAGTACCATGCAGCATTTATGACAGGCTTGTCCCACTGCACGTAAGACTTTGAGGGAGAGGTAACACTGAATTTATAAACTGCTATTTGTTATTGATTACTTTTATTAAAGAATATAATGTCCATAAACAGCAGCTTTTCTTCCTTATACTCCACATAATTGATTCCTTTTGCTCCAATAAATAATAATTTATATTAATAACGCATTTCAATTATTTTAAATATCATTGTCAATAACCAAAATTTTAAAATTTATGTAGTCCTTAGAATTAACAAGTAAACATGCTAATTGAAAATCTCCCTCAAAAAAATTTAATATTTTGGATAAATTACAGTAAGTAGTTGTGGAGATATTTAAATAATGTACCTGAATTTTTGAGTTGTCCGCGTCCAGAGTCATGAGGACTCTTTGTAAAGTTGCTTGGGCTCGGATAATGACGATAGGTAGAGGTGTTTGAGCAGGCAACTTCTCTCTAACGCTAGTTGCTCCTTCACGCCTGAACAACAAAAATATGATTTTATGCAAAACACGATAAAAACAGAAGGGGGTTCAGACTGGTACTAAAGGCATTGGTCACTTTTGTTCAGGTATATATATATATCTAAGAATAGTCCATGGGTTTGATCCTACATAAGGTATTTGGTACTCCTATAGAAAAGGGGCCCCCTTTTTGTATAGGAAATATACAGAAGAGTTTATATCCCTTACCCATTAGATATATAGTAGTCTTAATATCCCTTAAGACAAAGGGATATTCAGTCCAATATGCTTTGGGACAAAGGAATATCAAACTTATATACAAAAAAGTGTGTATTCAGTTGTCCGAAAGTATATTAGATTAAAAAAAGCGGAGGGCCCTTTTCTATAAAAGTGCCAAGGTATTTTACCTTAACATATCATCAATATTTATTATGCACATTAATAATAAGGCACTTCTTTTTGTCACTCCCCTTATAAAAAAACAGGGGAGTAACAATCTATAGAAGGTGTATAGAATGTTCTTTTTTAGACTGTTACTCCCCTTAAAAAAACAAGTGGGATTTTTTCTTTGTCTTAATAGTTATTTAGTCAAAGTCTTTTATATTAAAAAAAAATCGGGTACAGTGTACCTCAGAACTTTTTCTCACTTCAGAGGCCACTAAAGTGGCCTCTCCTGCTGCTTCACAGCAGGAGTAAGCGCATTGGACGTGGTCAGTACTTGGATGGGTGACCATTCTGAACTAACTGATTTATTATCATTCTTAAAAAAAAACTAAAACTAAAATTATTTTCAATACATTATATTTAATAAATTGAAGTTAGGCGGTATTTTGACAGATGTAAACAAACTTTGACGTCATAAAAATTATTGCAGTAATAAATAATTATATTCACTTATAACTTGTAAACTAATTAATGGAATTTCATCGGGGTTTTTTTTATATTTGTTCCTTAATTTTGTCCGGTTCCAACGATATGCTATGCTAGGGGAAAGATTTATTAAAAAGATGATTACTAGTATTCTAACCTGGCTATGTAAGATTTAAACTGCTGCTCGCTGATTAACTTGATCTTGGTGAGTTCATTAAGGAGTGCTTCCAAAGATTTACCACTCTGAGCTGAATCTACCAGTTCTATAAGAGGACCGTACCCTAGTAGCTCGTCCAGTCCTTCCACTATCTCACTCCCTCGATTACCTTCACCTGAAAATATAAAAAACCTAATAGTAATTCATATTCTAAAAAAAAAAAAATTAACAGTGTGCAAAATCATACTTAAAATCTCTTTGGATTTGATTCAAGAGTGTAATTATTCTCAATATGGGGGGGGGGGGGGGGGGGGAAATTGTGATACGTGTATTGCGGGTTTAGCAGTTGATAAACTTTTTTAAAAATGTCAAGCACCGCAAAATTAAATTTTAGCTCTAAATTTAGGGGCGCTACCCCCCAAAAACTCTGTAAAAAACGTGAAAAAAAAATTATTTATCAAAAAAAATATTAGGTAGCACTCCCAAATTTGGAGCTAAAATTCATTTCTCGATTTCGCCTCGGGGTATGATTTTTCTGAACATGTATGCCAAATTTCGTCAAAATCGGCCAAGTAGTTTAGGCTCCAGGCGTCTGCACAGACGACAGACGACGGACAGACATTTTTTAAAAACCACTTTTTTGGACTCAGGGGACCTCAAAACGTGTAAATCCATCAAAATCTCAAAATTGAATTTTCGCGCCATCACAATACTTTCTCTTTATATGAGAAAGTAAAAAAAGTGGTGGAGAGCGTTAATGGGTGGGATCATTTTGGTGGACAATGTGATTTTCATGATCCTGAGTACAAAATTAGTTAGTAGACCAATAATAAAGTTGATGGTAGTTCATCACTTAATAGGTTAGTTAGTCGAATATTACACTAAATCTAAGAGGGGATTTTTGGTCACTAACTAATTTCGTACACAGGATCATGAAAATCACATTGTCCATCAAAAAGGGCGACAGACGTGGCCGCTCTACACCGGTTTGTTATTTTCAAAGGCCTATTGCCAAGCTATGTCCCGCAGACGAACTTAGCCGACCACATATTCAATAAATAAATAAATTCAAGCTTGATGTTGACCAGACACTTTTTTGCACGCTATCTCCTGGACTATGAGATTGATACAAGATAATGAATACATGGTTTGTGTTTTATCGATTTTAGTCAATTTCTATACTCTTTTATAATGTCTAGGATTGTCACTTTTAATTAGCACTTGGTATCTACAAAGTTTAGAGTGGATTGTTTCAAAATATGTGCCTAAAGAAAGGTTTATTGAATGTAATAATCTTAAAGATCTCCTTCATTAATTATTTGCTGGTTATTGCCAGTATAAGGAGTATTAATCAATAATTATTATACTTATAGTTTATTTCACAAATCATGAATAAGATCACTTCTCCAGTAAGATATAAATATAAATTTAGAAAAACAAGTAAAAGGAAAACAAAGTAAAGACACTAACACGTGACACTAACTATGACAACAAAAGAATACAAAAATAGAAATAAACTTACTGTTTTGGGGGAACAAGTTGGCCATGATGTTGGGTAGATTTAAAAAAGTGAAGGCACCCCATTTGGAAGCTTCGCTACCAAAAGCATTGTAAAGGTTCATAAGAGCCGCTCTCATGACTTCACAGGCTAACCTGCTACCACTGTAACCCTAAAACACAAAAATAACAACAATTCAATAAGTAATAATAAAATGACTGAGGTAACACTAATTTCTCAAATACAGTGCACGCTGGATAATGTGATCACTTTGGGACCCAGGCAAAGTGATTACATTAACCCACTGATAATAATGAACTCAAAAGGTGCCACCGCAAGTGATACTCAAATATATTTATTTGTTATTATTATAAATATTTGTTGTTAACTCAATTTTCCTTATTAGCCAGTGATCAACCATTTATAGACAGAGGAATATCAGCCTCTTCACAATACATTAATGTTGTCATAAGAAAAATAAGTAGAATTTTTCTGTAATTTGAACTCAGATGTGGATATCGACTGTGAATTAAAAAGACACTGAGGAGCCGTCAAAAATAAAAATCAGACTATTTTTTGAAAAATGTATTACCTTAAAATCTTGTGCTATAGCATGCACAATTTTACACCTCTTGTTTCCAACGAAAAATAGGAGTGTAGTTTTTAAAAACTACATCAGACAAACCCCTTACATCTATACCCGCTACAAGCACATGTAAGAGCAGTGAAGAACAACGATCACAGATCAGCGATAGCTCAGCATTCTGATGAAACCAGCCATCTCATAAAGTTTGAGGACATAAGAGTACACGCTTCTGTCAAACAGGTGTCACAGCAGAGTGGTAAGGGAGGCTATTCAGAAACAACCAGAGAACTTTAACAGAGAGGATGGATTCTCTCTTTCCTGGACCTGGAAACTTCTGGTTAGCACCTGTGCCAAGCAGAAAGCAAGAAGTGGCACAGCAGTCACTTCCTGGCTTCAAACATTACCCATTCCACATAGGAAAACCGACAAAGGCTCGATTGTGCCATCCAGACAAAGGATAAACCAGACTCAAGGAACCCCCGGGGAATCTAGGTATAATCTACTTTCCAGAAAGCAACTATAAATACGCCGTCCTTTACTCAAGTCATCAGTATGTCTTTTTGTTGCTTTAAGGAAACATCACGATGTACCACACCCCTGAAGACTAGAGGAAGCGAAACGTCCAACTTCAACCCCTTCGTGACACGGATTTCATCGGAAAACCAAGCTGTTAACCCAAATAGTTGTCTTATTCTTTATTTAATTTTCACCTTTTTAGGGTCCGTAGGTAAAACTAAGGACCCTTATATTTTCCTGCGAGTGTCTGTCAGTCTGTCGCCTGCTCTCAAGGCTACACCTTTCATCCGATAACTTTGCAATTTGGAATATATGTGTATAGTACCTACCCACACATTTTAAAAATATAGCGACTTAAAAAAAATATTTTTCAAAAAAATTAGGGTAAAAAAACTTAAGGGTTAAAAAAAATACCTTTTTTTTGGACACCGTGTAGGGTATCATATGAAAGGGTACATTGAGCTGATTACAAAAATATATAATTTTTGGTTATAAGCTTTGATAGGACGGCGTAGGCGAGTTTGAAGTGGATGTGAAAAGTGTCCCCCCCTTCTATCTCGCTTATGTAAAGTGCAATAAACTGAAAAAATCCCTGAACTTTTTTTTATATTCACCTTCTTCGACCAAAGTAAGGATACCACTTTTTGGGAAATTTCTTTTTTTCTTTTTTTATTGACAAAATACGTTTTATTTATAACTAAGCTCTTTTTGATGTATTTATATGTTTATAGACCGGTTCACTGACAAAATATATTTTATCAGAAGTTTGTTTGTTTTTTGAGAATATCTGACCTATAGGATAGCACAAAGTAGGCTTTTTAGCATTTTAAATTGCTACATCAATAGGTACTACTTAAACAATACTGTTTTGCCTACGGACCCTCGCTATGTGCTGACCAGCATACACTTGACCTGTTTAATTTATTTTCCTCCCTGACAAGGTGGCCCTTTGAATGAGCACCAGCCATAAGTCTGGAATTGAAAGGTGCCAACTCTTTGGCCCTCTGTCTGGCTTAACAATGATCACTAGTAATAGGGGCTAGGAAAAAGGGCCTCAATAAGCCCTAATTGCTAAGTTCCAACCAATGCAATGGTTCGTCCTACACTTCTAATACTATTTCTAGAACCTACTACTACTAAAAATAATTACCTTGAGTTTGTTGATGAGCCTGATCTGGTTGGCTAGAGTGTTGGTATCAATACATGGGTTGAGCATGACACTCACAGCAAGTATCGGCTGAAGAATGTAAGTCAGAGGTTCCACTTCACTTCTCGGTTCACAGCTACCCAATCGACACAGCTTCCTAACAACCCGAAAAAAACAATAAAAAATCATACAAACAAAAGTTAGGCAAAGTTTATAGATGTGTACACTTAAAATCATTATCATCCAAAATATCATTCAGTTTCATCAATTTAATGATCTCTTACATTTTTTTTTTAAACAAAAATTGGGATTAAAATGTTAATAATTTAATGATTTTAATTCAATTAATAAAATCTTAACTCACACTAAAGAATCGTGTATGGGTACTGGTGTTGATAAGGATGGTTCCTGCTGGTGTAGTGCTATGGCTTCATGGCATTTTTTAACCACCTCTTCATACAGATCTAAACAAAATACAAAATATATTTTTACTAACATTACATATTCATAAAAATGAATCAATAAAATAATTAATTATTCATAACTAGATTACAAAATAGTTCACAAAAATCAGAAGGATAAATAGATTTTATCCAAGCGATGAAGTCTGCAAAAAGTATATACATAAAAAATTGGTCCGAGAAAACTCAGACAAACTTTCTCATATACAAATTCATAGTTACTTAGTCCAGTGAATTAATATTTAACACTAATAAATTTATTAGTTTTCGTGGGTATATTTAATTATTATTGAACATTTTAGCAAGATGTATCATAAAATAATTTCTCCTCCAAGAACTAGGTTTTCCTGGGAAAACGGCTTATATCGTTAGATTTGTATTTTAATGGATTAAATTTTAGAACTTTTTAATCAAAGTTGTCAGAACCGTTTTCGAGATTTTTATTTTTTTTTTATTTTTTTTTTTTTAGAGTTTTTCGAAGGTAGCACCTTCAAATTTGTAGCTAAAATTAATTTCTCTATTTCACCTAGGGTTAAAAATTTTATAAACATGTATGCCAAATTTCGTCAAAATCGGTCCAGTAGTTTAAGTTCCAGGCGTCTGTACACACAGACATTTTTTAAATAAAAGCTTGTAAAATAAATTGATTATAAAAAAGAAATATTTTAAAAAACAAGCTTCTATTTGTATTCTTCTCCGCAAACCCTTTCATTTGATACCCATATCATGTGCACACTTGAAAAATAACTAGTTCGCCATCTTGGAATGCCTGCCATATTGCATTTAGAATGACTTCACTTAGCTAATCATGCATTGTCATCCAAACTAAACGAGTATGCAAAATTTTAATTCAATCGGTTGAGGTTAACTACATTAAAATTCAGTTACAAGATTTGACCCGAACATACATACATACAAACATGCATACATACAAACATGCATACATACAAACATTGCAAGTTAAATAAAAGCTTGTAAAAATAACTTTATTGGACTAAGGGGACATCAAAACCTCATAATTTAATTTTCACGCCTTTAGTTTTTTTTTCAGTTTTTCTTCACATCTAGAGAGATTTCATATCTACCCTAGGGCTTCTTTATGCTCTGATATAAAGTATTTTTTTCTGTTTGTATAAATATAAATTTCAGAGATAAAAAAATCAACTATAAAAATACACCTGAAATAAATAAAAATACGTGTGGTGTCGCGGGACACCCGGTAGGAACGAAGTTCCTTACATTTTTCATTAAATATAAATTATAAAATCAAACTGCTAAGTACGTATACATTGCTAACTACTTATACATGGCGGAGTTAGAAAAGAGACAAAATTAAAAATAACGAACTGTTTGTACCCAGCAGAGTTAAGGCAACATTAAAAGAAAATCATTATTTGTATAATTAAAGCAAGCGTCTTACTATTATATATTGAATTTAAGAAAAAAGTTGATCATGATGAGTTTATAGTGAAAGAGTATGTTTGTCAAAGGAGTTTGGATTGAAATAGGACTGTTTTCTACCTACCTGGCCAATTAATTTAAAATATTATAAAATATATCTCTTCCCTACTCTACAGCTTCTGCTTGTATCAGGGTGAAATTTTGCATGATTATATTTTATTTATTTACAAAACCAAGTGACATTTTTGACATATATAACAAAAATAATCAAAACCAGTCAAGTAACAGGCTTCCTTAATAACACTTTTTCCCGTCTTTTGAAGCTTACGTTTACGCGAGCGTTGCGCGTGAACGCTTGGGCGGATAACGTTTTCCGACGAACTCAGCCTAGGCATTGGTAAAATGAACATGTGTACCAAATTTCATCTAACTCGGTGATCTTTTACTCAAGTTATCGTCATCTGTAGATTTCGTGACGGATTTTGCGTGACGGTGACTTTGTGACGGTTATTTTGTGACGGTTAATTTGTGACGGTGACTTTGGTCGTTTTGTTCGGATTCACTCCCGGGCTCCAGGACGTGCCATAAGGAACTTCGTTCCAAAAATATAAATTTCTTACCAAATAATAAACTTATTAGGCCTTAAATAATGACTTTAGTGTTAAATGCAACACTAACTAACAATAATTTACCACTTCAAAGTCAAAAGTGATATAGGACATGTTGACTCACATTTGAGGTAGTCAATGAAATCTTTTATGTGGCAAGTATCAATAACTCGTAAAACTAAGGTGACAACCTGATTCAATGGCCAATAGCAAATTCAACAGTACCAAACATTTCATTAGTGATCATTTTAGGTATCGTGTTAGATGCAAAATTACCGCATCTAACGTGATGAAATAACATTGAATAACAGCTTACCTGGGTCATCATATTTGGCAAGGGTAAGCATCGCTGTAAGGAAACTGCAAGATAGCATATGCTGAAGTATGACAGGTGGTTTGGATAGCATAAGGCTGGATGGATCTGTAGCTGCAGCATGTTGGTAGCACTGTAGCAACCAGTGAGCTAAACTTAGAATGGAGCTAGCCAGGATTCCTTCCTCTGGTTTACCTCTGCATGTTATACCACTCTGAAACAAAAACGACAAGAAAAAAATCTATAAAGAAAAATCGTAGATAAAAATACAGCTGTAGCTTGGAACTGAACCGTAGATCCATTGCTTGAGACAGTACCAATAATACTTTATTCTTATTCAGGTCTGTAGGGTATAAATAACTTTATTTTAATCTGTTTTTGGATATATTTCACCTCCTTTCATATTTATTAATGTTCTCTTTTGTTTAAAAGTCATGACGTGTTATATAAAGATGTAAGTTAATGTAGATATAAGAAATAAAATATAAAATAATTTTTTAGGCCTGAAAATGCCTCAAAGGAGGTGAAATACGAGGTGCTAACCATAAGTTCCCGAACTCATTTTAAAAAAACAACAAAAAAAAACTGTATATATCAAAACTTCAAACCAACAAAATATCTCCTTTAAAATAATCCCCACCTACAGTTATACACTAGTCCCATATTTTTTTCCACTGTTCGAAACACTTTTTGTAGTCATTTTTTTCAATAGCGCTTAGGACCTCTTGCGATATAGTTTGAATCTCAAACCTATCCTCCTCAACTGTCCCAAATCTCTAACCTTTCAGCTTGGGTTTCATTTTTGGGAAGATGAAAAAGTCGCAAGGAGCGAGCTCTGGTGAGTAAGGGAGATGGGGAAGAACATTTGTTTGCGTGGATGTCAAAAATTCACAGACATCCAGAGATGTGTGGCCCGGTGCATTGTCGTGGAGGAAATGCCAATTTTTGCTTGCCCAAAGTTCAGGGCGTTTTCGCCTCACATTTTCCCTTTAACTGGGAGCTAGCGTAGCCGTGTGAGTTAAACCACGTCTGCTCGGCCATCACTGAATCTTGAGTGGAACGAGACGGGGTTCGATTCCTCACCGTGACACTCTGATTTATATGGCTCACTATTGATCACATCATACTCGCTTTGGCGGTACTATGTACAGAGGTATGATGTGTGAAGTGGCTGGAACTCTCTACCGCGGGGCGTAAAAAGGGCCTAAGTGATGGCCTAATTGCAAGGTTCGAACAAGTAGTTCGACCTACCCGTCCTAGTAGAAAGTACTAGACTACTACTACTACTACTTTCCCTTTAACTCCTCAAAACGTCAACGTAGAAGTTACCCGTTATTGGTGGTGTTACCCTTGGTACAAATTCACGATGCACAACCCCCTTACAGTTGAAAAAAACAACATGGACGTCAATGATTCCAGTTGAAGGATGTCCAGAGCGCTCATCGTCTTCCACACTCGTCCTTCCATTCTTGAACCTCTTAAACCATTCAAAGGCTCGGGTTTTTCCCATGACTTCATAAAAACAACCAAAAAACGGCCAACCATCACCAAATGCTTCACGAAGCATTTGGTGATTATTGGTTGCCGTTTTGAACAAAGTTTGCGTTGCTCTTTCAAATCGCTCATCACAATATCGCAGAACACAACAAACAGTATCACAGATATCACCACACTGATAAGACAAAAGAACGCAAAATGATAGTGATAACGGAAGGAAGGGTTTTGGAGATGTACTAGTGCTGAGATCTGGCGGCAAAGCAATGTACTACAGTAGTTAGAAGAGTTACATACAGAGTTCGGGAAATTTTTGGGTAGCACCTTGTATAGCCAAAAACGGATTGAATTAAAATAATTAATAGCCTACACACCTGAATAATAATAAGCATAGTATAAAAATAAAGGGTAATAATACAAGGAATATGTGTAACAGAAATTATTCTTGGGTACCTCAATGGTTCAAAAGAAGACGCAATCTAACAATTTCTCTTCCTTCTTCGTTGAATGTTTTTAAGCTTCCCCAGGCATATTCCAAAATTCATTTTGATTTTCTTAATTTAATCATTCATTTATATAAATTGTAAACTATTTTAGATAAATGATTTTTATTTCAAAATTTTTCAGGACACTAGATATAGCTAATAATTAGGATAACACATCTATACGAACAGATAATAATTATTTCTTTGGAGTGGCTCAGAGGGTAGAACTTTTTCCTAGAAAGCAAAGAGGTGCATTCTTATCTTAATTTTCTTTCTTCTTCCACAATAATATTTAATAACTATTTGATTTCCCAGGTACCATTTTGTTGATTTGCCATTCATTTTAATTATACAGGGTGGTCCAATAGTCCCCCCCCCTCTTAACTTTTGAATGGTTTGAGATAAATTAATGAAACTTGGGGGATCTCTACCATGCAAAGGGAAGTTTGTTTTCATGCAATCACCCACTAGGGGCATCCACCCACTTTGCCCCTAGGCCACCTAACTTCAAAATTTTGTCCGAGAATGTATATTTTTGATAGCAGATTTATATTCTACGGCAAAAAATAAAAATATTTTACTTCAAACTTTTTTTTCTACCTCTAATATTTTGTCCCCTATAGGGGGGCAAAGGTATAAAAAACGTAGATTTCAGCGCCTGGGGGCAAAATGGAGGTTGCCCCTAGTACGCGAGTGGATGATTAAACACTTCCCTTTACATGGTACAGATTCCCTAAGTTCCATGACTTTATTTCAAACCGTTTAGATTTTATAACGATCTAAGTGTTATTTTTTACTATTTCGGAAGGGTTGATTTGCTATCTTTGTCCCCCCTGTAGGGGGCAAAATATTGGAGATGGAAAAAATAGTTTCAAGTAAAAGTTTATTATTTTTCACCGTAGAACTTAGTTAACTCAAGAGGTTTAATTAAGTTAACTCAAGAGGTTTAATTAAGTTAACTCAAGAGGTTTAATTAAGTTAACTCAAGAGGTTTAATTAAGTTAACTCAAGAGGTTTAATTAAGTTAACTCAAGAGGTTTAATTAAGTTAACTCAAGAGGTTTAATTAAGAGTTAACTCAGTATTTTCCCACGACTGATTTACATTACTCTCGACTAGATTAAAAATGTAGTTTTTACTTCATTGTCATAACTAAAAGGAAGGAAAATACTAACTTCCTTAGAAATGTAGTTAAAGAAAATACTACATTTTTAGTTGAAACCTATTATCACACTAGTGATTTGTTATCTATTAAAACTAGAGATAACTGATTACAGCTGTTAAACATTCTAGATTTATGCATTTATTTACATTGTGATTAACAATTTTATTTTTGGAAAGGAAAAGAAAGTATTTAAATCAAGTATTTGCAATGATAAATCTTTTCAGATCTTGGAAAGACTAGCTATAGTACTTGGGAATTATTAATAATTAACTCTTAAAATATTGTTTGTTTAGAGGTGGTTAGAGGGGCAACACAAGGGGCAAAGTGGCCACAACAATATGTTCGTAATATGTAGTTATTTAACTTCATCCACAGTAAATATCTATAAAAATAATAAATTAGCATACTTTAGGTGTGTAGGAAAAAAACAACAAAAAACAAATAGCAGCTATAGGGCAAAGTTGCCATGCCTGGCCACTTTGCCCCGTTTGACGCCATGATACATAAGTTGTCATAACTCAATAGCCAGATGAAACTATGTGACCTTTTAAACATGTACTACGTTCACACATCGTTTTGGAAACGATTTTGAAAACGATCCGCTAGTTCAAAACGCTGTACGAACAGAGATCGACGGATCGTATCGGTTTAGATCCGATCCACCAAAAATACGTGATCAGAAGGGGGGATCGAATTCAAAACGCTCGTGTGAACAGGTCGTGGAGGGGATCGAAGTTTCAGGTTATTTTACTCTTTTCCACTTTTTAAGTTCTTTGTTTTCGTGAGCTTCCGTTTCTTTTTTTTTAACTGCAAAAACGTTTTTAAACAAAAGTTAAAACTATAAAGAACCTGTAAAAACTTTTAATAACTTGTAAATAAAATGTAAAAATTCGCGGATATATTGGGTAACAAGAAAGAAGGTTTTACTCGTGACGTCACCGTTACGAGATTTCGAAAACAAATATTTCGATCACCTGTATTTTTTGTTGTAAGAACGCGTATCGTTTTGAAAACGAATTGGATCCGAAACGCTTTCAAAACGATGTGTGAACGTAGTAATGGTTTTGTAGACAAGTTATCACTACATTTAAACACTTTTTTTTGAAATCATAAAGTTTATTACTATAATAATAATAAATAATATAAATAAACACTTAGCATACATCAGAGAGGTGTGAAAGTAGAAAACGGATAATAACTTCACAAAAAACACATGGTTAAAAGTTTAAACGATGTTTGAAGACTGATATAGTTGTCTATGAAAGGTTGCTGTAATCTCCGATTAACAGCAGCACTTTACAACCATAAAACTGAGGATGGCCACTTTACCCCCCCTGGCCACTTTGCCCCGCCTTCCCCTACCTTAGAATTTTTGATTAAAACTTTAATTTAACATAAATTGAATAAGAAAAAAAAAATAAAATAGCATGATAACAGTAACAAACCTGGATGCTTTCGATGAATTCCAACAAACAGTTGACACAGTGAGGCTTGTGAAATCCATCGAACTTTGCAATGCGCTGGAGAACCGCTGCATAAGATACTAGCTGTTAACAAAACACCAATTGTTAGTTTTAACAATTTAAACAAAGAATTACAAACAAAAGATAGGAACTTAAGTAGTTTAAAAAAAATCTAAAATTAAGGCTAACAAGAAAGTGTTTTTTCTTTTAATAAACAAATATTTTAAAATATCAATAAATAGTCTAGAAGATAGTGGGCAAAAACGTGCCTGACTAACATCAAGCTAGAATTTTTTTATATAAGTTAATCTTTTGGTGCCTTTTAAGAATATGTGGTCGGCTAAGGTTGTCTGCGGGACATAGCTTGGCAATAGGTATTTGAAAAAAAAGCCGGTGGAGAGTGGCCATGTCCCGCCAATTATGATCGACAATCTGATTTTCAGATGCTCAATACAAAATTAGTTAGAAGACCGAAAATCAAGTAGATGTTAATTTTTCACAAGATGGTGGTCACTTTGGTTTGTAGTAATATTTGACTAACTAACCTATCAAGTGACGAACTAACATCAACTTGATTTTTGATCTACTAACTAATTTTGTACTCAGGATAAAGAAAATCACATTGTCCACCATAATGGGCAGGACATGGCCACTCTCCACCGTTATTATTATTTTTTTTTTATTTTTTCATTTTTTAAAATTTTTTTCCTACCAGCGGCAGCAAAATTACGCATTATTGAACTGTTTTTAGGCATGAAAGTTTTAATTTCTCTGAGGTTTCAAGAAAACTTTACAATACGCAGCAAAATACATTTTATAGTATTTTGCTGAGGATTTTTCCAGGCTAAGCCACGCCCACATTCCCCGCTACAACAACAACCTTTTCTTTTATATTATCTTTAACCTAAATTATTTGAACAATTTACCTTAAAAATATTACGAATTTATAACAAAAGGTCTATAAATACTTATTATAGATTATATTTATAAAATAGAATGGAGTAAAAAGATAAAAAAGAAATTAAAATATTACAAAAAGTAGTAGGTCTTAAAATAATCATAAATAATTAAATTAGAGGCAACACTGCAGCTCGTCTATTGTCATCATTTTGTTTTGTTTGTACGGTATTTCTGTCAATTAATTTTTTTATAATTGTAACATTTGATATTGTTGCTTGTTTTTTTTTTTTTTTTTTTAATTTGAATAGTTCAATAATAGTATTTGATAAGTAAGTAAGTCTTATAAAATGAATATTATTTATAGGAAAAATTTTTCTGCCTCCAGTAGGAAAAATATTGTATGCAACAAGGCAGCAAAGGAAACATTTCTGCCTCATATTGATATATTGCCTGCCTCGGCTTCGCCTCGGCAGTTAATTTCCATAGCCTGTCCTCGCCTCCGGCTCGGAGGCTAACTTAATCATTCGTCAGAAAAATTCCATTTTGCTGCCTAGTTACATAAATAACTATTTTTCAATTTTTTTTTTTTTTTTTTTTTTTTTTTTCCTCTTGCCAAGCTATGTTCCGCAGATAAACTTAGGCGACTACATATTCTTAAATGGCACCAAAATATTAACTTATATGCAAAAGTTAAGCTTGATGTTAGTCAGACACTTTTTTGCAAGCTATCTACTGCACTAAAAGCATAATGAATTATTGATACAACTAAAATATACCCAAGATTACTTCAAAACAGCTACCTTAAAATATTGCCAACATATAGATATATATGTTAATTCTCCTCCCCCTTGACACATCTTAAACTTCTATAAGGAAAGAGGTCTTTAATTGTATTTGCTTTTTCACATTCCCAATACTCATTGAACACTGTCAAATTGTTGCTATGAATACATGATTTCTTTATGTGTTTATTCTTATTTTACACTGAATTCCTCCCAAAATCTGCTAAAAAAAAATCTTTAGCAGATTTAATTATTGCCTAAGAAGCAGTTTTTTTTTTTTTTTTTTTTTTTTTTTTTTAATAATAATAATACAAATAAATAAAAGCTTGAAGAATTTGTACAGCAAGAAATTCGTCAAAGTGAAAAGCTGAAAGTTAACTTTGGTTATTTTTTTTTCTTTTTTTTTAGCAAAGAAACATTTATGATAACATTTTCCTTATTGTGACCTCTTGCTTAAAGTTGGATTTTAATTCTTCCAATAGTGTATTTATTAGTGTCACATTAGCTATATTCAGTTTTCTTTTAGTATTTATTAAAAATGTTTAGATTTTTATAAGGTTGCACTAGCATAATATCTAGACATAGATATACACCAATTATAAATGTGTATATACCAGGGATAATAAACTTCTTAGACTTCTTTTCTACACTTCATTTCTACTTCTTAAGCCTAGTCCACACCAGTAGACACGTTGCGAGACATTTCTGTAGACGGTCTCAATTATAAATGTGTATATACCAGGGATAATAAACTTCTTAGACTTCTTTTCTACACTTCATTTCTACTTCTTAAGCCTAGTCCACACCAGTAGACACGTTGCGAGATATTTCTGTAGACGGTCTCAATTATAAATGAGTATATACCAGGGATAATAAACTTCTTAGACTTCTTTTCTACACTTCATTTCTACTTCTTAAGCCTAGTCCACACCAGTAGACACGTTGCGAGACATTTCTGTAGACGGTCTCATAGACCGTCTACAGAAATGTCTCGCAACGTGTCTACTGGTGTGGACATGGCTTAAGACATTTAAATAAGCTAAAGATTTTTAGTAGATTTGGGAGGAATTCAGTGTAGAATAAGAATATACACATAAGAAAATCATGGGTTCATAGCAATAATATGGCACTGAATGAGGTCAATGAAAGCCCTATTCAGGTTTTTCATACATGTATTATAAAGAGCTACAGTACAGTTACTATGTTTGACAAGTTGCTACTATGTACTATGTTGACAGTTACTATGGTTGCATTATGTTTGACTAGTACACTCTATTAACCTATTCATCAGGAGACTATCCAAGTTACTAAGTACAATTAACTTACTTAGCTAAAGTAGGAAGCTTTCTACACTTCAAGACCTTTAAATTGATGTATAACATGCCATGGTGATTAAAAAGTTTTTTTTTTTATTCGCCCGCCATATTGGCCACCATCTTGAAAATATTAAGTGTAAAAACTTCAAAATGTGTCCAGTTGTCACAAATGCCGAGATGCACCTGTGTGCCGAATTTCAAGCTCCTAGTTATAGTAGTTTATGAATTGAAACATGCCAACGGACAGACAGAGTCAGATAGAGCTGTTATATAAGGTTTCTTTTTGTACTTCGTACAGAAACCTAAAAAACACAATGCTTCCACTACCTTGGTAAACTTGGAAGCAAAAGGGTTTTTATTTTCAATGGCTAGAGAAAAGCCACATCCTCCCCCCCCCCCCATGTCATACACACAAATACATGCAAGGTTTTTAATATAGATACAATTAAGTTACCTGAGAGCTAAGTGAATGTTTGAGATATGAGAGTACAAGATGATTAGGTCCTGAACCCACGAGAGCTTGCTGAAGAATACAATCTGCCAAGTTGTACACATCTCCGCTAACTCCTCTAGGCAATATCTAGATCCGTCAAATAAACAAAATATATATTAATCCACTCAATATTAACAATTGTAGAGATCTAACAACGAAATAAGTCTATTACACATGGGTATTCTGAGATTTAATACATCTAATGGTTTAGGGCAGCATTTCCAAAAGTGTGGGACGCGGCCCGGCACTGGGTCGTAAAAAAATAAATGTTTTTGAATAAAATTTCGGGAGTTTCTTTATAATTTGCTTGGCCTGTCCGATATTATAAAACCCAGCAACTGCTAGGTGGGATATGACATCTAGAAACACTATCAGTTTCAATTCAAGAACATCTTTCGGAGCTAATAAATAGTTTTAAAAACTAATTTCCGGATATTCCTTCAAATAATATGTGGATTAGAGATCTTTATTTTCTGTCAAAATTGAAAAGGAAGAAATGTTAAATCTTAGTGAACAAGAAGTCGACAATTTAATTGAAATTTCATGCGACACCGATCTGAAAAAAGTGTTTGAAACTGTACCACTAATTAATTTTTGGTTACGCTGTCAAAAGGAATATCCAAGCGTAAGCGATAAAGCGATAACATTTTTAATGCCTTTTGTCACTACTTATACGTGTGAAGCTGCGTTCTCAGCCTTAGTGTACTTAAAAAATAAGTATCGAAGCAGATTGGATGTCGAACCTTATTTGAGAATAAAATTAACATCATTACCTGCTAATTTGAAATTGTTATGTGATGACAAACAACATCATCCTTCACACTAAGGACAAGATATGTTGAAACAAAGATTACTTCATTTACTAAAGTTTGAATATAATTGTTAATTTTTTAATTACTTATATTCTTCTTATATAATTATTTTGCATTTTTTGAGTATGAATAAACAAGCAAATAACTTGATTTTTATTTATTTTATTTTATTAATTTTTTTTTTTTTCAAGGTGGGTCACGAAACATTTTAAAATCTCCTACCGGGCCGCAGTGAAAAAAAGTTTGAGAAACGCTGGTTTAGGATGAATTCTGATAATTCAGACGTAACAATGCTAACTTTTGTTACAGATAAATTAAGCAGACTATTACAAAATGTTGAAATTTACCCAACATTTAGTGGGTTGATAATATTCAATACAATATTGAAAAGAATTGGTCAATTAATAATAAAATACAAGCTGGTTTAAGAAATTGTATCAATAATTTGATGGTCTAATAAAGGATAAAGAATGAACTTCAAACTTGAAAGTTTCTATAAAAACTAAACACATAAATTCTAAACAATTAGAAGGTAGCGTGGAATTTGATTTTTTTTCAAAGTAGACGATGATGGAAAGAGTCACAATTCTATTGTCATTTTGAGAAGGCTCAAAATCATACTGCTTATGGCGATGAAAGGGCTGATAACTTAAAGTTCAATGTATGTAAAAAAAAAAAAAAAAAAAAAATTGCATGTAAAAAACAATAATGTATAAGTTTTAGTGAAGGTAAAAGCATTGATTCAGCTTTAAGACGATTCCTTTATCTGTCAAGAAAATAATTTTTAATTTAAATAAAATTATAATTATTATTAACTACGGGAAACAGACAGAGAAAAATACACTCCAGCGCCAGGATTTGAACCACAGGCCTCTATATTTCCAGGATAGCGCTCTACCAACTAAGCTACGCAGGAGAATGATTTTCTCTGACGTTAATGATGCCTTGTCCCGAATTTAAGCTTTCAATTTTCCACAAATCTGAGAAGTCAACATTAATGACATAGAACTAGACCGAGAAATAACACTTATAATTATAAAGTACCCAATTAGTACCTGTACCTAGTACAATCAATTAGAAATTCATATTTAACGATTTTGGTAGTATTCATACTACGGAAAGATTAAATTTTAATTTAAATCAAATTATAATTATTATTAATTACGGGAAACAGACGGAGAAAAATACACTCCAGCACCGGGATTTGAACCACGGGCCTCTATATTTCCAGGATAGCGCTCTACCAACTAAGCTACGCAGGAGAATGATTTTCTCTGACGTTAATGATACCTTGTCCCGAATTTTCTTTCTCCGAAATCTCTGTCTGTTTCCCGTAGTTAATAATAATTAAAATTTGATTTAAATTAAAATTTAATCTTTCTGTAGTATGAATACTACCAAAATCATAAAATATTAAAATAATTTTTGAAAATGAACAGTGTAAAACAAATAACATAATAGTAGAACTGAAGTTCTTTTTATCTTTTACCGCATATATGATATCAAAAACGATTATAAATTAATTAATAAAAAATGATATTGTGTCAATTAAACTCATGTGCAATTGAAGGGTGGTACCAGGCGATATAGGTTTCCATTGTAGGGATTGACACCGTTAAGATTATCACACATCAAATTAATTCTATTAAAACCGAGATACTAAACTGACTTTTAAATTACTTCAACTGCCAAGATAACGGACTGATAAGTAAACAAATCACAAATTACTCCGACGGAACAATTGTATTTCGTACAGATATGATAACAACTTAAATGAGTCAATGATAACGATGATTTTTGGAACAATCTTAATACAGATTACATAACAAATGGGCTTCTACAACACAAAACATGTGTTAAACCTAATGTAAGTATTAATATTAAGAAAAAAGACATATCAAATAATTACTATTGATTGCCATTGAGAATTCTTGAGACAAAAATCCCTTCAGAAGGGGTAATGTCAGGGTACACCTAATCTTAGATGCTGTCTCCTCTAAAAGATCTGAATGAACTACTCTTGATCACTTGCTAAGAAAATTTCCAAGGATTAAAATTACAAAAAGTCCAGTTATGCACCATGACTTAATGAGCGAATTTTCAAAGAAATCTGCGTATTATTGGCTTATGATAATATAGGAAAATTTTGGTTTAGAATTTGAATAGGTGAAAAAAAAAATTGGTACACAAAAAAGCAGATCTTCTGGCTAGACAAGGCTCCGGAACAATCCCCTCTGCTCCAGAGCCCATCGTGGGTACCGCACGTTGTTCTATTAAGACAACTTTGAAGAACTTTCTCCAGAGAGATTTTCAGAAAAGCTGGGAAAAGTCACCCAGGATGAGGCAGTCAAAAATGTTTTTGAAGGGACCCTCGCGTGGACTTACTAGAAACATACTAAGTCTAAACAAAAAGTCGTGTCAGAGATTGACGGGATTCCTGACTGGCCATTGCCGGTGGAATAGGCATCTACAGCTTCTAGGTCTGGTAAATCAACTTGTAGGCTGTGTGGAGAGGAAGAAGAAACTCCCTTACATCTGTTGTGCAACTGCCCAGGACTGATAAAGCACAGATGGCTGATCTTCGGAGAGGCAAATGTTCCAATAAGTGAACTTAAAGAGATACCCACTAACAAGATGCTGACTTTCTGTCAAGGAGTAAACTTGTTAGGGGAGTAGAGGTTAAAGAAATAAAGAGGGAACACAAATTCTACAATCTGGGTTTGTTCAAAGGATCTAATTGGTGTCTATGTCTCTGGGACTTGTCCCCCCGGTTAAAAAAAAACAAAAAAAAACTCTAAGAGTTTCTTTTTTTGGTTTTACCACCGAAACCCTAAAAACATTGTTTTTTAATGGAATAAATGTGGTTGCCTTAGCTTAGCAATACGCCGGGGAAGTGTGACGTCACTTACGTAAAAAAGTGTGTGTTGTTAGGTCAGCTGGCTCATAACATTGGATATACGACTGAGTTTTATCAGTGCTATTTTATTTTATTATTATTTTTTAATCAATTATTTGTTTTATCATCTATAATGTATACATTTATTGGCTTATTAATGATGTTACTGATACATGATAAGGTTAAAAACAGTTAAAAAAGCTTTTAATAGAGTAAAAAGAGCACATCTGTGAGTAAGTTATTTTACATCTTCTTTGAGTTATTTGTGAGAATTATTTGTTTTATCATCTAAAATGTATACATTTATTGGCTTATTAATGATGTTACTAATATAAGGTATAAGGCTATATATGATAAGGTTAAAAAAGCTTTTAATAGAATGAAAAGAGGAAAAAACTATAAAATGCTCACAGAACCCTAGTCAACAATGGTTTGTTATGAGCCAGAAAAGATAACCTGACGAAAAATCGTGGAGGGCGCATGACGTCACAGCCACCTTTGTCAATTTTACGTAACCTCTCTGACGCGACGTATAACAAATCATTTCAAGGTGGGTTGTCGCCATTTTCAGGACACTACTCAATTACATATATATTAATGATTCTTGTATTTGAATCTTACTGATTCTTATCAATTCACCTGAAATCAGGTACTGATAATAACACTATTAGTTAAAAGTATCGATGTGAGGGAGTTAGTGAGGTATGGTCTAAAGAAAAAACTTGTTTACCAACTAGTTTCGTAAAATATATTTTACGAAACTAGTTGGTAAACAAGTTTTTTCTTTAGACCATACCTCACTAACTCCCTCACATCTATACTTTACGGTTGCTAACTTCATCTTAATTTAAGTTAAAAGTATCTTTAGACATTAAATATTATAAAAAAACATACAAAACACAACAAATTCATACTTCCAACTCCTACAACTTTTATATACATAATCTGTCCTTCACCACTCAAATCTAAGGAGGGATCTGTTGTAAAAGTCAGGCTTCTAATTTCCTTAATAGACCCAAGACCTCAAGAAGAGTTCATTTCTTGTTTTTCTTTAAATTATTATTATAACTCAGTTCTGTAAACTGCATATATACTTATTAATGATGGTGTGTTTATTCTGTGACAATTTACACCAATACACAGCTTGGTTTTCCGGTGGAATCCGCGTCACGAAGGGGGTGAAGTCCGACGTTTCGCTTCCTCTGCTGGAAGCATCTTCAGGGGTGTGGTGCATCATGGTGTTGACTCGAAGCGAACACAGGATGTACCCGAGTCCCCCCCAAGTCCCCCTTCGAGTCAAAACCATGATGCACCACACCCCTGAAGATGCTTCCAGCAGAGGAAGCGAAACGTCGGACTTCACCCCCTTCGTGACGCGGATTCCACCGGAAAACCAAGCTGTGTATTACGAGTCTACCCGCGGAAGCCTACGCACCAAGTTAATTTACACCAATGCTTATCTCATCCGATACTAATTAATGTTACAAATAGATATTAGACTTAAGCAATCCATAAAACTATACAGAAAAACGAGAATAATAAGAAGGCGAAAACAATACTGGAAACAGACATAATTATTAACAGAACAAAAAAAATCAAAATTTAACAAACACAATAATAAAGATGGATGCATGGACTATATCAAATGATTTGACTTAACGAGATGCTCCGCACAAGAGAAGAACACAAGAGAAGAATATAAGAGAAGAACACAAGAGAAGAAAACAAGAGACAAATATAAAAGAAGAATACAAGAGATGAACACAAGGAGAAGAACACAAGAGAAGAACAAAAGAGAAGAATACAAGAGAAGAATACAAGAGAAGAACTCAAGATAAGAACACAAGAGACGAATATAAGAGAAGAATGCAAGAAAAGAACACAAGGAGAAGAACAAGAGAAGAACACAAGAGACGAATATAAGAGAAGAACAAGAGAAGAACAAAAGAGAAGAACACAAGAGAAGAAAAAGAGAAGAAAACAAGAGAAGAAAAAGAGAAGAACACAAGAGACGAATATAAGAGAAGAACACAAGAAAAGAATACAAGAGAAGAATACAAGAGAAGAACACAAGTGAACTGATCCTTTCTGAACTTAGACCTTTACATTTTTAAATTAAAATCAAACCACTCAAGCTGTCATTCTATAAAGACAAATTCCGTTAATTGATAGATAAAAACAAATAGATAAGATATTTATATTTTTTTGAAAATAGTCACAGACAATAAGGCAGTATAATGTAAATATTCTGACTTCAACAAATATCCGAGTATAATGCAATACGAGCATGAAACTTAGTCATAGATATAAATAGTCATAAGTAGCAATAAAAAATTGTCAAAACATTTCTCGAAAACAACAAAATTTTGATTAATGGCAGTAAAAAAAAAGTCTATAAAAATATTCCAAACAAAATTAGAAGAACAGGATTTGGCTTTTTTTTTTAAAAAGCACAAGAATATATAAAAACAACATAAATTATAATGTATTATTATATAAACAAATATAATTATATAAACTTAAGCATCTAAAAGTAGGAAAATTCACATTTTAATATCACAGTAAATAATTAGTGTATATATATATATATATATATATATATATATATATATATATATATATATATGTGTGTGTGTGTGTGTATATATATAATAGAAAGATACAGGTTCAGTTTTACAAAGACTAAAGGGACTAAGTTGGAATTAGTCCACATTAACCAGTAGATGAACAAGACCAAACAACAATGATAAACTTTTGCAATAATAGTTTGACAATGACCTTTTTTTAGTTTTAAAAAGTCTATGAGCAAATGTAAGTATTTTTTCTTAGATAATGATATTAGATAAATTCGAGGAAAACAATTCAATTCAAACAGGACTCAGATTATACTGTAAGGAAGCAACCTAATGCATATTTTCTTAGGACAGACTAGGAAACAAGGAAATACCAGACTGATTGGTATTGCGCTAGTAGTAGAAAGGGTAGGGCATGTGAACCTGTTTGAACCTAGTAATTAAACCACTTATAAGGGCCCTTGTTTCACTAACACTGTATAGAGTTCAGAAACTTCATACACCAATGTAACGCCAAAGCGAATACGGCGTGATCAATAGAGAGGTATGTAAATCTAAGTAAGGCATGGGATCTGTGACATCAACCTAGATTCAAAGATAGCAGAGGAGATGTAACTAAAGACGTTATCCCCACAGCTACTCTGCAGCCACAATGATAGCTAACTCTAAAGATAAAAGACCAAATCTACATTCAGTGGCGTAACTATGTGCCCGCATTGCGGGAGGGCCCCCCCCAATCGAGACGAGGGGGGGCCCCTAGTTCTAAACACTAGAGGTTTTTTTTTTTGCTCATCAATTTTGTTTGGCAAGGGGCCCCCCAAAAAGTTCTTGCGGGGGGGGGGGGGGGGGGGCCAATGCCCTAGCTACGCCACTGTCTACATTCCTCTTCTCTCCAACCAACCCTTGAGCTATATTTATAGCTAAATAATTTCAAGATAAAAAGAACTTTTTATATACTACGTTTTTAAATTTTCTGTTGAATCGTATGTAATGTTGATAATATAATTGTTATTGTTATATAATATATAATGTTAGTGAAAAAAAAAATAGTTCCGTATTTATTTACTTCTCATAAATGGCAACCATCTAGAGAGCTGATCTTAAACCTATAAAAGGACAAATCTTTGTACAACGGATCTCCCCAACACCAAATCTAAACCGTGCCATCGATATATTTGGAATAATATAAATAATATAATCGATATATTTCCTGTTTTGCTGTCATTCAATGTTTATCTCTTATTTATTTATAAAAATCACAAATTTGAAGCCCGTCAAAATGAAGATTGCGTAAATATTGGACATGGCGAAACAAATAAAATAACTTGCGGATTTTTTCCGAACTAACTTTCCATACAGCAAAATTTGCTGAAAACCAATTAAATTCTGCTGAAAGATGGCTAAAAGTATTAAAATAATGCATTGTCATCGTGTTCTGAGCTATGCTAAAAGTTTCAAATGTCTAGCTATTCGGGAAGTTAGTTAGAAATCGATTGCCAGATTTGTACCGGACAAACAAACAAACAAGAAAGCAAGCTAATAAAAACGTAGAAAAAATTAATATGTATTAAATTTTCAAACTTACTCTCTGTTTTTGTTTTCACCTAAAATATGACAAATTAATTGATAGAAAACAGTAAACAGAGTTTAAAATTTAAAGTAAGTCAATTGGCTTTGCTTTAATTCCCTAATTAATTAATTACTTATACAATCAATGGAAAGAGTAGATTTTAAAAGGAAAAGTATTATCACAATTCAATTTTTTTTTTTTTTTTTTAGATAAAATAAATAAATGTTTGTTCATTACTTATTATCTATTTTCCACGGTTTATGTAGTTTATCTTTAGTTGTAAAGAAAAAAAAGTGCGAGAGGAAAACCGCAGATAACAGAAACCACAATAATTTTCAGAACTTATCAAAAACCTTTATTTCCTATGATAACTTAACTTGTTAATTTTTTTTTTTTTTTAAATACAATAAATTTAAAATTATTTTATGCTCACTTGAACAATGATGGTAGAATTTCTTTCTTTTAATTTACTTCCATTAGGTATAGATGTGAAATTAAGTCCATAAAGTACCAGGAGGGGAAAAAAACTATTAATCCAAATATAGTAGAAACCATCTATATACATACATAATTATCTGAAATATTGTCATCGTCGAGGTGAAATTGAGCCAGTTGTTTTTTCTACCAGCACTAGACTTATATGCTACATAGTAGTAGTAGTCTAGTACTTCCTACTAGAACGGGTAGGACGAACCACTTGTTCGAACCTTGCAATTAGGCCATCACTTAGGCCCTTTTTACGCCCCGTGGTGGAGAGTTCCAGCTACTTCACACATCATACATTTGTACATTGTACCGCCGAAGCGAGTATGGTGGGGTCATTAGTAAGCTATATAAGCGTGCGCCAAAGCGTGGGGGAAGAGTCCCCATAAAGGGTGTCCCTCGCCCTGCTCTGTCCTCGAAACCATAGATACAAATTACATCGTCATGACACGGATCGGACCCACACCAAAGAGTGGGGGAAGAGTCCCCATAAAGGGTGTCCCTCGCCCTGCACCGTCCGTGAATAATCGAACCCACGACCTCGACTTGTTTAGATATTGTAATGGTGTGCCATCCAGAATTAATCTTAATCTTAGGCCTGATGAAGTTGTGGGCTAATCTGCAGTTATCAATACAGTTGAGCAGGGGTGTCCATCCCCCCCAAGTATGATGGCGCACTCCCCCCCAAAACCAACCAACCTCTGCACCCCCCATAAAAAAAAATAAAAAAAAAGGTTCAAAAAATCTCAACTGTTTTAGAACGTATACGTTAGAAAATGTATATGCTGATGCTTACTGCAGTACAATATTTCACTGTTTGTCATGGGCGTCGTCTGCAGTTAATTATTGGGGGGGGGGGATTTATGGAGGGGGGTCCGGGGGTCCTCCCCCGGGAAAATTTTGAAATTAAGACCTCTCAAAACAGCTCTTTTATGCATTTCTGAGGTGAAGTTGAATATGAGGATCAAACGGCTACAACTTTTAAACTAGGAAAAATTCAGAAAAATCTTACAGGTAAAAGTTAAAGTACATAAGGCGTAGTTTAATATATAAAAAAAAAATGATTCCACCCTTCTAAAGGTCCATATTGACCCTTTGAACAATATGGCCCTATGAAGAATGTGGTTCCCCCTTAACCCCACATTTTTTCATTATTTTTCTAAAAAGGGGAAAAATGCCCATTTGGTAACGCGATATATAATTTATATATAAGTATTGCACATAAGCTCTAAGCATTTATATTTAAACGATTTTTTTTTTCGATGCATTATTTCGTTTTAAAAACATAGTTACTAAGTATAGGCCTCCCAAAACTTAACAAAAACAAAAACAACACGCCACGGCTCACGGGTCACTCACTACGTACGTTTTTTCAACTTTTGTCAGGCTAATGATGATCGCTAAAAGCTTCTATACTAAGACAAAGACTAGACTAGACCGGTATTAATTTTCATAACGTGAGAATGCAGGTAGAGTTAACTAAAATAAAAATCCCGTCAAGTACTTTCCAGCAAGTTACTACAGGGTTTCTTCGGTCATAAAAATTCATAAATAGAACTTTTTTTAGGAGGACCTCGAAACCCTAAAAATGAGTACTGGATTTTTCCAATTTTTTTTCGAATCCCCCCCAAATTTTTTCAATTCCCCCCCAATTTTTTTTTCAATGGCGCAACTTGCGCCATCCATCCCCCCCGTGGACGGCCCTGCAGTTGAGAATCGCTTGGCAGCACAATTTCACTTGATTTATACTCTTAAGAGATTATATCCTTTTATTTTTAAGATTTATACATTTGAAAGCTTATATCTCTACAATTAATACATTTTAGCGATGATATCTCTTTGTCTAAATGATACATTCGAGTGAGGTCCCCACAATTTTCTAACCTCTTCTCCTAAGATGACTTGATAACTGCAGTTTTACCGAAGTTTTGAAATAAACTGCGCCTAAGTTAAATAATAAGTGCCCTACTATCAAGCATTTATGAGGAGCCTAGTATCAAAGACGGACATTCGACATTTTTTTCCGAATTTCAGTTATCGATTGTTTCTTATAGATTCTGTTATCCATTTGCATCAAAAATGACCAGAAAAGGGGTGAAATGCAATAATATTTGTAGTTTTGTTTCAAATACGGACAAGTCAAGACACGTTTTGCTTCAAAAGTGAACATAACCGAAACAGGCAATTAGGAGGCTAGTTTTGTTTCAAATACAGACAAGTCAACATGTGTATTGCTTCACAAGTGGACATAACCGAAACAGCCAATCAGGAGGCTCCATTTTACTAACTCGTTCCTATGATGCACTGCGGGCTTTAGCATCTGAATACCTACTCCTACCATTTTGTCATACATGTTTAGAAAAATGATACCCCGAGGGGAAATCGAGAAATCAATTTTAACTCTAAATTGGGGGGCACTACCCCTTAAGAACTCTGAAAAAAAATTAATTCTCCAATATTATTATTCTAACCATTATTTTCAACGTCATTTTGCTTCAAAAAACGGACAAAACCTTATTTTTGTTTCAAAAGCGGACAACTCCACTTTTTAACTCCATTTAGCAGCTAAAATATCAAAGAATTTCACGTTTTCAGTACTTCTAACTAGTTTTGAGTCTTTTAAGAATCTACAGAAAAAAAACCATTGCTCTAGCACCTGCAGAATTTGACACTACAGTTTTTCGACTCTCCTGTAACATTTTGAAATGTACTCTTCATGTCCGTCTTTGATACTAAGCTCCTCTTATTAACCTTTTGATAAGTGTTGCCATAAAATGTTAATGAATAAAAGCCAAAATGGCGTTAAAAGAGATTTCCAGACATTTTCCAAAATTTTTCCCACTTACCTATTGACATGGGACCCAGAGACCTATAGTCATGGGGCCAAAGATGGCTCTTTTTCATAGTGTGGTGTGGGCTAAACAAGTGTGGGAAACACTGCTCTAAACCCATAAATTGCTTATAAAAATTGTAGTCAAGGTAACAAGAAAATAAATATACGTTTGTTAACTCACCGTTTTGATATGGATTCCCCACTGGAGATCTGTCCACCGTTCTCTCCAAGCCTTGAGTAGTAGCGCCTTCAAACTGCTGGTCTTACTCGTGATCTTGCTACCTTCCATACGAGTCACACCCATCTTGACTTATACCAATATCTTTAAACGCTAACCCAACTACAACACGCACGAAACAAAAAAAAAAAAGAAAAAATATCGATAACGAAAATGGAAAAAAATAGAATTAAATTTCTCGCACACGCGAAAAAAAAACAACAGACAACCCCCCACTCACCATGTCCACAAGTTTTACTATACGCACAACACCACCGCACTTTTAAATTTGAACCACTCGGATGTTTTGAATTGAAAAATTTAGAAGAAAAAAAGATATCTGCAAATCAATTTTTACGGATGAAAGAGTCCCCTATTTATATTGTCACATTATTAACCACATAAACAAGCGTGTCAGGATTTTTATAAATAAAAATAAAAGCAAAGGAAAATATAAATAAATAAATAAGATAACATAAAAATCACCATTTACAAAAATAAAAGGATTATCACAAGAAAATATAAATAAAAAAAGATAATAAGGGGGGAAAAAATATAATAAATAAATTTTACAAAGGTGTGGCTAGTTGAGTACTGTGGACATAATGTTTGGGGCAAAGAAATTTATAAAATAGTAAAAAAAAATAAATAAAACAAATGATATGAATTGATCAATGGATATTTAACAAGAATTTGATCTTAAATACACAATTATTATATATTTTTTTAGAATTATTAAATTAGTTCAGTTATACACGTGGTTATGATTTTTTTTTTTAATTATAAATAAATTATTTAAAAAAAGTTAAATAAAAAAAAACAAAAGATATACACTGTTTCCATGCCAACAAAGAACAAATTTGATAACTAATAACAGATAATGTATTATTTCTTATCACTTATATAACAGAATATATTATTAGGTATTATTATATTATGTATAATTGATATAATTATTTATATTAATCTAATTTGGTATGTTGAGTAGTTTTTTTTTCTTTCTTTTTTTTTGTTTGCAAATATATATATAATATATATATAGATGTATATACAGGTAGTAGCAAGGGGGAAGGGGGGGGGAGTAATATTAGCGGGATAGGGTGAGCATGGTGAGAGGATCATCATGGTCTAAGTGTTGATCGATAGCTAGGGAAGAAAGACCCATACGAGAAGATTCCGTGTCGAACTCATCTACTTCTTTCTGATGCTTGTCCCGTTGGGACCTCACTTGGATGTCTCTCTCTTGTATGAAAGCCTGTCTCTCTTGGTCCATCTTCTGCTCCAGTAAGGCTTTACGTATGGCCACACGATCCTCTAACTCCTTCCTTTCTCTGTTTCTCTGCGCTTCGTTTTGCATCTTGTTCTTGCTCTGGTAGGCTACGAGTATTTCCAGTTCGTAGCGGAGTTTCTCCTGCAGCTGTTGGCATTCTATCTCTTGGGACTCGTCCAACCTAATTGACTGTTTCTGCAGCATCTCGGCGATACTCTGTTCGTACTGCTCGGCGAGTAGAGCCAGTTTTCTCCTCTGCTCTTCTTTAAGCTTCTTGATGACAGCTTTATGCTCTTCCTTGGGAGTATTCTGAAGGATCTCCAGTTTCAGAGCCTTGTATTGCCTCGTTTGAATTTTGCAAGTCTCTCTGAACTGTTTCCTAATTTGCATCTCCTTATGCTTGAGACTCTTAGGTTGCTGTTTTAGTTCCAAAGCGTGCTTCTTCCTAAGATCCCTTTCACACCTGGCCAGGTATTCGTTCTGATTCTGAAGTTCTATTTGGTGTTGCCTACTAATCTGCTCTTCTCTGAGTTGGTGGACTGCCTTCTGTTGTCTATATTCTAATTCCTTTGTCTTTTCATGATGCCTAAGAAGCATGGTGTGAGCTTGTTCAAGTTGGCTTTGCCTTTTAGTAAGCTCCTCGTCCAAGAGACCCTGTTCAAGATCCATGAAGCCGATCATCTTCTTCCTCCTGAACTTCCTTACTTCCATTTCCAGATACTCCTTCTGTCCCCTCACCAGTCTCTGTTCTTCTTGAGCCTCCATCTGCCTCAGAGTCTCTTTCTGAGTCTGGAGAACCGCGTCCCTCTGTCTCTTGGGGGTCGACTCGTCCAACTCCTGTTTCCACCTCTCTTTGTTCGCTTTGTATTCCTTCTTCTTCTGACAGTCGAAGGCCTTCCTATCCTGTTCTTGTTTACAGTTGATCTCTTTCTGCAGTTTTTTCTCCGACAGGCTATTCTGTTTCATTTTTCTTTCTAACTCTTGCTGGTGCCTCTGCTGTAGCTCCTCCAAATCTTTACTGAATTTTTGCAGGAGGGCTTCGTACTCCTTGTCCAGTTGTTGTTTATGATTTTCCATCTCGACTTTGCACTTCTCTTCGATCTTAAAGAGAGCGCCCTGATGTTCCCTTCGCATCCTCTTGTAGCCCGACATCTGTTCGTGCATCTCCTCTTGCATATGTTCCTTCTGTTGCTTGGTAACTATAGTCGTAGTCTTTATAGTGGCGAAGTTGTTGGGTCCGTGGTCGAGTATGATAGCGGTGGGTGTAGCTTTATGCCTATGGTTAGGCATGTCTAACACAGGAGGCAGGCTATTAGTGGAGCTGCTCTGGGACGAAGCACTCACACCTATAGAGTGGATGGAGTGTTCCGAAGTAATGCTGTTACTCTTGCTACTGTCTCCTCCGACCTGTTCATCTGCAGTGTCGTCTCCGTCACCCAGAGTACTCTCACTCTCACAGGAATCGATCATAAGGATTTTCATTTTCCTATAGTTCTGGTTGTCAAGCTCTCTGACAGCAGTCTTGGTCCTCTGGATAAGGTCTATGAGGATGTGAGGGGCTCGGTGTAGGTTGATAAACTGGTGCGAGAGGAGCTTCTGAGCAGTGGGTCGGTCGGAAGGACTCTTCTGAAGGCACGACTCGACAAAGTGTTTGAACACGTCGGTCCAGTCCGAGGAAGCGCTAAGGGAAGGTGTGTCGTTCTGGGCTATGTGATAGAGGGCACTCATGGCGTTCATATTAAAATAGGGAGGTTTCCTTTCGGCAAGTTCTATACAGGTGATTCCTAGAGACCAGACATCGACTTTACCGTCATACTGACCCTCGTCCATGGCCAATATAACTTCAGGAGCCATCCAGTAAGGAGTACCGACAAAACTGTTAGCAGGACATTTTATACTGGCCGAACCGAAATCCGCCAATTTGACAGTTCCATTCTCTGTCAACAAAATGTTACCGGCCTTGACGTCCCTGTGAATCCTTCCGAGAGTATGAAGATAATGAAGCCCCCTGAGAACTCCCTCGCAGATAGCAGATATTTCTTCTTCTCTAAGGGGTCTCTTATGCACCTCGATTATATCCGAAGCGGATCCTAAACAATATTCCATAACTAGCCATGCCGTACTGTCTTTGATATAACAACCCTTGTATTCTACAGTATTGGGATGGTTTAAATTCCTAAGAAACCTAATTTCTTTGAGAATGTCCTGCCACTTTTCCGTACTTTGTTTACCGACATAAGACATTTTCTTAATGGCCACGATTTCGCGGCTGACGGTGTTCCTAGCATAGTAAACCGCTCCGAAACTCCCGTGACCGATCTCTCGCAAATCATCGAATATTTTTTCCGGGTCATCTTTATCAAAGAGTTCGGCGACTTCGGGGTCTTTGAGGCTGCCTGGCCGAGGGACAGCAGGCATCTTGTCAGAGTTACAGCAATGATTATTCTACTTTGGTCTCCATTAATAGTGCTTCCTCGACACCTATCAAAAAATTAAACATAAAAAAGAAAAAAATACACAGGAGCAAACAACATTGTAAAATAATCATAACAGGGATGTAAGAACAACACTAACATTGATTTTGTCAAAATAATTACCACTAAAACAAACATACCTTAATTAAGCTGTAAAAGCAAAATAATTATTAAATAAAATGATCATCTACAATCTCTGCTGACAAGTTGTTGGGTACATACATTTATTTAACTAAATTTGAATAAAACCTAAACAAATAAATTTTATTTGTGGCTCAGTGAACTAACATGAGCCTGAGCGTCTTGTATAATTTAGATTGCTTCAAATTAATTAGGAATTGATTAATTTTACGAGGCAAAGTATGTTGATAAATTAACTCAATCGTGAAGTAGACGACTAGTAGGAAATCAACATTAGACTATTGACTGAGACAGATACAGCAATATATAAGTAGGAAAGTTGCCAGGTACGAGTTTTATGTACTTATACAGAATGTAAGTGGGTAGGTAGGTATGTACCTACCTGAGTAGGTATTATGATGTAACACTGGATAAGGGTCTTTTCCAATAAAACAACTCGTATAGATAAAGTACACAAGTAATAGATACACATATATATAACGAAGAAATGAAATAAACCAGCACTAGATAAGAATTCGGTTCGAGTGGGTTCCACTAATGGAGTGGGGAGAGGCCAATCACGGCCCGACTCGAGACCCAATAACTTATGTAAGCACTAATTTAATTAATTTATAAGCCCGCAAGGACCACGCTACTTAATAGAATACCGATATCCGCGTTCTCTACCATTAAATAATAAAGATTCAAGCGAAATTAGCTAAATAATGTTTACCTTCTAACGGGGATGAAATCTAACCTTGCAGACTTGAAATCAGTTAACGCGACCGAATCTATCTTTAAACCGACATTATACTTAAGGACGACGAATTAAACTAATTTTAGAAAGACAAAGGGCCTATTCGGGTCGGGATTTCAATAAAAACTAAACAGACATAGCGGAAAAAAAATTACACAAACAACCCGATAAACCAAGAAAGTAGAATGGTTTCTAATTCATTTTCACTCTCATTTCCCACGTTCGAGAGCAGCACTGTCGTCTCACATTTGACTCACTCTAATAATCTGGTTATTTCTACTCACCTTTAATATTTTTTAAAACTACTTGATAACTATAATTTCTGAATTTTAAAATTAATTAAATCGTCAGAATAAATCTATATTTAAAATATTAATGCCGGAAGTGATTTAAACGTGGCATGGGAGTTTTTGAGGTTTTGTCATAAGTATAACAGTTATTAAACCTCCTACAACTATCAGGTTATCAAATACGTGTTGATCTGAAATTTGTTTGGTGTTATTGCAAATAGTTTTTTTAAAATTTATTTTCCTTATATTTAGTTTAATTTTTACCTTGTCTATTCTGCTTAAGCAAATTCAAAGAAAATGGATTGGATTAAAGCTATTCCTACTCACATGGTATGCGTTATTATTCTATATTTTATATGTTTGCTCCTCTACGTGTTTATCTCTTGAATAGATTATTTATATTCGGAATTTCCTTATTTTTAAAATTGAATTAATATTTCTGTTTGCTTATAGGATTTTGATGGACAATGTATGGCTGAGAAGTACTCTAGACTCATCATAACGTTATTTGGTGTAAGTACACTTGGTTTTGTTGCAATATGTTTGACTATTAGTAACTTATTTGATTCTAAGTTAATAATCACATAAGTGCACTAGTATATAAAATTGACAGAATCTGCTTCCCCCCGACAGAAGATTTTAGTTTTGCTTAACCCTAAGGAGTGTATATTCTTAAGTATTTGGGTCTATAAGGAATTGAAAGGTCTACTTTTAGTATATTTCAGCTTTTCCTTGGCTCATTTTCGAGTTGACCAATAAGACTATTTAATTTTATTACAAAAACTTCTCTTATGAAGTACAATCTCGAGATTCATTTGGATTCAAATTGAACTTATAATTATATTATTATTTTTATTAGATTTTTGTTTTTTTTGTTTTACATCGTAGGTCATATACTTCCAGCTCATCTTTTTAAAACATTGAAAACAAATGTAATGAAGATAGTCAGTAAACATAAGAATTGCCCTTGGAGTGGTTGAAATGTATAAGTGAACTTTTTTTATTTCTTATAGACTCAACTAACACAAATACAAGGAACAATTGACTAATTTTGGAATGAACATGTAGTCATTAAAAGCTTTGTTTGTTCAGCACTCATTTCAAAGACTATTTTTAAGGGAGTCAGTAATAATAAACTTTATTGATGTAATTATAAAGGTTAAAATATAAAATGAAAATTTAGTTATAGTTCCAGTATCAAACTAGACAATATTTTCTACTTGTAGGTTGTAGCGGTGTTAACAAATACGTAGTTTAAAGGGAAAACAGTACCAACTAAAACCCTATGGCCTTTTAAACTTTTGAAAAATAGTATAGAATGTAGATAAATATAATATAGATTTTTTTTTACTGCCTGAACTATATATCTATGTTTATTCTTTAATATAAAAAAATTGCTCTGAGGTGACTATGTGTAGATGCAGTAAAAATATGTTTAATATTTTAATTTATTCTAATAAATAATTTAGATGTAAGTTAGAGATCAAATTTGGTGGTTAAAATTATTTAAAAAGCAAATATATATTTTTTATTATTGGGTTACACATTTTTTTAATTGTATGTTTATTTTTGGTTTCAGGCTGTTGGCTTAATTTGGGGCTATGCAATTCAACAATTCTCCCAGACTGTTTACATTCTTGGTGCAGGCTTCGTTCTGGCAGCTATTGTAAGTTTATATTTGCTTACCTTTATTATTTTTCTTTAAGCTAACTTGTTTCTATTTAAAACTTTAAACTTTATTATTTTATTTGAAAGAAAAATTAAAGGGGCACTTTTGCAAAATTTCGACCCCTCTTTGGGTCATCTTCAAGTTGACCAGGAGATTACTATTCCATCCTGTTCTTGCTATCAATTGTCTCTAATCTAACCTTGGTGATTATTGTCTATCCAGTTTAGGATCAAAGTAAAAATGTTTTTCTTATTACCAAAAATAAGTATAAAAAATATGAGAGAGTTAGTGAGGTAAAGTCTGAAGAAAAAACTTGTTTACCAACTAGTTTCGTAATAGTACATTACGCGTCGAGTGCGGAAAGTAGCATTTTGCATGCGAGTGTGGAGTTTGCACCCGAGAGACAGCGAGGGTAGTAAAACCACACGAGCAATGCAAAATGCCGTTTTCGCACGAGTTGCGTACCGTAATTTATCTACAATTGTTTGATTTGAATAATAAATACAGAAAAAAATAAACTTCCTTGCATGCAAGTTCGTATTTCTCTTTTGATAAAGATGACATTAATTCATTAGTTGTATTTTGTGCCAAATTAATTATTTTGGGATGCGTATTATTCTCCTCATATTCGTCATAATCATTTAAATCACTCATTGATTTTCACAAAAAAACTCGATATAAACAGTTACTTTTATTAAACAAACAGCAAATTAGTTTTTTTAGGTAAAGCTGAAGAATTCTTCTTCTTTACTGCCCTAGGGTGGTAAAGAAGAGGGATTCTTCAGAACTAAGAGACGCACATGCACAATGAATACAAGTACGCAAAGAATCACTTTCTACGCATCTAAACAGACATAAAATGTTTATATTTCGTATCAATCGTAGATAAAATATATTTACATCGTCAGGGCAACTTACATATGGGCTTTTAACTTACATTTCTTACGAAACTAGTTGGTAAACAAGTTTTTTCTTCAGACCCTACCACATTAACTCTCTCATATCTACACTTTAACGATTGCTAACTTAAAATTGAATGGTATAAAAAATATGTGATTTTATGCATTTCTCATTTTGCATTGTTTACAATTTTATTATTTCAGGATTAAGTAATAGTTATGTGGTATTAAATTAAATAATAAAATATTTTCATAAAATTTTAGCAAATAATGAAGAAAAAGCATGAAAACAACATTTATATTGTAAACTCACGAGAATATGTTTTGAGTAAATATATATTATATTATTATAATGTATATAATATTTTGCTTATATACCAATTCTGTGTTGAAAAATCATCTACCTCCGTGTTGCAATGGTTAGCACTTATGCCTGTTGAATCAGAGGTCGGTGGATCAAGACTTGTCCAAGTAAAAGATTTTTTACAGGTGAATCTTTCATTTAGGCGAGTCTATTATCACAAACTTCTGTACATGCAATTTCGATGCACTTCAACAATATGAATAATTGTAATTAAAAAATGAGTTACCGAACTGAGACTGCTTAATAGAGCTTTAATCTTTAAGTCAGCTTAAAATTTATTTTGGTTGGAGTCAATATATGCATTAAAAGTAAGTCGGGTCGAGACGAGTTTCAACTTTTGACAACATTCGAGGTTTAGCCAATGAGAACTCAAGATTTTGACATTTGACTTTCTTGAAAATCTCAAACTTTTATTGTCTCCCCACCCCAGTTTTTGGATTGTCCCAGACTGTCAACAGTTAAGACTTATCTAGACCAGACTGTAATCTGGAATTCTATAACTACGCTAAGGAACAATTTTTTAGTTTAAATACGTTGATTTGACACTTCTTTACTTAAACACCCCCCTCGGTTCTAAACAATAGTCTACCCTAAAAACATTTCAAAGGTTTGTCCCTGGGTGGGGTGTATTGAGACTCCTGGGGCTGTTTTATTATGCTATTTTAAAGATTGAGTCTTATAATATGTAAGACTTAACACACCATATGTAAGATCTTACACTGTAAACTGTAGGACTATGAGTTCTACAGTTTTCTTAGTATATTTAATATTCCTTTGTCTTTATAGTTAAATAGACTAATAGTCCAGGATGTAGCGTAAAAAAAAGTGTCTGACAACATCAAGCTGGAACTTTGTGTAATAGTAAATGTTTTGGTGCCTTTTAAGAATATGTGGTCAGCTAAGTTTGTCTGCGGGACATAGCTTGACAATGGGCATTTGAAAAAAAAAAAACCGATGGAGAGCGGTCCTGTCCTTTTTGGTGGACAATGTGATTTTCATGATCCTGAGTACGAAAATAGTTAGTAGACCAAAAATCAAGTTGATTATAATTCATCATTTAATAGGATAGTTAGTCAAATATTACTCCAAATCAAAGAAGTCACCTATTAAGTGACAAACTAACATCAACTTGATTTTTGGTCTACTAACTAAGTTAGTACTCAGGATCATAAAAATCGCATTGTCCACCAAAATGGGAGGGACATGGCCGCTCTCCACCGGTTTGTTTTTTCAAATGCCTATTGCCAAGCTATGTCCGCAGAAGAATTTAGCGGACCTCATATTCTTAAAAGGCACCAAAATTTTTACTTTTACACAAAATTCTAGCTTGATGTTAGTCAGACACTTTTTTGCACGCTATCTCCTGGACTATAAGGGATATTATCAGATTTATATACACAAGTGTGATATTCCTTTGTCCTAAGGTACATTGGACTAAATATCCTTTTGTCCTAATAATATTTAGACTAAGGAATATATAATATTTTGTATGTGTTCCTTTGTCTAAATAACTATTAAGACAAGTTACCATAAGACATCTGATTTTTACTTTTTAATCTGTGAGGTATAATTGTTCATTTATTTGATTTTAATTATTTTTAACGTGAAAATTCAGTATGGAAAACAATAGGAGGAAAAATTAGAGGATCTAGCATACTTTTTAATAAAAAAAAGAAAGTAAATTAACATCGTAATCCTGGCATAACACGTCTATGCCTCGGAGATTGGTGAAATATTGCCAAGTTTACCAAAAATAATGTTTTTCTACCCTTTAACGACCCACAAAAATACTACGAATCATATCGACTCTGTACCTGCAATACTTCGTAACCATCAAAATCAAGATTTTTTATTTTAAATCAAATTATAATTATTATTAACTATAGGAAACAGACAGAGAAAAATACACTCCAGCACCGGGATTTGAACCACGGGCCTCTATATTTCCAGTATAGCGCTCTACCAACTAAGCTACGCAGGGGAATGAGTTTCTCTGACGTTAATGATACCTTGTCCCGTATTTAAGCTTTCAATTTTCCACATAAGTCTTAGAAGTCAACATTAATGACATAGAACTAGACCGAGAAATAACGCTTATAATTATAAAGTACCCAATTTTACCAAAATGGTAAAATATGAATTTCTGATTGATTGTACAAGGTACAGGTACTAATTGGGTACTTTATAATTATAAGCGTTATTTCTCGGTCTAGTTCTATGTCATTAATGTTGACTTCTAAGACTTATGTGGAAAATTGAAAGCTTAAATTCGGGACAAGGTATCATTAACGTCAGAGAAACTCATTCTCCTGCGTAGCTTAGTTGGTAGAGCGCTATACTGGAAATATAGAGGCCCGTGGTTCAAATCCCGGCGCTGGAGTGTATTTTTCTCTGTCTGTTTCCTGTAGTTAATAATAATTATAATTTGATTTAAATTAAAATTTAATCTTTATGTAGTATGAATACTACCAAAATGGTAAAATATGAATTTCAAGATTTTTTATTTTATTGCATTTTTTGATAGATATTATTAATACTTACCTATGTGCTAAAGCTAGTAAGCCTTAAGCAATTATTTTTTATTGAAATTATTGTAATACCTCGTATCCATCATTTGACTAAAGTGTACAAAAAAAACTGTTTTGAAACCTCCTATACCGCAAGGTTTCAAAACCTCGTAACCCCCCATGCATTGTAAGTCTTTAACTGATTGTGGGATATGTTTAAGTGTTTTAGTGAAATTAATTTAAAACAAAATAAATATAAAGAAAATATAAAAATAAACTTTTTTTAAAATATCGTTATTTGCTTCTCTTGAAAAATCTTGTTTTTTTGGTTACGAGGTATTGCGGTACACAGGTCGGATCTATAAAAGGGACAAATAAAATAGACCACTTATTATTAAGACAAAGGAATGTCAATGTAGGAGGGTGCTTAAGTAAAGAAGTACCGATAACAGTTATTTTTACCCGCTACATTTAATACCGCTACATAATAATCATATGTTTTTCATTCTTTCCTAGCTAACAGTTCCAGCTTGGCCGATGTACCGCCGTCATCCATTAAACTGGCAGAAACCTAGACCCGAAAACGAGCAAGCAGACACATCCCATCAGCCTAAATCCAAAAAGAAGAAATAAAATTATAATAATCAATAAATAAAATTAAATTAAATTAAGTTATTCAGAACTTTTTTTAAGAAGCATTCCTAGAGCGATAACTCAACGACTAAGCTACAAGGCTCTATTTACTTTTTTATCTCTCAAATGTTTGATAATAATAATCTAAATTGTCAATTTTTGACATTTTTTTTTTTTGTTTGAAGTTTGCAAAAAATGTTTTTGTTTTGATAATTTATAATCATTAAGAGATTAATTTATCATGTTTGAGATTAATATGGATAATATATCGCTCCAATATATGCACTGTTGGTGCCAATATATATGGTTTTTTGTTTTTCTTATTTATTTATTTATTATTTTTTTGTCAAATATGTAAAATTGTGAAATAGATTTTTATTCTTTTTTTTTTATTTAATGACTTTTGATTGACATTTTGATAAGGGTTGGGTTGTAATATGTTTAAAATTAAGTTTGGCTCTGATTGTTTTGAGTAATGTCGAATTTGGAGAAATTAGTTCCGTCTGAACACAAGCTAAGTTTATTAGCTCCGGTTGATTATTCATTTAGAAAAATTAAAAGTTTTACCGGTATGTTATATTTTATGCTGCTAAAGTTAGTATACTATGTGAGAACATGATTTTTGTAGCAGATTTAATGTTCTCATACCTCAAATTCACTTTTAATTACAGTCATGCTAATCCAGACCCCCACTAGTCTGGACTTCCAGTTAATCTAGGTGGACCTCAATAATATTCTCATTATGTGCAATCAATTTATTTTTATATCAAATAATTTATATCAAAAAGATGCGGCACTTCTTAAGACTGTTACTCCCCTTATACAAAAAGAGAAGAGAGTAACAATTTAAAGAAGGTGTACGGAATGTTCTACTTCAGATTGTTACTTCTGTTATAAGAAACAGAAGTGTAATATTCCTTTGTCCCAAAGTACATTGGACTAAACATCCCTTGGTCTTAAGAGTTATTTAGACAAAAGGATATATCGATGGCTAAGAAATGAAACCTCGTAACTACGAAAATGGTGATTTTGAGATTTTCATTATATTGGCCTTGGGAGATCTCGTAAGTGAAAAAAAATTCCTTCACAAAGAAAATGGGCAGTTGTGGCAGTTGTGGAGATTCGCAAACTATTTGTTATGTGATAGCTTGTAAATACGATAGACAGGTGTAGTGACACCTCATATGTGTGTTTTGGTGAAGGTTAATTGTGACACCTCATAACTGAGCTGCTAATTCGAAAGTGAGACCTCGTATGTGTTTCTGGTGTATGTTTTTGGGCTGTTCTGGTGCATTTTTTCCTGGGCTTTTTTTCTGTGGGCATTTTTTCCGTAATTCACATTACACTATACATTATAAAAGTCTGCGCATCAAACATAATTTCAATGCATTTACAGTATTAAATTTTGGTATTTCATTGATTTTTTTTTATTCATCTTCTTCGTTAATACACATTAAGATGTGTATTAACAAATTATTTTAAGAAAGCACTTACGTTTTTCTTTTAATGTGAGGTTGATGTCTATAGAAGACATCTTATAAGCACGTTTTTCTTTTAATATGAGGTTGATCTCTATAGAAGACATTTTTAAAGCACTTTTTTTTAAAAAAAAAAAGATAAATGTGCTTATATCATTCAAACCAAGTTAAAATAAAACTAGAATAATAAAAATAATTTTGCTCAAAAATAGATATAGATGAATCAGGATGTGCGAAGATTTGCTAGCCGAACCCACTTTATTGAACTTATACCATATAAACTTTTATTAAATGTGGCTATAGATACAGTAGAACCTTGATAAGAAGTGTCTCAAGGGGATTAGGGAAACAGTCTTGTTATCGAGGTGCTCTTTTTGTTGAGGGTCGTGTTATCAAGGTTATTTTGGCTATCAGTCGTGTTATTGAGGTTAATGGGCGGGGTTTTCAAGTCTCTAGACTTGTTCAAGGTCGACCCATTCCTGTATAGAGTCGCGTTGTAGAGGTTGACTTCTCAAAACGACTTGTTATAGAGGTTCTGAGTTACGTTGTCAATTGAAAAAATCCGTGTTATTGAGGTTGTTTGGATAATAATAGTCGCGTTATAGAGGTTAATTTAACATTATGTGTTATGGCAATCTCAAGGGGATTTGAAAATTGCACTTGTAATTGAGGTTGTCGTGTTATTGAGGGTCGTGTAAGCGAGGTTCTACTGTATTATTAAGATAAAAGTTCTCTACCCAACCCGAACCAAATTTAACAAGATAATAAACATATTTAGACTGATTGCGGTAATTATAAAGAAAGTTATTTTGTAGATAATGTAGATGGAGAGCCTCGAACGCAAAGGACGGGTAGAAAGTACCAACAACACCCAGACTCAATGAAATTCATCTCGAGTACACTTTGGCTGGGAAATAACGAGCTGAAAACCACTCAAAATATTGACCTTTTTATCAAAACTTATATGCACTTTCCTGAATATCTTAGATGGTTGGACTTATCTTATAACAGAATAGAAGAATTTTCTGCTGTAAGTTATACAAAATATATATTGCTTAAAATTTCTATTAAGTTTATGGGACGGGAGTAACCATAAAAATTGGTATATTTCAAGAACTTTTTTTAATTTCCAGTTTCATCCAAAAGATAATTTTTTCAGAATGCCTGAATTTTTTTTAGTCCTTCTGACATTAAAGCCCTAGGAAACTTAAGGCTCCTACACACGATCTGACTTGGTCGGACAGTTGGGCCAATTTGGTCAGGTTGGGCGAGAAATCGGGTGGTGTGTAGTCGAGGCACTAGCCTAAGTCACTGCACTAAGTCGGCTGTCAGGTAGGCACTGCCACCCGACCACCTAGGTCGGGCAACCAACAGACAAGATCGGGCCGACTGTAGCGCTGTCGTCGGACAAGTTGATAATAATCAGCTGGTTTAGACAGCCCAAGCCTATCATTATTTACGATTTGGTTTGTTTATATGTTTTGTTTTTTATGTTAACACGACAAAGGAACGGTGGCAACTGACAAAGTCGGGAACGTGTGTAGCCGAGTCTGCGACCGAGCAGATCGGGTCCCGACATGGTCAGATCGTGTGTTGGGCCCTTTATTACAAGTAACATAATTGGCCAGTCAATTTATACATCCATTACCTTGTGGAAGCTCATGTAGTTCTTTTTTTATGTTGTTAAAAGCTAAACAAAATTTGCAGCTTTGAAATACCGGTGTGAGCAGAGTTATATTGAAAAAACGTCGACATTTTTTTTCTAATTTTGCTTAATATCTCTGTTCCTATCCATCGGAGAGCAAAAGTAATTGCTCTGGTTAGATAATTGTAGCCTTTAACATGAAATCATCACTGCAAATGTTGTAGTAAATTTCGATGCTCAAGCTAAGTTCGTTGGGGTGTTTTATCCATCAAAGCGTTCTTGTGCATTGCCCGAGCATACTTAAGCTTAAAATTTCAAATATGAATGTTGCAACGTGAAAAGATTCTATATAATATTTTTTTTTTTGGACACACTTTTTTTAACAGCTGTTAACCTAAGTGTGTTACCTAGTGGAAGGGGGGAGGGGGAAAGCTACAGTCTTCAGATCCCTAAACATTTTTTTTTTTTTTTATGAGTTGATGAACCTTTTGGGGTGTGATTATAAAACAAAAATTTGTATAATGTATTGTTTGAGGATTAATTCGTTTTGGTGAAGTCTCCATAACTTTTAAAAAAAATTATATCTGATATGAAAATATGTCGCTCTAATTGTATATGACTGACGAAAGAGGAGCAAAGAGATAGCCAAACACAGAAATATGCACTATCCATGTTATCAGGTTCTGTTGACATTCCTTTCTTATCCTGTTTCCTGGCTAAAACCTATTTACTTATCAATATCTGAGTTTTAGACTTTGCGCCTGAGTTGTAAAGTAGTTATATTTGTTCAATGCCAGCCATGATATCAGGTTACAATAGTTAATATTATGCGAGCACAAAAAGTTGCGGAAATAGCGCCCCCCCCCGCGATTGCGGAGGGGGAGGAGGGGGGGGGGGGAGATGTTGTAAATAATGAAAATAAAAATGATTAAATCGAAGTTGAGAATTTTATGATTGAGAGTTTAGAACTCAGTTTAGTTTCTTTTCACTGGTTAAATTATTTTTTCTAATTCTATGTTATACTTGCCGATAATTATTAATGTTATAAAAACCTTACTTTCTGTTTTTGTTTTTTTTCATACATCATTTAATCTGACCAAAAACACTTTTGTGGTAAAAAAAACACCCCGCCAAGTCTGTGGTCCAAAAAAGTTGTGAAACCAACTTTCTGTCCCGCCAAGTGATGTTGGCACTTTCTCCTGACCCAACACTGTCAACTTAGATACTTATCAGCTTCTTCTCCTAGGCAGTGTGCCTTAGTGCCTTGCCGTTTCCAGAAACTGGAATTTTCATATTCTTCAAACACCAATACAATTTCTTCTTTCACCTTCACGTTTGCCACATGAGGTTTGTGTGGAAAGATAGTTTTTCACCTCATAGTCTTAGTTCTAGACAACTAGATCTAATGTATGCAGGCGCATATTGGAGATGAAAGCCTTTTAACAGTTTTGTTAAAAGTGGCATCTCGATGCCACAATGATCATTGCTGTAAATCTTTCCCATTATCAAAAAGCAAATAAAATAGAAACAAAGTAATATACAAATTAAGCTTACAAGGAATGACCCCATGCAACTACTACTTTCTTTGCAGAGGATGCGTGGAATACAACCAGTTAACTTTGAGTAGTACTGCAGGCACACCGCCAAGGAGAAGAAGCTGATAAGTATCTAAGTTGGCAGTGTTGGGTCAGGAGAAAGTGCCAACATCACTTGGCGGGACAGAAAGTTGATTTCACAACTTTTTTGGACCACAGACTTGGTGGGGGGTTTTTTACCACCCAAGTGGTTTTTGGTCAGATTTCATGACTTTTTGTACGGTTCCTAAGGAAGGATTCTCTAAACTGATTATTCCTACACATTAGAGTCAAATAAAAGTGAAGTTAAGAGCTTGGCAAGGTCTATGGAGATTAGTTGAGGGGGGGGGGGATGCACTAGAGCCCTAGAAGAATACAAAAAGCCCTAATTCATTAAAATCAGTTCAGTAGTTTAGGCAGTAGGTGCGTCAACGTTAAAGTGACTGTTCGCTAGCTTGGTTTCTCGCTCCGCGTTCAGCGTAGGAATGAGTTATCTTATTTTTTTTTTATCTAGGGATGCACTAGGGCCCTAGACGAATCCAAAAAGCCCTCATTCATTAAAATCGTTTCAGTAGTTTAGGTTGTAGGTGCGTCAACGTAAAATGAAGGAAGAATAAGAATAAGAAGTCATCAAAACTACCATTTTCAAACCTATTTTTCTCTACTTCTACTTGACCGATTTCGATTTTTATTTTTTTTTTATTTTGATCTACAGGACACGGCCTTCAAAGATATTAAAAAAAAATGTAGGTAGCTTGTACGTATTCCACGCTGCAGACCCTCAAAAACCCTAGTTTGTCACCTGCAGTATATATAAAATACACTGGCAGCTTTTGTGAAATTTTGTCTTTTTGACTTGCCGGGGCGTAAATCCTAAATCCTAAATACAATCGAAAATTCGATTTATGGATTTACACGTTTTGAGGTCCAAAATAGTGGTTTAAATAAACTGGTCAAGTGTGTGCAACTCTCAACTCAGCATATAGTGAGGGTCCATAGACAGCACTGTATTGTTCAAGTAGTACCTATTGATGGTGCTTTTTAAAATGCTAAAAAGCTTACTTCGAACTATCCCATTATATGGGTTTGATACTCTCAAAACACATAAACAAACTTCTGATAATGTACTTTTTTTCACAGAACCGGACTCCAAACATATAAATACATCGTATAGAGCATAATATTATAAATAAAACGTATTTTGTCAAAAAAAAAAAAAAAAAAAAAAAAAAAAAAAAAAAAAAAAAAAAAAAAAAAAAATCGAAATTTCCAAAAAGTGGTATCTTTACTTTTGGTCGAAGAATGTTCAGGAATTTTTTTCAGATTTTTTGCACTTTACATAAGCGAGATAGAAGGGGGGGTTACACTTTTCACACTCACTTGAAACTCGCCTTATCAAAGCTTATAACCAAAATAGTTATTTATGTAACTAGACAACAAAATGGAATTTTACTGACGAGTGATTAGATTAGCCTCCGAGCCGAAGGCGAGGACAGGCTATGACAATTAACTGCCGAGGCGAAGCTGAGGCAGGTAATTTACCTACTCGACTGCTGATGCTGAGGCAGGCAATGAATAAACGAGGCAGAAATGTTTCCTTTGCTGCCTTGTTGCATACATTTTTTTTTTTTTCACCCTTTAGTTTTTTTACCCTAATTTTTTTTAAGTCGCTAAATTTTTAAAATGTGTGGGTAGGTACTATACACAATACACATATATGCCAAGTTTCAAAGTGATCGGATAAAAGGTGTAGTCGTAAGAGCAGGCGGACAGACACACGCAGGAAAATATAAGGGTCCTTTGTTACCCCCAAATTACCCTCTTTATTACCCACCAAAAAAGTAGTTTTTAATGAATGATACAGATAGGTACCCGCAAACCGGAACTTAATATCACAATTATAACCGGAGATATTAAGCCGTTTCCGGACTTTTGGATCACCCTGTATATAATAACTTTAATTAAATGTTATTTTATTACAGGATTTACTAGGTTTAACACAGTTAACTACGCTCTACTTCCATGGCAATTGTATTGAAAAGCTCGAATCAGTTGCCAAGTTGCGTCAAATGAAAAATTTAAGGTAAAAAGTAAAATTATTTTTATTTTTTCACCTTATAGGTATTAATTGAAGTGAGCTTCTTACATTCAACGAAATATGCATCTTGTCTGTCTGTCTGTGTGTAACGTTTATGTGTCCGACGATAACTTGAGTAAAAGTTGACCGATTTAGTTGAAATTTGGTATACATCTTCCTTTTACTAATACTCAGGCTAAGTTCGTTGGACAGCGTGATCCGTCCAAGAGTTCGCGCGCTATGCTCGCGTAAACGTGAGCTTCAGATTTAAAATTGGAATTTCTGGACGGGAAAAAATTCTAACATCACCTATTCGATGAGACGAACATTTTCTTCAAATAACATTTTTTAGTAAAACCAACAACGACACTGCTATGAATTAATAAAGATCGCTAAAACTATTAAAGCGGACCGAAACGTTTAAAATAGAGAAAACAACCTTTTTACCTATATCTTACGTTCTAACGTAAAGATTTTAATAAAACTTCATGCACATCGTCTAAAGTACAATTGACACAAGACACAAGTATGTAAAATTTCATCTTGATACAAGCAGTAGTATTTGAGTAATGAAGTGATACATTTATAATAATAGTTTAAAAGCTACCACGGGTGGTTAAGATTCATAGTCGTATTGTGTGTAGGTTTGTTTAGGATGTAAAGCTTTGTACCGAGTACTCCCACTCTACTCCACACTACCCTCTTCCACTTATCTTCAACTATGACATTCATCATGATTAACAAATTTCAATATTCAGTATTTTATTGCACGCTCGCTTCAATGATAGAGCCACGACGCGAAGCCTAGTTAGGTCAAGCGCACTCACTTAATCACTAAGCATCGCGTGGCTCTATCATTACAGCGAGGGTATTGCAATAAAATACTGTATATTAAGACATTTATTAATTAATTCATAATGGAATGTCACTTGAAGATAAGTGGAAGAAAGTAGTGTGGGGTAGAGAGGACTTGGTACAAAGCTCACCTTCCTAGATAAACCTATATAAGTACACCCCTATAAGAATTTTAACCACTCGCTGCAGCTTTTAAACTATTTATTATAAATGCATCACTTCACTATTCAAAAAACTTCTGCTTGTATCAAGTTGAAATTTGACATGCCTGTTTCAATTTTACTTTAGACGATGTATATGAAGTTTTATTAAAATAGTTTTCATTAGAATGTAAGCTGTTACGTTCTAAGGTAGGTAAATACGTTTGTTTTCTCTACTTTAAACGTTTAGGTCCTCTTTAATAGTTTTAACGATCATTATTAATTCATAGCGGTGTCGCTGTTGGTTTTACTAAAAAAATGTATTTGTAAAAAATGTTGGTCTCATCGAATAGGTGATGATAGAATCTTTTCCCGTCCTGAAATTAAAAAAAAAAAATCCAATTTTACATTTGAAGCTCACGTTTACGCGAGCTCTTGGACTGATTACGCTGTCCAACGAACTTAGCCTAAGCATTAGTAAAAGGAACATGTATACCAAGTTTCAACTAAATCGGTCAACTTTTACTCAAGTTATCGTCGGACACGTAAACGTTACTGACAGACAGACAGACAGGATCCAAGTTAGTTGAATGTAAGAAGCTCGCTTCAATTAATCAATTTCTTTACTCACTTCACTAATGCAGAATGTTCAACGTTCGCCAGTAAGCACTGGCGAAATCACGTCTGATAGCACGCTAATACCTACGGGCCAGCGTCCCTTCCACCTTGGTCAAGTATAAATTTACATTAAGCTTCCAGTATTACACTTACCTTACTACGAAGTCGTTGATTTGACTTATGTAAACACAGTTTGTACGTATTTGCAGAATGTTAACTCTTCATGGGAATCCAGTGGAAACGCAGCCGTTCTACAGGCTTACTGTAATTTTTCTAATGCCAAAACTTAAGTCCTTGGACTTTGTCTCGTTATCACCTGGGGAAATCAACTCTCCACCTCCACCTGGAGCTGCAGCTCTTATGGAGAGTTTGCGCCATTAAAATACAAATTTTGCTTTAAATAAAGAAAAAATTCGAAAAATTAAATTTGTTAAATTATTTCATTAACTTTAATCAAGTACCAAGGGGATAAGTAATTATTATTATTTACCAGGGGGCTTTGTCCCTTTTCACTTAGCTCGTCAACCTCCCACTACTCAGCGAATTAACTCCTTCAGGTGATGTGCACCACTCACTCCCCATAAGTGTCACAGGAAAGATTTTGAAAAAAATAAAACAATATGAAAGCTGGGTTTTCACCAGAGTTAAGATTACAATTAAGTTACGATCCAAGTAGGATCCTATACTTGTTCCAAGTAACTGATCAAATCCCAATCCCATCAAGCGTTTGTGGAACTTTGAAGTAAGGTTTACACGATCAAAGTATACTTGGTCTAAGTAGTGGAACTTTGATGCACTATTAAGTAGAAGTTAAGATATTATATTGTGTGAAATGTTTTTCCCTCTAAAACTTTTCCACTTAAATTGTACTTATTAAGTTTTAAAACAGTGGTGATCAGCGATCATAGAATCCTAAAACGGAAAGATTTCCAACTCCCCTCTTTATCTACCTGTGTTAGAGTAGCGCTCCACGGGAATTTGCGGTTAATATTGTAAATAAATCTTTTACACAATTCAAAATTTTTTGAGTTTCTTAATTCAAAGAAATAAATTTATAAATTAATTTGTCAGTTTACTAGATTCGAACCCGGGAACCTTCGTATTCGGAGCAATCGCTCATCTCACACAGCCACCGAGGATGGTTTATATTTATTATTTTTGTTTACAATATAGTACAAATGTCTGACAACCAGTATTTGTTTATATTTTAGGATTCGAGGAATGTCAAAAGATCATAAGTAGTTTACAATTTTAACCACCGTCTGCCCGACCAGCGCTAGTGGTCTTATGCCTCTAGAATATTGGAGTTGGATACCCCTGGTGGTGATATATAACCACTTGTAAACAAAACCAAGCACAACTTCTCATCTCTGTCATTTTTTGACAGCTCGTTCTCATAAGGTTTGTTCCAACCCCGCTATTTGTACCGTCCTTTGTATCGTCCCGCGGATCGTTCGGGAATCGTTTAGGACAGGTTTTATACGCATGCGCTAACATTGTACTGTAATAAAATCATGTCAGGTTGGAACGAGTTTAGGACTATAATTCGCACTGTATTAAAAACATTAAGGAAACCTAACAGTTAGGAAACCTTCCTGTTTATATTTGTAATCATTGACATAACTGCGCATGTCATATAAACCAGTACATGGTATTTTCAGAGGATCGTTGGGACCGTACAGTGAACGGTTCGCAAACGATCCCTGCCAGGGTTGGAACAGTTTCGTGGACGGTACGAAACACTGTCACAAGTCGGCTTGGAACGGCTTTTATCTATTGCGCATGCCGGTGACGGTCCCGCGGACGGTACACTACTTGGTTGGAACAAACCTATAATTTGTCAAGTGGGCGCCATTTTTGTTTTCATCATTGACTAATTTGATCAAAAAAAGTTGGGGCCCATCCAACTCAACTTGGATGGCAAAGTTGACTTTGATACCCTTGTAACATTCCCATTTCGGGAAACAAGGGGCTACCCTAGCCGGATTGATAATAGCCCCCCGTTCTAGCTCAGTGGAGACGGGCGTGGGCCAAAAAAAATAAAAATGATCTGCTCAAAAAAAAAAAAAAAAAATTGAATAGAGGGCGCCACGTTATTTTTTATAAAATTAAAAATTATAATAATAAAAGAATTGGGTGAATCCAAGGGATCTGAGAGAACTTTTACTAGAAGGAAATTACTTGAATCAAGAAAAATAACGAAAAAAATGATGGTGACAAAAATGATATTCAAGCAAAAGTTCTCTTAGATCTCTTATAATAAGAATGATACATAAACAAATTAAAATCAAAGTTACACAAAAAGACTTTATTCCCCGTAAAAAAGAAAGTAAAATAAAACGATATGAGTACAACTTATATAAAAAAAATCAAAAAGGTACCTTAGCTAAGGAATATTCCATTGTAAAAATTAACAAATAAAAAAGTATTCTGTTGATCGTCGGGAGAGTTTTCCGTTGATCGTCCGGAGTCAACTCTGATGAGCCGTGGAAATTGAGATGTTGACTTCAAGTAGTATCATCAGTCGTTTTGGATCTGAGCCCTAGAGATGCTCACCAAATGACGAAATCGGAGAAGTCAATGATTAGTCGTCGAGGACGCTCAACTCACCAATGTGCTGCCGCACATCAAAACATGTCCGATGAGACAGGTCACAAGCCACAAGGCAGCGGCTACCGGACCCTCACTCACACTCGGCTCGTTACTCACACACGACTCCCGTCCTCCTCCGTTACGCGCTTGCCCTACCCCTCTTCCCCTACAGATAAGACACAATATGCCTTAGGAAACTAGGTTTTGTACTTTGCCCGGATTAAAAGCAAAACAGATATAGAATAAAACTGCGAAATAATAGTGCTAAACAAAATAAAATCTTAAGATAAACACTCTTAGACTGACGTCTCGGTCTAAGAGAAAAACAAGATAGGTGTTTTTATAGAATGCGTCCACTCTATAAAAACAGGTAAATATTAGATAGATATAATAGGTATAGATAGATAAAAATAGAGTGAGATAGGGGAAAGAGATAGACAGAGAGGAAACGAGAAAGAGAGAGCGAGAGAGATACAAAAATTAAAACAAAACAATGTAGACGTATTTCGCATAGAAATTACGGCTACACCCTGTTTACATGATCCAAATAGGGTCAAAGCTGACTTGGTCCAAGTTTACTTGAATCGTGTATACGATGCTATACCTACATTCTTGCTGAGAAGTGTTAATGACATTTTGAAAATGCTTCTGAATATGTGACCAACAAGCTGTGTTAAGGTTCGTTTTGACGAACCAATTTTATTTGCTGAATGAGATTGAAACACGTAACACTAATTCAATTAAAGACTTATTGTTATTGCCCATGGAAAAGAAGTTAAACTAGTTCAACTATTTAAGCAATCTCATTGAATGGCTCTTTGGTTACATCATCATTTCAAAACTGTCACCCATCCAAGTACATACCACGCCCAATGAAAAATTTTCCGACTTTGCTGAAATTTGTATCAATTTTACCTCTTTATTATATAAAAAAAAATCCACTGAATTTCGTTTTGATATCTGCAGCCATTTTAAAAATATCGACTTTTGATCTGAAAATGTATTGCTAATAACTTCAAGACTATTTTGCCGATAAAGCAGAATTTTTCACTTATTATACCTTTATATGAAAATAGCAAAACCCGGCAGACTTTGTCCTGCCTGTGTATAATTATTTACCTCTGTACATTTAAATAAGGGTGACGTGAATGTAATCTAGAATATACTCGAAAATTCTTTGTAGAATGTTGGCTTATACTGATGAGATTCTATAATTTTTATTGGTATAAATAGATAATGAACTATATAAATTTTATTTAGGAACGCGGCAGCGTTCCGCCCCGCCAAGTCAAAAAGTCAAAATTTCACAAAAGCTGCCAGTGTATATATACTGTAGGTGACAAACTAGGGTTTTTGAGGGTCTGCAGCGTGGAATACGTACAAGCTACCTAAATAATTTTTTAATATCTTTGTAGGCCGTGTCCTGTAGATGAAAATAAAATAAAAAAATGTCGAAATCGGTCAAGTAGAAGTAGAGAAAAATAGGTTTGAAAATGGTAGTTTTGATGACTTCTTATTCTTATTCTTATTCTTATTCTTATTCTTATTCTTCCTTCATTTTACGTTGACGCACCTACAGCCTAAACTACTGAACCGATTTTAATGAATGAGGGCTTTTTGGATTCGTCTAGGGCCCTAGTGCATTCCTTGATCAAAAAAATTTAGATAACTCATCCCTACGCTGAACGCGTAGCGAGAAACCAAGCTAGCGAACACTCACTTTTACGTTGACGCACCTACAGACTAAACTACTGAACCGATTTTAATAAATGAGGGCTTTTTGGATTCGTCTAGAGCCCTAGTGCATCCCCCCCCCCCTAACTCACCCCCTCCCTTATTAGGAGCATTCTAATATGCTCCTACTATTAGAATGCTAAGTTCTTTCAATGTCATAGGTCTTGTAGTTCTCCAATCTCCATAGACCTTGTCCAGCTCTAAACTTAACTTTTATTTGGCTCTAATGTGTGGGAATAAACAGTTTAGAGAATCCTTTCTTAGGGACTGTACAAAAAGTCATGAAATCTGACCAAAAACCACTTACGTGGTAAAAAAAACACCCCGCCAAGTCTGTGGTCCAAAAAAGTTGTGAAATCAATTTTCTGTCCCGCCAAGTGATGTTGGCACTTGCTCCTGACCCAACACTGTCAACTTAGATATTTATCAGCTTATTCTCCTTGGCGGTGTGAGGAAAGCCTTTTAACAGACTTGTTGAAGGCTCTTCTCGATGCCACAATGATCATCGCTGTAAATCTTTCCCATTATCAAAAAGCAAATAAAATAGAAATAAGTAATATTCAGATTAAGCTTTCAAGGAATGACCCCATGCAACTACTACTTAACTTTGAGTAGTACTGCAGGCACACCGCCAAGGAGAATAAGCTGATAAATATCTAAGTTGACAGTGTTGGGTCAGGAGCAAGTGCCAACATCACTTGGCGGGACAGAAAATTGATTTCACAACTTTTTTGGACCACAGACTTGGCGGGGTGTTTTTTTTACCACGTAAGTGGTTTTTGGTCAGATATCAATAATTCACGTGAATGAAAAGTATTAATTACTATTTCATCCGCTATATAATTATTAAACTTAAAATAAATTAAACTAATGCTAATTATTAGCAAAACGTATAGACACAACCAGAGTTTTTGAAGTGCCTCCTCTGGAGCAAGCAACGTATAGTTGACCATACGAAAAACATGGATTCTAATTTTTAATTAAACAACATTTTTCCGATGTTTTTTCATTCTACCCCCTCTTATATGAATATATGAAAAAAGTGTATGTAACAACAATTACTGAACTCTTAAAGAGCTTTCCAATGATATCCATCATAAAGGGTATATACTATTTTGTCTTCTCGTAACCCGTACCCCTGAGTACAAAATTTAAATTATTTTAATTTAAATTTAGTTTTTCATTTGGAAATCATAAAAATCTTCTCCATAAAAAAATGTATTGAACAAAACTAATACATTTTTTTATCACCTAAACCTGAGCTTAAAACAGACATAAGGTACCATTTGTCTGTAAGTACTAAATGTACACAAATTATTTTATCTACGATTGAATCGAAATATAAACATTATATCTCCGCGTTTAGATGCGTAGAAAGTGATTATTTACGTACGTGTATTCATTGCGCATGCACGTCTCATAGTTCTGAAGAATTCCTCTTCTTTACCACGCTAGCGCGGTAAAGAAGAGGAATTCTTCAGCTTTACGCACGATTAGCGAGTTTGTTTACATTTAACAAAACTAATTTGCTATTCTTTTATTAAAGTAACTGTTTATATCGAGTTTTTAGTGAAAAACAATGAATGAATCAAGTGGCTTTGACGAAAATGTAGAGAATAATACTCATTCAGAAATAATTAATTCGACAAAAAATACAACTCAAGATTAATGCCATCTTACATACACATACAGCAAGCTAAAAAAACTATCGATAGTTATCGATGGTCAGTGGTCGAACTATCGAAAACTATCGATGGTTGGAACTATCGATAGTTCTCAAAAATTAGTGCCTCTACACTTTAAGGCTTAAAGTGTAGAGGCACCAATTTTTGATCGGGTATTAGGGGTGGCCCGCTAGTAGTGGTTTTATTGTGTGCATATTATTGTACATAAATTGAGTTCTTTGGTTTACATTTATATATTTCTATACATTTTCTTTATTTAGTTTAGAGATAGCTGCTTCAATTTTCTTTTCAAATGATACACCATTTTGTAAAAGTATTTTATGAGGAAGAAGAAAACAAAATAATTAAACATATTATTATTTTTTTTTTTTTTTTTTTTTTTTTACGAATCTAACAAAGAGTTAAAAGTACATATATAAAAAATATTAAAATCATTTTATCCCAAAAATGTAAAATCAACTATAAAAAATATTACTTATTGAAATAAAATTCTCAATTCAGCTCATTATAATAATCAAAATATTCAATTAACATAAATTATTTATTAAATAATTAAAATTGTATAAAAATTAATTAATTTTTAAAATTAAAATTATTAAAATTTAAATAATAATCGTTAAGATTAATATTAAATGCAATAATATCGTGCGTAAAAAAGTGAAATATCTACTTGAACAAAAACATTGTCACCTTGAATTTTTAAAAGTAATAAAATAAATTTTACAAAAAATGATCTATTTTCTAATGTAACTATAACAATTTATGTTTGGAATAATTAATTAGCATTTAATTCTAATTAATACAAAATAAAAAAAATATAAATAATTCTGATACATAATTCAGATAATAGAGCCAATGAGATTGAGCGATAAAAAAAATATATCAGATTTTTGTATAAAAGTACCAATTTATTTAAAACAGTCTCAAAGGTTAGATTATTATATTGTATATTTAAAAATATTTTTTTTTCCTTGATAATACTTAAATAATTTCTTGATTACATTTTGCTGTGGATAAAAAATGAGAAATCAGTCTAAATTTGTGTGGGGAAGAGTGGGCTGGGAAGTTATCTAACGAAATCAAGATGGGCTGGAACGGTTGAAAGGGCTTCTTCGTTCGATCGATTCAGCGAGCAATTCTATAACACAAAATGATAATGACAATATTAAAATAAATGTTTTAACAAGTAAAATCTAGGTAATCTAGTCATGTGGAAATATAGAATGTTATTTCTAACAAACATCCTTATTAAAATGTATCATTCGTAAAAGAAACAACACATAACTAAAGCCTCATCCAGTCAGCCGAACCGAACAGAGGAAACAAGTCGTGCATTGATCTCTGCGCATGCCCTGTCTAAAGTGCGCCTGCGCATTCCCTGTCTAAAGTGCGCCTGCGCATTCCCTGTCTAAAGTGCGCCTGCGCATGCCCTGTCTAAAGTGCGCCTGCGCATGCCCTGTCTAAAGTGCGCCTGCGCATCTCAGACTAGGCAAGCGCAGATACCAAAGCTCGGTTCGTTTCCTCTGTTTGTTTCGGCTTAAAGGTGGTTTCATAGCCTGATACTGATAATCATACTTCAGAACAATCATTCTATAGGCTGTAGTAACAAGACTCGAGAAAAGTTGGTTTCAAACCTACTTTCTCACGTTGAAGCTAACCTGAATCAAACATTCCTAACCTCTTTCCTCTTCTTTGTTTATATTTTTGATTTCATTTTTCGAGTCGTCCATTTACACAGTAAATATTAAATAAACACTTATTCTTCATTTTCAAACCACCTTTTTTAGGCCATAGCATGCGTTTTTTACGAGCCTCAGAATAATTTATGGCTGTCATAAAATGACGCGAAAAATTTAGTTTCAAACCAACTTTTTGTAAACTTTTTGTAAATCTGCACAGGTAAACCGGTGCGTGAAAGCTATCAGCCTGCACAAGTTGTGATAACATACACACTTCGGTTCACCTGATACAGGTTTACCGCAATGTGTGTGACATTCTTAGAAGTGTACAGTCTACACGAATTTTAACCTAAACGAAATTGCTCTGATTGTTACGAGAGTACTCTTAAGGCTCTACCGCTCTTTGAGGTTAGAAAATTCATTAAATTGGAAATGTTATTGGTTCTAAGCAAGATATCAAAAATCTAATCACAGGCTTCATTCCTAATTTTAATTCTGCACAATTTGAGCCCTTTCTCAACTTCCTATGATAAATAGTACAGGCGCCATTTTAATACAACGAGTTTTATCGTTGTATTAAAATTTAAACAACGAGTGAATGAGATTTTGACATCTTGAAGGTTAGGTCTACAGGGCAAACAAAAATGTCACTGGTGGAGAGCCTTATTGGTGGTCACTTGGTGGACAGGTCTAGTAGGATTATTTTTCCTTCACACAGGTTGGCAAATCTAAACTATCAAAATTAATTCTAATTTTGTCACAACTATAGTAAGAAAAGAGTTTTTTTTAAAAAAGTTATGCAAATTGTAGATGTAATTGGCGTCTTCTATTGAATGACTTTCAAAACATTAATATACATTTGAAACCTACCAGCATCTTTAATCTTCAAATGTATTAGGTTTTGTTATTTTTAATTGAATGCACATCTCGAAAGAACAAACGAAAAGGAAGAAAACATGGCTAAAGGAAAGAAGGGAAATGAGAAAGCTGCTAAAGCTGAGGTTAAAAGAAAAAGCGCTGTGAAAATAGAGCAAGGATTAGATGCGTTTAGATCGTGGAACGGTGACAGTTATATTGGAAATTATCAGGCAACCTCTCAAAATACTGTCATTAGGAAAGGTTAGTTTATATTATAAACGTTATTTTGTTATTTTAGTGTAACGTACGTATGTAAACTTAAAGCCGTGTCCAGACAGCCGAACCGAACAGAGGAAACGAGCCAAGCATTGCTCTCTGCGCATGCCCAGTCTGGGATGCGCAGGCGCACTTTATACTAGGCATACGCAGTGACCTCGGCTCGTTTCCTCTGTTCGGTTTGGCAGTCTGGACACGGCTTAAGTAGACAGTCGATCTGGCAAGCATGTTAAACAGAAGGATTGTCATCTGAGAGTGTTTATATTACGTTCGGCCCGTTCAAGGACCTAATAAACCTAGAGCAAACATCTTGGTTCGGTTATACACTCCATCTCAATGTGTATTGGCTGGCCTTTGAACCAAGTTTTAGGTTTGTTTAATACTTGGCTATAAAATAAAAATCCCTTCAAGTACTAAGTACTTGCCAGCAAGCTGCTAAAAGGGGTTTTCGGTCATAAAAATTCATGTATCATACATTCTTTTTTACACAGGGTGGTCCAAAAGTCTCTCCCCCCCCCCTCTTAACTTTTGAACGGTTTGAGATAAATTAATGAAACTTGGGGGATCCGTATCATGTAAAGGCAAGTTTGTTTTCATGCTATCGCGCAGTAGGGGCAACCACCCACTTTGCCCCCAGGCCGCCTAACTTCAAAATTTCAAATTGGAGTGTATATTTTTGAGAGCAGATTTGGATTCTACGGTGAAAAATAATAAAATTTTACTTGTAACTTTTTTTTCTATCTCCAATATTTTGCCCCTATATGGGGCAAATGTATAAAAATGGCAAATTTCAGCATCTGGGGGCAAAATGGATAAATGTCCACAGTACCCGAGTGGATGAATACACACTTCCCTTTACATGGTACAGATCCCCTAAGTTTCATTAATTTATGAGCAATGTAGCTCGGCCATTATTATCGTAAAATGTTGCTCGTTTACAATACCATTAAGATAACGTCATAATGTAAAACAATTTATTTCAAGATGTTGCCATTTGTTTTTATTTAGTAAATTTGTTTTTTTGATAAGGTTTGCTGTGGGGACATTTTGTTTTAGGTTTGGGAAAGTATATAACAGATGATGGAACAATGTATTCAGGAGAGTGGGATAAGGATAAATTTTTATTTGGCACAATCAAGTACAATGATTTCACGGAATTTCATGGTCAACTTGAAAATCACAAATATAACAACGAGTGTAAGTTTAAATAAATATTTAAGGCTTCATGACTTTTCAACTCATTTATTTGACTAAGGATTGATAGAAAAATGACAATAGTAAGCTTTAACAGCTGACATTAATAAAAATCTAGGTCCTTTTGATAAATAATTAACCTTTATGGATGTAAAGTTCCGAAAACATAATTGTCAAGAGGTTCGATAACCATAAAATCAATTTGAAGCAACACCAAACTTAATCTGTATGTTTTGTCTTTTCATACAGAAGTAATCAATTTACTTTTGCAATATAGCTCTTATTATTCTAAAGATTGATCTTCAGAATCTGAATGTTTAGTCTTTAAATACAGACTTAAACAATTTACTTTTGCAGTGTAGCTCTTATTATTCTAAAGATAGATCTTCAGAACCTGAATGTTTAGTCTTTAAATACAGACTTAAGCAATTTACTTTTGCAGTGTAGCTCTTATTATTCTAAAGATAGATCTTCAGAACCTGAATGTTTAGTCTTTAAATACAGACTTAAGCAATTTACTTTTGCAGTGTAGCTCTTATTATTCTAAAGATAGATCTTCAGAGCCTGAATGTTTAGTCTTTAAATACAGACTTAAGCAATTTACTTTTGCAGTGTAGCTCTTATTATTCTAAAGATAGATCTTCAGAACCTGAATGTTTAGTCTTTAAATACAGACTTAAGCAATTTACTTTTGCTGTGTAGCTCTTGTTATTCTAAAGATAGATCTTCAGAATCTGAATGTTTTGTCTTTTAATTAAGCAATTTACTTTTGCAATATAGCTCTTATTATTCTAAAGATAGATCTTCAGAACCTGAATGTTTAGTCTTTAAGTACAGACTTAAGCAATTTACTTTTGCAGTGTAGCTCTTATTATTCTAAAGATAGATCTTCAGAACCTGAATGTTTAGTCTTTAAATACAGACTTAAGCAATTTACTTTTGCTGTGTAGCTCTTGTTATTCTAAAGATAGATCTTCAGAATCTGAATGTTTTGTCTTTTAATCAAGCAATTTACTTTTGCAGTGTAGCTCTTATTATTCTAAAGATAGATCTTTAGAATCTGAATGTTTAGTCTTTTAATACAGACTTAAGCAATGTATTTTCGCAATGTAGCTCTTATTATTCTAATGATAGATCTTCAGAATCTGAATGTTTGGTCTTTTAATACAGAAGTAATCAATTTACTTTTTCAGTGTAGCTCTTATTATTCTAAAGATAGATCTTAAGAATCTGAATGTTATTTAGCCTTTTCATACAGACTTAAGCAATGTATTTTCGCAATATAGCTCTTATTATTCTAAAGATAGATCTTCAGAATCTGAATGTTTGGTCTTTTAATATAGACTTAAGCAATTTATTTTTGATCGAATTTTATAAATATTATTTATCAATTTTTGGCTAAAAAGGGTTAAATAATAAATATTATTTAACAGGTGTCTACCGAATACCAAACGTTGGAGAGTTGAAAAGTGACTTTAAAAATAACATGCCTCAAGGGACTATGATACTGACAGATGTAAACGGAAGAGAATGGTCTGGTAAACAGGTGATCCCAGGGAAAATTCAACTCTTTCCTCGTAACCATTTTAAATTCGTAGTGAAGGAAGTTGATCCTGAATTTGACGAATGGAATCAACCGAGAAAAAGTAAAACTTCGTACATATCAAAGGACAATACTAGTGAAACAGGAGTCGCTAAACAAACTATAGGATCTACAGCCAAATAAGCGTAAAAACAACGATACAATATGGACAACTTATAAAAACTACACCTTAAAGAAGAATTTTGGCATCAAACGAAAGGATTTTTCTAAAAATTTGGCTTTCATCATAACCTCATTTATTTTTTACAATTATAAAGAATTTACTTTTTGCTAAAAGATTAATATAATGAACTTACTTTAGGCTGTTTTCTGTAAGTGTTGACACATTCGATGTTGAATTTGATGTATTCGATGTTCCATTCGTGCTCGCCAGGTGTCAGCTTAAGAAGTGTGTGAAGTGGAACGTTGATGTAGGGAATTTCGTCTACAATAAACAAGAATAAATGAGTTTATTATATTGATTAAAATTTAAAGTATCAATTTTATCTTATTCAGTTTCATATTTAGACAACAAATCAATCAATTCTCGTCAAATTTGATATGAGTTATCATGAAGGTGAACAGGAATGGAAATACAGTAGAAACCTCGCTTACACGACCCTCAATAACACGAAAACCTCAATTACAAGTGCAATTTTCAAATCCCCTTTGAGATTGCCATAACACATAATGTTAAATTAACCTCTATAACGCGACTATTAATATCCAAACAACCTCAATAACACGGATTTTTTCCAATTCATAACGTAACTCAGAACCTCTATAACAAGTCGTTTTGAGAAGTCAACCTCTATAACGCGACTCTATACAGGAATGGGTCGACCTTGAACAAGTCTAGACTTGAAAACCCTGCCCCACCCCGCTCCCAACATTCCATTAACCTCTATAACACGACTGATAGCCAAAATAACCTTGATAACACGACCCTCAACAAAAAGAGCACCTCGATAACAAGACTGTTTCCCTAATCCCCTTGAGACACTTCTTATCCAGGTTCTACTGTACTACTGTACCTAATATCTATTCTGAGGTAATTCATTAGCACTATCATGAAAATATGTACATACGTTTTTGAAATGTACAAACTTTACTAATCATCACTTAAGTAACATCAGATACGGATTATAAATTTGTAAAAGCACAATTGAATAATAAAAAAGTAAAAACAAAAGTAGTTTTACTTACCTAAACTTTTAGGTGGGCAGAAGTAGGCAAGTACGGGTCTTAAAATTGCTTGATGACTGATAACAAGATGAGGTTTATCAGTACTTTGAACTTCCATTAGCACTGGCTCCAGCTGGAAGAAAAATACATTTTATTTATTCATATTTACTTTTGGCGTGATAACATTTGAAGGTTCCATGAGTTTTCAAACCCGTTTTGGTATTCAAAATCCCCATGGAAACAGAGATTTCAAAACGTTTTGAGTTCAAGGTCGCAACAGTAACATTTGGTTTTGTATTGAAACTGTTTTGAAATAATAGCATGGAAACGGGTATTGAATTGAAAACAGAATTGAGACATGCGCAGTAAGTATGATGAGCAGAGATAATATGATAACCTGACTTAACAACAACTAGTCTGGGAGTTGATAGTTATCAAAATTGTTGCTAATAGTGTTTTTGAAACTCCTTATGGAAACAGTTCCGGTTTGAAATCAAAACGGTTTTGAAAACTCATGGAACCGTAGTGTTTCTTTTTTACAACCTTGTAACAAATTATAACCTTATAAATTCAATGATTTGTATTTAATTGATAAAAAAAACTGGCTAAAGTTACCCTTTGCATGAGATCAATGTAGCTTTCTCCTTGGGGATATCTGTATCTGAGTTTATCCAGGTCTCTCTTGGCCATTTCTTTAGGGTACATTTCGGCTACCTCTTCATAAGTCATACCTTCACATACTCCCTGAAAAATAAAAAAATATATAAATTAAACGTAAGTATATTGTGTATATTACTCGTATTTATATCACATGAATTCTTAAAAGTAGACTGCGTTTTTTACACATTTCAGAATCATCTATAGGCTGTCTATCTATAACACGATGCGAGAAAAGTTGGTTCCAATTAAAATTTCTCGCTTTGAAGCAAACCTGATGGAAACCTTCTCGACCTCTTCCCTCATTTTCGTTTATATTTTTGATTTCATTTTTCGAGTAATCCATTTACTTAAGGTTTGTTCCAACCAATCAGTGGCTCGTCCGCGGGATCGTCACGACCATGGATAAAAGCAATGGATAAAAGCCGTTCGAACCCGACTTGTGACGGTAATTTCGTACCGTCCTTTAAACTGTTCCAACCCGCGAAGGGATTGTTTGCGAACAGTTTACTGTACGGTCCAAACGATCCTCTGACAATACCATGTGCTTATTATTATGACATGCGCAGTTATGTCAATCGTCACACATGTTAACAGGAAGGTTCACTAACAGTTAGGTTTTCTTTAATGAGTTTAATACGGTGTATAGTCCTAAACTGTAGTTTATTTAACCTAACCCCGTTCCAACCTGACGATGTTTTATTACAGTACAATGTTAGCGCATGCGCATAAAACCTGTCCTAAACGATTCCCGAACGATCCGCGGGACAATACAAAGGACGGTGGAAATAGGAGGGTTGGAACAAACCTATAGTAAATATTAAATGCACACTTGTTTTCCATTTTGAATTTTCAAACAATCCTTTCAGAAAGTTATTATTTTATTTTAATAATTTATTCGGCTTTGTTTATAACCTCAACGGAACACTGCGCAAGTGGAAAAGGAAGAAAGGTTGGACGGTAACACTCAGTGACTTCTCTACAGCTTCATGAACATATGTTTTATCTATATCCCAAACGCGCGTAACAAGCGCATGCGGCATGTTATCAACCCACTTTAATGCAACACGCTAAATAATTATATAGTTTAAATAATACATATCGGTCCTCAAGAAATCTAAAAGATTGCTTGATACTCAGAAGCTGGATATATCCTTTTTTTTTTTTTTTTTTTTAATTTTATTTGAGTACTGCAACTACAATACATACTAATTGTTTTAAGCAGTAATGATCAAAAAATGTGTGACTTGAATTACATGATGTAAGAAACTATCCAGTGATAGCACTTACTGAATTATATTGGTTTTATTGATATAAAGAAAATAAACTAACTCGATTAAATTAATATACATATATCAGTTATCTAAGAGGTCGCGCGGCCTCTGCCTCTTCAGACGTCTTGTAGGATTTTCAGGAATGGACCGGGAAAACAGACTGTGGACTAGTGGATTAGAATGGTCGGAAAGGGAATCGTGGAAGGATTTGTATCTGGATATGGCTAGATCTCGGACATAGGGTACTTTGAGGTCGTTGTGAAGGATAAAATTGTATACATAGAAGGGAGCGTCAGCTATTTTTCTTAGGATTTTGGATTGGAGAGATTGGATTCGATAGGAATTGGAGGGCTTGGTGCAACCCCAGAGTTCTATACCATATATATATCCTGCATTAATTATTTAAACGTGGGCATTACCTTCACTTATTCTTCTTAAATCATGATAGCTGAAAGAACACTTCAATAAAGAACTATTTAACGTGATACAAAAATGATAAAGTAAACGAAACTTACAGCATCGATTTCATCAATCGCAGGTACTTGTTTGGTAGGTGCTTGGAGGAGGCTGGCTGTCTGTATGGTCCTGATCTTTCTTGAAGTCCATACTTGGAGATCAGAATGTCTGTTTTCTTGATTGAAGTATCTGGCTAGTTCTCTGGCGTAAGCTTGGCCTCTTTCAGTCAACTTAGCATCTCCACCAATCCTTCCCAAGAGATTGTATTCGCTTTCACCATGCTGAAGTAAAAATGAACATATTTAAATATTATAATCAGATTTCCTAATTGTTAATAATATGAGGTCAATAGAAAATAAAACAAAATATTGTCACCACAATTTTATATTAATTATTTACAAACGCGCGTTTCGAAATCTTATATCACCTTCAGTGTGCAGTGCTAGTGTAGTAAAAGTAAAGATTCTTCTAGCTACATATTTTACTTTACAATTATTTATGGCTTAAACTAAAAGTACAAAGTAGGGGTAGACTAGGTCTATAGAAGGGAAGGATTAAGGAATCAAAGGTAAAGGCGCGCCCACACTATGCCAAGCGGCAAGGAATGGCAAGGCCAAAAGGCATTGCCAAGTGTAATGTTGACGTCTCCCTTGGCATTTGCTACTTTGCCAAGCTTAGCACAAAACGTGCCACTTGACATGCCACATGCCAAGCTATGCCAAGCTTGTCTAACAAAGCCAAATGGCAAGAAGTCGTATGGCAAGGTGGACATGCCACCAACATTGCACTTGGCATCTTCTAGACTGGGACTTCTGACACCACTACTAACTTTTTTGAGCCTATAATTTGTTAAAATTATCTCGCTTGATGCTTGAACGTTATCCGTTCAAGCGTTCACGCGCAACGCTCGCGTAAACGTGAACTTTAAATTTAAAATTGAAATTTTAGGTCGGGGAAAAATCAAACTTCATCTATTCAATGAGACAAACATTTTTTTCTCATCACATTTACAAAGTTATATGTAACATCTTCTGAATATACTGTGCAAAAATTATCCGAAAATTTTCCGCCCCCCAGAAATTGCCGTTCTGCCCATTGGTAAGTTGGGGCTGCATTCAAGAATACTATGATTTTTTTTTTTTTTTTTGCAAGATCAGAAACGAAAATAATTATAATTAAATATCTTACCCTTGAGAAATAGATAACTTTTGGAAGAGGTTTGTAGTTGGACACAAAATTCAAAAGGCTGCTGTTTTGAGGTCCTCGGAAATTGTGAGCGACAACATCTTCTCCTATAAACAGAAAGTAAAAGATTATTTGAGAAATGTGCACTTCATTAATATGAAAAGATAATTATGATTAATATTTTCCATATATGAAACTAATTAGAAAAGAAAACTCATTTTCACCATTTTATGGAAAAAACATTGAATCATGGATATGTTTTTGGGCATTGAATCCACATAACATTTCTATGTTTTTCCATGATGTGGAGAACATCAGTATACATTTGTCTAATTGATATAGTAGATAGATCTTAAGATGTGAAATGATGAAACATTAATCTATTTAGATAACCATTTGGTTCGCTAGAATCTCTGATATCATTTTATATAAAATTTAAAAAATTTCTATAGACGTAATATAATACTACAATGAATACAAGTCAAAACCAATCTACCTCCTATTAAATCCTAACTTCCGGGCACGATATTTAAGAGCATCACATTCATGACGTTTATTGAAACTTCAACCACGCATATCGTCAAAATATTGTATTATAATTGAAAACCTATCGACCTCCTGTTAAATCCTAACTTCCTGGTACAAATTTCTTCTGTTCCCCAGAGCTAAAACATAATCTATTTTTAAAAAGTACTTGTAATGTAAGCAGTACTGTAAGCTATTAAGTTAACTGAGGAATTCCGAACAACTATAGTTCACAGTGCGTATAGGCTTCCGCGGGTTGAATCGTAATATTTTCGCTTCCACGACAGGAATTATCTTTGGGGGTGTGGTGCATCGCGATGTGGAATCGAAGCAACACAAGATATACTGGGAATATACGGTGTATATCTTGTGTTTGCTTCGAGCCAACATTACGATGCTTCCAGCAGCGGAAGCAAAACGTCGGACTTCAACCCCTTCTTAAAGTTATTGATTAACTATAGTTCATACAATATACTCTATGAACAAATATTATTTAAAATACTCACCATTGTTAATATATTTAATGTAACTATATTTCTTTTCTGAAGGGGAACCCAGTGTTGTGATTTGTTGATTTCCAAAATTTTCCAATATTTTTCTGATATCTTCTTCTTTCAATCCCATTCTCGTATAGTCTTCGTGTAAATTAAGTATCTCCTGTAAATTCAATAAAAGATTAAAGTTAATTATAAATTTACTGATATTATTTAATAATACTTATAAGATATTATATTCCGAGTATATAGTCAAAAATGTAATATTTGTCTAAATTAATTTAAGTTTAATTAAACGAAAAATGTTTTTTGCTTCCAAGCTTACCAAAGATTTATATTCTAGTACTAATATTTTAATATTATTATAATTATAATTTTTTATGCATTTTGTAAGCGGCAATATTTTTTTCTTATTTTTGTTGTAAATAGTTCCAATTTTTCTATATAGTTCATTTAGTAATTGACTAAAAAAATAATATACATTTTTCTAATCGATATAGTAATACCCCAGAAGGTTCTAAGAGCTGGTTGTAATTCTAGCAGCAATTGAAAATGGGTGACAAAAAATTACGAAAAATAATCTTTTCGAACTTAAATGCACAGAGTAGTCAAAGCCCACTTCAAGCATTTAAGAATTAACATAAATTGGTCACTTACCATAATGTTTTTGTTTATGCCGTCGACGCAACCGCTAACAAATTCGATAAATAGAACTTTTGCGCCAATCTGATCAAAAAAATCATGAACTGATCGTCTTATGGCTTCTGTTGCGTGTTTTCCATCGAGAATCTGTCAACAAAAATAGTAATCATTTTAATGCTGATGAAAATATATTTTTTTGGGCATAAGTAGGTTGGCGTTCGCAGTGGCGTAGCTAGGGCATTGCCCCCCCCCCCCGTTAATTTGAATTTAACAAATTATATTTGAAAGTTTTTAAGTTGGGCTGAATCAAAAGGCTTCTCTAAGTTATCACTATGAATAATTCAGTGTATATAACGAGCCCTTAGGCCTGTGGCATGGGGCTTACTTTTATATTTAGAAAGAAAAGACAAATTAAGTAAATTAATTTAAATATCTATATTTAGATAAGTTATTATATTTATTTCAAAACCAACAAATCAAAACAAACATTTTTATCTCCAGTAGGGAAAAAAGTTATGATTTTGAATTAGTTTAGAGGGACTAAAACAGGTCTTTTCATCCCTGTCTCAAAAAGTAGGGAGAAAAAGTAAAAGTAGGGTGAAAAAGTAAAGTAGGGCAAAAAAGTAAAGATTGCAACTTAATTATTTTATAAATAGTAGAAAATGAATGGCAAATGTAATGAAGTTGTTAAAATCAGGTTGGCGGCACTGCGCTTTTTTGACCATGTTTATCATTGATTCATTGTTTATAACCTGCATCTAAAAACCCTTCTATTTGAGTTTAATTCCAATTCTTATTTGTTTTTAATATTGAATCTCTTATATCTGCTATTAAAAGTGCTAATAATTATTGTTATTTATTAAAATAATAAATAAAAACTGTGCAATGGACGAAAATGTGTATTTTTTTCCTACTGGAGATAAAATATTGTATGTACCTCGTGAGTAAAGTGCCATTATTCCCCTTGCGATAATTATCTCCCTCGGCTGCGCCTCGGGAGCTAATTAGAGTTATTCCCTCGGCTCTGCCTGGGAATTAAAGAGTCTAATTTCCTCAGCTTCGCCTCGGGATTTAGGGACCATGGTTCCTTCGGCTTCGCCTCAAGAACCAACTTTTTCGCTCAGGGAATAATGGCTTACTTTACTCCCTAGGTGCATAAATAACTTCTTTTTTTTTAATGGAATAAATGTGGTTGCCTTAGATTGGCAATAACAAATCATTTCAAGGTAAGTCGTCGGGATACTACTCGATTATTATAAAGGATGGGTAATCTACACTCTAATATTGAAATTCATCAATATTATTTTCAATTATTTTGAAGTTATTTTATTTTAATACATTACTAAAGGCTCTGCCCCCTACTCGCTTCGCTCGTCGAAAAGCGGCCGCTGCCTTGAACCTTCGCCCTACTACAATTTGACGCATTTTTTTTTTGTTTACAAAACTTTTTTAATGATATAGATAGATATTTTTATCCCCAAATATTTTACAGTAGAATTTATTATATGGTCTTAAACTCATTAAATTACTGAACTGGTTTTTACCAATAATTAGAATGGTCAAAACCAGATTCAATAGAATAATAAATCGAAAATTAAGCTGAATTAATAGTTGATTTAATTGCATCATTCCAAATAATTCCCTTTCCTTTTATTTTTAAAGTATGTAAACAATTTTATTTTTAAAATATGTAAATAAGTGTTTTTATGTTTGTTAACATAAAAGACACTGATCTACAAACAAATTGTAAACAAACTGTATAATTTGTTTAATATTAAATAAAGATGATGAAATTAATTATAATGTTTGCAGAACGGTTTAAAAAAAAAGAAGAGTTTTCCTCAATTAACTTGTGTTGGCGACAATGTTATTTATCACTTATGTAATGTTTGTTTAAATATCTGTACTCTACGAGTGATTAAAGGTTCGAGAGAAAATAAAAAACTGGCTTGTAAAAACCCATCTCGTGTTCTAATTATATTAGTTTAAATCTAAAAATAAACTTTTGGATGCGATATGACGTCACTTCATGCAGTTTCTTTTGGCAGCTGTTCACAGTTGCAAATTGTATGCATTTGATGCTTTATAGTGATTGATGAATGTCTGAATTAAAATAATTGCTATTAAATCAATTTAATGAATGAAACGTTTGATACAATAGTCCACAGGCCACCATAAGAAGTGAGTCGCTGATTGATAAAGTTTTCTTACCTTATGGAATCGCTTATTTATGCCGTGTCCACCGATGAATTGGGTATATGGCAACTGGGCGCTGGGCAATTTTTTTTTGACATGCCAAACTTGCCCTTTTGCGGGAACATTGAAAAGAGATAGATAAAGTTTTGATTTTCACAGGATCGTTTTTATTAAATTATTTAAAAAACAGTGGTACACGTGGCCACCGATAAGAGTGGGCCGTTTGGGGTGTCCACCGCCCCAAACATATCGCTCTGCGGGGACGTTGAAAAGAAAACGGCCCACTCGTATCGGTGGCCACCTTTACCACTGTTTTTTAAATAATTTAATTAAACGATCCTGTGAAAATCAAAACTTTATCTATCTCTTTTCAATGTTCCCGCAGAAGGGCAAGTTTGGCATGTCAACAAAAAATAAATGGCCCAGCGCCCAGTTGCCATATACCCAATTCATCGGTTGACACAAGCGATTCCATAAGGTAAGAAAACTTTATCAATCAGTGACTCAGTGGCCTGGGGACTTCAATTTATCAATGGTAAATTAAATTGTAAATATTATTAAGCACATGCTAAATATTTAAATTAATTCAAAATATATTAAATTGATATTATAAAATTATGTTATATCAAATCTATTTGTAGTAAATAAAAAATCGGTCCGAAACAACTCAGACAAACTTTCTCATATACGAGTTCATAATTAGTAATTACTTAGCCCATTGTTTTCCGTTTATTAGTTTTCGAGTTTTCCTACGAACATTTACTTATTTTTAACATTATATCAGAATTTATCATAAAAATAGCTTCTCCTCGGCGGGAAATCAAACCTGGTCTCTCTCCGTCTACTTTTAAAGCTATTTTCTCAGGATCTAGATTTTTCCGCGGGAAAAAGGCTTACATCATTAGATTCGTATTCAAATGGACTACATTTTAGAATTTTTTAAATCAAAATCGTCAGAACAGTTGCGAGATATAATTTTTATCACGTTTTTTCAGAGTTTTTGGGGGTGAAACGCCCCCCAAATTTAGAGCTAAAATACATTTCTCGATTTCACCTCGGGTTATTATTTTTCTGAACATGAATGCCAAATTTCGTCAAAATCGGCCCAGGAGTTTAAGCTCAGACATCAATCATAAGTAAATCATTATTATAAAATATTAATAATAAATTTATTAGTACAAACAAAAACATTTACTAATAATTCGTATGAAGTAAGGAAGACAATTATTGTTAGTAAAGTACAATGAAAATTACGTACAATTTTAGTGTCAGAAATTTCTAGATTCTTCTCTCTTATAAACGCGCAGTACTTTTTAAGTATAAAGTAGGTCAAAGAAGTTCACACTTCGATTTCACTTTTAATTCCTTCAAGCTAATGTTTTGTTGCAATACTATTTTTAAAAAGAAAACTTTTTGTTTAAAAATATATTCAATATATTCAAACGAATTTGATTCAATGTTAATATTGAATAATTCAAGTTTCTTTATGTTTAGGTATATCTAAATCTTTTAAAGATTGTTATGATACTAAAAAGAAGTGGGCCAAACAGTTAACTATTTCTAATCCTCCCCACTTCTAAATCTCTCCCACTTTAAATCCATGGAAATCTCGGCTATATTTAGTGCGAAATATTAATTTGTCTATAAATATATTCTACTCAAAAAATTAAAGTAACAGATAAAACAAAAATATACATCATTTGTCAACATTTTGTTCTGTTTTGAGACACAGATTACTGTAAGATTGTTTTGAGACACATATTACTGTGAGATTGTTTTGAGACACATATTACTGTAAGATTGTTTTGAGACACATATTACTGTGAGATTGTTTTGAGATACACATTACTGTGAGGTTGTTTTGAGACACACATTACTGTGAGGTTGTTTTGAGACACACATTACTGTGAGATTGTTTTGAGACACACATCACTGTGATATTGTTTTAAGACACACAATACTTTGAGATTGTTTTGACACACAAATTACTATGAGATTGTTTTGAGACACACATTACTGTGAGATTGTTTTGACCCACATTACTGTGAGTGATACATTATTGTGAGATTGTGTATTTTTATAAACCTAGTATTAATTCCGATACAATATATGTTTAAATCAGTTCATCGAAAGTAGGTATCTCTCTGTTTAAGACAGTTCCAAAGAGATTTTTATCCGACTTAAGTGTTTTCGTAAAAAATCCAGTTTTGTTGCTTATGCGCAATGCATTACACTGGCTTGTAGTAAAAAATGTTCGCTATAAGTTATTAAAATTATTACATATTAATAAAATATATTTTTTTATTCAATATTATATAATAAACTAATCGAATTAATTGACACTACTGATAAATAACACATTATCAAATGATAAATTGAATCAGCAATTAATATTAGATAAAGCTAATGCTAAATTAATTTAATATAAATAAAAATATAGATTTTTTTTTTATCACTGAATACATGAAATCGTCTGTTAGTTAAGAGAACAAAATAGACGAACCAAATGAGTATGACATTGAATCAATAGACTCTAATGATAAAATAAATTAATTTATTACCTAATTGATATCAATTTAAATTTGATCAATTTAATTTTTAAATATTCATCAGTAATCGAGACAATGCTACTCTACTATTTTAATATTTGAATACACGGATAAGGTAAACGAATCTTCCCAGTAGTGTAGTGGCAAATTTTCCAATGTGGAAACGCTAAATATATTTGTCAAATTATAAGGAATGTCGTATTTATATGATTTCATATTATTATATAAGATCAACATCAATCGAGTTTACAAATGTTTGTGATTTTATTATTTATAGTCCAGAGTCCAGGAGATAGCGTGTAAAAAAGTGTCTGACTAACATCAAGCTAGAATTTGTGTATAAGTAAATGTTTTGGAGTCTTTTAAGAATATGTCGTTGGCTAAGTTCGTCTGCGGTACATAGCTTGGCAAGAGGCATTTGAAAAAAAAAAAACCGGTGGAGAGCGGCCATGTCCTGCTCTTTTTGGTGGACAATGTGATTTTCATGATCCTGAGTAGGTACTAACTTAGTTAGTAGACCAAAAATCAAGTTGATGGTAGTCTGTCAATAAGAGGCCTCTTTGATTTGGAGTAATATTTGACTAACTATCCTATTAAGTGACGAACTGTCATCAACTTAATTTTTGGTCTACTAACTAATTTCGTACTCAGGATCATGAAAATCACATTGTCCACCAAGAAGAGCGGGACATGGCCGCTCTCCACTGTTTTTTTTTTTCAAATGCCTATTGCCAAGCTATGTCCCGCAGACGAACTTAGCCGACCACATATTCTTAAAAGGCATCAAAACATTTACTTATACACAAAATTCTAGCTTGATGTTAGTCAGACACTTTTTTGCGCGTTATCTCCTGGACTATTACATCAACCATTTTACACCAAATCAATATTTAGCAATAAATTGCCTTGTTTTTTACAACCAGTGTGGGAACGCCGTTCCCATGCGTTCCCGCTCCACTACACCATTGAATCTTTCTTTGATATAATATACAAAATTCTCATTATGTATAAATACGGGTTGAATACAGTTTTTGAATCTAAAGTGTCCATAGAAACACCTGCACTCGATCCTGACATGCGCAGAGTCAGAGTGTGAGCGCCCCAAGCGTTTCGGTAGGAACTAGTAAAATCTGTCAAAATTCAATATTAGGGAAACTATAAAATGTATTAGAGGTCGACCAAGAAGTCATGGAAATGTGAGGCGTGCGCTAGTGTCGTCATGTACAGTCAGTTTTTGATATAATAGACCACGGTCAAAAAACACAGTGTTGTTCTTTTGTTATTAATAATTTTATCTTTGATAACTTCTATATTTTTTTAATATTTTATGCAACAGGCAACACTGCACCTGATAAGAAATCACTAATAATGTACGATAATATCTTTACATTATTATTCATAATAATATTCTTTCAATTTAAATCGATTTTCTTCTTTCATAATCTATTATTTCTTCCTCTTTATTTCTGAGTTATTTGGATTTAGGACAGGTGTGACTATAATTCATATTGTATAAAAACAAACAAAACAGGAAACCTAACAGATTGGAAACCTTCTTGTTGTTGTTATTCGTGAGATTTGACGTAACTGCGCATGTCATACAAACTAGAGATGGGTATTGTCTTAGCTACCGACTGTACTGACTTCGGCAATACTCGGAAGTTCCGATTTTAAACGAAGTTAAGCTTTCCGTTTCTCCCGTGTTCATGACTTCTTGGTCAACCTCTAGTACTTTGACAAGAACTAATCAAAGTGCTTACAGCGAATGAGTTGTTTTCCTGAGCCAGTATCCAGGATCTTGCATCAAAAACTGCTTGACTGTTAACGCTCTCCGAACTTGGCCGGCTTTCTGATGATATGAACTGTTCAGAAGAGCTGAATCCGCTCTCGTAGTTCGTACTCATCAAATCGCTCCCATAACTGAAAACTAAATGAAACAAAAAAAAGTTAATAAATACAGAAATCATTTCTATATTTTAAAAAATATGTCTTAATTCAGCTTAATGGGCTGAATTTTAATAGGTCTTTAAACCCCCTACACACTGGCCGACACGACTGTTATGTTGGCCCCGACCGATCTTGTCGGGGCCTTGCCTACACACACCCCGACCAAACGAACCGACTCGACTACTAGTCCAGTTTAGCAGCAATGTTCGTGGTGCGTGGTTCTAAAAGCCACATCAAACTGATTAAATGGAAATGAAGCTGATGTGAATGAGCAAGTCAGACCCACCAACAACGAAAAGCAGGCAGGCAAAAAAGTGAAGTTAATATAAAGGATTTTTAAAGAAAGTGGTGGGGGGGGGGGGGGGGGGGGGGGGGAGTGGTCGGATGGTCCAGCCAACCCGACCGGCCGACCGTCGGCCCCTAAACCACGCAAAAAGAAGTAAAGTGCCACCTCTCGCCTCTCCCTAGATGTATCACAGACGTCCACGACACTTTGGACAGCATCCTTATAAAAACGACTCAGGGTGAGGAAATGTTGTTATTGAATTTACGAGCGGATAATATTGTGGTGTTTTGTTCCAAGAGAAACTTAGAATATCTAGCAAATATTGACAATAACATAAAATATTATTACACGACTATTTATATTGATATAAATGAACTTCGTCTAAAATAGAAGTTTGAGCACCATCTGACTGTAACCAAACATCTATTTTAGATGTTTGAATGTGTTTAAAACTAAGGTGGATGTGAGCATTCCATTTTGCAGGTCATGATTGTAGAGGTATGGGCCCAATTCGACACTGCCTCCGAACTGACCATGGGCCCAATTTAACCGTCGTTTTTACGACCCTAACAGACCGTGGGCCCAATTCGACATCACCCCAGAATTCATACCCCGACAGTTGGCCAGTATGTAGGGGGTATTAGGGTGATTTATTATGTAAGACATAGTAGTAGTAGTAATAAGGGGGGCGGGGAGGCCAAGCCTAGCAAACAGACCGCCTTTGGATCCTTTTTGCCAACCCCAGGCGTTCCCACACCCATCAAACCACCACCACCTCACTCTCAAACCTCTTTGTTTGGATTATGAAGGAGAGGATATCTTGCCACTTCAGCGTAACAAGTTCCTCTGCCCCAAGTTCTCCCTTCCCTAATATATGAAAGCGCAATCTCCCATATCCTTCGCACACTCCCAGGTAATGGTAAGCTGTTTCCTCCTCCTCTCCACATACTGGACATATGGAGTCCTCTTCTACTTTTAGTAATGCCAGATGTCTACTGAGCCTGCAGTGTCCAGTTAGCACTCCAACCAGGTTTCTCAGATTGGTCCTGCTCAGTCCTACCAGCCATCTGGCTTTCCTTTTGCTTAACTTCGGCAGTAGCATCTTAGACTGCCTGCATCCCTCTGTTTCTAACCATTCCTTATCTGCTTCATCCCATACCCACTTCTTAATGGCTGATTTGACCTGACCTTTCGACCAGTCAACTGCAGGTTCCGGTCCACAGAAAGGCGTGGAAGCTCCTATTTTTGCTACCTCATCTGCTTTCTCATTCCCTGGGATCCCCTGATGTCCCGGGACCCAGAGCAGTGTTACCTCCTTGCTCTCTGCCAGCAGCTCTAGTGTCTCCCGACACTCCCTCACCAGTGCAGAGGTTGCACTAGGGGCATCGAGAGCGTGTAGAGCCGCTTGGCTATCCGAGCATATAGCTATGGACTTGGCTGTTGCTTCCACCACCTCTGGCTTCCTTGCCACCTCTAGGATGGCATAGACTTCCGCCTGAAAGACGGTGGTAAGTGTACCTAGAGGAAAACTCTCTTGGGTGCCGGACTTTTCTAGATACAGCCCCGCTCCCGACATTCCGGTTTCATTCTTTGAGCCATCCGTATATGCCACAAGAGTATCCATACCAAATTTCACATATCTGGCTCGAGATGGTATTTCCACCTTATAATTCCTCTTCAGTTTTAACTGATGTTCCCTTCCTGACACTCTAATCGCAGTTAGGGGAATCTCTGACTCAGCTACCCTCTCGATTTCCAAGTGTCCGGTAAGGGATCTTTTCCCTAGCCATTGTCCATTGTCTCTGAGTCTGACAAATGACGAAATGGCCTCTCCTTTGATCCATATCTTAAGAGGAGGAATGCCAATGTAAGACATAAATATTATTTATTATCAAAGAACATTGCAAGAGAATCATAATTAAGATTATAGTTCATCCTTAATGAAGCAAAGCTTTGCTTAATACTTAATATTCCAAGATATAGCAGGAAAAATTGTCTGGCTAACATCAAGCTTAAATTTTGTGTACAAGTTATTTTTTTAGTGTCTTTTAAGAATAAGTGATCGGCTTAGTTCATCTTCGAGACATAGCGTGTGGTGGAGAGTGACCATGTCCCGCACATTTTTGTGGACAATGTGATTTTCATGATCCTGAGTACAGAATTAGTTAGTAGACCGAAAATAAAGTTGAAGTTAGTTTATCACTTGTTACGTTATAGTACATTACGCGTCGAGTGTGGAGTTTGCACCCGTGTAGTAAAACCACACGAGCAATGCAAAATGCCGTTCTCGCATGAGTTGCGTACAGTACTTTATCTACGATTGTTAGATTTAAATTGTAAATACAGAAAAAAATAAACTTGCTGTATGTAAGTTCGTATCTCACTCTTGATAAAGATGGCATTTATTCTTGAGTTGTATTTTTTGCCGAATTAATTATTTCTGGAGGAGTATTATTCTCCACATTTTCGTCAAAGTCACTTGATTCACTTATTGCTTTTCACTAAAATCTCGATATAAACAGTAACTTTAATAAAAGAATAGCAAATTAGTTTTGTTAAATGTAAACAAGCTCGTTAATCGTGCGTTAAGCTGAAAAATTCCTCTTCTTTACCGCGCTAGCGTGGTAAAGAAGAGGAATTATTTAGAACTATGAGACGCGCATGCGCAATGAATACAAGTATACTTGTATTGTATACGTATTGTATTGTATACGTAAAGAATCACTTTTTACGCATCTAAACAAAGATATAATGTTTATATTTCGTATCAATCGTAGATAAAATATATTACTTCAAATCGAAGTGGTCACCTATCAAATGACAAACTAACATCAACTTTTGGTCTACAAACTAATTTAATCATGAAAATCACATTGTCCACCAAAATGGGTGGGACCCTTATCCACCGGTTTGTTTTTTTCAAATGCCTATTGCCAAGCTATGTCCTGCAGACGAACTTAGACGATCACATATTCTTTAAAAGTCACCAAAAGATTAACTTATACCCAAAATTCTATAGCTTGATGTTAGTCAGACACTTTTTTGATAGCGAGCAAAAAAGGCAATAAATAGAATTAAATAACGGAGGAAACAATTAAACAAATTAGAAAATAATGGCTTGTAAAAGAGTAAAATCAATAAAGTACGTGATAGGATGCAAGGAAGCTATGTGCCACACCAATTGGGAGTCTATTTGTATGAGTACAGTTGAAGCGAGAGTAAGCGAGCTTCTTACATTCAACAAACTATGCATTTTGTCTGTCTGTCTGTCAGTAACGTATACGCATGTGACGATAACTTAAGTAAAAGTTGACCGATTTAGTTGAAATTAAGTATACATGTTCCTCTTACTAATACTTAGGCTAAGTTCGTTGGACAGCGTGATCCGTCCAAGAGTTCGCGCGCAACGCTCGCGTAGACGAGAGGTTCAAAAATTAAATTGGAATTTCAGGACGGGAAAAGATTCTATCATCATCTATTCGATGAGACGAACATTTTTTACAAATAACATTTTTTAGTAAAACCAACAGCGACACCGCTATGAATTAATAAAGATCGCTAAAACTATTAAAGCGGACCTAAACGTTTGTAATAGAGAAAACAACCTTTTTACCGATAACTTACGTTCTAACGTAACGATTTTAATAAAACTTCATATACACCATCTAATGCACAATTGAAACACGCATGCAACATTTAAATTTGAGACATGCAGTAGTTTTTTTGTAGCAAAGAAATACATTTTATAATAATTGAAAAGGAGATGTTTGGTTAGAGGAATAGTAAGAACGTGGGGTGGTTCCCTTACTAATAGCCGCTGTACTACTATTATACCCTATATCTATCAACTCATCATGATTCATGATGATTATCTATTTTTTCAATATTCAATACATATTTATTACTATACGCTCGCTTCAATGATAGAGCTACGCGATGCCTAGTATATTCTTTTATAAATTGTTATACATTTGAATATGAAGTCTACTAATCTTCGCAAAAAAAAGTATTTCCCTGCTTAACTTTAGCATATTTGTGGTAATTTGATTTGCATAATCTATGATATTTACCCTTAGCTTGATGTTGGGTCCATGTTAGATATCTTCTAAGACTGTGTGCGAGACAAGTCCTTTCCCTGGCTGGTTCTCCCACCAGTACTATTACGCAGGGTGCTACTCCTCTCCTTTTCACAGCTATAACATTCAAAACAAATTTAAAAGTAAGTATAACTTATAACTTAGCTTTAAGTTAAATTCGATATATTCAAAATTAAAAGTTGTTCTCAAAAAGAAAGAAAATAATCAAACCCGGCCTTTCTCCGTCCACGTTTAAAGTTATTTTTTCAGGAACTGTATTTTTTCCCGGGAAAAAGGCTATATCGTTAAACTCGGATTAAAATAGAAATTTTAGATTTTTTTTTTCAAAATCATCGGAACCGTTTTCGAGAAATAATTTTGTTTCATAGCGCCCCCAAATTTGTCTACAGCATTTTTTTTAAAAATTAGTCGACAGTAGACAAACAGACATTTAAAAAAAAACACTTTTTTGGACGCAAAGGGACATCAAAACGTGTAAATCCATCCAAATCTGAAAATCGAATTTTTGCGACATCACAATACTTTCTCTATATAAGAGAAAGTAAATATAGCTAGAAATATAAACATAACTTATGCAGCTGAAGCTTTTCCATTCCATGTTAAAGAAAACGAGCTTTTTGCACAGTTCATTTCCATCCAATCAGATTGCTTAAAAATTTGAACTAAACAACATCTTTTTACCGGGCAATGGTAATGAGCTATTTCATCAATTAAATGTTTAAATTTTATTGATTCAATAATGTTTCAATCTCATAGAGCAATGACATTGAACCTTAAAAACGCAACGAAAACGAAAATGCAATGAAAATCCCAAATATTAGGTTAAAAGATGATGACAATTTATATACCCTTCTTCAATTTCACTACTGTACAGAGTACACAGCCACGAGCTTTCTTTCTTTTCTATTCTTCAATTCGTAAAAGAAAGTAAATTAAACACAGATTTACTAATCTTGTTGACTTCTAGTTTGCTGCTAAAGAGGTATATATACATTAAAGTAGTTTATTTACGCAGGTAACGCAGGTGAAACTAATGGAAAGGTGGTTGATCCGAAACAAATCCAAGGACAATCTTTGAACGAAAACAAGCTACCTCGTTATCATCTCCTCAGTGTAATTCCACAATAACGCAATTTAACTACATACTTTCATAAGTCCTAATTAATATGATTAGAACCATCATTGCTTAAAAACTTCGCGTTTTATTTAGTCTTTAAGTTTTTAACAGTTGTGCAAATTTTGATAAATTACAAGTTCTGCAAAAAAAAGGCACTAGAATAAAAATGTGATTTTCTTGAGTATGTTTGCCTGCTGAATCCGAATCTCCTATACGTCCAAATTCTTACGTACCGTTTTTCCGGAATATGTGCCTAAAGTCTATAAGTAAAAATTATGTTACTGGGTTTTTCGACCAATGTTTCGCCCCAAAAAAGGGCGTTTAAGTATCTTTAACCCACGCAGAACACAAATCTAAATTTAAAAACAATTCTGCTTACCTTACTTCTTTAAGAATTTTGATTTAAGATTTCGATTTCTTTAAGGATTTTTTCTCTTATTTATTCTTTGAATTTCCTTAATTTTTTACTACGTTTTTATTAGCTTGCATTCTTGTTTGTTTGTTTGTTTGTCCGGTACAAATCTGGCAATCGATTTCTAACTAACTTACCGAGTAGCTATACATTTGAAACTTTTAGCATAGCTCAGAACACGATGACAATGCATTATTTTAATACTTTTAGCCATCTTTCAGCAGAATTTAATTAGTTTTCAGCAAATTTTGCTGTGCGAAAAGTTAGTTCGGAAAAAATCCGCCAGTTATTTTATTTGTTTTGCCATATCCAATATTTACGCAATCTTCATTTTGACGGGTCTCAAATTTGTGATAGATAAACATTGAATGACAGCAAAACAGGAAATATAGATTATATTATTAATATTATTTCAAATATATCGATGGCATGCTTTAGATTTGGTGTTGGGGAGATCCGTTGTAGAAAGATTTAACCTTTTATAGGTTTAAGATCAGCTCTCTGGATGGTTGTCATTTATGTGAAGTAAATAAATTCGGAACTATTTTTTTTACTAACATTATATTATATTATATAACAATAACAATTATATTATCAACATTACATACGATTCAACAAAAAATTTAAAAACGTAGTATATAAAAAGTTCTTTTTATCTTGAAATTATCAGTTTTATAATAAATGTTTTGTGGCTTTGTTTTCTGATTTTGACTGGCATTATTTTACAGGATTACAATTTGTAAAATGAGGGGAGGGGAGGGGGCTCCTAAAACATTTAGAGGAGAGGAGTGGGCAAATAGTAAAACAATGTTTGCCCAACTCCCCCAAATATTCAGGTGATACCCCCTCACTTTACTTATAAATTTTAATCCTTTTGAATAATGTCAGTCAAAATCAGAAATAAGTCATAAAACATTGGTTATATAACTGAAAAATGAATTCATCTGAGGAAAAATAATTTTTGTTTAATTTTGTTGGTGCCCGAGAGTTTGTTGAAAGTATTGTAGAATTGTCTTATTTTTATTTTGTGCATTTATTAAGACTTTAATAATGATTCTATTGGTGACTGGATTTTGATTCCAGAAGAGAACGCCTTAAACATCTCGCTGATTCGGATTGTTCTTATGCAATTGACTAAATTTGTTGGCATAAAAAATCATTAAATTATTACCTAGAATTCAATATTTTTGTATTTATGATACTTATTTTATGAAGCAAATAAGTAATTACTATACGTCATATAAATATTTCTCATTTAATAATTATTGACTTACTATTATTTATATATATATATTCTATAATAATAATGAGGTGAAATATATTGGATAGCGGAAGATCGATTCAAGGTTACATTACCACGGTCGAAGTATTCCGGTGAATCGAATTTAGAGGTCGGAAACTTTCATTGTACCGCGTACAGATCATACTTCCATAATAATTATTTTGTTTATGATACTTCCTTTGAATCTTTCGTTACGTAATATTTCTATTATAAATCCTTTTGAAAAAAAATTCTAGGGATACGCCTTCTTGAGGAAGTTAAATTTTATCTTCCTTAAAACCAATTTCAATAAGTTATTACCTTGTTTTCGTAACAATTATTTTAGTCATAACGATTTCCGACTTCATCATCAAAATACAGATATAATAATTAAATTATAAAAGATATTAAAGAAAATAAAGGAAGAAAAAGAAATTAAAAACTTTACTTTGCGTTATCTTTTTGTTCTTATGTTTTTTTTTTTGTTTCAAAGTATATCCTTGTTATTAATTTTAAGAAAAAAAAGGAATATTTGAGTTCCTGTTTTAAAAAATTAACTTAAATTATAACCTATTAACAGCAGTCGCAAGGGAAATATGTAAACTGGGTTTTAATTGTATTTAATAAGTCTTTAGTAAATTTTAAGTAATCATATATATATATCCTTCCTATAGGACAGTCCACATTATTCTTTGTATTTTAATAGTAGGTACATTTCTCGAAAAATTGTCAACCTAATCTTGTGCCACATAGCTAATTAACCAATAATTGAACACGGTTCTATATAAGTTTTAAGGGCACTTCTTTAGACTGTTACTCAACTTATAAAAAAAAATGAAGGGAGTAACAATCTAAAGAAGTAGTACGGAAAGTTCTTCTTTAGACTTTAACTCCCCTTATAAAAAAATACAGGATGGAGTAACAATCTAAAGACATTAACCAATAATTGAACACGGTTCTATATAAGTTTTAAGGGCACTTCTTTACTGTTACTCACCTTATAAAAAAAAATGAAGGGAGTAACAATCTAAAGAAGAAGTACGGAAAGTTCTTCTTTAGACTTTAACTCCCCTTATAAAAAATACAGGATGGAGTAACAATCCTGTATTTTTAAAAATTCGAAGCTTACGTTTACGCGAGCGTTGCGCGTGAACGCTTGGGCGGATAACGTTGTCCAACGAACTTGTTCCTGACATTGGTAAAATGAACATGTGTCCCAAATTTCAACTAAGTCGGTCACCTTTTACACAAGTTATTGCCATCGGTAGATTTCGTGACGGATTTTGCGTGACGGTGATTTTGTGAAAGTGATTTTGTGAAGGTGATTTTGTGACGGTTATTTTGTGACGGTGATTTTGGTCGTTTTTTCGGATTCACTCCCGGGCTCCAGAACGTGTCATAAGGAACTTCGTTCCAAAAAATTGAAGGGAGTAACAATCTAAAGAAGAAGTATGGAAAGTTCTTCTTTAGACTGTTACTCCCCTAATTAGAAAATAGAAAAGAGTAATAATCTAAAGAAGTTAACCCATAATTTAATACGGTTCTATATAAGTTTTAAGTTGGTGCTAAATTAAAATCTATTTTTAGAGTTAATAATATGTTATCTTTTTCTTTTTATTACTGAGATCATGCGAGGAATTTTTCGACTTTGAGTACCTTTAATATATTTACTTTCCATGACATATATTAAAAAAAAAAAAAAAATGATGAAAATTTCTCTTATAATTTAAACATAGTGTTACATCATACAAATTTATTACTATTTGATAAAAAAAAAAATTACAGAATCTTTTTATAGATAAATTCATTATTTGATTCCCAACACTTGAAATTGCAGCCCACTTGTGGAGAATATATTATAACGTGCTATCTCTTATCGTCAGTCAGATGATGTTCGAGTTTTTATTACACTTTTTTTATTATCTTATCTATAATGGGAAATAACCAGACACTAATTATATAGTGGATACAGAAGGGGTATAGAAATGGAAGAATTAAAGAAAAAAGAATAAGACTGTTGAACTAAAAATAGGTAATAAAAGAAATAGTCGACATTCAAAAATAGCCTCTTTGACTTCGTGTATTCTTAAAATAATACTTGTTAATGATAGTTACTAAGGTTTTTACTAGATATTGCATTAGATGCATTTTTATTTTTTGTAATTAATTAATCAAAAAATAAGGTTTTAACTTCACTATTATGATAACTGTATAATATGTTTGATGCATAGAATTTTATAAAGGAATAATCATGAACTGCAGAGTAAATTGAACTGTTTAAAAAGTTTATTGTCAAATCATAAGAAAATTATGAACAGCGAATATTATTCCTTCAGAACAGTAGATAAACAAATGAATAATTCATAATTAGAACTACTAGACGATTAGAACTATTAGAACTGCTTAAATCTTATTATTTAGGATTAAAAGAAATTGAACAGGTAAAATTACTTTCAGAACTCATAGCTAACAGTAGACAGACAGTATTAAAATGCTTCATCCCTTAGGAATTTAGTGTTGTATTAATTATAGTGTTCATCGGCGATGAACGAGTCACCTCGAAATGATTTGATATTGTTAAGTTAGGGCAACCACATTTATTCCAATAAAAATAAAGGTTTGTTTTGATTTGTTGGTCTTCAAATAGATATAATTATATAATAATTTATCTAAATTAAATTAGGTACTTAATTTTACTTTTTTTCTAAATATAAAATTAAGCCCGTTGCCACGGGCTCAATGGCTCATATAATAATAATAATTCAATAATATATTTAGCTTTGTTTATATCCTGAACGCAACACTGCGCAAGTTCACAAGGAAGGAAGAGTGGGGGAAAACACTTAGTGATGTCTCCACGGCTTTATGAACGTATTTTTATCTATATAGCCTAAACGCGCGTAGAAAATGCATTTAAACCCACCTTAAGACTATCTATTACCTAAAGTCAGAATGTTTTAAAATAATTAATTCAAAAATGGATCCAACACAACTCATTTTGATTATAGTACGCTTGATATTGTCTTCTAGAAACGATAATTATTTGGTTTCATTAGGAGTTAAATTACTACTTATTTGAAAATAGTTATTTAGCAAAACACTAATCAAAGTTATTGGAAGAAGTCTATATATTTTGTTGCATTAGAAATATAGTCATATATTTTAAATTCAGCAATTCTCATTTTGTTTTGGTTAAAAGAAATAATCTTTAAGATAATTTAGTTGAATTTATTGCTGAAATAAGGGTAAAAAAAACCCTGTGGAGAGACAATCTAGATTACTGAGATCCTTGACACGATGTCACATGAGGTTATCAAACTCTGATAACGTTGGTAACAGATTGGTTAACCTGTATTATCATTATCAGTAATCTTGAATCACATGTTTTATCTTTAGTTCGAAGGCTCTTAAACAATAATCAATATGAGAGATTTAACAATCTCAAGGTATTGTTTTGTTATTGTTTATATTACAATAGGTTTAATTGGAATTTAAGGATTACTTTCTTCGCTTTGGTTTAACGAAGTTAAGTAATGAAATCGTTATTTTTTTTTTAAATCTATTAGAGTCAAGATTACTTAATAACACTTAAGTATGATATATTAAAATCCTACAAAATGACAAATCACAGGTAGTTTATGAGTAAAGAGAAAGATTAATTTAGAAAGGGGGAAGAAAATTGAATCTTCAAGAAAATAGAGATTTTGAGCACTAGCCCTGAAAAACTTCATTAGGTAAGGTTTCCTTGCTATTGCTGATAATTTTTGGCAAGGGTAAAACTGAAGAATAAGAGGCGGTTTATAGAAAAGATGGCAGGGCCTCACTCCAATGTATTTTTTTGACAAAGGACATCAAATTTCATATGAACAAATCATACATAATATATTATAATTTCTCAAATGTTTAAATCATACAAATGTACTGTTTGACTAAGTTTGACTAATATCCCTATAGTCTCTCAAGTGTATAAATTAAGCAAAGTTGTGCCGCCAAGCGATTTTCGACCGTATCATCTCCTTCAGTTCAGCTTTGGTAAGAATTGAGAAGGCGAAGAAAAAATAAAAGGGTTAGGAGTAAAAGAATGGGTACTAAGAATAGGTGCTTCAGACACTATTTGTAAGGAACTATACAAACCGAAAAAATGTAACGTTTCGCTAATAAAAATTTGAATTTTTATAAAACAATATTCTTGGTCTTAGTTGCTTGGATTCCATATGCTACAATGAATGACATTATATTAAGAATAGCCACGATAAATATCATAAATTTAATAACCTCATTGGGTCCAAACTTGATTAATTTTGTTATTTTTCAGCATCCAAGGCAAGAACACGCAAATGAAAAAATCTGTTTGGAACCGTTTTGTACGTGTCTCGAATTGTTCGATTAATAAAACGTTCGAGACATAAAGAAATACCGTTTACATTAGTCGATATTTTAGAAGTAAGTATCGTAATTAAAAAATAATTTCGACTTTTGTAAACAAACTAAAGGCAAAGTTTATCGCGTTTCGTATATTTTTTAATTAATATTCTTAACAGAAATATCATCTTTAAAATTAAAATCAGCTTCCTTAATCAAAATAAAAAAAGTCCAGTCATGCACCATGACTTAATAAGCGAATTTTCAAAGAAAGCTGCGTATTATTGGCTTATAATAAATATAGGAAAATTGTGGTTTAGAATTTGGATGGGTGAAGAGAGAAAAAAAAAAAAAATGGTCCACAGGGATACGGGGTACAAAAGTCAAAATTGTATTTACCCTTCAAGATGCATGTCGTTGGAAAGCTACAGTAATTGTTGTTATGTACACTTTTGCCATATTTTCAATTTGTGGTAAAATGGAAAAACACGTTCTTATGCTATTTTTAACCCTAAATTGTCAAAATTTGACTCCTAAATTCTGGCCAACGAACACATCCTTTCTTTAGATATTATTAACATTTTTAAAATTTGTTTGACATTTTTAAGTACATCCTAAGGGGCGTCTTGAGTGACACACATATATATATATATATACATACATACATACATATATACATACATTAATAAAAAAAAGTGTTACATTTTAGGAATCGATTCAGAATGGTCTAAAACGGATTTTCATGGAGAAAATTTTCAAAAATTTTGGATCCATTGCAGTAGCTTAATTTTTTTTTCTCGAAAAATCCAAAACCATACAATTTTACCAAGAAAAGGTTAGGAATTATTAGTGGAAAGTTTAGTAGCTAAAATAGTGTTATCACAATTGCAGTTAACCTTACAAAATAACACTATTAAGTATTCATAGATAATATATTATGCAACATGTTTGTTAAAAATCAATTTTCTATGGAATAATTTTAAATTAGACATTATCGTAAATGTATATTTATAGTTTAGTAGTACAATTCATTAGATGGTTAGATAAATATAAATAATTTGAAAATATGCTCTTTTTAGAAAGCGGTTCCTAGATAAATATTATTGTAAAAATAATTTAAAGGTTGTGTAATTTTACTAAACATCTTTAGCTTAGATGGAAAGATTGTGAAATATTGTTGAGTGGACCAAAAAATATTTAAAATATATATTGAGCAATCTAAAACAAAAATATTTACCCGTCTATAAATAATAATATTATTTATAGAAATAATATTGCTTCGTATCTCTCAGGCTACACACGAGAACATGGGACTATTATTGATGTACATTGTTTATTGTTTCAAAGTTCATTAATTATTCAATTCATCTAATTTTGTTTGTGCATCTCCTTATTGTATCACTTAAGTCTGTCTGTGTGTTCTGTCAGTCTGTTTGTCTGTCTGTCACGCATAACTCCCACAGTTTTTAAATTAGTTTCGGATTGTTTTTATTGTTCTTTTAATACTTTGATCATACGGCGTAACAATTTTGCTTCCGAGCTTACCGAAGGTAATGGTAGCTATGTGATCGATCTGAAGAACGAAAAATGTTTAGGTCTCCGATTTCAAAAATTCTAAGACAGAAATCCGTTTTAGACATCAGGGAACATTTTTGGTTCCGTGTCTGTCGCTCTGTCGTTCAATTTTTGCGAGCCAACATAGCTTAAAAACTACATGTCCAATTTTAATGAAATTTGTATGGTAGGTCATAATTAGCACATTGTTGGTCCCATATAAGTTTCAACCTTCTGCGCCTATTTGTTTCTCTTCCACATGCGCACAAACATACATTTATTTACCTATAGCTTCAAAAGTACTTATCTGATTTGGATGAAACTTTTATAGTTATTAAATAGTGAAATTAATAAATATATTCAAATTGGAGTTAATTTATTTTATTATTATGAGCAGAAAAAAGAATAGATAAAAATTTCCGGTTCCTAATTCATATTAAAAATGTTTATATTTTTTCACAAAAGTTACATAAGCAATTAAATGAACTAATTAATTATTTGAATACTACATTGACTGTAAAAAAATAAATAAATATATCATAAAATAATTTCGATTAGATATGTGTCAATGAATGCGACGTAAGTTATATTTCTTATTAATTTTATTTTACTGCCATTAGCTTTTTTTTTAACATAAATATTTATCCTTTTTTGTAATGTTTAGTAATCAATTTGGCAAACTAAATTTGATAATTTTATAATCAATATAGTGATAATTAAAGACACGTCTTTTTTAGCTTGGACGCCAATGATTTAGTAAATGAATCCTCTATGGAGACGCAAAATTGATAATATTGTGACGCAATGTGCTAAAGAGTTTCATAGTTAATTTTTCCCATTGTACATTACTTGAGAAAACACATGCTGCAATAAAGCGAGGCTAAATTTATCACTGCAGTAAAATGAGGCTAAATTTACCACTGCAGTAAAGTGAGGCTAAATTTACCATTGCAGTAAAGCGAGGCTAAATTTACCATTGAAGTAAAGCGAGGCTAAATTTATCATTGCAGTAAAGAGTGGCTAAATTTCCCATTGAAGTAAAGCGAGGCTAAATTTATCACTGCAGTAAAGCGAGGCTAAATTTATCACTGCAGTAAAATGAGGCTAAATTTACCACTGCAGTAAAGTGAGGCTAAATTTACCATTGGAGTAAAGCGAGGCTAAATTTATCATTGCAGTAAAGATTGGCTAAATTTCCCATTGAAGTAAAGCGAGGCTAAATTTAAATTTACGTTTTGACGAAACACCATAAATTGTCGTTGAGTTCATTAACTTCCATTTTTTGTACAATTTTAAACAAAACAAGACATTAACAGAGTGTATAATGAACTATTTAATAAACGATTTTAGCAAAATTTTAACAATGTAATGAATCAATCGACATAAACGAGCCAATAAAATGCCTATAATGATAAATAGGTCTTGTAAATGATACTAAACTAGGGTAAAATATCGCTAATTTATGGTGAACGGTTTATTTATGGTTTTTACTAGCTGCTCCACATGTTGTCTAAAATTAATTTCGCCTTGACGCAGTTCTTTGACTCTATCACAGTTCTCTCTCTCTCTCTTAACAAATACAATGAAATCAAATGAGAGCAATTGAGATGCAAAAGAAAGCAAAACAAACGATATTCAGTAGGGTTTGAAATACATTTTTTTTTGAGAATTCTCCATGTTTTTTTTTAACATGTAAGTATATGATTTAGCTCTGGGGTACAGAACAAAATTTCCATCACGTAAAAAACGACAAAAAAAATGACGCTCTAAAATACTGTGCCAGGAAGTTAGGATTTAACAGGAGCTCATTAGGTTCATTTATAGTACAATATTTTGACTATAGGCGGGTTGAAGTTTCAATAAACGACATGCAGAATGTGACGTTCTTAAATATCGTGCCAGGAAGTTAGGATTTAACAGGAGCTCATTAGGTTTTTCATTTATAGTACAATATTTTGACTATAGTCGGGCTGAAGTTTCAATAAACGACATGCAGAATGTGACGTTCTTAAATATCGTGCCAGGAAGTTAGGTTTTAACAGGAGCTCATTAGGATTTCATTTATAGTACAATATTTTGACTATAGTCGGGTTGAAGTTTCAATAAACGACATGCACATTGTGACGCTCTTAAATATCGTGCCAGGAAGTTAGAATATAATAGGAGGTAGATGGTTATCACTTGTATTCATTGTAGTACTACATTTCACCGATAGAAATTTCTAAATTTTATATAAAATGATATCAGAGCTCCTAGCGGAACAAATGGTAATCAAAATGGATTTATGTTTCATAATTTCACACCTTAAAGATCTATCTACTTTATCAATTAGAAAAATGTATGCTGAATTTCTCCACTTAATGGAAAAATATTGAACTATCGATATGTGGATTCGATGTTAAAATATATATCGATCATTCAATGTATTTCCATGAAATGGAGAAAATTATAACATTTTTAATTGATTAATGAAGATCGTTATTTGATTTATTATTTAATATTGATCATATGTAATAATCGTTTAGTCATATCAAAAATATTGTACTGTAATCAACAATATCATTAGATAACATCAACAATATAAAAATATATTGCTGATTGGCTATGATTCAGTTCAAAACAAAAGATGTATAACTCATTAACCTTCGGGTTTGATTATTGCCCGGGTCTGCCTGGGTTGTAGGAGGCTCGACCAAAAACGCCACCTTCAATATCCCTCGAGAAGGCGTTTCTGGACGAGCCTACGTGCATATTTTAATTCTAGTTAATTGCATTTGTTGTACAATAGTAATTTATCTCTGGTAGGGACGAAATAGTACATTAATCGTCGAGTGCGGAAAGTAGCATTTTGCATGCGAGTGCGGAGTTTGGACCCGAGCGACAGCGAGGGTAGTAAAAGCACACAAGCAAAGCAAGATGCAGTTTTCGCACGAGTTGCGTATCGTACTTTATCTACGATTGTTAGATTTAAATAATAAATACAGAAAAAAATAAACTTGCTGTATGTAAGTTCGTATCTCTCTCTTGATAAAGATGGCCTTATAATTCTTGAGTTTTTTTTGCCGAATCAATTATTTCTGGAGGAGTATTATTCTCCATATTTTCGTCAAAGTCACTTGATTCACTCATTGTTTTTCACTAAAAACTCGATGTAAACAGTTACTTTAATAAAAGAACAGCAAATTAGTTTTGTTAAATGTAAACAAGCTCGCTAATCGTGCGAAAATCTGAAGAATTCCTCTTCTTTACCGCCTTAGGGTGGTAAAGAAGAGGAATTCTTCAGAACTATGAGACGCGCATGCCCAATGAATAAGTACGTAAAGAGTCACTTTCTACGCATCTAAACAGAGATACAATGTTTATACTTCGTATCAATCGTAGATAAAGTAACTTTTCAGGACAAGCCTATTATAGGTTATAATGTTGGTCTTCTCATGCCCGTTATTAAAAACGGGGAAATAATGTACAAACGGGATTAAAGTCCACATTTGTCAATCTAATTATTTTAAAAATGGTAGTGAATGAACGGCAAATGTAGTGAATTTGTTGAATCAGGTTGGCAACACTGCTTTTATCCCAGCAGCATTACGAATGATTCTACGATGTTTTGTTAACTTATGTTTAGCTATCGTAAAACTTTTTTTTTTATTACTAAAGTGATTTTATAAATTGTTTTAAATCATTTATTTTATTTTATTTCTGTATTAAATTCGATTAATAAAGAAATACAAATGTTTTCTTCGTTGAATACATCTTTCATAGCGCTTTTTCTGGAGATAAAATTTTGTATGAACCTCGAGAATAATGCATTATTATTCCCTTGTTATGATTATCTCCCTCGGCTTCGCCTCGGGATTTATTTGCCTTGATTCAGTCAAGCGGGATATAATATCCTACATTGTTCCATACATTAATAGTTATTTATGCACCTCAGTTGATTCCTGAGGCAAAGCCAAAGGAATTTGGGCAACTAAAACCCGAGGCAAAGCCTCGGGATAATTACAACAAGGGAATAATATTGCATTATTCTCGAGGTACGTACAAAATTTTATCTCCAGAAAAAGCGCTATATAAGATTTAACTAACAAAGAAAACATTTGTGTTTCTTTATTAAACGATTTTAAGAAAATTCGTTATAAATGAAAAGAATTTGAGCTCTTTTCGGATGGATAGACTCCCCAGATTTTCTGATCAATGTCTAATCAATTTCAATGGATACTAACCACATTTCTTTGGCTATTCAAACTTCAAAGCTATCTGATCAAATTCCAACCACCTCAATCATAGATACTTTTTGATCAATGTTTAAAGCGATCTCCTACTCTCCTCCTTCAGTCCATAAAGGCTCTTCAGCATCTAATTAAGCTCAAATTCTTTCTAAAAGCTCTCAAACAAACTTCTTTTGGTTGTAATGGTAAAGCCGTGTCCAGACTACTGAACCGAACAGAGGAAACAAGCCGATCATTGGTCTCTGCGCATGCTCAGTATAAAGTGCGCATGCTCAGTATAAAGTGCGCCTGCGCATTTCAGACTGGGCATGCGCAGAGGCCAATGTTAGGCTCGTTTCCTTTCTTCGGTTCGGCAGTCTGGACAAGACTAAATGGCTTAAAAAGGTTTTACAAACATTCATTCAATATTCCAAACTTAAACATCCTTTAGATTACCAAATTCTCAATAGATATACCCATAAATAAATCATTTTTGTACAAAACACAATGTATATAATTAGATAGTATAATAGTACTGATGATCAATCAAAATGTCAACAGTGATGATAACAAATGTCCTCTGCAGTCTTATATAAATAAAGCTACGTGACTAGGTTATCATCGGATGTGATAACATTTATTTTAATTATACAAGCTAAAGAAAACATAATGGATGTGACCAATAGATACTGCATCTTTTTAGTCCTTATAATATGATAAAGTAATAGTTTGTTTCTTCACATATTAATGAATGAAATAAGTAAACATTGTAATTACGAAGTAAAAATCGTAATTTTAATAAGGAAATTGATAATTTTGTAAGACTAAGACATTCTTCCTGAAACCTAATTATGACCACAATCTTTTAGGTTCGTGTTTAGGGTTTCGTGGGTCAAAACAAAAAAAAAGAAACCCTTACAGTTTCGTTCCTGTGTCTGTCACTCTGTACCGTTCCAATAACTTTTTAATCAAAAGAGATAAAAAAAAAAATAAAATGAAACTTTGCAGTATTAAAGGCCTTTTCGATCATGTGTTTGAAAATTGCACGCGTTTTTCTACTCTTTTGGAAAAAAAAATAAAATAAAATTAAAAGTTAAAATTTCAAGATAAAAAGAACTTTTTATATACTACGTTTTTAAATTTTCTGTTGAATCGTATGTAATGTTGATAATATAATTGTTATTGTTATATAATATATAATGTTAGTGAAAAAAAATAGTTCCGAATTTATTTACTTCACATAAATGACAACCATCCTATAAAAGGACAAATCTTTGTACAACGGATCTCCCCAACACCAAATCTAAAGCATGCCATTGATATATTTGAAATAATATAATCGATATTTCCTGTTTTGCTGTCATTCAATGTTTATCTATCACAAATTTGAGACCCGTCACAATGAAGATTGCGTAAATATTGGATATGGCAAAACAAATAAAATAACTTGCGGATTTTTTCACAGCAAAATTTTCTGAAAACTAATTAAATTCTGCTGAAAGATGGCTAAAAGTATTAAAATAATGCATTGTCATCGTTTTCTGAGCTATGCTAAAAGTTTAAAATGTCTAGCTATTCGGGAAGTTAGTTAGAAATCGATTGCCAGATTTGTACCGGACAAACAAACAAACAAACAAGAATGCAAGCTAATAAAAACGTAGTAAAAAGGAGATTACATAAATATACAACACTTATGGAAATTTTCAATGCAATTTTGCCAAAAAATATAGTTTTCACGTTCAATGTGCATTTATTTATCGGCAGTTCCTCTGCCGAATTATAATTCCATGTTCACAATACTAACGTAACTTTTTTTATCTACGATTGATACGAAATATAAACATTGTATCTCTATTTAGATGCGTAGAAAGTAATTCTTTACGTACTTGTATTCAAAAGCGCATGCGCGTCTCATAGTTCTGAATAATTCCTCTTCTTTACCACGCTAGCGCGGTAAAGAAGAGGAATTCATCAGCTTTACGCACGATTAGCGAGTTTGTTTACATTTAACAAAACTAATTTGCTGTTTCTTTTATTAAAGTAACTGTTTTTATCGAGTTTTTAGTGAAAAACAATGAGTGAATCAAGTGACTTTGACGAAAATGTAGAGAATAATACTCCTCCAGAAATAATTAATTCGGCAAAAAATACAACTCAAGAATTTATGCCATCTTTATCAAGAGAAAGATACGAACTTACATGTAGCAAGTTTATTTTTTCTGTATTTATTATTTAAATCTAACAATCGTAGATAAAGTACGGTACCCAACTCGTGCGAAAACGGCATTTTGCATTGCTCGTGTGGTTTTACTACCCTCGCTATCGCTCGGTTGCAAACTCCACACTCGCATGCAAAATGCTACTTTCCGCACTCGACGCGTAATGTACTATTACGTGAGCCTTCACCTACAACCATTTATTTCTAGAGGCACGTAAGGTATGTTCTAATAACCCCCAACGAATGATATGTAAAGTGGTCCTCCAATATTTTGACGTAATAAAAGAAATGCATTCTCAATTTTATATGTCAAGTATTTTAAAAACGAGTTTTTTCAACAATCATGAATAATTTAATTATGTTCTCCGTTGAAATGTTATAATAAAATTTATTTAATTCTTAAGTATATAATTAATAATTAAATTATAAGAGTACATTGATAATGATCACTTTCAACAAGCTTTTTAAAAAAGCTTGAAATGGTCATCAAAAAGTTCTTCATAAACTGACAGTTGCATTGAAAAAAAAAGAAAAGAAAATTAAAAAAGATCACGTGAAGATATTGCTGTCTTTTAAGTGGATTTTTTATTATTCTATATACATATAAATAAATATATATAGCATTTAGTCCTTTTAAGGAATTTCATGCTTTCGATAATCAACAGCTGGTACTTATGATACGTATTGTTGACCTTAAGGATTTTTTTATTTCAACTCAGTGGCGTATCCAGCGGCTAGGTCTGGAGGGGGCACATTCTGTCAGTTTAGATGGGGGGGTGAATTGGTAATGGTAACAAGAAAAGGGAACTACTTTTTCAACAAAGCAGCTCCCCCCCCCCCCCACAAAAAAAAATCTCCGCTCCCAAGTAACAATAACAGTTTTAGAACGTATTCGTTAGAAAATTTTATGCTGATGCTTACTGCAGTACAATATCTTACTGTAAGTCATGGGCGTCGTCTGCAGTTAATTATTGGGGGGAAAGGGGATGTATGACGGGGGGTCCGGATCTAAAGTACGAAAATATGTCTTCCAGTAGAATATGTACTTATACAATTAAAAATGTATAAAATTATTTTTATCAATTTAAGATTTACATTAATACATATTGAAATCATGTGATGTGAACACTTATTTTTATTGGAATAAATGTGGTTGCCTTAGCTTAGCAATAGCAAATAATTTTGAGGTGAGTCGTCGCGACAAGACTCGATTATATAAATGATAATATACTAATAAGTTTTGACTGTGATTTATAAATACTTCTTGTCAGAAATTATATTTTATATAAGAATTAATTATGTTTCACTTTCAAGCTTATTGAAGATAACTGAATAAAGCCAAAAAATGTCTAAACAAAGATTCTTTTAAGGCATCATAGAAACTTTTTGATCAAGTCTAAATCTGTAGGTATGTCATTTAACATTTTTCCAAACTTCCGACCTCCATATCATAAAAACTACACGTCCGATTTTTATGAAACTTGGTAGATTCTAATTTGCCCACTTTTGGACTCATAATAATTTAAGGTTTTGACTAAAATTTAAAATTGCTTAAAAATAAGTGTGTCCCCACAAGGAATCGAAACAGGTCCAAATCTCATTCACCCAATAATATGTAGGAGCTATGTGCTACAAAAATCGACAGACTATTTTGTTCACTTTAACTAATTAAAAAAATTATCTATCAAATTAAAAACTCATCAATTTTACACTTTAATTAAAAGATAATTCAACATCAATATTTTATAATATAAATAAATGTTGATAATGTATTATAAAGTTGTTTATTAGTTATTGTTAACTGCTGTTAAAGAAAGATAAATTAACAACTTTTTTTTATTGAAAAAATAGTACTTAAAAGAATTTACTGATGCAATACTGGTTGGCCATGAATAGTGGCCAACCAACTTCTTACATCCTGAATTGAATACATAATCACATCTGCCTTTATCCTTTCTCCTCTACTTGCAAATTTTAAATTCATTCTTAATCAAAAGCAGTTTGAAAATAGATAATTCAAAATAGACTTCCAATTTGCGTGATGGAAGCTATGTGTCACGTATCAATTGGTGTGACACATAGCTTCCTCGCATCCTATCACGTACTTTATTGATTTTATTCTTTTACAAGCCATTATTGTATAATTTTCTTAATTGTTTCCCCTGTTTATTAATCTGTCAAAATTATTTTGATTTTTTACACGAATTTAAGTATCAATCTAGCAAAACGTTAAAGGGAGCAGACGGTTGAACTTACCTGGGGCTATCTGCGGGCTACTTTCGACAAACCATCAAAATTTGAAAAATATCAGAGAAGTATTTTTAAAGCTATAGGTCATAGGTGTAAATAAATGTATGTTTGTGCGCATGTGGAAGAGAAATAAATGGGCGCAGAAGGTTGAAACTTACTATACTAAACTTACTTACTATGGGACCAACAATGGGATAATTATGACCTACCTTCAAAATTTCATTAAAATCGGACGTATGATTATTAAGATAAGTTGGTTGGCAAAAATTGAGTGACTGACCGACAAACCGAGGTATAGACACGGAACCAAAAAAAAATGTACCCTGCTTTCTGAAACCGATTTCTGTCTTGGGAATTTTTGAAATCTGAGACATAATGTTCGTTCTTCAGAACGATCACATAGGTTCCGTTACCTTTGTTAAGCTTGGTAGCAAAACCTCTAACCACCTCTAACCACCTCTACCCACCTCTAAACACCTCTAACCACCTCTAACCACCTCTAACCACCTCTACCCACCTCTACCCACCTCTACCCACCTCTAAACACCTCTAACCACCTCTACCCACCTCTAACCACCTCTAACCACCTCTAATTACCTCTAATTACCTCTAACCACCTCTAACCACCTCTAACCACCTCTAACCACCTCTAACCACCTCTAACCACCTCTAACCACCTCTAATTACCTCTAACATCCTCTATATATATCGTGGAATCTTGTAAATGACTTTTTAAATGAAAATATCTATAACTTTCTGTTAATTTGTACTATACATTTCTATTATTTGAATTTTTGAAATTTAAAATCCCGAGAATTTGCAAGAATTAAAGAAGAAAATTGAACTTAGAATTTTGAATAATTTAGTAGTGATGACAGAGATGATAAAAAATTGATATATATACAGTAATGTAGATGCTTCTATAGTCTTAGCTAGAAATATACCTTCTAAAGGATTCTAAATAGCTCTATATGCATTAATGATATATAGAAAAAACAAGAACAGTATACATATAATATTAATATATATATATATATATATATATATATATATATATATATATATATATATATATATAAAACAATAAAAATATAAAATAGTTTCAGTGTCACGGACAAAATTATATAAAATGTACTTATTCAACTCTAAGGAAAGAAGAAGATCTACTGAAAAATAAATGAAGTTTTAGTTATATTTATTTTTAATTTCTGTTCCCTTCATTTCCTTTTTTCCTTTTTTGTATTATATTTTAATATAAGTTTTTAATAATTTCGAATAAGACAAAACTCGATTTATCCACGTGGCATCTATTTGCACGCGATTATTATTATTTTTTTTTTTTTTTTTTTTCAACTGTTTAGTAAGGATAAAATAAATAAATATTTGGTTTTTAAAATTATTACGCGCGCATTAAATAAGCAGCTTCAGGATAAAATCTAGTAAAAACAAATAATTTGGTTACTTTTTGGATGCCAGTGAAAACATTAACAAACTTCAAAATTTAAAACTTACTGTTTGTAAAATGTTAAAAGAAAAGTAATTTCAACACGTAATAGTACATTACGTGTCGAGTGCGGAAAGTAGCATTTTGCATGCGAGTGTGGAGTTTGCACCCGAGCGACAGCGAGGGTAGTAAAACCACACGAGCAATGCAAAATGCCGTTTTCGCACGAGTTGGGTACCGTACTTTATCTACGATTGTTAGATTTAAATAATAAATACAGAAACAAATAAACTTGCTGTACGTAAGTTAGTATCTCTCTCTTGATAAAGATGGCATTAATTCTTGAGTTGTATTTTTTGCCGAAGTAATTATTTCTGGAGGAGTATTATTCTCCACATTTTCGTCAAAGTCACTTGATTCCCACATTGTTTCACTAAGAACTCGATAAAAACAGTTACTTTAATAAAAGAACAGCAAATTAGTTTTTTTAAATGTAAACAAACTCGCTAATCGTGCGTAAAGCTGAAGAATTCCTCTTCATTACCGCCCTAGGGTGGTAAAGAAGAGGAAAAGCTGAAGAATTCCTCTTCATTACCGCACTAGGGTGGTAAAGAAGAGGAATTCTTCACAACTATTAGACGCGCATGCGCAATGAATACAAGTACGTAAAGAATCACTTTCTACGCATCTAAACAGAGATACAATGTTTATATTTCGTATCAATCGTAGATAAAAACTATTCTTTCAACATTTCATGATGTTCTCTACTAACGCTTCATATCATATCTATTGTTTGTAAGTTTTATAATTTTTACTTTTATAAAAGTCTGTATAATATATTTTGCATAATTTGTTTTTCTTACCTGGCATGGGTGGTTGATATTGAGGACAACTGACTGGAGCCATTTTATAAGATTTTTCAGAGTTTTCTGAAAAAAATTAAAACAAATATAGATTAGATAAAAAATAAAATTAAAATAAAATAAATAAAAAATATACTTTTGAGCAGAATAGAGCAATGAAAAATATGTTTAATAAAATGGTGAAAATTTTGTGTGTTTAAAAATGTACTTTTAGTACTTAAAACTAAGAAGTTCTTTTAGCTTCGATTTCCCGAAAAGCGGTACAGTATAAAATCATAAGACTTTTTATTACAGTTTGGTGATCATAGCGTATCATTGAGGTCCAGGTAAAATTGTCCGAGACAACTCAGACAAACTTTCTCATATCTGAGTTCATAATTATTTAGCCCAGTGTTTTCTAATTATCAATCTTCGAGTTTTCCTAGGTACATTTAATTATTATTGAGCATTATATCAGAATTTGTTATAATATTAACAATTTATCATAAAAATAACTTCTCATCGGCGGGGAATCGAACCCGGCCTCTCACCGTCCGCGGTTAAAGCTATTTTCTCAGGAATTAGATTTTTCCCGGGAAAATACCTTACATCTTAAGATTTATATCTGAATGGACTTCTTTTCAGAATTTTTCAATTAAAATCGTCGGAACCGATAATTAATTTTTTAAATGTTTTTTTTTCAGAGTTTTTTTGAGTTTTTAAGCGCCCCCAAATGTGGGGGCGCTTAAAATTCTGGGAGCGTAAAAATTGATTGATTTCAACGAAATTTGGCAAAAAATAAATCAGCATTTTTTACAACTGTAAAGATTTTGGAAATTTCTCACTGATTATTTTCAAGATGGCAGCCAATATGGCGGAAGACTATTGGCCCTTAATAAGTCGTATTAAAGGTCTTGTATAGTAAGAAAAGATTAGGCACTTAAATATTACTACAAAATTTTAATTTTTTGACTTTATTGTGAAAACAAAAGTATGACCGAAATGAGGTGTTGAAAGAAATGTTTATACTTATACAGCATGTCATATATCATTTTAAAGCTCTTTCAGGTAAATTATAATTATGTTTTCCCTGAAAAATTCACTCAAGAAGCTACCCCGTTTATCCAGCGATAAAAAGGCACCACTGAGCGATTAAATTTTAGCAATGATACGCAAAATATTAATTTAAAAATGTAATAATCGATATTTTTATATTAACAAAAAACAAAAGAATAAATCAACAATGAATTTCTTGCGTCATTATGCATTTACAAATTAATTGATTAGGTAATTACAGATAAATCAATTAAACAAATAAACAAACAAAATAATAACAATGTGATTATCTTCTTCCGTATTTCTCATTTCTTCTGGTTTTTCATAAATAAAAAAATAAAAAATAAATGTTTGTATTGCATTTTTATGTTTGTAAATATTATCAACGGTTATCTATTAAATATATTTTTTATTATTTTTTTTTATTTTTTTATTTTTTTTAAATTTCTTTCTTTATTTGCAACTATAAGTATAATATATTACACATAAATATATATATACAATAACAAGCAAATGGTTTAAAAGTATTTAAAACAGGAAAACAAGGAGGGGAGATAATACCCAATGGTAAATCCTCCAAAATGGAATACAGAATGTAAATTAAATTAAATTGATTACATCATTACATTACATTATTACATTAACATCCTTATTATTTATTTCACTATTATTATATACAAATATGCTCAAGCACGCACACATACACACGAAAAAATATATACATTCTTAGATATAAATATTTTTATATATTCTTTTAAAACTCATTGAACCCCATATTTTTATTTACAAAAGAATTTCTTGAAATTTCTGATATTAAAGAGGGTACACAGCCTTGACAATTTATAATTGAGTTCAAAACCTTGGGATTTGAATACAAGAAATTTCTAGAATCAAAAGATGATATTTAATTAATTTTTAAAAATATCATTTTAAGGATTAGAACATAAAAATAAATTATTTATATTTAACTTAAAAATTAACTAGTGATGCGTTATTCCAAGCTTGACCTTTAATTTGATATACAACACGCCATTAGATTTAAAAAAATAGGTTGTAATATACAGGTCAAGTGTGTGCTAGTTAGCACACAGCGAGGGTCCGTAGGTCACACTGCGTATAGTTTAAGTAGTACCCTATTGATGGTGTTTTTTTAAAATGCTAAAAAGCTTACTTTGAACTATCCTATGGGTCTGATATTCTCAAAACTCATAAACAAACTTCCGATAAAGTATTTTCTTGCCACTGAACCGGACTACAACCATATAAATACATCGAAAAGACCATAGTTATAAAAAAAACGTATTTTGTCAATAAAAAATAAAATAATATTTTTTTCGAAATTTACAAAAAGTGGTATCTTTACTATTGGTCGGAGAATGTTCAGGAATTTTTTCAGATTTTTTGCACTTCACATAAGCGAGATAGAGGGGGGGGGGGGGGAGACATGTTTCACACCCACTTCAAACTTGCCTACGCTCGCCCTATCAAAGTTATAACCAAAGAATTATATATTTTTGTAATCAACTCGACGTACCCTTTCATATGATACCCCTCAAGGTGTAGAAAAAAAAATAAAAAAAATTTAACCCTTAAGTTTTGTTACCCTAATTTTTTTGAAAAATATATTTTTTAAGTCGCTATATTTTTAAAATATGTGGGTAGGTACAAGACACATACATGCCAAATTTCAAAGTGATAGGACGAAAGGTGTAGCCGTGAGAGCATGTGACAGGACGGACGGACAGACACACGCAGCAAAATATAAGGGTCCTTGGTTTTGCCTACGGACCCCCGTTGCCTAAAACCCGACTTTATCCCTGGGTGCATTGATTATAAATTAAATAAATGAGACATTGCGGGATTTAAATTCAGGATTACTATTCATATGACTTAGTTTTGTTTGAGGTTACCGGAGTGATTTCTTATACTTTTATTACTTACGTTAAATCAAGCACATGATCTGACAAACGTGATTACATAAATTCTCGCTGCAATCGTTTTAATATTTATAGAATACATTTACAAGACACACTTTTATAATATACATACAGCCTTGTAATTGCTTATTTATTTACACAGTTATAGGAATAAAAAATAAATATTTAAAGCCGTGCCTTCAATAAAATATTGTACCTTCTATCATTATCATATCTATATGCTCATAAACGGAAAAAAAGGATTATCATTAGGTATTCAATAAATCATTTTTTATAAAAACTCATAACCGGTGTTGTCTGGTTGAAAGCAGGAAATAATGATGCAACTAAACTGCTCTCGTATTAAAAATTAAATCAATAAAAAATAAAGTGAACTCAAAATAACCTGCAAGGTTAGATAAAACAATACAGTTCATACCATTTGATTATATGTATTAATCTAATAAATAAAATATAATATTGTAATATTACGAATCCTTAAATTTTATTGCAAATCTGCTTTATTAGGGTCTGTAGGTAAAACCAAGAGGACCTTATAATTTCTTGCGTTTGTCTGTCTGACTGTTTGTCTGTCTGTCTGTTTGTCTGTCTGACTGTTTGTCTGTCTGTCTGATTGTCTGCCTGTTTGTCAAATTATAAATAAATATATATATATATATATATATATATATATATATATATATATATATATATATATATATATATATATATATATATATATATATATATATATCGACTAAAGCGCTTACAACTATACATTCTATATATAGATGATATTATATTTATAAACTGGGTTTGTGAGAGTTGGTCTCGAGGTTGGATACAAAACCGGTCTTAAGGAACCAATCACCTTTGATATTTTATCTGAACCAAAACCAAAACACACTTCTTAATAATAAAGTGAACAAAATATGTTCAAAAACTATAATCAAACAAACAACACCAATTATTTTATCATTTGAACAAAAGAGTGCAGCAATAATTTTATTTGAAACAATGGCGAAGATTATGAGTTTTAATTTGATGAAAATAGATGATTTTAGCTGATTTAATAATATAGTTAAATGAAAACACGAAAACTAATAAACGAAAAACACTGGGCTAAATAATTATGAAGTCGTAAATGTGAAAGTTTGTCTGAGTTGTTTTGGATCGATTTTCATAATAATGGCATTTACAACAACACTTTTCTTATGATATTGCAAATGAGTATTATCATGAAGTATGCTTCCTTCAAATTTAACCATGTTATGATTTCAAAACGTCTCAATCATCAATGTATCTTCCGGAAGATAATGTTATTATTAGACTATGACCGCTCAAACCTAAGCTAATAGAATTAAGTATAAACCCAGGCATATGCATTGAGACTCGGTCAGCACAGTTATTTTCAATCGCAGAAATATATATGAAACCGCATGAATTTAGAGGCAAATCAGAGCAGAGAAATACTACGCCACACGTGGGCCTACATGACACTAGTGCATCTGACGTCTCAATGCACACCGTATATATATTTCAGCGGTTAGAACAAACTGTGCTGGCCTGTCAATATGCGTCCGACTTAAAGATGCAGGCTGTGTAAACAAGTAACCTGTACAAAAGATGTCACCTGTTTACATAAACTTTATAACATTACATAAAGAAAAATAAAAGAGACTTACCAAAAATTCTTAATTGCTTTGATAATTAAAAAAAAATATAAACAATCCTTTGATGGCTTAATTATTTATCAAAAATTCACGCAATAATTTTGAAATTCAATCATTCTTATAAAAGTGATGAAATGTTTTAATGTACAAACAAAATTGTTAAACTTTTTTTTATGTTATAAATTAACCAAAAGATTAAATTATTAACTGAATAAGGGGCTCGTTCTGGTCCGATTATATACTAAGAGAGAAGAGAGGGGATGCTAATCAATAATCTTAATCATCCATTAAAATATAATCACTAAAATATTTTGTTATCATTAAGACGTTTTTGAACTCAGTCAATATCTAATTATTATCTCTCATTTGCAGTTACTTACCTAAATTAGTTCGTTTGTTAACTTTCTTTATCATATTTTATAGTAGAAAATAAATAAGAATTGAACCCCTTATCATAGAATAGAGGAATAGAATCTGTATACATAATACTGACGCTCTTATAACTAATATATATATATATATATATATATATATATATATATATATATATATATATATATATATATATATATATATATATATATATATATATATATAATAGACAAGTGGAGCCTCAATGAGCATACACAGATAATATTATGGGGGTCTCAGTCGTCCATATGGGGGAGCAGTTAGTAATCCTATCAATCATATTGAAGAACATCGGGCGTGGTCATAACTTGGATAGTGAGCACAGATCTGGGTTCGATTCCCGGACCGGCCCCCATCATTTCTTTTATATTATATATACTATTCCAAATTTATAAAAAGTCCCCCCCCCTGCCATTTATAAAAAGGAAAATTTGTCTGATTCTAATACATGAGGGGTCGATTTAAAGGTCTCATTGAGTGCATTAAAAGTTGTATTATTGCTATTTTTGATAAAAACAACATGAAAGCTATTAAAGGGGATATTAATTAGGAAAATAAATTCATGTTTGTAAATGATTTTTGCTCCCGAGCTTACCGAAAGCAAGCGTACACGAGCAACGCTCGCGTAAACGTGAACTTTAAATTTAAAATTGGAATTTTAGGTCGGGGAAGTAATCTAACTTCATCTATTCAATGAGACAAACATTTTTTTCAAATACAATTTTTTAGTAAAACCAACCGCTATGAAGAGTTAAAGATCGCTAAAACTATCAATAGTTTTTACAAAATAAACAATATAACAATAATTGTTATAGTACATGATAGGATGCGAGGAAGCTATGTGCCACACTAATTGTCAGTCTATTTTTTATTTAAGATATAAATAATAAATAATACGATTTACTCTATAAATGCTTTAAAAAAATGCAATACCACAACTTTTAATGCACTAAAAGAAACCTTTAAATCGACCCCTCATGTATTAGAATCAGACTAATTTTACTTATTATAAATGGCAGGAGGGGGGGGGGATTTTTGAAATTTGACTATCCACATTTTTAGGCGAAAAATAAATTTGGAATAGTATCTAAAAGAAATTATATAGAATACTTTTTTCTTTAATGGTGGAAATTTGTACCGGTTTCCTTTTGTACAATTTTAGAAAATTGTACTCTCTAGGTACAGGGTACCCATTTTACTACGCATTACTATTTACTACCCATTACTACTACAGGATACTATTTTCTCAGGAACTAGACTTTTCCCGGGAAAACGGCTTGTATCATTGGATTTGTATTTGTATTTAAATGGACTACATTGTAGAATTGTTTAATCAAAATCGTTGGAATCGTTTCCCGATTTCTCTGAATATGTATGCCAAATTTCGTCAAAATCGGCCAAGTAGTGTGCCTACACTACTTGGCCGATTTTTCCACACGTTTGCATCTACAGACGACGGACGACAGAAAGAAATTTTTTAAAAACCACTTTTTTGGACTCAAGAGACCTCAAAACGTGTAAATCCATCAAAATCTGTAAATAAAATTTTCGCACCATCGTAATACATTCTCTCTATATATGATAAAAGTAAAAAAACAACAAAAATGACCGACAATTTAATTTTTTTGTGCCGATAACACGAATAAAATATCATTTATAAATATCACGAATATAAAGAACACGAATAATATAATACGAATTTAAACAATCAAAATATCAAACGTTTGCGAAATATTGCTGGTTCCATATCTGGTCAGCTTGTGGCCCGGTAATATTGCCCAAAATGTTACCAGGCTGTATAGACATATTGGCGGGCCATATGAAAATATTGCCGGGAAAATTTCTAGATGTTGAACAATGTAGCCCGGCCATTATTTTCGTAAAATGTTGCCCGTTCACAAGATCCTTAACGAATTTATTTGTAAAAAGTTTAGAATACCATGATTATATTCATGAAGCTTCTTTATCTTTCCGTTTTAGAAAAACCTTGATTCAGCTCTTATATAATTGTATATATTTTAACTATACAAACCGCTTGTAACCATTGTATGCTGTAAGCTTTTGTGTTTTGAATAAGGAAAAAATGTAATTCTATGACAATATGCTATTATGAATACATTAGAAGAAAAAGACAAATATTGGAAGTTAATGTGAAATTTATAATCTACTCGCAATATTTACTAATGGTGCCCTTGGGCTAAATTTATGTTTTGTATTATGTATCAGCGTTTTTAAATTTATTATATATAAAAATGTCTGTTTAAAGAAAAACAAAGCATCGGGCCAAATATGTTAATGTCAAACCCGTGTAAGATAAAGTTTTACAGTTATTTTGGATTCTATTGTAACCTTTTCTTTTGAATAGCTAGCTAAATTTATAGTTTAAAGATAGAACAGGTTGTTCATTTTACAGTTAGTAAACAACTGTAAAGATGTAAAATCGTTCTGTTTAGGTATAGGAAGAAAACTATTGTTGTTACAAAGTGGATGTCACAAAACATAATTAAATACCAAGGTCAAAAATATAATAATTGGAAACACATTTGTATGCTTATAATGAACTATTATTTGCCACTTTACTACAGACTTAATTTTTTATTGAAATTTGTGACACCTTTCAAGAGTATGTGTGTGCGATAAAGCCTCGTCCAGACTGCCTAACCGAACAGAGGAAACGAGCTGAGCATTAGTCTCTGCGCATGACCAGTCTGAGATGCGCATGCCCAGTCTGAGATGCGCATGCGCACTTTATACAGAGCATGCGCAGAGGCCAATGCTTGGCTCGTTTGCTCTGTTCGATTCGGCAGTCTAGACACGGCTTTAACACGGCTTTTGCACGGCTGGACGTGCAATGAAATTTACCTTTCAAATAAAAACATTTTATTTGTATAAAACCTTTCACATGATCACATAAAGACAAAGTTGAAAGTTTTCATTTTCTCCACTAAATGATAGTACATTGAATCATAGATATATCTTTGGGCATTAAATTTAGTCAACCTTTACACCTCCCACTCTGATGACAGTTTCCTAAGTGCGCTCCTACAGGCAAAATATAGTACTAAAGAGAGATATCCGAGCTACCTAGTCGAGCTATCTATATCCCAACTTTATATATATATATATATATATATATATATATATATATATATATATATATATATATATATATATATATATATATATATATATATATATATATATATATATATATATATATATATATATATATATATATATATATATATATATATATATATATCACAAATTGTGTACCTTATTGCAGTGTGCAAAAACACGGTATTACATTGTTAATGTGTTTTGCCAACCAAGCAAGAATGCCGGTGTGAGAGCACGCTCGTCTCTGATAAGTCCCGTATCTGATCTTCTTGATCTGGTATAGGTCCAGAGTTGGGTGGGCATCGTCGGGCCCCTGATGAGTCGGACGCGACGAAACGATGCAGGACATAGCGTAATGCCGAGCCAACATCTTGATGACGTAAGTCTGATGTTGGAACAGTTCCTATGTGCCATTTTCGAGTGGCACCTCCCTTGGTGTCTCTCACTATCACAAAATGTGTATATATATATATTGTATATATATATATATATATATATATATATATATATATATATATATATATATATATATATATATATATATATATATATATATATATATATATATATATATATATATATATATATTATATATATTGCCGTTTTTTCATGTCATTTTCCCCAGCCCAAAAATATATCTATTTCAAAATTATTTTGAGTGACACCAAATTTATGTCATTGGAATTCCCTCAGAGCAAGGAAAGGGTAGAGGGAGCAATGCGATTTCAAAGTGGTTCATTATGCTACACCCCTATACTAAACCTCCCAAGCGAGCTCAATCCGAACTAAAGTGATCACGTGGTCACTGGTCCTTGACTTATTGGTCTATTACTTGTCCGTCCGTCACCACAGACGCTTGTCAACAAATCCTTATCAGTAGCATTTATTTGATACCCCACTCAAAGAAGATTGCTATTGGTTATCTAGGAACTGTTACACGTTTATGAACGACGTTACTGCCTTTAGATAATTATTAAGGTCAACCAACATTAAAGTACATATTTATAAAGAAAACTGTATTTAAAATAAAAATATTAAATGTCGTAAGAAAATATCACTTATTCTTATCAGCTGACATTAGATAAATTTCGAGTTTTTATCGAGATATTGATACTGTTTCACCAAACTGCCGCTTGGGAGGTTTAGTATAAGGGTGTAGCATAATGAACCACTTTTTGAGACCCAGACTCTATAGTATTATTCCCTCTACCCCTTCCTTGCTCTGAGGGAATTCCACTTGTAATTATGTGACAGATAATTACATAGGAAAATTTTTTTCAACCTTTACACCCCGTGATAATAACTAATTACATTTCTAAATTATAATATTTATGAAAACATATAAGCGTCAGACGGCGGGACATATTATTATCTAATTGTCTCCATTCTAATTTGAAAACAAAAATACGTTATATTTTAATAATTTGACGTATTTACTAGTACGTAGTAAAATTTAGATTGTGACATTAAATTCAAAATTACATACCCATTAATTTAATTTTTCCTGATAATTTTTCATAGAACACTTGGCTTTGTGATTTAGAGATTGGGTTCTTTAAACTGGTTTCTCGTTATATTTTCTTCTAATGTCAGATTCTATTTACATTTTTAACGTAGCCTTTAACCTATCATAATCGGAGATTACCGGAACTTGGAACAAAAATATTGACCCTCCTCGATAAATTTTAATCACCGTTTTATAAATTATTACTTAACAAGATATCATAAATATGAATGAATTTTCTGCAGCAGAACCGGGAAATTTTTCTGACTTGTGGTTTAATTAGAAAAAACTCAATTTTAATTTTCAGATATTTAATCAAATGTAAATTATAAATCATTAATAGGTTCTATCTGGGACAAAGTCTAAGCACCAAGAATAATCTGACGTCCATCATCAGAGGCAGTGGCGTATCCAGAGGCTAAGTCTGGGGGGGGGGGGCATATTCTAAGTCAGTTTAGATGGGGGGGGGGGTTAGTTGTAACAAGAAAAGGGAACTACTTATTCAACAAAGCAGCTCCCCCCCCCCAAAAAAAAGAAATTTACAACTAATAAAGAAAAAAATCTTCGCGCCCAAGTAACAACTGTTTTAGAACGTATTCGTTAGAAAATGTTTTGCTGATGCTTAAGATATTGATGGGCGTCGTCTGCAGTTAATTATTGGGGGGGGGGGGGATTTATGGCGTGGGGTCCGCCCCCTCCCCCCCCCGGAACATTTTGACAATATTACCTCTCAAAACAGCGTTTTTATGCATTTTTGACGTGAAATTGAATATGAGGGGAATGTAAAAAATATCTATTAAAAAAAAAATACGGCGGCATTTATTTATTTTTTTTACTCTATTACTTTTTTTTCTTTATTACTTTTGTTTTCCTCTATTACTTGGGTCTGGGGGGGGGGAGGGGCACGTGCCCCCTGTGTCCCCCCTGGATACCAGAGGAATATTCAGCCTTATCATATTGCCACTGATCAGAGGAATATTTAGCACTGATCTTATCAATAAATATGTAAAGTAGTTGATCTCTCTCACTATAAGGACCTATAAAAATAGACTGCAAATTAGTGTGGCACATAGCTTCCTCGCATTTAATTGTTGTCCGGTCAATTAATACACTGTACCTAAATGTTTTACCCAACCAAAGTCAAAATATTTTTTAAACATTCCTTTAAAAGGTTCTGTCAAAGGAATACCTCATGTTTAAGACCCACTATTGTAAGGCCAATATAAGGTTTGTTCCAACCACCAGTTCCGAATCAGTATCGGATTAGTCCGTGATTGACGTAATGCGCATGCGCGATCATTGACCGTTGGGAATTGATTTGTGATATCGTTTCTGTTGGAACGCTCCTTTCTCGAACCAAACTGTTTGCTGTGGTAGGTTTTAGCACTGTTATTAGAAAAACTTTTTGAGTTGATCGTTTATGTGATTTTGCGTTCCTGCGTGCTGTCAAAAATACCTGAACTTATTAATATTAAAGATATGGATGATGGATGAGTCAATAGTTGATGAAGATAAGTGCCAGTCGCATAAATCAGGGCCTGATTTAGTCTGCCTAGGGGCTCGCACAACAAGGGGGCGCCACACCACAAAAGTTTCATTTTCTAATGCTAATTAAGCTCGAAAGTTGGAAGTAAAACCTACATACTCATAGAGGAAATGACGAAAATACATGCACACATTTTAGAAATGTTTATTTAATACATGAATTCACGATTTCATTTCGATTTACGCAATTCACAATTTTCGGGCTTACTGAGGTGAGTCAGTTTTAGTAGACTCACGGCACACTCGTATTTTTATTGATATAATCCTAAATGCTCTTTTGTTTTAAAAAACAAATATTAATCTTAGTCCAGTTAACAAAAGAAATATTGCGGAAATAAATCGGATTCTTTCGATATTTGTTTGAAAATGGAATATGTATCAAAAGTCCATCTTGGAAAATAGGTCCAATTTTTATTTTTTTTCAGAAATATCTAGAAAATGCCATTATATGCACAAAAATTCATCGTCGCATTCGTACAAAAACATTTTAAAAAGAAGAGTTGATTCGCAAGAAAGGAGAATAATAGGCGAGCGAAATCAAAACAAAACCAATGAAGCGGAGCGGAAGGTTACGTGTTACGTTTCTGTTCACCCAAACTCAATCCCAAACTACTAGTCCCTGCCGCCGATCGCTGACTGCTCTGACTGTTTCCAAACTAATCCGTGATTTAATCAGAGCGTGGTTGGAACAGCCGATTAACAGTCGAAGTCAGTCAGAGTTTGAGTTTGGGCTCGTTGGAACGCTTTTTTCCAAATTAATGCTCATGCGTCGGACAGTTCCAAACCAGTTTGAAGAGTGGTAGGAACAAACCTATAATATTACGACGGTTGCCTGACATCTTTATACAATATATGTTTGCATTGCCCCCACTCTAAACCTCCAACCTCCTATAACTATGAACTTCCACAAATTCTGTAAAATACCATCATTCATAATATTATTTTGAAGAAGGAAATATATTTTCCGAAACGTCGGCAAGTTAAAACCATGTTTTTTTACTTTTGACTTGTTCCCGCTATCATAAAATTGATTTAGTTAAAATATTATAAAAAATTAATTATACAATGATTAACAAAATATAATTAGATAAGACCATTCTACTTTTCAATTATTTTTTTCCAGACCAAATAAGTTTAAACCTTCTTGTAAATAGACCAAAAAAAAAAAAGAAATGTCTATTATGCTTTCTCTGAAAAGTTTCTCACGGTAGTTAAAAATGAAACTCGTTATCAATAAACTCTTGTTATCAACAATAGTGTTATATCATAACTCTTATATATATCTGTTATACATATCAGTGACCTAAAAGCAATATCTTTTATCTAATATATAAATATTGTTAATATAGAATATTGTTATTACATTTCTTCATATTATTTAATAATTTTATTTTTATTTTGTTTGGTGAACTTAAACAAAATAATTGTTAGATATGGCAGCGTCTATAGAGACCATAAGCAATAATAAAAATAGTCTTTCCAGGTAAAAATTAAAGTTTTTACTAGCCGAAGCAACTTTCAGCCATTATAAGGCCCATCAGTGCCTAAGAATAAACAGTAGGTGATAAACCATGTACTAATAATTAATAATAAGCAATATTTAAATAAATTAAAATAAAAACCAAATTGATGAAAACCCCATTTAGGTGACTAATGGTTAACAATTATTATTAATAAAACAAGTAACATAATATATATTATATAAGTAAAAAAAAAAAAAAAAACAAAAAAAAAAAAAAACGTGTGGTGTCGCGGGCCACCCGGTAGGAACGAAGTTCCTTTCATTTTTCATTAAATAAAAATTATAAAATCACACTGATAAGTACGTATACGTTGCTAACTACTTTATACATGGCGGAGTTAAGAGACATAATTAAATGTAACTAAGTGTTTGCACCTAGCGGAGTTAAGGCAAAATTAAAAGAAACCAGAAGCATTATTTGTATCATTAAAGCAAGCGTCTTACAATAAATATGTACTGAATATTGAGAAAAAAGTTAATCATGATGAGTTTATAGTTAAAGAGTATGTTTGTAGTATATAGCCTGAGGGAAAAGAACTGTTTTCTACCTACCCGGCCTACTAATTTAAAATATTAAAAAATATATCTCTTCCCTGCTCAAAAACGTCGGCTTGTATCAGGTTGAAATTTTACATGCCTGTTTCAATTTTACTTTAGACGATGTGTAAGAGGTTTTATTAAAATCGTTACGTTAGAGCGTAAGATATCGGTAAAACTTTGTTTTCATTATTTTAAACGTTTAGGTCCGGTTTAATAAATGTAGCGATCTTTATCACTTCATAGCAATGTCGGTGTTCATTTTACTAAAAAAAAATATTTTAAAAAGTTGTTAGTCTCATTAAATAAATGAAGTTAGAATTTTTTCCCGTCCTAAAATTCTAATTTTAAATTTGAAGCTTACGTTTACACGAGCGTTGCGCGTGAACGCTTGGGCGGATAACGTTGTCCAACAAACTCAGCCTGGGAATTGGTAAATTGAACACTTGTACAAAATTTCCACTCACTCGGACATCTTTAACTTAAGTTATCGTCATCGGTAGATTTCATGACGCTTGGTTTTGTGACGGTGATTTTGGTCTTTTTTACTGGTCTTATATTACTTTGCTTTGTAAGTTTCATCGCACATTTCCGTTTCCCCAATTTTGAACCACTTCCCGTGATTCAATCTTCCCCAAATTTTGCACATAGATACAACTAAGGTGAAGAATACAGACACCAAAAAAAGGCGTCAAATTTATTTGCTTTTTAAGTTTCATCGCACACCTATTACCCCAATTTTGAACCACTTCCCGCCATTTAATCTTTCCCAAATTGTGCACATAGATTCAACTAAGGTGAAGAATACAGAAACCAAAAAAAAAAAAAGATTGAAAATAAGACCAATTTTGAAAAATGGCATTTTTATATTAATTATTTGGATTTACTCCCGGGCTCCAGAACGTGCCTTAAAGAACTTCGTTTCAAAAATTTAAACAATTAGATGAAGTAGTAAAAACTAAATAAGAAATTAAATCAAGTAAGCGTATGAAACCAGCAATAAAATAAATAATAAAAACTATATATAATAAACACCTACTTCATGTCTAAAATTGACATATGACTGACTCGGACTGGAATAGAAGCCAGGGGCCTTATCAGCCAAGACAACTCCCCTCTCTCATTAATGTTATTATCTCTCGCCCTTCTCTGGTTAGTAAACATTTTAATTTATGCTTTCTTTTAGCAAGTAAAAATTTTAATTTACGGTTTCTTTTGGCTACTAAAAAGTTTAATTTACGTTAAGAGACAAATTTTATTTCTCCTAAACAAAATAAGTTTTTAAAATTAGTCTAAGAGCAGTTTTAAATTTTTTCGAGAGCCATGGGTTTAAATGAAGGAATAAAGAATTCTGTTTCTTTCTAAAGATCGTAAAAGTAATAAGGATGGTTCGAGAAAGATCTAGAACCTAACCCATTTCTTCAAATCTGTTGTGGAACAGTTAAAGGGTTCAGGGTTTCAGGTAGAATCTAGTGTATAATGTCTTCTCCAACTAAGGAGCTAAAAAAAAATCAAGCTCCAGGATAAAAAGGGTGTATTTTATAAGAAGCATTGTTTAGACCCCCCCTCCCAAAAAAAAAACATAAGTTTAGAGTGAATAGATTATAGGATCTGTTTTGAAACTTGAAAAAAAAATTAATAAATAAAAAAAAAAAAATAAAAAAAATAAATAAAATAAATAAATAAAATAATGAGATCAAATCCAGCATCTTTTTTGAAAAACTTCCTTCTCATATACTATTTACACAGTTCTATATGATTTTTATCTCATAATGAAGCAATAATAGTTATTTGTGCAACAGTGCGCAAAGTGGCACTTTGCTGCACTCGAGAGAAATATTTACGCACGAGCCACAGGCGAGGGCGGAAAGGAATCTCGAGTGCAGCAAAGACTCTTTAAGCTCGAGTTGCACATTACATTTTTTAATCTGTAAATAAAATATAAAATAATAGAGTGTTCATCAATATGTAAAAGGTTTTACAATATCAACTAAACCAGCTGTTCTGTTTCCTCCTTTTACTAATACAATAAAATAATTAATACTTTTAATAATTCCTCTTCTTTACCGCCCAAGGGTGGTAAAAAAGAAGAATTTTTCACCTTTACGCACGATTAGCGAGTTTGTTTACATTTAACAAAACTATTTTGCTGTTTGTTTAATAAAAGTAACTGTTTATATCGAGTTTTTTGTGAAAAATAATGAGTGATTTAAGTGATTATGAGGGGAATAATACGCCTCCCGAAATAATTAATTCGGCACAAAATACAACTAATGAATTAATGTCATCTTTATCAAAAGAGAAATACGAACTTGTAAACAGGAAGTTTCTTTTTTTCTGTATTTATAATTTTAATCTAAAAATCGTAGATAAAGTACGGTACGCAAATCGTGCGAAAACGGCATTTTGCATTGCTTGTGTGGTTTTATCGGTCGCTCGGATGCAAACTCCATACTCGCATGCAAAATACTACTTTCCGCACTAGACGCGTAATGTACTATTATTTGCCTATTTATTTTTTGCCCATTTCTCTTCACATCCGCATAAACACAAATTTATATACACCTATATCTTCAAAAGTATAGTTATCTTATTTTTATCAGTAAGATTAATTAATTAACGGAAATTAATTAATTAATTAATTAATTCATTTCTTAACAGTTTTAAGAAGTTGTGTCATATTGTGTACACACAGTTTGATGTATTTATAGAATATTTGTCTCTTCTATTGCAGCCATTCTTCATTTAAACAATTGAAGGATTGCTGACAGCAGTTAGTAAGCAAAACAGACTTCACTTTATACTACGTTTCTATTAGCTTGCTTTCTTGTTTGTTTGTTTGTCCAGTACAAATCTTGCAATCGGGTTTTAACTAACATCCCGAGTAGCTAGACATTTGAAACATTTAGAATAGCTCAGAATACGATGACAATGCATTATTTTAATACTTTTAGCCATCTTTCATCAGAATGTAATTCGTTTTCAGCAAATTTTGCTGTATGGAATGATTGTTCGGAAAAAATCCGCATTTGTTTTGACATAACCTATATTTACGACCTTAATTTTGACGAGTTTCAAATTTATGATTTTTTTATTTAGTCAACAGAAAATTTAAAAACATAGTATATAAAAAGTTCTTTTTATCTTGTAATTATTCTGTTTAATATAACTTAAGACTGTTGTTTGAATGAAAGTTTTATTCAAAGTTATCAAGGATAGATAATAATTGATAACTAATATTTAGATTTCAAAGAGTCATCAAAATTTACGTGTTTTAGTGGTAAAACTGAAGAATATGAGGCGGTTTATAGAAAATATCGCTGTGACCTCACTCCACATTTTTTTTTTTTTTTTTTTTTTTTTTTTTTTTTTTTTTTTTTTTTTTTTTTTTTTTTTTTTTGACAAATGAATATCAAATCTCCTATAAACAAATCATGCATAATCTAATTTCTCAAATGTTTAAATTATACAAATGTACTGTTTGACAAAAAAATATAATCTTTCAAGTGTACAAATTAAGCAAAGTTGTGCAGTCAAGCGATTCTCGACCGTATCATCTCTTACAGTTCAGCCGTTTCAGCTAAAAATTGTACACTCAAAAGTTGTGCATATGATAACATTTTGATAAGGACTTCAATCGTTACTGACAGATATTTGGTACACGTAGTAAATTATTATTAGTTAAAAGATATTACCATTTGTAATTTTGTCAAATTTAACTTCAATCATTGTAATGTTGCTTGTAGGTAGTACCGTGAAGTTTGAATATTTTAGGATTATTCCAAAATTAAGTAGGAGTTTTTTGGATGGTCTAAAAGATTATTAAGGTTTAGTTGACTACATTTTTATTTTACAAATTGTGTCTTTGACCAAACCAAACAGTTTTTGTTTTTATAAATAATGTAAAAATGTATAATGTGTGATAACTGTAAATAAATTATTGTTTTAGCATGATAATAGCCCAAGTGGGGCTGAAATATCGCATATATAGATATGAAAACTTAGTTTTAATTTGTACCTTCAAGACCTGAAGCAGACAGCAGACTTACTGAAATTTTTTTAAAGGGTAATTTTCTACTTCGTAAACTAATATTCTGTATACATGTGAGTGGGGACATTAACTCGTCATAATTGAGATTTTACATATTTAAAAAATTACAATTAAAAAAAAAATTATATTTTGAATAAATAAAATAGACATTTTAAGAGTCTATATTTTGAGATAAACAAAATCATTTTATTAAAAACATATTTTAATTTAGAAAATATTAATAATAGTAGTGCACCTACTCGTTCAGTTGTTAAAGACTGTGATAATTTGTTTGTATTTTGATGACACCAAAATATTTTCGATGCAAGATAGAGGAGAAAGGAACGATTATGGAAATGTAAGATGTAAGACACACCCACCATCGTCAATATAAAAAGTTGTTTAGAAAGAGGTTATAAATAGAACATTGTTGGTATTGGTTTTGGTTAATTGTAAGAGGAATAATTTTTAGTTTTTAGTTTGTTTGTTTACCTTTTGTATTTTCGTTTGTTTTGTTTTGTAGTGGGATGTCCTTGCTCTGTTCAGTTGAACCAGCGTGGTGGCACCGGGTGTGTAGGAGGAGGCCCGTTGGGAGCGCGATACCTTGTCTGAGAGGCTCGCCCCGACGTGGCAGCTATTTACGATTCGTCCCCACTCCAAACAGTCCCCCGTACCCTCGGTTCAAAGCCAGATATCGGGTATTGGACCCTGTTTCGGAGGGCTCGCCTTGCACGTACGGGTGGGGTATCAGCTGGCTAGACTATGACGACAAATGTCAAGCCCACTTTGTGTTAACTTGTTCAAATAACAGATGCGACAATACACCCGTTGTCTCTTGTCTTAAAAAAGAAGTATATGTAACGTTCCTATGGAAGGTCTCAGAGCTTGCAGAAATAGCTATTCTTAATTTAAATCCCTGTCATGTACTCGAGTTATCTTGGCTCAATTTCACAGCGATAAATGAACAAGTTTAATTCGTTTAATCCCAAGAGAGTAAAAGAATCTAATTCAGAGTGACATACCAACGTAATTCAACTCCAAACAAGAATGATTCCAAGTAAACAAAGATGATGATTAGTGTTGATCCCAGCACGGGCGCCGACTTTTAAAAATTATTGGGGGGGGGGGGCACGGAGGGGTAAGGAATACTCCCCACCCATGAAACGGGGGGCCCTCACCCGGGACATTTTGCAAAAATATGTTGCAAAAACTGCTATATTTGAGGCTATCTGGTGAGTTTTTATAGCAGACTCAAAGAAATTTCATGCCAATTTTCATGCACATAACATTTTCATAACAATTTCTATGCACTAAAATATTTTTGCCCATAATAGATAAAAATTATTACTTATCGTTTCAATTAAACGTTGTAGTGTAATCTAATAAATAATAACTAATGCAATAAAAATATAATAATAAAACACAAAAACGACTTTTTTTTATTTTTTAATTTGATTTTTTTTATAATAACACTAAGAAAATCTATTTTAATCTATATATATAAAATTTAGAGTGTTCATTTTTTTACCAATGCCCAAGACGAGTTCGTTGGACAACGTTATCTGTCCAAGTGTTCACGAGCAGCGCTCGCGTAAACGTGAACTTCAAATTTAAAATTGGAATTTGTGGTCGGGGAAAAAAATCTAACTTCATCTATTTAATGAGACAAACAATCCTCCATTGTACGAATAGTTATATTGGTTTAATACATTTTTTTTTTTTTTTATCAATTTTGGAGAATTAAAAGACCTCCAAATAGTAAAAGCTAAATATTATGTAGGGCTAGTAGAAAATATATCCATATGAGCGTTCCGTAATTTGCTGTTTTAATAAATTATAGGTTAATCAGTTGTCTCTTTTCTGGGTCACTCTAAAGCTTACTAATTTTTTATATTTTTACAATCCTATTTTTTGGAGGGGCTGAGCCCCCCTAGACTTATTATTGGGGGGGCTCGAGCCCCTTGGGCCCTTAGAAGTCGGCGCCGCTGGATCCCAGCGTGTAAACGTAGTAATTTGTGAGTGATAACTGAGCATGACTGTAAAGCCCCGTTTGCACGGTGATAGTTCTCTCACGATAGAACTATCATGTCAGTCAACGTCATAGAACTATCGTGGATGTATGCAGTCTACACGGTGAGAGTTAACAAACGTCAAAACTTGTCTTGCACTCAAAGTTACATCCTCATCCAACGTTTTTGAATTGGATATGGAAATAAAGCATTAAATATAAAGTAGAACCGCAATAAGAAGTGTCTCAAGGAGATTAGAGAAACAGTCTTGTTATCGAGGTGCATTTTTTGTTGAGGGTTGTGTTATCAAGGCTATTTTGGCTATCAGTCGTGTTGTCGAGGTTCGAGGGCTGAGTTTTCAAGTCTAAACTTGTTCAAGGTCGACCTATTCCTGTATAATGTCGCGTTATGGAGGTTGACTTCTCAAAACGACTTGTTATAAAGGTTCTGAGTTACGTTGTGAATTGGAAAAAAACTGTGTTATAGAGGTTGTTTGGATAATAATAGTCGCGTTATAGAGGTTAATCATTAGGTGTTATGGCAATCTCAAGGGGATTTGAAAATTGCGCACTTGTAATTGAGGTTGCCGTGTTATTAAGGGTCGTGTAAGTGAGGTTCTACTGTATTATAATGTTAAATTATAATACATATACAGCAAAAAAAAAATATTCATATTGTCGAAAACAACAAAATATGATATCAAATGTGAAACAAGCTATCATATTTGCTGCCTTTTAAATTTGTTATCAGGTGATATAAAAGTATAAACAAACAATAAGCCAATCAGCGTCTAGTATCTAGCGTTGTAGTTCTTAAATCTGCCGCGTGAGTACTCTGACTGCAGTGATAGATCACTCAACTATCTCGTCAGACGAGATAGTGTGATGGCAGATAGTTCTATCGCGACAAAATCTATCACGTAGTCTACACGGTGATGTGATAGTTACTATCATGACCGCAACTATCGCGTCAACTATCACTGTGTTACCTGTATAGGTAAATCATTCCAGAACATTCTCATAGTGGCTGACAGAAAGAGCCATTTTGGCAGCAAAAAATGTGGACGTCAACAATTTAAATTTCAAGATACAACAGTTTGCCAGGGGACTTGGTGTCATACAAATCTATCGATATAGTTTGCGATGCCAACGAAGCTATAAATTATCCAACAGAGTTTTTGAACTCATTAGATTTGCCAGGCATGCCATCGCACCATTTACAACTGAAGTTGGGATCTCCGGTTATTTTGCTTCGTAATTTGAACCCACCATGGCTGTGCAATGGCTCGCGATTAGTCATTAAAAAATTAATGAAAAACATTGTCGAAGCCAGCATTTTGAATGGCAAGTTCCGAGGCGAAAATGTTGAAAATTTTGAAAATATGACCTCTCAAAACAGCACTTTTATGCATTTCTGAGGTAAAATTGAATATGAGGTGAATGTAAAAATATGTATTAGGCGGCTTTCACACTGCGTGCGAGACCGAGCGAGGCCGATTCCGCTATAGAAGTAAATGCATGTACTAGCATGGGGCTATTCACTTTAAACGCCGAGCGAGACCGGGCCAAGCAAGACTGAGCGAGACCGAGCCGACTCGGGCGTTTTTTTCGAGCATTTTTGTTAGCTAAGCGTTTTCGGCAGCCGAAAAGCGTTTTCGGTCGCCGAAAACGCTTAGCTAACAAAAACGCTCGAAAAAAACGCCCGAGTCGGCTCGGTCTCGCTCAGTCCCGCTCGGCCCGGTCTCGCTTAGCGTTTAATGTGAATATACCCATGCTAATACATGTATTTGCTTCTCAAGCGGAATCGGCATCGCTCGGTCTCGCACGCAGTGTGAAAGCCGCCTTAAAGAAAAAAAATACGGCGTTTTTTTTTTAATTACTCAATTGGGTCTGGGCCAATCTGGGGGGGGGGGACACAGTGGGCACGTGCCCCCCCCCCCCAGACTGGCCCAGACCCAATAGAGTAAACCCCCCCCCCTGGATACGCCACTGCACAGCGCTCCATTCCTCTTTCAGCCATAGACCATAGACCACATCCCCACACAGTTAATAAGTTAGTTATTCTTTATTTAACTACCAAAATATTCACTAGAAATAATTTATATGGCAAAACAACGTTTGCCGGGTCAGCTAGAATATTTTAGTATCATAGAATTCCTTATTCGGAGTCGGAGGGATGAAGCACAAACATGTCAAACTAAATAAGAAGTAATTCATAATTAAGCCTTTAATAGATGAATGATTCAAATACAGACATTTTCTCTTTTCCAACAATAAAACGAGAGAGGGTAAAAGAGCTAATGTATATTTCATACCTTTAGCTAGAAGCTGCTTAAAAAATGGATTTGTCCGCACGGGATAAATTTCCAATTAGTGTGATACGTCACAGTGAAAAATAAATAATAAAATAATAGTTATTTATGCACCTAGGGAGTAAAGTAAGCCATTATTCCCTGAGCGAAAAAGTTGGTTCTTGAGGCGAAGCCGAAGGAACCATGGTCCCTAAATCCCGAGGCGAAGCCGAGGGAATTAGACTCTTTAATGCCCGAGGCGCAGCCGAGGAAATAAATCTAATTAGCTCCCTCGGCTGTGCCTCGGGAGATCATTATCGCGAGGGGAATAATGGCACTTTACTCACGAGGTACATACAATATTTTATCTCCAGTAGGAAGGAAATACACATTTTCGTCCATTGCACAATTTTTATTTATTATTTTAATAAATAACAATAATTATTAGCACTTTTAATAGCAGATATAAGAGATTCAATATTTAAAACTAATAAGAAATGGAATTAAACTCAAATAGAAGGTTATTTAGATGCAGGTTATAAACAAAGATAAACATGATCAAAAAAAGCAGTGTCGCCAACCTGATTTCAACAACTTCATTAGATTTGCCATTCATTTTCTACTATTTTTAAAATAATTAAGTTGCAATCTTCACTTTTTTGCCCTACTTTACTTTTTCGCCCTACTTTTACTTTTTCTCCCTACTTTTTGAGTTCAGGGATGAAAAGACTTACTATAGTCCCTCTAAACTAATTCAAAATCATAACTTTTTCTCCCTACTGGAGATAAATAAATTATCAATATAACAACTAAGTATGTAGCGTTGTATTCAAAGCTTCAGCTTTTGAATCCTCTATTACCAGAATAACACAGAAAGGTTACAATTGAGACCGTTAGATGCAAATAAGATCTTATAATTATGATTAGTGCTCGCCGAAAAAAAGCTAAAAGGAATGATAATGTTCCAAGTCCTTCTAAAAGAACAATAACTAATAGTATATGGACAAACATTTTTAACCAAAACTTACTTCAATCGTTAACTTAGATAAACGAAATACAGTCTAAAAATGAATAAACAAATCGGTCCGAGACAACTCAGACAAACTTTTTCATATACGAGTTCATAATTACGTAGCCAAGTTTTTTTCCCATTTATTAGTTTTCGAGTTTTCGTAGGTACATTTAATTATAATTGAACATTTATTATAAAAATAACCTCCTCGGCAGGGAATCGACCCGGCCTCTCTCCGACAGTGTTTAAATCTATTTTCTCAGGAACTAAATTTTTCCCGGGAAAACGGCTTATATCGTTAGATTCGTATTTAAATTATTTATTTATTCGTAATTAAAGCCAAACGACTATAAAGTTCCTATGTGCTGCGATAATATCGCATGTACATATGCATATTGTTTTCAATATACCTAATATTAGGTATATAAATATTTAAGTTCTATCAATATACATATAGTATACATAATACATCTATGTATAAGGTATATAATACTCTATAGTAAATGGGGCTGTGGCAATAGTTTTAAACCAAAAACAATTTTAAAAGTATATATAGTATGTGACTATAAATAAATATGCATACTTATATATAGTGTTTTATGAGCCTTAATGGAGAACTATCTTAAAATATTATAATTACATGTTACATAATATGACTTTTGAAGTATAATTGAATAGGTTTTAATAATGACTTTGGTTGCAATCTTCATTTGATGATAGCAGAACGTTAAGTTATATTACTATATGAATTCTAACCTTTTTCCGATTAAAATAAGAAAAAATATCTTCCTCAAGGTTAGAGTTAGTCAAGGCCTTTAGTTCTTTTACTATATCTGCTGGTTAAATACATAACGGTAACAACGTTACAGTTAAATACATACATATTTTTGGATACTATATTCAAATAATGACTTCACAAATGTTATATGGTCCGTTAAGCATATTACTAATTTGCAAGGCTATTCGTACCGCCCTTGATTCAGTGATGGCCGAGCAGACGTGGTAAGTAGTTTAATTCACACGGCCACGCCGGCTCTCGATAGTTAGCTAAACAAAAGTGTTTATTACACAGCAAAATGGGGTATATTTTAATTCATAAAACTAATAAAAAATCGAAAATTAAAAAAGTACAAGCTACGCTTTAGAAGCTTTCATTTGAAACAACACTAAAAAGGGAGGGATTTTTTTTCGGGAAATTTTTGCATCATCCCATTATAAGGAATTTTCATGAAGTAGCCATTATAAGGTGGTTGGAGGGGGAGGGGTTTTTTTGGGGGTATATTTCAACTTAATATTCCAATAAATAATGCAAAATTCAAAAAAAGTATATAAATATTTGTAACCTACTCTTCAGGAGCTTTTATTTTTAAGAGCTTTCACATTTTTAAGAATTGCGCATGCGCATAGAAAATTTTATCCTTATCTGTATTTTTACTTTGTGTGAGTCACAAATTCGCGCATGTTTTTTAAATTTCAACATTTTACCCTGAACGGTTCGAGAGATATGATCCAAAGAGCGACGGACAGACAGACACATCACTCTCGGCATAAGGGTTTGAAGAAGAAACTTCGAAATCCTAATAAGAACATCTTTTCACTTAATAAATCTTGTGGTACTCGCTTTTGACCTATTATTATTATTTATCTATACAGGGTGGTCCAAAAGTCTCCCCCCCCCCCTCTTAACTTTTGAACGGTTTGAGATAAATTAATGAAACTTGGGGGATATCTATCATGCAAAGGGAAGTTTGTTTTCATGCAATCGCTCACTTGGGGCAACCCCCCCGATTTTTCCCAGGCCACCCAACTTCAAAATTTCAAATTGGAATGTATATTTTTGATATCATATTTGGATTCTACGGTGAAAAATAATGAACTATTACTTGAAACTATTTTTTCTATCTCCAATATTTTTCCCCCTACAGGAGGGCAAAGATAGCTAAATAACCCGAAATAGTAAACAAATAACACTTAGATCGTTATAAAATCTAAACGGTTAGAAATAAAGTAATGAAACTTGGATGATCTGTACGATGTAAGGGAAGCGTGCATTCATTTACTCGCGAACTAGGGGCAAAATGGTGTTTGCCCCTACTATGCGATTGCATGAAAACAAACTGCCCTTTACATGGTACGGATCCCCTAAGTTTCATTAATTTATCTCTAACCGTTTAGATTTTACAACGTATTATCATAGGGTTATTTTGCTATTGTGGAGGTACCTGAGGTGGCGCGTAGACTCGGAGGAGGATCGCTCTTATAACTTAGATTATTATACAAATAAGTTCGACAAAGAAACAAGAGAATAGTGTCACAATGCTAAACGAGTTATCAATATATTTTGGAATGTTCTTGACAGATATCAAAAAGTAAACAAACTTGTTAATTAAAATAATAATATTATAAGGTGACGTGTTACGTCATCCAAAGGATTCCCCCCTCCGGGGCCCTTCCTCGAATCGGACCTTGTTGTGGTTGGTTCGTTTAGGACAGGGAGGCTCGCCGACGTCGTCTACTTGTAGGTCGGCAGGTTTAAGCCTGTCGATAGAGACAGCCTTTTCCTTGCCGGACAAGACTATAACAAAAGTTTTCTTTCCCCGTTGCGTAACAGCATGTGGGCCTGTGTAAGGTTGCTGTAGTGGTTTTAGAACCTTATCGTCACGGAGGAAAACATGAGAACATGTCTGTAGGTCTTTGTAAACAAATACCTTGTTGTTCGAGTGCCTAGACGCTTGTGTTGGTCTCATGTTTTCCATCGCGTCACGGAGTTGGCGAACGTATTCGTTGGGAGGAATATCTGGGACTGTTTTGGTTATTAGGTCACCGGGTAGTCGGAGTACGCTACCGTACACCAATTCTGCCGAGCTAGACTGCAGGTCTTCTTTCAGTGCTGCTCGTATCCCAAGTAGGACTGTGGGAAGGGCTTCGAGCCAATTCTTGTTTTCGTGACATTTAATGGCGGCTTTGAGCTGTCTGTGAACGCTCTCTATCATCCCGTTAGCTTCGGGGTGATACGCGGTAGTCCTCGCTTTTTTGGTTCCCAAAAGCTTCGCCAGTGCGTGGAAAAGTTCGGACTCGAACTGTCTTCCCTGGTCGCTGATGATGGTGGTTGGGGTTCCAAATCGAGCAACCCAGTTCGCATAGAAAGCGTGCGCAACAGTTTCGGCTGTAATGTCTTGTATCGGAATTGCCTCTGGCCATCTAGTGTACCGGTCGATACAAGTCAGTAAGTATCGGAAGCCTTTACAAGATGGTAGGGGTCCGACAAGATCGATGTGGATTGTAGAGAATCGTTGTGACTCTTGCGGAAAGGTGGCTAGTGGTGATCTTGTATGCCGCTGAACCTTGGAACGTTGGCAAGCTTCACAAGACTTCGTCCACTCTGTGCAGTTTTTTCCTATGTTTGGCCATACAAATCTCTGTCTTACAAGTTTAGATGTTGTGCGCCGGCTAGGATGAGAGAGGTTGTGGATACTGTGGAACACTTGTTTTCTGTAGTGTTTGGGAATATATGGTCTTATATTGGTTCCATCATTTAAGCAGTACAGCGGTTTTTTGATGTTGGGGACCGCGGTTAGTTGCAGTTTGAGTGATGTATTCCCTTTAAGTATTTCCTTTAGTTCCTCATCTTCCTGTTCTTCTGCTATCTTATCGTAGTTGATAGGTGATGGTGTTAAAATGGCGTTAATTCTTGACAGAGCGTCAGCAACGATGTTGTGTTTTCCAGCGATATGATTTAAGTCTGTTGTGAACTGTCCAATGAAGTCGAGATATCTCAGTTGTCGGGGAGAGCATTTATCTGTTTTCTGTTGAAACGCGAACGATAGAGGTTTGTGGTCGGTATATACTGTGAAGTGTCGTCCTTCTAGCAAGTGCCGGAAATACTTCACTGCAGAGTAAACCGCTAATAGTTCCCTGTCGTAAGCGCTGTAGTGTCGTTGTGCGTCCGTTAGTTTAGTCGAGAAAAATCCTAGTGGTCGTGCGTCCTGTCCTTCAAGTTGGTGTAGAGCTGCACCAATAGCAACGTAGGAAGCGTCGGTCATGAGGAATAGTTGTCCGTCAGTTTTGGGAAATGCTAATGTAGTAGCTTCAGCGAGTGCACATTTGCATTTGATAAACGCCTCCTCGGTAGTAAATGACCATGGAATCTTGGTGTTATCATTTTTCTTCTTAGATCCTTTAGTTAGTTCTATTAGAGGTGCTTGAGTTTTTGATAAATTAGGAACGAAACGATGGTAAAAGTTCATTAACGCTAGGAATCTTCGAAGTTGTTGTACAGTTTCAGGTCGGTTGAAGTCCTGAATTGCCTGGACTCGTTCGGGTAGTGGTTTAAGTCCTTCTTGGGAAAACTCATATCCTAAGAACTTAACCAATGGTTTACCGAAAACACATTTAGATGCGTTTAAAGAGATACCGTACTCATGGAGTCTCGTGAAAACTAGTCGAAGATGTTGTAGGTGTTCGTCTTCTGATGTTGAGGCGACGAGAACGTCGTCCAGGTAGACGAATATGAAGTCCAATCCTCTAAGAACAGTGTGGATAAATCGCATAAACGTTTGTGGTCAAACGTAATGCTGGTGCATTACGCAATCCAAATGGCATACGCATGAACTCAAATAATCCAAATGGAGTAATCACGGCCGTTTTAGGAATATCTGAAGGTTCCACAGGAATTTGATGATACGCCTTGGTTAGGTCGAGTGTGGAGAAGATGGTCTTATTCGCGGGTCCGTGAGCGATATCGTGAATATGCGGTAATGGATACCGGTCCGGAACAGTATGATTATTCAATAACCGATAGTCACCGCATGGACGCCAGTCTCCGTTCTTTTTTGGCACCATGTGTAACGGACTCGCCCAATTACTGTTGGATGGTCTACAGATGTTTTGTTGTATCATAGCGTCGAATTCCTTTTTCGCATCTCGAAGTTTTTCAGGTGAGAGGCGTCGAGCTTTACAGACGACTGGTGGTCCCACTGTCTGAATGTGGTGCGTGGTGGTGTGTGTAACCTCTTTTGTTAGAAGATCTTTCATAATTTTAGGAAATTCGGTCTTAAGCATGTTGTAATAGATGCTCTCTTCTTTAATCGCTCTGATAACAATTGGTTTACCATCTAAGACCGAGACCTTAGATGTTAAGCGTGTAAGTCCGTCAACGATTTGTCTGTTTTTTAGATCTACTACAATTCCGTAGTGCGAGAGAAAATCGGCACCCAGAATTGGTTCTGCTATGTCAGCGACTAGGAAATTCCACGTGTAATTTCTTCGTAAACCGAGGTTGACTGTTAAGCGAGTGTCCCCATAGGTTTTTATTCCGGAGCCGTTAGCAGCAAAGATTTGAAACGCGGGGTCCGCGGTGCGTTTTCGCACTCGGTTTGAGGGTATTACCGATAAATCCGCTCCTGTATCTACTAAATACCTCCAACCTGTCGTTCTGTCAGTGATACAAAGGCGGCTCGATGTTTGGCCTGTTTCGTCCATCGCCGCGAGGGACGGGCCTTCTAGTTTTTTGTATTATAAGAACATGGTTGTAAACACTTACGTGCGTCTTTTCCAAACTTAGAGTGGAAGTAACAGATTCCTGATGTTTGTTGGCTCAAGTCTTTTTTCCTTCCCTGGTTAGAGGCAGATCTTTTCCTTGAACAGCTGCGGCATCGATACGATTTATTTTGACCACGTTCCTGCTTAACCAGTGAAGCAAGCTCGTTCATTTGCTTAGTTAAAGCGAATATTTGCGATTGCAACGAGGTTTCATTGTTTGTAGGTAGTGGGTCTTGTGGTTGTTCCACTAACAAGACTTGATTACTAGTTGTTACCTCCATAATTTTGTCGGCAAGGAGAGATCGCTTGGTTAAATCGGCGTCGTCGCTGACCGAAAGCACAGTTTGGATTTGCGTGGGCATACGTTGCATCCACAAAGTGCGTAAAAAGTTATCGCTAACCTTTGTGCCAGCGAGTTCCCTCATTTGCCGTAGCAAGTGACTTGGTTTCTTATCTCCTAAGTCGACGTTATTGAGGAGCTGTCTGATTTGACGTTCTTCCGAGTCGGTGTACGCCTCAACGATTCTTTTTTTAAGCGCCTGATATGGCTGTTCCGAGGGTGGGGTGGCGACTATATCAGCTACATGTGCCATAACATCCATTTCGAGGGCGCCTACGACCGTATGGAATTTAGTTGTTTTCACCGTAATCCCTGCCGTGACGAATTGGGATTCTAGTTGTAAAAACCAGAGCTGCGGTCTTGTTTTCCAAAAGGGAGGGACTTTAACAGTAACTCTATTAAGTAAAACGTTCGAGTACTCACTTTTTTCAGAATTAGATTTCCGTTGAACTCCTTCGTTGTTGACTTCGGTTTCTGACGTTGACATCTTGAAGAAAATTTAGTAAATACTTTTTTCTTTTAAAGATGTGTTCTTAGTCGCGGGTCACCAGATGTGGAGGTACCTGAGGTGGCGCGTAGACTCGGAGGAGGATCGCTCTTATAACTTAGATTATTATACAAATAAGTTCGACAAAGACACAAGAGAATAGTGTCACAATGTTAAACGAGTTATCAATATATTTTGGAATGTTCTTGACAGATATCAAAAAGTAAACAAACTTGTTAATTAAAATAATAATATTATAAGGTGACGTGTTACGTCATCCAAACTATCTTTGCCCCCCTATAGGGGGCAAAATATTGGAAATAGAAAAAAAAAGTTTCAAGTAAAAGTTTACTATTTTTCACCGTAGAATCCAAATATGCTATTAAAAATATACACTCCAGTTTGAAATTTTGAAGTTGGGTGGTCTGGGGGCAAAGTTGGTCGTTGCCCCTAGTGGGCGATTGCATGAAAACAAACTTCCCTTTGCATGGTAGAGATCACCCAAGTTTCATAAATTTATCTCAAACCGTTAAAAAGTTAAGAGGGGGGGAGGGGGACTTTTGGACCACCCTGTATAATTTATGTATGCAATGTTATATATATATTATTGTCGTCCTAAAGTATGTCTAGACAACTGTCTCATACGCATGTTTTATTCAGGTTCCCGCGATTCTTCACCTTTGAGCGTAATTATCTAAAAAAAACTAACATATGTCACTTTCCCTTTTTTATATGGCTTCAATGGTATTTTATCCACTACATTTATAAAAAATTAAATCATAATCGTCGAAACAGTCTTTGATATGTGTGTATATTGCCTGTATAAATTTCTATTAGTAAATAGTTGAAATTAAATAATGACTACACCTCCCACACCAATAATTTGTTGACTATGTATTTATATATATGTATTTATATATATATATATATATATATATATATATATATATATATATATATATATATATATATATATATATATATATATATATACATAGAACCTTTTAATATGTCATTAGAATTTTTTGAGTATCAATTTGTATGTTATACAATATTCATTTGTTCTAATTTTCTATGAATCAAAACATTGTTTATTAATTGCTAATAACCGCATGAAAGTTATTTACACATATTTAAAATACAAATAAAATAGAGTGAATCCCATTTCACTTTCTTCGTTGTGGAAAGGCAGTAACTTCACTACCAGTGTTTCAACCCTGAAGTATTTAATTATAAAAAAAAAATAAAAAAAAAAATCAAGAACTTTTAATCATATGAATATATTTCAGTAAATATTTTGATAATTGTATTTCATTATCATGAAATTTGAAATGTTTAACAAGATATTTCAAGATTTCACAAGTGAAGATTCCGAGGAAGTGTTCGATTTACTTCACAAGGAATATTGGTACATGTTACAAATTGCCGGATTTTTTATAACAAAACCAATACAAATATGGTTACCAATCATAAATATTTTTCTCTTACTTTATCACTTAGTGCTTTTTTCTTTGTCGATTTATTACATTTATCCAGACATCTTTGTTATGAGTGATATGATACTGTACACTAATATGGGTGTAGCTGGTTTGGTAATTTTAATTAGTGTAATTATAAAAAGGAAAAGTTTTATAAGATGCATTAAGTTAACTCTTGTAGATGGATTCTTTGACTACGGGCCTACAATTAATTTAGACAGAAACAAATTTTTTGAACCTTTCTTAAAAGAAATCCACAGGTTTAAGGTAATTATGCTTTCGTTTCTTTAATAGAATCTAGGGTTGGGACATCGATGTCGATGTATCGAAAACATCGATGTATCGGACTTTAAAAAATCGATGTTTAACATCGATGTTGATCTTTCGATGTATCGGTCAACATCGATGTTTTCCTGAAACATCGAAAAGATCGATGTTATCGATCCATCGCAGCCTAACAACGAAAATGGGGGGCGAAAAAGGAGAGATTTTTTGAAAGTGGTGACCTTTTTTTTTTTTTTTTTTTTTGCTCTTCAGCTTAGAGGACCGATGTCGATGTATCGAAAACATCGATGTTTTCTTTCGATGTTGTGGCTAACATCGATGTTTGTTCTTTCGATGTCGATGTATCGAAAACATCGATGTTTGCCTATCGATGTCCCAACCCTAATAGAATCATATCATAAAGGTTTGTGCATATTTTTACCAATATCTTTTTATTTCCACACTATCGCCTCAAAAAGCTCTGTGTTACAACTTCATAACAACCGAAATCCTTAAGTACCTTAAGAAAGGTATAAATATTTAACTTTATCCACACTCACTTTCCAACCCAATAAAATTTCACCGCTAATATCATGATTTTCCTAAACCATCTAAGCCTCATTATTTTCCAACATCAATCTATAAGCCTTCTCATTTTCCATCATCCTCGACCTAAAAGCCTCCTTAGTTTCCATCATCCCCAACCTATAAGCCTCTTCACTTTCCATCATCCTGAACCTATAAGCGTTCTTACTTTCTATCATCCTCGGCCTATAAGCCTCTTCACTTTCACTCATCCTAAACCATCTAAGCCTCTTTACTTTCTATCATCCTGAACCTATAAGCGTTCTTAGTTTCTATCATCCTTAACCTATAAGCCTCTTCACTTTCACTCATCCTAAACCATCTAAGCCTCTTCACTTTCCATCATCCTGAACCTATAAGCGTTCTTACTTTCTATCATCCTCGGCCTATAAGCCTCTTCACTTTCACTCATCCTAAACCATCTAAGCCTCTTTACTTTCCAACATCCTGAACCTATAAGCGTTCTTAGTTTCTATCATCCTTAACCTATAAGCCTCTTCACTTTCACTCATCCTAAACCATCTAAGCCTCATTACTTTCCAACATCCTCAATCTATAAGCCTTCTCATTTTCCATCATCCTCGACCAAAAAGCCTCCTTAGTTTCCATCATCCCCAACCTATAAGCTTCTTCACTTTCACTCATCCTAAACCATCTAAGCCTCATTACTTTCTAACATCCTCAATCTATAAGCCTTCTCATTTTCCATCATCCTCGACCTAAAAGCCTCCTTAGTTTCCATCATCCCCAACCTATAAACCTCTTCACTTTCACTCATCCTAAACCATCTAAGCCTCTTCACTTTCCATCATCCTGAACCTATAAGCGTTCTTACTTTCTATCATCCTCGGCCTATAAGCCTCTTCACTTTCACTCATCCTAAACCATCTAAGCCTCTTTACTTTCCAACATCCTGAACCTATAAGCGTTCTTAGTTTCTATCATCCTTAACCTATAAGCCTCTTCACTTTCACTCATCCTAAACCATCTAAGCCTCACTACTTTCCAACATCCTCAATCTATAAGCCTTCTCATTTTCCATCATCCTCGACCAAAAAGCCTCCTTAGTTTCCATCATCCCCAACCTATAAGCTTCTTCACTTTCACTCATCCTAAACCATCTAAGCCTCATTACTTTCCAACATCCTCAATCTATAAGCCATCTCATTTTCCATCATCCTCAACCTAAAAGCCTCCTTAGTTTCCATCATCCCCAACCTATAAACCTCTTCACTTTCACTCATCCTAAACCATCTAAGCCTCATTACTTTCTAACATCCTCAATCTATAAGCCTTCTCATTTTCCATCATCCTCGACCTAAAAGCCTCCTTAGTTTCCATCATCCCCAACCTATAAACCTCTTCACTTTCACTCATCCTAAACCATCTAAGACCCTTTACTTTCCATCATCCTGAACCTATAAGCGTTCTTACTTTCTATCATCCTCAGCCTATAAGCCTCTTCACTTTCACTCATCCTAAACCATCTAAGCCTCTTTACTTTCCATCATCCTGAACCTATAAGCGTTCTTACTTTCTATCATCCTCAGCCTATAAGCCTCTTCACTTTCACTCATCCTAAACCATCTAAGACTCTTTATTTTCCATCATAATCAACCTATTTTGAAACAAAGAAGTATTAACAAATTATTATTGATTTGCAGGTGCTGTATCCAACTGTCGTTTTATCGTCAGCTATTCCTGTATTCTTTTCCGAACCGGTTTTCGATTTCTTCACTGGACATGAGAAGGAAGAAAGTCATGATCCCAATATAAACACTCGAGCAATTTTTACCATATGGTATCCTTTCCGGTAACTCACCTATAATCTATCTATATAATTAAAAAAGTTTTGTAAACAAACAAATGTGTCAAATTGTGTGAAGGTTCGTGGCAGCGGCCGCTTTTCGACTAACCTCTACTCACTTTGTGAAGTTGCTATGCTCTTCCCCCTAGTATTTATAAAATAACTTTTTCTTTATTTTTGTTTTCCTATTTGTTAGTTATGTTATAAATATGTTTATTTATTTCTATTTTCCAGGACAGACGAGGGATTACTCTTTATATTTGTAAATATTATGCAGTTATTAGTTGGTGGTACTATTTTATTTATTGATTTGCCGTGTTTTATGATGTTTCAACGAGTATCGACGTACGTCATCGGGGAACTTTCCCTGCTGAAGGAGACATTAAACGATCTGAATGGTCGTGCATCTCGACTTTACTTGTTGAAACACGGCAAGAAGCCCAGAAATATGACTGATCAAGATTATGAACAATGCTACTATGATTGCTTCAAACAAAACATTATTCATTTTCATAAAATTAATACGTAAGTATTCTCGTCTTGATTTTTTTTTTTTTATTAACAGTATATTGTTCATTAGCGTTCCTTTCATTATGATTCAGGAACAACATTAGGGTGTTAAAGATGTCAAATACCATCCCACTGATATCTGTAATGGCTGTAGTGATAAAATTTAAGTGTTATCCATTTATCAGAATTGTAAAATGTATTTTAATTTTTTTTATTTCATACATGGAGGAAGTCAAACGGTGGATTAAATTCACTTTTACAGCATCATAACCCTTTTTAGAATCCGTAGGTAAAACCAAGGACCCTTATATTTTCCTCCGTCCGTCCGTCTGTCGCCTGCTCTCACGGCTACACCATTTGTCCGATCTCTTTTAAAATTGGCACACATGTGTCTTTGTACCCACACATTTTAAAAATGTAGCGCCTTAATTTTTTTTTTTTTTTTTTTTTTTTTTTTTTTTTTTTTCAAAGAATTTAGGGGGAAACATTTCTTTTTTTTTGGAAACCGGGTGGTGTATCATATGAAAGGGTACGTCGAGCTGATTACAAAAGCATAGGTGGGCGAGCGTAGGTGAGTTTGAAGTTGGCATGAAAAGTGCCCCCCCCCCCCCCCTCTATCACATTTATGTAAAGCGCAAAAACTTCCTGAACATTCTTCGACCAAAAGTAAAGATAAAATTTCTTTTTTTTTTTTTGACAAAATAATTTTTTTTTTTTTTTTTTGTTTTAGTAATTATGCTCTTTTCAATGTATTTATATGTTTATAGTCGGGTTGACTCGCATAAATACATTATCAAAAGTTTGTTTATGTGTTTTGAGAATACTAGACTCATAGGATAGCTCAAAGTAGTTTTTTTTTTAGCATTTTAAAAATAACGCGCGCTAAGCATGATAGCTAGTTGAACTACTACCAATACTGAGCTAATAAGTTTGTTTCAGATTATTTAATGAAATGCAGGAAGTAAGCTCCTGGGCTGTGCTTGTGTTTTTCTTCATGAGTGCAATTCTTTGCTCAACAACTGCTATAGGGATTATTAATGTGAGTAATTTCACATTTCTTCATAAAAGTATTTTTGCGTAATTCATATATTATGTAGTCGTATAAATGAGTAAGCAATAGCATCACCTAATTGTGGTTCTTATAATTTCCACTGCAGGAAACAACTTAAGCATCGCGATTTTGACTCTAGGAAAAACAATCTCCTTTAAAGGCCAGGACACATATACGAGGCAGAGGCATGTCCAGAAAGTACTGTTGAGCTCTTGGGCGAGGGATTTTTTTTTTTTAATAGTTGGCAACACTGAGTGGTAGTGGGTTCTCTGAACACAACGGGCACCGACGACCTTCGTTAGTACCGAAACTCGTATCGTAGTGTCCGTTTCTGTGAAATGTGTCGATAAGAAATCCCGCCAAGTGCGAGGTCATAAGGTTCCTTGTTGCGGAAGGAAAAACCGAATACAAACGTGTTTAAGTGGCATCGTGAGTTTAATGAAGAAAGAACGAATATTCATGACGAGTAAAGGAGTGGACGACCTTTAATTTTGATCGATAAGTTAGTGCTAAACATCGAGGAAACTGTTCGTGAAGACCGCCAATTGACAGTGGATAACATTTCTGCGATGTTTACACAAATCTCAAGATATCCCTTGCACGTGACAACTAAAAGTTGTGCGCAAGATGGCTCCTAAAACAACTGACAGCGCAGCACATATTGAATCAGGTCGCTAGCGCTCGCGAGTTCCTTGAGCGATTTGAGTTGGAAGGTATATGATTTTCTGAGCTCCATTGTGAGTGGTGATGAAACATGGGTGGTGATGAAACATGAGTGGCTCATTACACCCCTGAGACAAAAAGACAGCCCTATGTCCGCACCGTATAACGGCGATGGGAGACCATACAATACATGTCCTTACTGTGCCCGCACCGTATGTCGGCCGACATTCATTACTTTAGAAATTATATCTCGGAGCGCGGTGTGAAGGCTAGATACTTTATAAAATTCCAGGCAACAAACATAATTTCAATACAAGTAAATGCATTGACAGTATTGTTTTAACATATTATTGATTTCTTTGACTCTTTTGATCGGTCTTCTTCGTTAATATCTTTTGAAGCACATACGTTTTTCTTTCAATGCTAGGGCTAGAATAGTATAGAATAATATACATAATATATACGTTCGAACTCAGAAGTTAAAATAAGACAGAACTAGAATTTAAAAAGAAAAATGTTGCACAATAAATACGCCACGATTGTTTCCCTTGAACGAAAATTAGAAAATAAATTTAACAGTGATTACACTAAAAATATATATTTAAAATAATATTATTTAATAATAAGAAATATATAATACACTTTATACACTTGAGCATTCGCACCGAATGAGCATGTGTACGCTGAGCCGAACGCGCATGAGCCGAACGGGAACGCATTCAGAGCGAATGCTCAAGTGTATCTCCGCCTTTACTAAAATGCCAAGATTAAACTTTTTAAAACAATGGTTTTAAAATGAAAAACAAAAGAATAAATAAATAAGAAAAGAACTGGAATGTTTCATTCAGTGTTTGAAGCGGCGCCGCAAAAGAAGGCAATAGACAAATCAGGATGGGCGACAATCCAAAGCAATAAATAAATAATATAATTAGATAAAGCAGTTATAGATTATAGAATATTTGGTAACTATATTTAGAACGTCTCTGCGTGGCTAATTAATTGAATTGTTTTTGTTCTATCCAGCCCGAGACCAGAATAGGAATTCAGGTAAAATCAGTAATTCTCTACATCTTGATACTCTTTACGTGTGGCTATCTCTGCTACAAAGGTGAATATATCAAATCTCTGGTAAGATACTTGTAAACCATAGTCTCTCTCTATTAATTGAAGCGAGCGTAGCGAGCGTTATACATTTAACAAAGCATTCACCTTTTCTATTTGTCTGTCAGCCTAGCGCTGTTGTATTTACTTCCCAAAATACTTCTGTAGCAGCTTTGTTGCCAGTGAGTGTTTACATTCTCCCTTACTTCCTTCCCAGTCTACCACGACCTCGGGTAATGGCAGCTTTGATGCTGCCAGTGAGTGTTTGCATTCTCCCCCACTTCCTTCCCAGTCTACCACGACCTCGAGTAATGGCAGCTTTGATGCTGCCAGTGAGTGTTTACATTCTCCCTCACTTCCTTCCCAGTCTACCAAGACCTCGAGTAATGGAGGACGTCGAAGAAGATTCAGCGACATGTTGCATTTTGTCCAGTTTCTATCGATACTTCATTCATTGTTGTAATTTTCGAAATAGTTAAGAAATGATTTAGCGTTAAAGTTTCAAATGTCGATATTTTGAAAATGGTGGCAGATATAAAAAGAAAATTTAGTGTATGATTGCAACAAATTTCAGCGCAATCGGAACATTTTTCGATATTCTACCAATGTTTGAAATATTCGCTAACTTAACGAAATGGGTTAAGGCATGAGTGTAAGCACTCCCTGGCACTCGCCATTTCAGGACTTAAAATTATTCTACTTTGAAATGTTTAAAAGAATAGTCTCTCCATGTAAAAATGTATTTAATCATTCATGCAGTTTCCAGCCACTATAAGGCCATCAACAGTTCCGAAAAGTGAAAAATTTTAATTAAAAAATTGAAAAGATGGGAGTATTATTTATATTTTTTTTTGTCTGACTACAGAGGTCAAATACACCCGCGGGAAGATGGGAGTGTAGTGAGTCATGCCAAACCAGCAAGCGGTATAAGACTAACGTGGAGAAATTATTCTTTAAACCATTTATGATGACTACTAACATTTCATATTTTATCCTATTCCACCTTGATATATTCCCTGAGATAAAAATTTTCAATATTTATTGCAATACGCTCGCTTCAATGATTATTTACTTTTAGTTAATTTTAGTTGCGAATTAGCATGATCTTCCTAGCGGCAAATGCAACTTGTTAATAATATGTGTTTACTTTTAAAAAGCAATCTGTGAAATTACTTCCAGGTGGATGTAATACGAACTGAAATCATTCAAGAGCATTCAGATGAAAATGAAAGTAGGATAATACGACCAACAGTGTCCCTGATAGCTCTTTGCTACCATTTGTTCTGGAGGTAAAGGGTTCGAATCCCGATTCCGACAATGGTTAGCTACTTAAGTGAAGTGACGTCTATTCGGTTGTGAATGGAAGTTATATGGTTTTTACAGCCGATAGAGTGTCACCTAACCCCGTGTCATCCATGTCACATACAGGGTGTTTCAAAACAGGTGGGGAAATGAAGCGTGTGATAGTCAGTACACATCGAGGGTCCGTAGGAGGGGTAATACTGAATTGAGCCAATTCTACTACCTGGCTTTAATCCAACTATTGAATTGAGCCAATGCCTGACAGGTATAAATTGTGTTGACCCAAAGAAATATTGAATTGAGCCAATGCCTGACAGGTATAAATTGTGTTGACCCGAAGTAATATTGAATTGAGCCAATGCCTGACAGGTATAAATTGTGTTGACCCAAAGAAATATTGAATTGAGCCAATGCCTGACAGGTATAAATTGTGTTGACCCGAAGTAATATTGAATTGAGCCAATGCCTGACAGGTATAAATTGTGTTGACCCAAAGAAATATTGAATTGAGCCAATGCCTGACAGGTATAAATTGTGTTGACCCGAAGTAATATTGAATTGAGCCAATGCCTGACAGGTATAAATTGTGTTGACCCAAAGAAATATTGAATTGAGCCAATGCCTGACAGGTATAAATTGTGTTGACCCGAAGTAATATTGAATTGAGCCAATGCCTGACAGGAATAAATTGTGTTGACCCAAAGAAATATTGAATTGAGCCAATGCCTGACAGGTATAAATTGTGTTGACCCGAAGTAATATTGAATTGAGCCAATGCCTGACAGGAATAAATTGTGTTGACCCAAAGAAATATTGAATTGAGCCAATGCCTGACAGTGTAACGTTTGTAAAATCATAATCATTAAATATAAATTAAATAATTAAATAATACGAATAATGATAATAATTATAATAATAACACTAATAATAATGATAATTAATAATGATAGTAATAATAATAATGATAGTAATAATAATAATAATAAGTATATAATAATAACAATATTAATAATAATAGTAATAATTATAATAATAAAAAAAAAATAGTTAATGAGTACTCTAAATTAATTTTATAAATGATATAATAACGAGTTTTATAAATGATTAAAATAATAGTATGCATGCATAATAAACGAAATAAATAAACACAATACCTCTTACCTTTTACCTTTCCTGTGAGTGTTTTTGTTATTCTTAGAATATAGGTTTATTATTTGTATAAGAACATTTTGTATGTAAACAAGAGATTAATTCTTGAGGATTATCTGTGAGAGATAAGAGAGACTCGGGAGGGAGACGATTGGGATTGCGGGAGTGACAACGATGAGTCAGTGGAGGCCTAGCCAGCTAGCGAGCCAGGAGACTGTCTGGAGACGAAAGCTACGTCGCGCTTAGCGGATCAACGACGAGCCTACGTATTCTGGTAGCGCCGGCTCTCCGACTCAACGGCACTGCTCCAACCCTAGCGTTCTGCAAGGTTGATCTCACTTCACCCACGGCTTGCAGACCAGCTAAGTTTTAGTATTGCGTAATTTATTATTTAAAGATTTAGCATTTCCTCTGCGCCCGTTTGAGGATTGATGGTGCGAAGGCACTTCTCATGGGTGAATTCTATTAAGTGCGGGGAATTTAAATTGAAGACTTCTGGGATTAGGAGAAGATTTATACTTCTAGTCGTCGGGAAATTCGAACTACGATATTCTGAGTCTCTCTTTTAGTTTAGAATGAACTATTGAATTTTCTTAATTTTATTTAGAACTTTATTATATTATTATTTAGATTTGGGTTCATAAGAACCGTTGGGTGAATTTATTATTTTAAAACCCTCATTTGGGAGTTTAGTTTTTTTTTACTGTCGGGCAATATCTTTTTTTATGTGAGTCTTGTATTTTTTTTTTATCTGATTCTTACTTATGCTTTAAATTGTTTGTAGGAAACTTTTGTGTTGATTTTACTTACTTTTATTCACGTTGAATAATTGTAAGGTTAATAGCGTAAATTATAAATATTTACAGTTCTTATGTATAAACTGCTTCATTATTTTTTTTTTTTTTGTTCACGCTCACTGACCAACTCCTTTATTCCTTTTTCAACCCACTCCCAACTGAACCTAGTCGGCAAACCCTTTTTTAGGTAACAACAGGTATAAATTGTGTTGACCCGAAGTAATATTGAATTGAGCCATTGCCTGACAGGTATAAATTGTGTTGACTCAAAGAAATATTGAATTGAGCCATTGCCTGACAGGTATAAATTGTGTTGACTCAAAGAAATATTGAATTGAGCCAATGCCTGACAGGAATAAATTGTGTTGACCCAAAGAAATATTGAATTGAGCCAATGCCTGACAGGTATAAATTGTGTTGACCCAAAGAAATATTGAATTGAGCCATTGCCTGACAGGTATAAATTGTGTTGACTCAAAGAAATATTGAATTGAGCCAATGCCTGACAGGAATAAATTGTGTTGACCCAAAGAAATATTGAATTGAGCCAATGCCTGACAGGTATAAATTGTGTTGACCCAAAGAAATATTGAATTGAGCCAACGCTTGTGTGGTATAAATTTTCCTTACCACAAAAACATTGAATTAAGCCATTGTTAAAATGAGGGAAAAATAAAACTATATAGAGAATATTAATAATTATTACTCTATATTAGTACAAGTAAAAAGAAATCAATACGAACAAAAAAAAAAAAAAAAAAAATCAGTTCCAGTGTTTTAGAGGCATAATATAGACCAAGTTTTTTGACGTAACCAAAATCAGCCAGTTTACCTTCTTCAATTCAATAGATTGCACCTTTTAATAACATTTTTTTTTGTGAAAGCTCTTTAAGAGTACAGTAATTTTTGTTATACATACTTTTGTCATATTTTCATTTAAGAGGGGGGTAAAATGGAAAAACTGGAGAAAAAAAATTATAAATGAACCGTAAATTTGTGCGGCAAAAATTCGAGACTACATTTTTCTTTGCGTGAATCGCCGTGCCCCAGGCGATTCACGCAAAGAAAAATACCCTTCATGATGCATGTCGTTTGAAAGCTCTTTAAGAGTACAGTAATTTTTGTTTTATACACTTGTGTCATATTTTTATTTAAGAGGTTAGAAACCCGTCTTTGTCGCGATATAACTCTATTTCGGTCCATCGTAGTTCGTAGAATAAGGAAGTCTATTTTATAATATTTGTTGCTATTTTCGGGATGACCATTTGTACCCAAAGTACTAAATGTTCACAAATGATTTCATAATCGTGTTTCTGACATCAAATAAAGCACGTATACCAAATATCCTTCATATCGGATCAAAAATAGTAATATTTTCAATTTTTTTCCATTTTACCTCCCTCTTAAATAAAAATATGACAAAAGTGTAAATAACAAAAATAACTAAACGCTTAAAGAGCTTTCCAACGACATGCATCATGAAGGGCATATACTTTTTTGACTTTTGTACCCCGTACTTCCACCTCCCGGATGTTTCCCGAAAAGTTGGAGTTTAGTTTTTCTCATGTTGATGGTGTTGTGCCAAAAGGGCCAATCTGAAACAATCCACAAGGGCCAATCAGCAACTAATATCACGTTTGTGTTTTTATTTATAATTAATAAAATAAATTTGGTTATTTTGACTTATTAATTAGGTATCCAAGTATATTTTAACTGAATAAAAATATAAATAAGGCATTCAAATATCAATTTTTCATGATAGCTTTTCAAGTTTTAGAATTCAAATACAAAATGCAGATTGACCCTTTTGGCGCAACACCATCGAATGTGTTCCAAGCGATCCACTCAAAGAAAAAAAAAAAAAAAAAAAAAAAAAAAAAAAAAAAAAAAATCAACCTCGAATTTTTTCCGCAGACAGCCTTTTATCACGACAAATTGACTGTACTAAAAGTTATATTGTTTTATTAAATAGACACAAACAAGTGAAACATAAATATTGCTGCTATCTAAACATTAAGGATTAACTAATTTCAAATTAGCTAAGTATGTGCATTGCACCCCTTGGATTTATTTTCAGTCAAATTTGATCCTGAATGTTGAAATGGGCGCAAAATATTTGTTTCACTTATGTTTGTATATCTCATAAAACCATTTAACTTAAAATGTTTATTTTTTTTTAAATTTAGACAAAACTGGACTTAAAAATACTCCATTTCGTAAGGTTTGTTTAGACCCGCAGAATATTTTGCACTTTAGCCATTTATAAATGTATAAGGCAAAACTATTTTTGCATCCGAGTTCACTGAAGGTAACGGAAGCTTTGTGATCATTCTGATCTGAAGAACGAAAATATTTTTTGTCCCGATTTCAAAAATTTCAAGACAGAAATTCGTTTCAGACATCAGGAAACATTTTTGGTTCCGTGTCTGTAGCTCAATTTTTGCAAACCAACATATCTTAAAATTTGGATGGTAGGTCATAATTGTTGGTAGGTCATTGTTGGTAGGTCATTGTTGGTGTTGGTCCCATATAAGTTTTAACCTTCTTCACCCATTTGTTTCTCTTTGACATGCGCACAAACATACATTTATTTACGCCTATAACTTCAAAAGTACTTATCTGATTTTTATGAAATTTGGATGGTTTGTCGAAAGTATACCAGAGATAGCTCTAGAGTAATTGCAACCGTCTGCGCTCTTTAACTTTTGCATAATTGATACTTAAATGCATGTAAAAAAAATTAAAACAATTTTGACATTTAAAAAACGGGTGAACAATTAGACCACTATGGCTTATAAAATCTTAATATCAATAAAGTACGTGATAATTACGAGGCTATGTGCTACACTAATTGGCAGTCTATACTCAGGGGACTCTTTAATTTAAAATCCCTCATGACAAATTATCGTTGAAACTAACTAAGAAAAATTTCAAACCCTAATTTTTGAGGGATCTTTTTTTGGCCTCCATATAATGTTTCCTTTGTTTTGCTGCAGAACAAAACTGCAGTTTCGAAAAGTTTCAAATTGTTGTGTTGGGTACCATCGGAGATCAGGTGCGTTACAGACAGACAGACAAGCCAGGAATGTTTAAGGGGCCCCATTACAGACAGACAGACAAGCCCAGGAATGTTTAAGGGGCCTCGTTACAGACAGACAAGCCCAGGAATGTTTAATGGGCCTTGTCACAGACAAGCCAAGGAATGTTTAAGGTGCCTCGTTACAGACAGACAGACAAGCACAGGAATGTATAAGGGTCCTCGGTACACACAGACAGACAAGCCCAGGAATGTATAAGGGACCTCGTTTTACCCTAAAAACAATAATAAATATTGACTGTGTCACTGTGGAGATTCTCAACACTTAATCCTACAATGAAAATTGTAATACTATTTGTTCTCATTGGTAATTCAACTTTCTTTCATAGAGTTCGGAAGTCAGAGATGCTATTTATGAAATCAGCTGGTACGACGCGTCGAAGAGGCTTAAGACGTCGCTTCTAATCATGCAAGTGACCACACTAACACCCCTCACCTTAACTGGACTAGGCTTAATTGCAGCCGATTATGACACTTTCTCTACGGTGAAATAACTAATGTCAATAATTACGTTAATTAATTTATCGCCCTCCACTTGTAAACATTCCTATCCTGAGCGGCCGGTAAAATTCCATTTTACAGCCCAGGGACCTGTAAAAATGCATGCTTTATCTTTACAGGGCCGCTAGTAGCTCCAGAAGCGGCCGCTTCCTGGCCGGGCCGCGGCGCGCAGGAAGAGCTAGTAGTTCTCAACGTCAGCTGTTCAATTAGTAACAATCAATATTATTTTTTGAACTGCGGTTTGTTTTGGTACTGATGTAACCTTAATATGGTCCCGTATGAATGTCATTGTACGTAATTGGATTTGCAGTAGCTACTGCGCATGCGCAAATGAACCACCAAACATCAATTTTTCAAGGTCTAACGAAGCTATATTGGTGGATAAGAAATAATGGTATTTATAAAAGCATAAAATCATTAACGAATGTTTTAGGATTCGAGGAAGCTATGTGGCTATATGATACAAAGCCACTAATATCTAGCAAGAGCCCCGCGGGGTGAAGGCTAGTAATATTATATTAATATGTAGGAGGGAACATAAAATCAACTATTTCTAGAATTTAAGTTTCACTTCTAATGCGTGAGAGCCTCACATATATTTTTTAAACCTCTGACTCTGACTAAATACGAAGTTCATCAAAAGGTTACGAAAACCATTATTTACTTATAGATTTTATTTAAAAATCTACGAATCTATTTAAAGGGGGTAACTATTACAGTTAATACATTACTTTGTTCCTTTCTATGCTTACAGATCATGAACACATCGTTTTCTTACTTGAATCTAATGCTTGCTGCGCAGGATTAATCTCACAGAAAATAAATTTAATACAAATACTTGGATTAGTCCGTATTAATCTCATCTCTCCGGTTATCGTCCTAAGTTTTTACTGTATTTTTTTTTTTTGTTATATATATATTTTGTGCTTTGTGATTGTAATTTTGATCATAAAATATCTTAAAGGTAAAGAAAGGGGGGAAAAATAAAGAAAATAAGCTTCTAAAAATAACAACATGAATTAAATTTAATATTAAATTTTTAAGTTTTTGGTAGTTTTCATACTATGGAAAGTTAAATTTTAATTTAAATCAAATTATAATTATTATTAACTACGGGAAACAGACAGTGAAAACTACACTTCAGCGCCGGGATCCCGGCGCGTAGTTAATAATAATTATAATTTGATTTAAATTTAATATTAATAAATTAATCCTATATTGAGTGTTTATTATAAATTATATAACATATTCAATAACTTGTTATGAAAATGGAATGTTTTTATTACTTAAATTAAAATTAAATGGTTTAAGTTTTCGACACTACAATTTATACTAACATTATAAAATAAATCAAAAATTATGAGATCGTGTTTTTATTAATTAGTTGATACTCCCTTGCAGATCAATGAAAGAGAGGTTTAATGGCTAAAAAGGTGTAATAAATAAAGAAAATCACTATTTCATTTGAGAAACTTTACGACCATTTAATAAGGTCATTTTCAAATTTATAAGTACACAAGAAAAAACTAAACTAAATATAGATCACAGTAACCCAGAATACATGGTTTATTAAAATCTCATAAAGACAATCACCCTTTACCACCCATCATCGATGGACGGAATTCCCCGGTGGGAAAATTAACAGCTATGATAAAACCAAGTCTAGATCATTTTAATAGTAACAACCCTCATGATATTAGGAATGCTGAAGAATTAAAGAAAAAAATTAAAGACGTTAATATAGAAGATGACTAATTATTATTATCCTTAGATGTTACTTCACTTTTCACCAGCATCCCTCTAGAACATTGGTTCCCAAAGTGGGGGGCGCGCCCCCCAAGGGAGGCGTAAAGACAAGTCAAGGGGGGCGTGGGGCCTTAAGAACAAGCTTTAGAAATAAAAAATGATTCTGCTGCTATGTACGATTTTGATAAAATGGACAAATCATGGTTTTGGGTTAAGTATTACGAAGTATACCCCATATATCACAGCAAGCAATGCGATTTTATTCTCCTTTTTCAAGCACATATATGTGCGAAAAAGCGTTTTCAGCACTTGTTGCAATAAAAACAAAGTATCACGGCAAACTTGATGTTGCCAATGATTTGTTGTGCACTTTTTAATAATCATCCAAGAAGAGGAAATCTTGTAAAAAAATTCAAGCTCATCCATCTCACTGATTTATTTTGTCTCTTACTTGTTTAGTTTAAATTGCAACTTGTAATGTTATAAAAAATTGTAATTAAAATAAATGTGTATGGTTATTCAATGTAATATTTGTTTATTTTTTTACCATATAAAATTGTGTAGGGGGGGGGGGGGGGGGGTGGGAAGTTTATTCTTGACAGTAGGGGGCATGGTAAAAAAAACTTTGGGAACCCCTGCTCTAGAAGATAATTATAAACTTATTATCATAATTGGGATGAAATTGAGCCATACACTAACATTAAAAGAAAAAAAAAATTTAGAAACACTTAAGTTTTGCTGCACTAATGGTTATTTTACCTGCTGGTACTGAAAAAGAGGGTTGCGTAATTGCAAATCCCGATCTTTCCACTGCCTAAATAAAAAAAAAATCGAATTTTTGCGCCATCACAATACTTTCTCTTTATATGAGAAAGTAAAAATAGGGTGGTTGGTTGATAAAATTTTAATTAATCAAAAATTTGAGGTTGGACTGTATTTAAAATACAATAAGGATATAAAGAAAAAATAAGAAATAATAGTTTTTCACAAGTATCATATAATAAACGAGAAATGATAAAATTGGTTTATATACAACTAGCTGAATACCCGTGCTTCGCTACGGGGAGTTTTATTTTCAATTTAATGGATTTATAAACTACCATCAAGAAACATTTAAATTATTTTACAAAGCGAGAATATCTAGATTCTATCCCTCCCCCTTATTTCTATACCCCCTCCCCTTTGATAAGATAATTTGCTAATATCCCAAATTAGTAATTCATTCCGACTAAATTTTAAAAAGGAAAAGCAGTGGTATTTTCCTTCTGCACCCCCCCCCTCCCTGTGTCATTTTACATCCCTTGGTTGAAATTGGAATTATCTTTTATTAATATACATGCTTACATCCAAAATAAGAGCTCTTTCTCAAGTATTAACTTCCTAACTTTAGGAGATCGGTCTGGGCTCAATTCCCCTTCTTTTCTTACTCTGTCCTTATGTTCCCCTTAGGGATAAAATTTTAGAAAATCTCTATTGGCAGTTATCAATATAATTTAGAAATTATTATACTACGTATACACTCGTAGATTTCATTTTAGAATTTTAAAGAAGTGGTCATGATTAAGTTAGTAAAGGTTTAGGCACGGTAAGGCGTGATTTATTAATTATTGCCTTAATATCTAAAAATAAATCTAAATATTTTTTGACAGTGATTAAAAAGTAATTTCTTTAACAGTTCTTCCTACAGAAATTTCCACAAAACATAAACTATGGTCAGTAGTTTCTTCTGCAATTTTGGTTAAATACATTTTTTTATGAAAAATGAAATAAGAATTTTGAAATCTATTTAGAAGCCCCGTTCTCAGCTCCATATAAAGCTATCAAATCGTTTTATATCCTTTATCACCCGCAGAATTAAGCTTAACATTGTACCCAAGAACCTCCAAAATCTATTCAGCCATTTGGACGTAATTGACGCACAGACAGACAGATATAAAATTTTCTAAACTTAAATTCGTTGTCAGGACTACTCATTCAGTGGAAATACCCCATATTCTCTCTCCACAGCTCGGGCCTCCATGTTCTCTAGTGGAGAGATAACCTTATGTAGAGCTATAATGTAAAATCAATAAAATAGATAAATTGATTTATGTATTAATTTGTTTTATTCAATAAAGGTATTTTTTTAAAAAAAAATAATAATAATAAAAATAAATAAATGAATAAATACAACATTTTAGCCCAATCGGATAAATGTACATAACAATAATTGTACAGCACTCTTAAAGAGCTTTTCAACGGTATGCATCGTGAAGGGTTTTCATTACTTTGACATTTGTACCCCGTACCCCTGTGTACCAAAATCAAAATTTCGAAAATGCATGAAGTCAGTGACCTTCCCCTTTTCCTCTTGCTTTGAAGGTCAAGTGTGCAAATTTTCATTGAAATCGGAATAAAACGGTAGATTTGAATAAAGAACACACACACACGCGCCTGTTCGCGCGCGCGCACACACACTTACGTTGACATTTCCTTTTTACCCCTCTCCTAAATGAAAATAATGACAAAAACGTACATTACAATTACTTTTCTCTTAAAGAGCCTTTCAACGATATGCATAATAAAGGGTGCCTATCAATTAATTTGACATTTGTACCCCGTACTCCTGTGTACCAACATTTTAACTTTATAATCTCATGTAAGCAGTACACTCATAGACACTCTTCATTTATATAAGATAAAAGACACTCTTCATTTATATAAGATGTAGTTATACACATTTTTCCATTTTACCCCCTCCTAAATGAAATTATGACAAAACTGTACATAACAACAATTACTGTACTTTTAAAGAGCTTTTCAACGATATGCATCATTAAAAGTATTCATTACTTTGACATTTGTACCCCGTACCCCTGGGTACAAAAATTAAAATTTCGCAAAATCCTTTCTTAGTGGATGCCTATGATATGAACCGAGTATATCCTCAAAATTTCAAGTCTATCGGTTAAGCAGATTTTGCTGTGCGTTGATTCTGTCAGTCAGTCAGTCAATCAGGACATTGCCACTTATATTATAGATGACAAGAATTAAGTAGTAAGGTAGGTGTAAAAGGGAAAGGTGGGAATTAGGTTAAAGGTACCTGAAGTAGAAAGGATACGTGGAAGATGTGTTGCTTGTGTTTTTCCAAGAATCTCTGCAGAGGGTCTCTCAAAGAAGATGTGTTGCTTGTGTGTTTCCAAGAATCTCTGCTGAGGGTCTCTCAAAGAAGATGTGTTGCTTGTGTGTTTCCAAGAATCTCTGCTGAGGGTCTCTAAAAGAATATGTGTTGCTTGTGTGTTTCCAAGAATCTCTGCTGAGGGTCTCTCAAAGAAGATGTGTTGCAGGTGTGTTTCCAAGCATCTCTGCTGAGGGTCTCTAAATGAATTTGTGTTGCTTGTGTGTTTCCAAGAATCTCTGCTGAGGGTCTCTCAAAGAAGATGTGTTGCTTGTGTGTTTCCAAGAATCTCTGCTGAGGGTTTCTAAAAGAATATGTGTTGCTTGTGTGTTTCCAAGAATCTCTGCTGAGGGTTTCTCAAAGAAGATGTGTTGCTTGTGTGTTTCCAAGAATCCCTGCTGAGGGTCCGGGAGACAGCAAATCAGCAGCAAGACCAGGATAACCGGCAGAAGTCTTGAAAGGAGTCAGATAGCTGATCACCCGGTAGGCAGATCAGTGTGGTGGTCAAACTATCACTGAACTTGATGGTCCGGTAGACCGATTCAATCAAAGTTTTTAAGTTAAGTTTAACTGTGTTCAGAGTGAACGTTGATGACAGACTGCAGTGGAAAGGAAGTGGAGGAAGGAGTAGGGAGCAAGGGAAGATGGAGGAGTCCAGGTGTCAACATAATTAAATCAAATAGTAGAAGTAATGATCTTCCTGGGACTCAGTGAAATATAAATTAGATTTACTCAAACATTTGCCATAACTTTAAAATAATCCTACTGCGGGGTTCCGCAAGCCTACGAATTTCCATTGGAAATTTGTAGTTCAATGTTGTGCAGTTTAAACTTCCTTCTTAACTACTACCATTATGTGTGTTATTTTAAGTTAAGATAATTTAAAATAATTGAAGCGAGCATAAGCGAGCTTCTTACATTCAACGAAATATGCATCTTGTCTGTCTGTCTGTCTGTCTGTCTGTCTGTCTGTGTGTAACGTTTACGTGTCCGACGATAACTTGAGTTAAATTTGACCGATTTAGTTGAAATTTGGTATACATGTTCCTTCTACAAATACTCAGGCTAAGTTCGTTGGACAGCGTGATCCGTCCAACAGTTCGCGCGCAACGCTCGCGTAAACGAGAGGTTCAAAAATTAAATTGGAATTTCAGGACGGGAAAAGATTCTATCACCATCTATTCGATGAGACGAACATTTTTTTTAAATAATATTTTTTAGTAAAACCAACAACGACACCGCTATGAATTAATAAAGATCGCTAAAACTATAAAACGGACCTAAAGGTTTAAAATAGATAAAACAACCTTTTCACCGATATCTTACGTTCTAACGTAACGATTTTAATAAAACTTCATATGCATCGTCTAAAGTACAATTGAAACATGTATGTAAAATTTTAACTTGATACAAGCAGTAGTATTTGAGTAATGAAGTGATACATTTATAATAATTGTTTAAAATCTACTGGGGGGTGGTTAAGATTCTTGTAGTGTATAGGTTTATCTAGGAAGGTGAGCTTTGCACCGAGTACGGTGTACCCCCACTCTACTCCACACTACCCTCTTCCACTTTTCTTCAACTATGACATTCATCATGATTTAATTTCAATATTCAGTATTTCATTGCAATACGCTCGCTTCAATGATAGAGCCACGCGATGCCTAGTTATTTTAGTTGGATTAAGGTTTTTAGAATATTGCTTAGTTAAACATAATCGTAGTAGTTTAAACTGCACAACATTGAACAACAAATTTCCAACGGAAATTCGCTCGGCTTGCGGAATCCTGCGGTAGGATTATTTTTAATCTTTGCTGATTCGTCAGGAGGGGTTAGTGACGTCATAAATATCCCATTTTTAATAGGGATCCTAATCTCAACGAGCTTGATTTTTCGGTGCAAGTTTCATTTTGATACGTCAATTCGTTCGAGAGTTATCAAGCTTACAAGAAATCCACAATAAATTATTATTATTACTATTATTATTACCTATCACTATTATTATTATTATTATTACTAAATTATTGTTCGAATTGCTATGGAAAATAATTTTTTGGATTCAGGACCCCAAAAAAATAAGAAGGGAAACCTCACTTGATTTTTTGTAATTTTATTTAATCTTTGCTGACTCTTCAGGGATCCTCATCTCAAGGAGCTTGATTTTTCGGTGCAAGTTTCATTTTGATACGTCAATTTGTTCGAGAGCTATCGTGCTTACAAGAAATCCGCTAGAAATACATATACCTATTAGCCTATATATATATAAAGTATATAAATAAAGTAATAAATCAGATGATATAAAATGAAGATTACTGAATTTTAAAACTGGATCGTTAATTATAAAAAATATCCTTTATTCGATAATCTAAAATTTAAAAGGTAATAATTGCGTCTTACTAACAATAAATTTATAAAGAATGATAAGTCGCAAATATTGTAAAACAAAAGAATAACCTATAAAAAAAAGTATACCTGTGAAAAGTAAAATTTTTAGTAGAAACTTAAATTAATGTATTTGTGTAGTAATGTATATGTATCTTCTAAGGGGGGGGGGGGGGAAGGGCTGCAGCCCACTCAGCCCCCCTGGATCCGCCCCAGCAGCAATATGGGGGGCACTTCTTTAGATGGTTATTCCCCTTATAAAAACAGAAGTGTGATATTCCTTTGTCCCAAAGTACATTGAACTAAACTTCCCTTTGTCTTTATATTTATTTAGTCAAAGTCATTTATATTCTAAAAAAAAATAGGGGAGTAACAATCTAAAAAAGTACTAAATGGGGGATTATTTTAACTCATAAAACTAATAAAGAATCCAAAATTTAAAAAAATACATATATATTCGTAAGCTACTCTTTAGATGCTTTCATTTGAAACTCCACTCAAAATTTTGGTGCACTGCGCATGTGCATCCATACAATTTGCAATTTATAAAAAAAATGAGAATTTTTGCGCATGCCCAAGTTAAATTTTAACCTTTTATGTATTTTTCCTTTGTGTAGTTCACAAAGTTACGCCATTGTTTTAAATTTCTACATTTTACTCTGAACGGTTTGAGAGATATGATCCAAAGAGCGACGGACAGGCAGACACATCACTCTCGCCATAAGGGTTTCAAGAAGGAACTTCCAAACTCAAAAAAGAATATCTTTCCACTTAATAAATGTTGTGGTGCTAGCTTTTGACCTATAGGTTATTATTATTATTTATCAATATAATTTATGTATGCAATGATAAATATATATTATCGTCGGCCTGAGGCATATCTAGACAAGTGTCTCACATGCATGTTTTATTAATGTTCCCACCATTATTTTCCTTTGAGCGTAATTATCTTAAAAACTACCCTTTTCCCGGGAAAGTGACTTCTATATAGATTCATTGGTATTTTATGCATCACTTATAAAAAATGTAATCAATATCGTGGAATCTGTTTTTAATATATATATATATATATATATATATAAATATGCCTGTATAGATTTCAATTATTAGTAAATACGGCAGAAAATAGTTGAAATTAGATAATGACCTTCACCTACCACACACAAATGATTTTTTGACTTTACATACATATGTGTGTGTATGAAACCTTTTAATAAGTCATTAGAATTTTTTGAGTATCCATTTTTATGTTATACAATATTCCTTTGTTCTAATTTCCTATGAATCAAAACATTTTTTATTAAATTGCTAATAACAGCATGGAAGTTATTTTTTATACATATTTAAGATGCAAATAAAATAGAATAAATCCCATTTTATTTTCTCTACAGTGGAAAGGCAGTATTTTCACTACCAGTGTTTCAACCCTGAAGTATTTAATTTAAAAAAAAACAAACCCAATTACATTTAATCATTTGAATACATTATAGTAAATATTTTAATAATAGTATTTCATTATCATGAAATTTGAAATGATTAGTAAGATATTTCAAGATTTTACAAGTGAAGATTCCGACGAAGTGTTTGATTTACTTCACAAGGAATATTGGTACATGTTACAAATTTCCGGATTTTTTATAACAAAACCAATACAAATATTGTTACCAATCATAAATATTTTTCTCCTAGTTTTTCACATAGTGCTTTTTTCTATGTCAATTTATTACGTTTATCCAGACATCTTTGTTATGAGTGATATGTTACTGTATTCTCTTATGGGTATAGCTGTTTTAATAGTTTTAATTAGTATAATTATAAAAAGGAAACATTTTATAAGGTGCATTAAGTTAACTCTTGTAGATGGATTCTATGACTACGGGCCTACAATTAATTTAGACAGAAACAAATTTTTTGAACCTTTCTTTAAACAAATCCACAGATTTAAGGTAATTATGCTTTTGTTACTGTAATAGAGCCATATTCATGAGTCATATCATAAAGGTTTAAGCATATTTCTACCAATATCTTTTCATTTTCACTCTATTGCCACAAAAAATTCTCGGTTACGACTTTATAACACCCGAAATCCTTAAGTACCAGAAAGGTATAAATATTTAACTTAGTCCATAAAAGTCACTCGGTTTCCAACCCAATAGAATTTCGCCGCTAATATCATGATCCTCAGCCTTCTCACTTTCCATCACCCTCGACCAACAATCCTCCTAAGTTTCCATCATCCTACACCTATAAGTCTCCTCACTTTCCATCATCCTCACCTATAAGCTTTATAACTTTCCATCATCCTAAACCTATAAGCTTTTTAACTTTCCATCATCCTGAACCTATAAGCTTTTTAACTTTCCATCATCCTGAGCCTATAAGCTTTTTAACTTTCCATCATCCTGAACCTATAAGCTTTTTAACTTTCCATCATCCTGAACCTATAAGCTTTTTAACTTTCCATCATCCTGGACCTATAAGCTTTTTAACTTTCCATCATCCTCAACCTATATGCTTTTTAACTTTCCATCATCCTCAACCTATAAGCTTTTTAACTTTCCATCATCCTGAACCTATAAGCCTTCTTACTTTCTATCATCCTCAATATATAAGCCACATCACTTTCCATCAACCTCGACCTAAAAGCCTCCTTAGTTTCCATCATCCTGAACCTATAACCCTCTTCACTTTCACTCATCCTAAACCATCTAAGCCTCTTCACTTTCCATCATTCTAAAGCTATAAGCCTCCTTAGTTTCCATCATCCTGAACCTATAAGCCTCTTCACTTTCACTCATCCTAAACCATCTAAGGCTCTTCACTTTCCATCATTCTAAAGCTATAAGCCTCCTTAGTTTCCATCATCCTGAACCTATAACCCTCTTCACTTTCACTCATCCTAAACCATCTAAGCCTCTTCAATTTCCATCATTCTATAGCTATAAGGCTCCTTAGTTTCCATCATCCTGAACCTATATAAGCCTCTTCACTTTCACACATCCTAAACCATCTAAGCCTCTTCACTTTCCATCATTCTTAAGCTATAAGCCTCCTTAGTTTCCATCATCCTGAACCTATATAAGCCTCTTCACTTTCCATCATTCTTAAGCTATAAGCCTCCTTAGTTTCCATCATCCTGAACCTATAAGCTTCTTCACTTTCACTCATCCAAATCTATCTAAGCCTCTTCATTTTCCATTATGCTCAACCTTTTAAATTTAAAACAACGAAGTATTAATATATTCTTATTATTGATTAATTTTCAGGTACTGTATCCAACAATCCTTTTAACGTCAGCTGTTCCTATATTCTTTTCCGTACCGGTTTTGGATTTCTTCACTGGACATGAGAAGGAAGGAAGTCAAAATCCCAATATAAATACTCGAGCCATTTTTACTATATGGTATCTTTTCCGGTAACTCACCTATAATATTTATAATAAAGCTTATCCTTTATTTTTCTTTCTATTTGTTGGTTATATTATAAATAAACTTATTTTTTTCTATTTTCCAGGACAGACGAGGGATTTCTCTTTATATTTGTAAATATTATGGAGTTATTAGTTGGTGGTTCTGTGTTATTTATTGATTTGCCGTGTTTTATGATGTTTCAACGTGTATCGACATACGTCATCGGAGAACTTTCCTTGCTGAAGGAGACATTACACGATCTGAATGGTCGTGCATCTCGACTTTACTTGTTGAAATACGGCAAGAAGCCCAGAAACATGACTGGTAGAGATTATGAACAATGCTACTATCATTGCTTCAAACAAAACATTATTCATTTTCATAAAGTTATGACGTAAGTATACACAAGTCTTCTACATTTTTTTCTATTAACAGTACATTGTTAAGAGGTACTGCAGTGGTGTACGGCCAGACCGAAATCAATTAAGGAATTAATTTGATAAAATCTATTTGGTTTTAAACGTATTTTTAGTACTGTAATGGAAGCATTCAGCAATGCTTGGATGTGATGTAGGACTGGCTAATGTTGATTTATTTATTAACACTCTAGAATCTAAGAACTTCATCTAAATCTAGAAAAAAATAAAACAATGATCGTATCCCATGGACATAAATCTGTCTTAGAGTCATTATGTCTTCAGCAGCATATTAGAAAGCAAAGAGAAATTGTTGGATGTTTAAATTTAGTTATATATAATGGCAGACGATGGAAAGCAAGATGTATTCTAAAATTTTCTATTCTATAGTTAGTTCTGGATGCCCACGAATTCTAGTGATGAACATCAGAACTAAGAACAAGTCCCTAGAGAAGATGTAATTTCCAGTCCTCAGCCATTTTTAGGGTTTTGTAAATAATTTTCGAACCCTTATGCCGTGGGTGATGTGTCCGTCTGCCAGTCGCTCTTAAGTTCATAGCGCCCGAACCGTTTAAGCTAAATAGCTTAAATTTGAAAAACGCGCAACTTTTTGACACACACACACACACACACACACACACACACACACACACACACACACACACACAAATATATATATATATATATATATATATATATATATATATATATATATATATATATATATATATAACAGCAATTTAATACCGTGTTTGCACACTGCAATAGGCTACACAATTTGTGAGAGACACCAAGGGATGTGCCAGCAAGCGTGGCACATAGGAACTGTTCCGACATCAGACATTACGTCATTAAGATGTTGGCTCGGCATTACGCCATGTCCTGCATCGTTTCGTCGCGTCCGACTCATCAGGGGCCCGACGATGCCCACTCAACTCTGGACCTATATCAGATCAAGAAGATCAGATATAGGGCTTATCAGAGACAAGCGGCCTCTCATACCGCCATACTTGCTTGGCTGGCAAAACACAACAGCAATTTAATACCGTGTTTACACACTGCAATAGGCTACACCATTTGTGAGAGACACCAAGGGATGTGCCAAGCAAGTATGGCGGTATGAGAGCACGCTCGTCTCTGATAAGTCCTATATCTGATCTCCTTGATCTGATATAGGTCCAGAGTTGAGTAGGCATCGTCGGGCCCCCGATGAGTCGGACGCGACGAAACGATGCAGGACATGGCGTAATGCCGAGTCAACATCTTAATGACGTAATGTCTGATGTCGGAACAGTTCCTATGTGCCACGCTTGCGTGGCACATCCCTTGGTGTCTCTCACAAATTGTATAAATATATATATAAATAATTTCTAAAATATCGATTAATGTAAAAGATATTTCTTTATGAATCGAACTTTGTGTTAATTCAACATTCAAGATTCGTTCGAACTGAAACGGTTCAAATTTATTTTTGTATTCGAGTTAATACATGCTTAATTATTAGGGCAAGCAAAATAGACTTTTACCTTCGGAATACAGGTGGAGTTCTGGAAACTGTTTTGGTGGCTCAAGTAGGGCTTTGATATGAATTATCTGGGTTTTATTTTGCCGTGCCATTTTTTTCTTTTTTGGGGTTTCAGAGAGTAAAAGTAGTTGACGTCAAATTTCTTACATAGTTTTTATTTAAAATTTTGTTCTCATCTTTTCTCTTTTTTAAACATTTAGATACGATTAAATAGATTTGGTGATCTTTAACACTTCTTAGCAGTGGCTCTGTTGACTGTTGGTTTTACTAAAAAAAAGCGTTTGTAAGAAATGTTGGTCTCAAAGAACAGATACATGAATTCTTTTCCCGTCCTAACATTCCAATTTTATATTTGAAGCTTACGTTTACGTGAGCGTTGGGCGGATAACGTTGTCCAATGAACTCGTCCTAGGCATTGGTAAAATGAACATGTGTACCAAATATCAACTAAATCGTTCAACTTTTATTCAAGTTATCGTCATCGGTGGATTTCGAGACGGTCGCTTTTATCGGATTCACTCCCGGGCTCTAGACGCTGTAACCAAGGAACTTCGTTCCAAAACAAATCCAACCATGTAAATGGGCGAACTGGGCTGGGCTCTAGATTTTGGGGGGCTAAAATTTTCAAAGACAACTTCTTTACAAGCAATAAATAAAAAAAATTGTTATGTATAATACTATGTCGCCCTACTTTAATAAATTTTCCACTCTTAAGGCGAATGTCAGAAATTAAATCTCAATATCAACTGACAACAGTAGTTTTATACAAGAACTCTATAATTTTTTCTCTGTGTCAACTTACAGATGGGAAATTTTAAAAGAGCATTTAGACAAAAACCATACACCTGTGGTAAAGTCTCTATAACATACCAGGTGGTCAACTAGATCAGATGCCCTGCTGTAGTCAGAGGGTGCGATCACTCATCCAACTTCTGACCACGCCGGAGCCCGATGCTGCTTAACTTCAATGATTGAAACCTGCTCTCGTATTGGAGCAGAAAGCTGTAGTAAAAGGATATAAGAAATTTCAAAATTCGTTATCTGAAGCACAAGCTCATGAAAAACAACTTCAAAGTTTTGAAATTGCGTTTCTACGTATTCTATGGAATGACATCCTAGAAAGATGATCCTAGAAGTGTAGTAACAACCTACGAACGCACAACATGCATCTTGCAGCGTCTACTAAACAGCTCCACACTTTAGAAGGATATGTTAACGAAAAGAGAGACGATTTTGAGAAGTATAAACAATCTACTACTGCTGTTTATGGATGTGAAACTCCTACTTATTCCAGGGTTAGGAAATGCAAAATATTTGCAGATGAAACCAGCGAGAATGAAGTGACACTTGATGGAAGATCAGCATTTAGAACCAGAGTTTTTCTTAAAATAATTGATTCATTAATATCAAACGAGTCTAAAAGAAGAAAAGCATAATATGCAATGTTGGCCGATCGCTTTGAAGTGTTGTCACTTCTTGTATCGAAGGAGTTTTCAAATGAAGTTATTGTGAAGGCTGCAGTGAAATTGCCAAACTGTTAACCAGAGGGCATCAGTACAGAATTTGGCAATGAGTGTTCTCATTTCAAGATGTACGTTGAACTGGAATTATGATCGAATAAGCCTTATATAAAAAACTAAAAAAGTATACTAATTTTGTTATTGTTAAATACATCTCTAAAGCTTATACCTTTAAATCTGGATTATTCATAATTTTCACCCTTTAACAAGTATACTACTTGGAAGTGTTCGAGTGCATGTGTTATGTGTGAGCCCTATTGTGTCTATGTCGGCATGCATAAAATACCAAGGGGGGGGGGGACGCCAAAGCTGAGAGCAGCCCAAGGCGCCATTCTCTTAAAATCTGGGCCTGGGGCCAACGCCCGAAGACATAGACCACGAAGCGTCCTTTGAACAAGCCCGTTGTATCAATTATATCAATCTAATACTGGATTGATACAATGCTACTAAACCCGCAACACATGAGTGAAGTGTTGGTCTGTAGACCTTGTCGGGTTGCGTTTGGTCCGTGAGGCTTGGTCGACAATGGTTTTCCAGACCGAAACCTGGTGGCGCTAAACTTTCGAACGGCTTCACATTTATATTAAGCAATGCTGTGGGTGGAACGTTGAGGGGTGCCCGGTCCGGTTATCGAACCCAGAGCAGTGGTCACTCGAGGCGGTCACTCATCCAACTTCTGACCACGCCCGATGCTGCTTAACTTCAATGATTGAAAGCCACCTGCTCTCGTACTGAGCTGCCAGGGCCCTTCGACAGACACTTGTCGTAGTTTTTGAAGAAATGTGTTCCAGAAGCTCCCCCCGTTTAAATCGGCCTTAATAGATGATATTTGTAGACGACTAGACACCACTCCACTTATGTAGCTACCTATTACCCATTTAAATCGCTATGCTCGGTGGAATTTTGGGCGTAATAATTGTTCTAACTATAACAAAATTGATTGTTTAACTCAAGTAGTCAACTACGGACTAATTTGATCACTTAGTGTGTAGGCGCTTCCGCGGGTAGACTCGTAATAAAACGGTGGAAGGGGATGAAGTCCGACGTTTCGCTTCCATTACTGGAAGCATCTTCAGGGATATGGTGCATCGTGATGTTTACTTGAAGCAATAGTATGTCAGTATGTCTTGTTTTTGCTTCAAGTAAACATCACGATGCTCTACACCCCTGAAGATGCTTCCAGTAGTGGAAGCGAAACGTCAGACTTCAACACCCCTTCGTGAAGTGGATTCCACCGGAAAACCAAGCTTTGTTTATTAATTTGATTACTGTTTTATTTATGTTACAGTGTCATTACTGATAATAATCGGAAATTAATCTCAAAATCTTTTTAAAAAGGGAAATTCTATTAGTACTTTTAGACTTCATCATTCAGTCTAACTACCCCCCCCCCCCCCTCCCCTCCCCCAGCTATTACATAGATAATTTTTATCTATATCTATCGTGATTGGGTTTCAATTTTCCTGCATTATTCAGGAGAAGTCCTCCAGTGATAATAAAAAATTTCATTACTCATCATTAATTTAATTAAATAAAAATAAATAAACATAATCATTGAAATAGCTACTAACCTGGATAAAAATGAAATTATATATAAAAATTATTACTAAGTTAAATAAATACTAAAGTTAATATAAAAATTAAATACTAAGTTTGTTTCAGATTATTTAATGAAATGCAGCAAGTATGCTCCTGGGCTGTTCTTGTGTTCTTTTTCATAAGTGCAATTCTTTGCTCAACAACTGCTATAGGGATTATTAATGTAAGTAATCACATATTTCATTGAATAAGTATTTTTGCGTAATTCATATGTAGTCGTATAAATGAGTAAGTAGTAGCATCACCTCATTGTGGTTCTTATCATTTCCACTGCAGGCAAATAACTTTAGTATCGTGATCTTAACGCTAGGAAAAACAAATATGTGCGAGACTCTCACGCATTAGAATTGAAACTTAAGTTCTAGAAACAGTTGATTTGATGTTCCTACATATTAATATAATATAAATATGTCATATGCATAATTAAGAGTTTAAATCGTTCCTAGAAGAAGCACGTAACTCAATTTTACTCCTATATCCAATCAAATTGCTCTACTTTTATACTATGTTTACGTTTACTGATATGAGCATTTACTGGTTCCAAGATAAAGAAAACACTAGAATTGTTATTACATAGATTTAATTAATAATGAAATAGCACAATAAACCTTATTTAAGAAATGCATATTATATAAATTATTTATTAGATATGCAACATACATATTTAAAAATAAAAGTTTACAATGCCGCCGCAGTCGGATAACTTATCAAAGAAAGATAATTTCAATTAATATAATATATGTTCATATAATTTTAGCGAATAATGTAAAAAAAAAAACAAATAAAAAATAAAAACATGAAAACAACATTTATACATATTATATTATTATAATGTATATAATATTACGCTTATATACCAATTCTTTATATTGAAAAATAATCTACGACCGGTTAGCGAGTTTTCCTGCTGAATCAGGTGTCAGAGGATCGAGACTCGTCCAAGTGAAAGATATTTTACAGATAAATCAACTGCCGATGTAAGCCGGCAGTTAATAAAAAATCCATCGCTTAGACGAGTTTCGAAACACAAACTTCGTTACATACAATTTCATGAATTTCACTTTATAATTCTTTCACTTGCAAGAGTCTCGAAACACAAACTTCGTTTCATTCAATTTCATAAATTTCTCTTTAAAAATCTTTCACTTGGACGAGTCTCGAAACACAAACTTCGTTACATACAATTTCATAAATTTCACTTTAAAAATCTTTCACTTGGACGAGTCTCGAAACACAAACTTCGTAACATTCAATTTCATAAATTTCACTTTAATAGTCTTTCACTTGGACGAGTCTTAAACACAAACTTCGTTTCATTCAATTTCATAAATTTCTCTTTAAAAATCTTTCACTTGGATGAGTCTCGAAACACAAACATCGTTACATACACTTTCATAAATTTCACTTTAAAAATCTTTCACTTGGGCGAGTCTCGAAACACAAACTTCGTAACATTCAATTTCATAAATTGCACTTTACAAATCTTTCACTTGGACGAGTCTCGAAACACAAACTTCGTTTCATTCAATTTCATAAATTTCTCTTTAAAAATCTTTCACTTGGACGAGTCTCGAAACACAAACTTCGTAACATTCAATTTCATAAATTTCACTTTAATAGTCTTTCACTTGGACGAGTCTTGAAACACAAACTTCGTTTCATTCAATTTCATAAATTTCTCTTTAAAAATCTTTCACTTGGATGAGTCTCGAAACACAAACTTCGTTACATACAATTTCATAAATTTCACTTTAAAAATCTTTCACTTGGGCGAGTCTCGAAACACAAACTTCGTAACATTCAATTTCATAAATTGCACTTTACAAATCTTTCACTTGGACGAGTCTCGAAACACAAACTTCGTTTCATTCAATTTCATAAATTTCTCTTTAAAAATCTTTCACTTGGACGAGTCTCGAAACACAAACTTCGTTACATACAATTTCATAAATTTCACTTTAATAATCTTTCACTTGGACGAGTCTCGAAAAACAAACTTCGTTACATTCAATTTCATAAATTTCTCTTTAAAAATCTTTCACTTGGACGAGTCTCGAAACACAAACTTCGTTTCATCCGAGCCAAATCATTCTCCTATAAAGGCCGGGACACATATATGTGCCACACTGTATGACGGCCGTATATCGGACGATAAAGGGAGGCCACAACCGTGCCCGCACCGTATTATTATTGTGCAAATATATAACAAAATTAGATAAAGCAGTTATAGATTATAGAATATTTGGTAACTTTATGTTATGTGTCTATTTCTATAATATTTCTGCGTCGATAATTAATTGAATATTTTTGTTCTATCCAGCCCCAGACCAGGATAGGAGTTCAGGTAAAATCAGTCATTCTCTACATATTGTTAATCTTTACGTGTGGTTATCTCTGCTACAAAGGTGAATATATCAAATCTCTGGTAAGATATTAGTAAAGCATAGTCTCATAGTATTTCTTAATTGAAGCGAGCGTAGCGAATTTTGTAACGGGTGGCGCAGCGCAGATTATCACATTTTAAATGGTTTCCATGTGCTTAATGGGGAAGTTTATTGGACATAAGTCAAATTTTCCATGGTGCAGTGGCTCCATCTTGTTGGAACCATATGTGGTCAGTATCCATTTCGTTATCCTTTGAATAGGGGATGAAAAAATCTGATTTCCTGACGAGATTTTAGAAATGTGATGCGCAACATCGCTTAGCACCTCTAAGAATGTGTAAAGCGACAAGGGCGTCATTTATCGGACATTATCTTCTACACTTGAAACTTTGACTTATGTCCAATAAACTTCCACATTGTTGCTAGTAAATTTGACTTATGTCCACTACTATAGTATTAAGCACATGGTAACCATTTAAAATGTGGTCATCCGCGCTGCACCACCCATTACATTAAACAGACATGGACCTTGTCTATTTGTCTGTCTGTCAGTAATACCTCGTTTAGATTCAGGCACTGCCACTTCTCCTCGCGCTGCTGTATTTACTTCCCAAAATACTTCTGTGGCAGCTTCGATGCTGCCATAGAAGTGAGTGTTTACATTCTCCCTTACTTCTTTCCCAGTCTACCACGACCTTGGGTAATGGCAGCTTTGATGCTGCCAGTGAGTGTTTACATTCTCCCTTACTTCCTTCCCAGTCTACCACGACCTTGGGTAATGGCAGCTTTGATGCTGCCAGTGAGTGTTTACATTCTCCCTTACTTCTTTCCCAGTCTACCACGACCTCGGGTAATGGCAGCTTTGATGCTGCCAGTGAGTGTTTACATTCTCCCTTACTTCCTTCCCAGTCTACCACGACCTTGGGTAATGGCAGCTTTGATGCTGCCAGTGAGTGTTTACATTCTCCCTTACTTCTTTCCCAGTCTACCACGACCTCGGGTAATGGCAGCTTTGATGCTGCCAGTGAGTGTTTACATTCTCCCTTACTTCCTTCCCAGTCTACCACGACCTCGGGTAACGGAGGACGTCGAAGAAGATTCAGCGACATGTTGCATTTTGACCTTTATGTTTAACAGTTTCTATCGATACTTCATTTGTTTTATTAATTGTCTCAATAGTTCAGAAATTATTTAGCGTTAAAGTTTCAAATGTCGATATTTTCAAAATGGTGGCTGATATCAAAAGGAAATTCAGTGTTCGATTACTACAAATTTCCGAGTGTAATCGGAACATTTTTTCGATATTTTACGAATTTTTGAAATATTTGCTAACTCAGCGAAATTGGTTAAGGCAGGTAATTAGAAGGGCAGAGTGTTATTCAAGAGCATTCTGAAGAAAGTGAGATGACAATGAAAGTAGGATAATACGTCCAACAGTGTCCCTGATAGCTCATTGCTACCATTTGTTCTGGAGGTAACGCGTTCGAATCCCGACTCCGGCAAAGGCCTCCTCTCTCTGTGCTAACCCAATATCACGATATAAATGGGCAGCCACTTAAGTGAAGTGGCATCTATTCGGTTGTGAATGTCAATTATGTGGTTTATAAGCCTAAAGAGCGTCACCCAACCCCGTGTCATCCATGATATATAGAGTGTTTCAAAACATGGGTCGGGAAATGAAGTGTGTGATTCCTTAGCTAGTTCTAAATTAACAGGTCAAGTTTATGCTAGTCAGCACACAGTGAGGGTCCGTAGGCAACACAGTATTGTTTAAGAAGTACCTATATTGATGGTGCTTTTTAAAATGTTAAAAAGCCTACTTCGAACTATCCTATGGGTCTGATATTTTCAAAACTCATAAACAAACTTCTGATAAAGTATTTTTTGCTAGTGAACTGGAATTAAAACATATAAATACATCGAAAAGAGCATTATGATAAAAACACGTATTTTGAAGTTTTCTCGAAATTTCCAAAAAGTGATATCTTTACTTTTGGTCGAAGAATTGATTTTTATAAATTTTTGATAAAAAAAAACATTTGTTGTTGAATCTGAAACCATGTTGCTACAAGCGACTTTTTGATACTCAAGTTATCGATGGATACGCAAACGTTACACACAGATAAACAGACGATAGAGTAGGTAAGTACTGTAATGTAAGAAGCTCGCTTAAATTATAATTCGTCCCACAAAAGCTATGCCCGCTTACTTTGATCTTAATGTTCAAAAAATATTCAAGATTCGAACGAGTAGGGAAAACGTCTCTTACATTATTTTTAATGAAATAAAAAATTAAAAAAATTAAAAAGAATTAGTCTCGAAAGTAAACATTTCATAATAAAACAATTGGGTAAAACGGTCCGTAGAATATTTAACAAAATAGACGAGTTTGTTAACCATACTACGTTTCCATGATGTTTAAATACGGATTGAATACAGTTTTTGGATCCAAAGTGTCCATGGAAACCTAGATTCAATACTGATTAAATACGTATAATACACTAAATTCTGGGATCGTATCTGGATCGAGTTGCATGGAAACACCTGAACTCGATTCAGACATGCGCAGAGCGCACCTAGCGTATTTTTGTATAAACTGTAGTCAAATCTGTCAAAATACGTAATAAAAAACATGGTTATAAAAGGTGAAGATTGCAAAATTATTTATAACTAATGAATTCTATACACTAGATGGACACACAAGTAATACGCAATTATGAGCTAATCTATTTAGACATCAAGATACAAAGTTAATTAAATAATAATGTTTGACATCATTGACATTTCTTGTCAAATCAATCAATATAAAAATCATATTGGATGTACTTTAACAATAACTTTTACCTTTTAAATCCCAAATAAGGATTAAATCTGTATTGAAACTCAAGGAAACGTAGTACCAGTATCATTGGCCCAGCCGTTACAGCAGTTTTTTTTTTGGGGGGGGGGGGGGGGGGTATGGGACGTATGAAAAATAATTCCTTAAACCCCGATTACTGTTTTTTGACAAGGAATTAATTGATTATTGTTTTTTGACAAAGAATAACTATGATTTTTAAATTTTTGCTGGTTAAAACAAATAGAGGGAAGGAAAAACTCAATTTTCAAAGACGCAGATATGCATTGGTGCAAAAAAATTAAAAAGCAACACTTTTTTTTATTCGGGGCTTTTAAACTCAAAGACACAGACCACTTAGGTGGGTCCATTGAGCAAACCCAGTTTAGGCACCGAAATCATCACACTCGTGTGACGATATGGTCGTTAACCATGACTCCCCTCCTGGTTGTAATACAACCAAGAGTGTCATCATCATTTTTTTCAGGCCGAAACCTGGTGGCGCCACTCTTTCGAGGAGCTTCCCATTTGTTTAAACAATGGTGGGTGGATATTGAGCTGGGGGCCCGGTCTGGGAATCGAAGCTGTGATCAGAATCATCTTCTGACCCTGCTCGAGGCTGCTTAACTTGCCTTATCGCAAGGCCAGCGCTCTAGCCTCCGAGCCACCCAAGCAAGCAAAACCTTTAAAATTATATAGTTTTATTAAATAGACAAACAAGTGAAACATAAATATTGCTGCCATCTAAACATTAAGCATTCACTAATTTCAAAGTAGCTAAGTATGTGCATTGCACCTCATGATTTTATTTTCAGTCAAATTTGATCCTAAATGTTGAAATGACAGCAAAATATTTGTTTCACTTATGTTTGTATATTTAATAAAACCATTTAACTTAAAAAGTTTATTTTTCTTAATTTAGACAAAACTGGACTTTAAAATACTTCATTTCGTAAGGTTTGTTTAGACCCCCAGTGCAGGAATAATTTGCACTTTAGCCATTTATAAATGTATAAGGAAAACTATTTTTACTCCCGAGTTCACCGAAGGTAACGGAGGCTAAGTAGTCGTTCTGAAGGACGAACAATTTTTATGTCTCAGATTTCAAAAATTCCAAGATAGATGTCCGTTTGAGACAAGCTAGGAAGCTATGTGTACTCAGGGCGCTCTTTAATTTAACATTGTGGCACATCACACATTTCCGTTGAAACAAAATTTATAAATAAATGTTGGCGATATCGCTGCGGATATTCTCAACTCTTAATCCTATTATGAACATTGCAATACTATTTGTTATTATTAACAATACAACTTTCTTTCATAGAGTTCTCAAATCAGAGAAGCCATTTATGAAACCACCTGGTACGACGCATCGAAGAGGCTTAAAACGTCACTTCTAATCATGCAAATAACCACACTAAAACCCCTCACCTTGACTGGACTAGGTTTGATTGCAGCTGATTATGACACTTTCTCTACGGTAACATAACTATGTCAATAATTACGTTAATTAATTTACGTAGTAGTGACTTGGCCAGGCGCACACAGGAGTCTTTTTGCCCACAGACAGTTTTGTAGCTACCTCAAAAGCTTATATAGTATATGGGAGTGCACCACACTGGGGACAAAGACAGGTGCAAGACTAAACAGTCCTTCAGCCTAGAGATGTTCCTACACATATCTGTCTACAGTCTGTCATGCACAAACCACAGCAATTTCCACGAGATCCGTTTCGCTGGGTACAAGATATGTAACTGTCTTGCCTCCAGTGTGCAAGGCTGTAGCAACACAAGTGTGACAAGGCAGACACAACCAAGACAGTTTGGAAACAGTCTGCAGACTGTTTTGTCTCCAGTGTGCAAGGCTGTAGCAACACAAGTGTGACAAGGCAGACACAACCAAGACAGTTTGGAAACAGTCTGCAGACTGTTTTGTCTCCAGTGTGCAAGGCTGTAGCAACACAAGTGTGACAAGGCAGACACAACCAAGACAGTTCAGAAACAGTCTGCAGACTGTTTTGTCACCAGTGTGCAAGGCTGTAGCAACACAAGTGTGACAAGGCAGACACAACCAAGACAGTTCAGAAACAGTCTGCAGACTGTTTTGTCACCAGTGTGCAAGGCTGTAGCAACACAAGGGTGACAAGGCAGACACAACCAAGACAGTTCAGAAACAGTCTGCCGACGGTTTTGTCACCAGTGTGCATGGCTGTAGCAACACAAGTGTGACAAGGCAGACACAACCAAGACAGTTCAGAAACAGTCTGCAGACTGTTTTGTCACCAGTGTGCAAGGCTGTAGCAACACAAGTGTGACAAGGCAGACACAACCAAGACAGTTCAGAAACAGTCTGCAGACTGTTTTGTCTCCAGTGTGCAAGGCTGTAGCAACACAAGTGTGACAAGGCAGACACAACCAAGACAGTTCAGAAACAGTCTGCAGACTGTTTTGTCTCCAGTGTGCAAGGCTGTAGCAACCCAAGTGTGACAAGGCAGACACAACCAAGACAGTTTGGAAACAGTCTGCAGACTGTTTTGTCTCCAGTGTGCAAGGCTGTAGCAACACAAGCCTTACCCTTTCTGTGTTCCTTTGTGTGTGTGTGTTTTTTCAATCTGGATTTTCTTCAATTCTCTAATGGTTGTAATAAATGAAGACTTCTTTTATAGATTTCTCATTCTTTTATAAAATATTACGTATTTATAGCCCCTTAGGACATTATAATAGTTCATAACGCGTCTAGTGCGGAAAGTAGCATGTTGCATGCGAGTGTGGAGTTTGCACCCGAGCAAAGCAAAATGCAGTTTTCGCACGAATTGCGTACTGTTCTTTATCTACGATTGTTGGATTTTAATAATAAATACAGAAGAAAAAAAATTAATAAACTTCCTGTATGTAAGTTCGTATTTCTCTTTTGATAAAGATGACATTAATTCATTAGTTGTATTTTGTGCCGAAATAATTATTTTGGGAGGAGTATTATTCTCCTCATTTTCGTCATAATCACTTAAATCAGTCATTGTTTTTCACTAAAAACTGGATATAAACAGTTACTTTAATTAAAAGAACAGCAAATTAGTTTTGTTAGGTGTAAACAAACTCGCTAATCGTGAGTAAAGGTGAAGAATTCTTCTATTTTTTACCACCCTAGGGCGGTAAAAAATAGAAATTCTTCAGAATTATGAGACGCGCATGCGCAATGAATACAAGTACTTAAAGAATCACTTTCTACGCATCTAAACAGAGATACAATGTTTATATTTCGTAACAATCGTAGATAAAGCTTATTACATAATCCTGAAGTAAATAAAGTTCAGCACTTATTTGACATTTATCTTATTTAATAGCAATGATTTACTGCAGAGACAACATTGTTACTTAATCGTATATATATATTTTCTTTGTCTTAATTTACTTTAAAATTTATATTCACATGTGAGTAGGCTCAGGGGCCGTGTCCAGGCATAGTTAAATGAACGCAATTTTCAAGTTCCTTAAGCTATGACTCACAAACTAATACATTTTTAACACATTTAGAGTTTTATTTAATATTTCGTTATCAGTCTTGCCTTATCTATATTGTTAATAGCTGTTACTTTTATGAATTTTGTATTTTCGATGACTATGCACGTTCAATTAAAGCTCACGCAAATCTAAATAAAAAGAACTTAACCATTACTTCCTTATAGATTTTATTCAAATGTATTTTATTTAAAAATGTACAAATCTATCTAAAGGGGGGTAACTATTACAATCAAAACATTATTTTGTTCTTTTTTATGCTTACAGATCATGCAGACATCGTTTTCTTACTTGAATTTACTGCTTGCTGCGCAGGATTAATCTCACAGAAAATAAATTTAATACAAATACTTAGATTAGTCCGTATTAATCTCATTTCTTCGTTTATCGTCTTTAGTTTTTACTGTATTTTAATATATTTTGTGCTTTGTGATTGTGATTGTGATCATAAAATATCTTTAAAGTAAAGAAAGGGGGAAAAATAAAGAAATTGAGCTTCTAAAAACAACTTCATGAATTAAATTAAGTATTATAAATTAATCCTATATTGAGTATTTATTATAAATTATATAACATATTCATTAACTTGTTATGAAAATGGAATTTTCTTATTAATAAAAATAAAATAAAAAGGTTTAAGTTTTCGACACTACACTCGCACTACACTTAATACTAATATTATTTAATAAATAAAAATTTATGAGATCGTGTTGTTAAAATAATTAAGATATATATAATATTCGAACACCGTGTTTCACTTATTTTCTTTCCGTGGATTTATTTATATTTTTAGTCACAGTTATTTATAAATTGACTATTATACTATGTATTATTTAATTTATGTATTCGGTACAAGTCAGCAATGCATAAGAGTATTGTGGGCTCCCAAGTGCATACCTCCCATCGCTTACCTACTTGTACACCAACATCGTTAGCTCCACCCAATACGCTTATGCATTGCTGGCTTGTACCGAATACATAAATTTAATTATAATTAATAATATAATAGTTAATTTAAATAAATAACTGTGACTAAAAAATAGAAAGGACCGAATATATGTGAAACACGGTGTTTGACAATTATATTATATCTTAATTATTTAAACAACACGAACGCATAAAGGCAATATTTATTTTATAATGTTAATATAAAGTGTAGTGTTGAAAGCTTAAACCATTTTATTTTATTTTATAAATAAGAAAATTCTATTTTCATAAATAGTTATTGAATATGTTATATAATTGAGCTAACCATGACCCGTCATCCAAATTTCTTTAAATGTCTTTAAAAGTAGTTTTTAGCAAGGGGGTTTTAGCAGACAACGGAAACAAAAATGTTTCTTGTAATCTAAAACAGATTTCTGTCTTGGAATTTTTTAAATCTGAGACATAAAAATTAAATTGTTTGTCCATCAGAATAATTACAAAGCTTCCGTTACTCTCGGTAAGCTCGGACGCCGAAGAAAATAAGTATTAGCTACTGGAGGAGGAGGAAGATGACGAGATATTTGAGTTATAATTTATAACTTGCTTTTGGGATGGCCAAATTTGTCGAATCTTCGAAGCCCTCTATGACCTTAATGTAATACTCTAATGCACGTGTTGTGCATTCATTTGGGTAACGAAGCTATTTTAATGCGATAATAAGGGCAGTATTCTATGAATCGTCGGCGGTAGCTTTGTCCGGGATTTAGTCGAAAAACAAGAAAACAAGCCTGCTTAGGGTACCAACCAGTAGGGACTGGTAAACCCCCTGTCCTAGCAGAAGCTTAGGACAGGGGGTTTACGTGCACCGTTAGACAGTGAATGTCTTCTAATCCTTAAAAGGTTTTGGTACCTAGATAACATATGTTTGAATAGAAAAATCATATAAAATATGCACCTTAGTGGAAATTTCTTTCAAAAAGTTGAATATGCAATAATATGCACTTATGCCGGAAATATGCAATTATATGCAATAATGGCCAAAATATGACAATATGAATTTTTTAAATTTGAATTTAAAGTGGCCTAGTGCCTTTCAAACATCATAATTCGTAAAGAAAATTAACTTGGGACAGTAAAAAAGGATATGCAAAATATGCAAAATCCGAACTTTATAACTTAACGAACTGAACTGAACTTTATAACTTATAAACCACTATAAATTCAAAATTCATTTAAAAACATTAAAATTCAGCAAAATAATTTAATGTTACACACAAAATAACTGACAGTAGAATAAGAAATAAAAATTAGCAAGCTTTTTAGCAAAAGGAAAATTAAAAGACACATTTACCTCGCACGGAGCTATAACTGAAAAGAACTGAGCTTGATACATCTATTTGATTAATAGATAACAATTCTTAACTTAAATTAAGGGAAGGGTAGAAAAGATAACAAGGGAGGTAAAATTAGGTAGGAAAAAGAAGTATGGGGGATTAAGAAAGAAAGATAAATAAATAAAGCAATAATTAATAAATAAATAAATAATAAAGCAAAGACAATCAATAGAGATAGAGATAAAAGTATGACATGTTAATAGTACAGTCAATCTGTCGTGATAAAAGGCTGTCTGCTGAAAAAATTTGAGGATGATATTTTTTTGCGTGGATCGCTTGGGACACATGAGAAAAGCTTAACTCCAACTTTTTGGGAACATCCGGACGGCGGAAGTACGGGATACGGGTACAAAAGTCAAAAAAGTATATACCCTTCACGATGCATGTCGTTGGAAGAGCACAGTATTATTAAATAATTGTGGTGCAGCTTGCGGGTGCTGGAAGGCGGGTCACCCATGCTCAGTTGCTTGCAAACACTGCGGTGGAGAAAATTGCAGCAACAGCAACGTACCTCTCGTAGATGCTGAAGAAGATTGCCTTGAGGATACTGATTTTGACTTTCCCTCCCAATTCGTAATTTTGCCTTCAACGTCAAGCAGCGAAAAAGACAAAAGTACCTTAGTGAGAAAAGCAGAATCAGCAGGAAATTCATCAGCAGACGATCAACAAACAAAAAAGAGGAAGTGGAGTCAGAGAAACACTTTATTGACAAAAAGTACAAAGTGGAGCTGTCCTTCATTAAAGGATTACTATTAACACACTTATAATAAAAACTTGAGATAAACGAAAAAAAGGATAAGTTTTCCCCATCCACCTTCCGGACGGTCCCACAAAATTAAATTTAAGCTGTTCTAATATGCCCCAAGCGATTCATATAAAAAAGTTCCCTTGAATTTTGACGCAGATAGTCTTTTACGGCGGCAGATTAACTATACTAAGTGTTACTCATAATTTTTAATTAAAATGCCCCCTCTTAAATGAAATATGATTATGAAGTGTACGAGTATATAACAAAAATTACTGTACTCTTAAAGATCTGTCCAGCGACATGCATCATGAAGGGTATATACTTTTTTGACTTTTGTACCCCGTACCCCGTACTTCCGCCGTCCAGATGTTCCCGAAAAGTTGGACTTCAGCTTTTCTCATGTGGCCTAGGCGATTTACGCAAAAAAAGAAGAAGTTTTGAATTTCTGCCGAACAAATATACAGTTCATTTAAAATTTTTTTTTCATTTTCCCCCCTCCTAAATTAAAATATGTTAAAAGTGTATAATATAACAGAAAACACTGTACTCTTAAAGAGCTTTCCTGCGACATGCATCATGAAGAATAAATACTATTTTGACTTGTGTACCCCGTACTTCCACCGTCCGGATGTTCCCGAAAAGTTGGAGTTAAGCTTTTCTTATGTGCTCCGAGCGGTTCACGCAAAAAAAATGTAGTCTCGAATTTCTACCGAACAAATATACTGTTCATTTGTAATTTGTTTTCCTTTTTTTCCATTTTACCCCCCTCTTAAATTAAAATATGACAAAAATGTATATAACTGAAAACACTGTACTCTTAATGAGCTTTTCAGCGACATGCATCATGAAGGGTATATAATTTTTTTGCTTTTGTACCCCGCACCCCATACGCCGCGCCGTCCGGATGTTCCACAAAAACTTGGAGTTAAGCTTTTCTCGTGTGCCCCAAGCGATTCACAACAGAAAATCAGCCTTGAATTTTGTCCGCACTAATTTACAGATTTACTGTACTATTTACTGTAAGTTTGGAATCTATGTTTCGTTATCTAGTACTGCTAAAACCGGATTAAATAGATAACTTAAACACTTGGATCTCCTACCATTCCAAATGAAGAAGGGAGAATTAGTTCGATATACTTACGCATATAATAATTAAAGGTATAGTTAGGGTTACCATACGTCCGGATTTGAACCATCTGTCCGGGTTTGCATCTGGATTTGAAAAAGTCCAGATTTTACTAAGATGAACGGAAAACGCAGCAAAAGCAGGGAAATTTCAGCTAAATGGGCTTCTCTACCAAAAGAAAAATTCCCAAAACTCATGAGAAATGGAAAGAAATATTTGAAGCATTTTCTAAAAGCAACGTCTCCTTTTTGAATATATTTAAAATAGTAGAATTGGCCATGTGTCTGCCTAGTACTTAGGCTTCCGCTGAACGTATTTTCTCAACAAATTCTATTATGACATGCTCAGAATTCAACAAAAAAAATCAAAAATGACTACAAGCCTTTTCTAAGTAAAAGAATTTCATCTGAAAAGTATGAAGCAACAACTAATGAAGAAACTATTCCTGGACCCAGCAGAGACTAAAAAAAGTTGAATATGATAATAATAAAAAAATATTAACAAATATTATATTAATAAATATATAACGCAATTATATATATGTAACTTGCACGCTCGTCTTTGATAAGCCCTATATCTGATCTTCTTGATCTGGTATAGGTCCAGAGTTGGGTGGGCATCGTCGGGCTCCTGATGAGTCGGTCACGACGAAACGATGCAGGACATGGCTTAATGCCGAGCCAACATCTTTTGACGAGTGAAGAGGATAGGTGGGAAGAGGACAATAATGTTATGAGGTACCAAATTGTGTTACCGGAAAGTAAAATCAACGAAGTACTCGAAACCCTCCACGCTGTCCCGGGAGGAGGACACATGGGAATTAAAAAGATGAAAAAGAATGTCTAAGAGCGTTTCTACTGGCTAGGATATGCGCAAGATGAAGAGAATTAGGTGAACGCTTGTCCGGGATGTGGGGCCGTCAAGGGACACAAGATTCGATCGCCAATGAAAGTAGTGAGAACTGGAGCCCCATTTCAAGGTATTGTGCTAGATATCCTTGGACCACTCCCATTGACCCCAAGAGGAAACAAATATATCTTAGTGATTGCGGATTATTTCACTAAGTGGGTTGAGCCTTCCCATTGAAAAACATAAAGGCTGTAACTGTCGCAGAGGTGTTGGTTGAAGAGTTCATATCACGATACGGGACCCCTTATGAAATCCACTCCGATCAGGGAACCCAGTTCGAATGTATACTTTTTAAAGAGCTAGTTAAGCGCCTGGCAGTGGACAAAACACGAACGATTCCATATCATCCCCAGTCGGACGGGATGGTTGAATGATGTAACCGCACGTTAGGCTCAATGCTACTGCATTACGTCAACGAAAAGCAGGACAACTGGGACAAAGAGCTCCAAATCATGATGGCCTATCGGTCCATCTTCGGGCGAGAAATAAATCTACCTTTGGACGTTATGTACGGACGTGCAGAAGCGGGCGATGAAACTTTACATCAGTATGTTCAAAGCAGGGCAAAGGGTATGGAAGATGCGCACCGTTTTATGCGAGAGGAGCAGGGTAAGAACCAAAACCGGCAAAAAGATTATTACAACCGCGGGACGAAAACTCGGGAATTTAATGTGGGTTATAAGGTGTGAGTATGGTTTCCTCATACAAGGCAAGGCAGAAGTGCTAAGTTCCACAACCCTTGGGCCTTACACAGTCCTCACTAAAATATCGGATGTGACATTCCGAGTTCAGGATTGCCGGAATCACAGACGAAGAATTGTCGTGCACATCAATCGCCTTAAACCATATCATGCGAGAGCTACTTCTTAATAAGGAGGAAAGAGTGTAGTGTATATTTTGTGACATTGATTGTTTGACATTAATTCATAGTGTTGACTTGAGTTAATAAAAGATTAGACTTTCTTACAGTTAGCCGGATTTCTTAATTATATATAATATACGTTCGCGACGCTACATTATAAACCCAAAAGAATATATTTTCACTTAATAAATGTTGTGGTTCTAGCTTTTGACCTATCAGTCATTATTATTTATCAATATAATTTATGTATGCAATGATAAATATATATTATGGTAGGCCTGAGACATCTGTCTCATATGCATGTTTTATTCAGGTTTCCGCCATTCCTCACCTTTTAGCGCAATTATCTTAAAAACTTCATTTTTCCTGGGAAAGTGACATATGAATTCATTAGTATTTTATGCGTATTTTATAAAACATTTAATCAAAATCGTCGTGTTTTTTATGCATATATATATATATATATATATATATATATATATATATATATATATATATATATATATTATAAATAAATAAGTCCCCCCCCTCTTAAAAAAACCCTAAAATAATAAGGCATAGAACCTAAGACAAAATAAATAAGGCCTTTATATTTGCCTTATAATAAATAAGTCATTTGAATTTTTTTGATTATCCATTCTTATGTTTTACAATATTCGTTTGTTCTAATTTCCTATGAATCAAAACATTTTTTATTAAATTGCTAATAACAGCATGAAAGTTCGTTATACATATTAAAGATGCAAATAAAATAGAATGAATCCCATTTCGTTTTCTCTTTTGTATAGAAAGACAGTAGCTTGATTACCAATGTTTCAACCCTGAAGTATTTAATTAAAAAAAAAAAACTTTTTAATCGTAAGAATTAATTATAGTAAATATTTTGATAATTGTATTTCATTATCATGAAAATTGAAATGTTTAATAAGATATTTCAAGATTTATTAAGTGAAGACTCGGACGAAGTGTTTGATTTACTTCACAAGGAATATTGGTACATGTTACAAATTTCCGGATTTTTTATAACAAAACCAATACAAATATTGTTCCCAATCATAAATATTTTTATTCTAGTTTCTCACATAGTGCTTTTTTCTATGTCGATTTATTACGTTTATCCAGACATCTTTGTTATGAGTGATATGTTACTGTATTCTCTTATGGGTGTAGTGTTTTTATTAGTTTTAATTAGTATAATGTTAAAAAGGAAACATTTTATAAGGTGCATTAAGTTAACTCTTGTAGATGGATTCTATGACTACGGGCCTACCATTAATATCGACAGGAACAAATTTTTTGAACCTTTCTTCAAACAAATCTACAGGTTTAAGGTAATTATCCTTTCGTTTTTCTACCCAAAATCTTTTCATTTCACACTATCACCACGAAAAGCTCTCTGTTCTGACTTTATAAGATCCGAAATTCTTAAGTACCTTTCTAAGAATGGTATTAATATTTAAAGTTAAAAACCCCTCAGTGTCCAATCCAATAGAATTTCGCCGCTAATATCATATATAATTCTCCTGAGCCATCTAAGCCTCTTCACTTTCCATCATTCTGTACCTATAAACCTCCTCACTTTCCATTATTTTCTTCCTAACAACCTCCTTACATTCCATCATCCTCTTCCTCTAAGCCTCCTCATTTTCCATCATCCTCTTCATATAAACCTCCTCACTTTCCATCATCCTCTTCCTATAAGCCTCCTCACTTTCCGTCATCCTCTTCCTATAAACCTCATTACTTTCCACCATCCTCTTCCTCTAAGCCTCCTCACTTTCCATCATCCTCTTCTTATAAATCTTCTTACTTTCCATCATCCTCTTCCTATAAGCCTCCTCACTTTCCATCATCCTCTTCCTATAAACCTCCTCACTTTCCATCATCCTCTTCCTATAAACCTCCTCACTTTCCATCATCCTCTTCCTATAAACCTCCTCACTTTCCATCATCCTCTTCCTCTAAGCCTCCTCACTTTCCATCATCCTCTTCCTATAAACCTCCTTACTTTCCATCATACTATTCCTATAAGCCTCCTCACTTTCCATCATCCTCTTCCTATAAACCTCCTCACTTTCCATCATCCTCTTCCTATAAACCTCCTTACTTTCCATCATCCTCTTCCTATAAACCTCCTCACTTTCCATCATCCTCTTCCTATAAACCTCCTCACTTTCCATCATCCTCTTCCTATAAACCTCCTCACTTTCCATCATCCTCTTCCTATAAACCTCCTCACTTTCCATCATCCTCTTCCTATAAACCTCCTTACTTTCCATCATACTATTCCTATAAGCCTTCTCACTTTCCGTCATACTCAACCTAAAAATCATCTCACTTTCCATCATCCTGAACCTATATGCCTCCTTACTTTTAATCATCCTAAACCATCTAAGCTTCTTCATTTTCCATCATCCTCAACCTATTAAATTTAAAACAAAGAAGTATTAATATATTTTTATTATTGATTAATTTGCAGGTACTGTATCCAACTATCCTTTTAACCTCATCTATTCCTGTATTCTTTTCTGTACCGGTTTTGGATTTCTTTACAGGACATGAGAAGGAAGAAAGTCATGATCCCAATATAAATTTTCGATCACTATTTCCCATATGGTATCCTTTCAGGTAACTCACCAATAATATTTATAAAATAGCTTCTTTTTTTTTTATTTTTTTTTATTTCTTAGTTATATTATAAATTTATTGAAATCTATTTTCCAGGACAGACGAAGGATTTCTCTTGATATTTGTTAATATTTTCGAGTTTTTAGCTGGAGGTTCTGTTTTATTTATTGATTTGCCGTGTTTTATGATGTTTCAACGTATATCGACGTACATAATCGGAGAACTTTCCTTGTTGAAGGAGACATTACACGATCTAAATGGTCGTGCATCTCGACTTTACTTGTTGAAACACGGCAAGAAGCCCAGAAACATGACTGATCATGATTATGAATTTATGAACAATGCTACTATGATTGCTTCAAACAAAACATTATTCATTTTCATAAAATTGATACGTAAGTATTCACGTCTAGTTAAGTGTTTTCTATTAAAAGTATATTGTTCTTTAGCCTTTCAATTTGTTTCAGGAACAAAATTTGGGGGTAAAAATTGTCAAATACCATTCCACTGATATCTATAATGGCTGTAGTGGTAAAATTTAGGTATTATCTGACCATTTAAGATAATCAATAAAACAACTACTAACCTGGATAAAAATTAAATTATATATAAAAATTATTACTAAGTTACACTAATACTAAAGTTGATATAAAAATTAAGACTAAGTTTGTTTCAGATTATTTAATGAAATGCAGCAAGTATGCTCCTGGGCTGTTCTTGTGTTCTTTTTCATAAGTGCAATTCTTTGCTCAACAACTGCCATAGGGATTATTAATGTAAGTAATTGCATATTTCTTTTAAGTATTTTTGTGTAATTCATATCATATGTAGTCGTATAAATGAGTAAGAAGTAGCATCACGTCATTGTGGTTCTTATCATTTCCACTGCAGGCAAATAACTTTAGCATCGTGATCTTGACTATAGGAAAAAAATGTGAAAGACTCTCACGCATTAGAATTGAAACTTAAGTTCTAGAAACAGGTGATTTTATGTTCCCTCCTACATATTAAAATAATATAATTATATAAATATGCCATATATATAATTAAGATTTAAATCGTTGCTAGAATAAGCACTTAACTCAATTTTACTCGTATATCAAATCAAATTGCTCCACTTATGAGGATTTCATTGAAATGAGGATTGGTTGGTTCCAAGATAATGAAAACACTAGAATTGTTATTACTTAGATTTAATTAATATTGAAATGGCACAATAAACCTTATTTAAGTAATGCATATTGCATAAATCATTTATTACATACGCAACATACATATTTATAAACAAGAGGTTACAATGCCGCCGCAGTCAGATAACTTCTCAAGATTTTCCCCTTGAACAAAAGGTAAAAAATAAACCGATAAACCTGTGAAAATGAATGAAAAATAATATTATTTAATAATAAGAAATGTATAATAAAGGCTTTATACAATTATTGAGCATTCGCACCGATTGAGCATGCGTCGCCCCATTTTGCTCAGATGTGGATAGGGCGAGCCGAATTGATGCGCATGCCTCAACCCGATCCGAGCGTTGTCGGCACATCTAAGTGAGCATGTGCTCGGTTCGTGCTAATTGTGGACGTGGATTAACAACTAGGGTCGACCCGAATAATATTAGCCGACTCCCTCCTCTCCGTTATGACATATTTCCTTATATTATGTAGGAACATTTTTTTTATTGATATTGTTTAACTGATTATTACCTTCCTAACTGTTGTGAACTCAGAGCAAGGAAGGGGTAGAGGGAACAATACTATAGAATCTGGGTCTCAAAAAGTGGTTCATTATTCTACACCCCTATACTAACACTTTCAAGTGGCAGTTTGGTGAAACAGTATCGATATCTCGATAAAAACAAAATTAATCTGATATCAGCTGATAAGGATTGATATTTTGATGGATTGATATCAGCTGACAGGGATTGATATTTTCTTACGACATTTAATATTTTTATTTTTATACAGTTTTTTTTTTATAAATATGTACTTTAATGTTTTTTGTTAACCTTATTAATTATCTAAAGGCAGTAACGTCGTTAATAAACGTTTAGCAGTTCCTAGATAACCAATAGCAATCTTCTTTGAGTGTGGAATCAAATAAAAGCTACTGATAAGGACTTTTGACAAACGTCTGTGGTGACGGGAGGACAAGGAATAGACCAATAATACAAGGACTAGTGATCACGTGATCACTTTAGTTCGGAATGAGCTCGCTTGGGGGGTTTAGTATAGAGGTGTAGCGTAATGAACCACTTTTCAAATCGCATTGTTCCCTCTACCCCTTCCTTGCTCTGAGAGGAAAACAAACAATAATTAAAATGTGTTAAATTCTTGTCGTATTATTAACATCCTGCCCCCTCTGAGAGCAAAGCCACTTTAGTTAATGGCCGGGTGTAAGTGCCACGGGAGGTTTCAATATCAACGACTCTAACCTGGCCATCTCGACCAGGGTGAACATCTTTTATTCGTCCTACAGGCCATGCTGATGGGGCTATTTCTTCTACACAAACAGCAAAGGCGCCGACTTGTGGCGGGGGTTGAGGAGCGAACCACTTACTTTGCTTAGTCAGGCATGGTAGGTATTCTTTAATCCATCGTGGCCAAATAGACTGAGTTAAGTTTTGGATTTTCTGTAGTTTTTGTTTTGAAAACTATAAGTGATTTAATATTTCTGAGATAGGGGCCAGGAGGAAGTCATTTGGAGTCAAAGGCTTAGGGTCCGCGGGGTTGACTGGAAAATATCGGTTAGAGGTCGGCTATTGATTGCGAATTCTACCCTGGCAAGGACATACGCAGCTCTTCATCTTTTGGGTACTGGGACTTAAGTACGGCTCCCATCGCGGTTTTTATGCTCCTAGTTAATCTCTCCCAACAGCCACCATGTGCGGTACCTTAGGAGGCTGGAACGTCCACTTTATCCCGTTTCCTACACTATGGAGAACTTTATGAATTTGATCTGTTCCGACAAAATTTGTACCATTATCGGAAAAAATTCCGCACAACTGCGGATTATTGCTCATGCAGCGCGTGGTCATAAGCCCCCTCCACTCAAGCCCAAGGAGAACGCATGCTCATTCAGGGCGAATGCTCAAGTGTATCAACGCCTTTAAAAAGACAACTTACTTTTTAAAATGAAAAACAAAAATAAGAAAAGGACTGGAAGCTATCATTCAGGGTTTGAAGCGGAACCGCAAAAGACATGGTCTTTATCGCGGCTAAAGAAGGTCATAGACCAATCAGGATGGGCGACAATCCAATGCAATTAATTTAACCCTTAGATGGGCAAGACAAGAAATAATTTAAAATTACACTTCTTTTTCATTGATATGACTAAAGAAACATTTAATTAAGCAAGAAATCAACTTTTCATTATTAATTTTTTCTAAATTCATATTAAATTTAGTTTGTATGTTATAACATACATTGACCTATTTCAGCTATTCAGGTATGTATGTTTCAACGTACATGGACCATTTCTCCTTGTGAAAGGAATGTATGATACGTCATACATTGCCCGATATGTGAAGACTTTATAAGTATGTTTTAACATATTAAAGTCGTTATATAATTGCAAAAACTAGAAAAAAATGTGTTTATTACTTTTGTTATATCGTTAATATGTTTAAGGAAAAAATAAAATACCAATTTTATACTTTAACAACGTTATATTAAAAAAAAGGATAATGCTATATACATACTTGACTAATTCACAGTCTTACACATTATATTAAACCGTCTTCAAATTATAATTTTAAATAAAGATAAAACTTGAAACATATTTTAATACAGAATAAGTAAACAAATATGAAAAAGGTATAAAAGAAAGAAAAATTAATAATAATAATAATACATATGGTAAAAAATTGAATGCAATACAAATGTATGAATGTAAAAACATGAGGTTTGAAAATAGTAAACACAGCTAAAATAATTATGTATAAAAATATAAATGTGGAGTAATTATCATTGATAAACGGCACTTCTGTAGGTTGTTACTCCCCTTTTAATAAAACAAAAAGGAGTACCAGTCTAAAGAAGGTGTACGAAATGTTCTTCTTTAGACCATTACTCCCCTTATAAAAACAGAAATGTGATATTCCTTTGTCCCAAAGTACATTGTACTAAACATCCCCTTGCACCTTAATAGTTAATTAGTCAAAGTCATTTATATTCCAAAAATACTTTGGGGAGTAACAATTAAAAGAAGTGCCTGATAAACTACAATACTTTTTAAAATAATTTGTTTCAAAATTTAAATAATCTTCATTCATGATAAACAAATTTTCTTCGTTGTCCGAGAATTCGATATCTGATTATATATTCGGTTTCGGGCATGCCAGGATTCTTACAGTTCTCCTGGAAAAGATACCTCGACCCTAAAAATATAATACCACAATTAATGGGTATATAATATAAAAGGAAATATGGTATTGGAATAATTTATATGTCTGTGTAATATTCACAATTGGACTAATGTTGACAATGGCAGAAGGTTAAGAAACTTTTGCTTCAGGCAAAACCACCTAAACAGACCAAGAATACCAAAAATTAATTAAATTTCCAATCTAATTTTATGTTTAAATAAATAATGTATTAATTTGCTAATAAATTATGCTAAAATGTCTCCATATGTAGCTAATTCATTAAAAGTAAACTTACATTTTTTTTGCAGTCACAATTTTCATTATTCGTACAGAGGGACATGATCTTGTTTTAAATCTTTTCGTATCCTAAAATCATGGAAAAATAAACAAATAATATTTTTTTCTAACATAAAATTGGTTTAATTATGTATGTTACATCATACATTGCCCTTTAAAAGGAAACTTTATGGGCATATTTAGTTTAGCAGAAATCAGGCAATGTATGTTAGAACATACATGAAGAAAAATAATCGTAGTAAATAAAATATATAAAAAATCAATAACAATTAACCATCACAATTATCAAAAATATATACTCTACAATATCCCCTAGCAAAAAACTTCAAAAATTAGCTTAGAATATGAAAATAAATTATTTACTTACGCTCATTGAGGTTTGAAATGTTTCCTTTGCAAAATAGCAGGTTCGCATGTGACAAGTTTTGAAAACATTTAAAAAAAGTTATCTCAGAATAGCCAATGCTATAAAATAAAAATACCTTTTTAAAGCTGAAAGTTCCCTAAATAAAGAAATTTCAACTCGCAGTGTGTTTAAGTATAGACAAGTTACAAAAAAAATCCCAAAATTATGTATGCCGTATCATACATTGCCCGTTTAAGGGTTAAAGCAATAAATAAATAATATAATTAGATAAAGCATTTACGGACTATGGAATATTTGGTAACTTTATGTTATATGTGTTTAGACTTCTAGAATGTCTCTGTGTGGATAATAATTTAATTTTTTTTTCTATCTAGCCCCAAACCAGGATAGGAGTTCAGGTAAAATCAGTCGTTTTCTACTCCTTGTTAACCATTACGTGTGGTTATCTCTGCTACAAAGGTGAATATATCAAATCTCTGGTAAGATATTAGTAAACCATAGTCTCTCTTTATTTATTAAAGCGAGCGTAGCGAGCTTTTTACATTTAACAAAGCATGCACCTTGTCTATTTGTTTATGTGTCAATAATGCCTCGTTTACATTCAGGCACTGCCACTGCTCCTCGCTGCTGTATTTACTTCTCAAAATACTTCTGTGGCAGCTTTAATGCTGCCAGTGAGTATATACAGGAACCTCAGAACGTGTAAATCACTCAAAATCGAATTTTCGCGCTATCACAATACTTTCTCTTTATATGAGAAAGTAAAAAGATTAATTAAACAATTGAAAAGATGGGAGAGTTGTGAGAATGCCAAACCAGGCATTGGTATAAGCCTTTTCTATCTATAGGAGAGAGTATTCATTCAACAATTCATGATAACGTGTCATGTTTTCCAAAGTCATATATATCTCTTTGAATAACTGGTCATTCTTTTCCATTCTGTGCGATCCCATGCACATCGGATCTAAATAGGTGTTTATATTTTCTGTAGCTTCTCCATCCCATTGCAATTCGTCTGCTTATTTCTTTTTCTTCACAGTTCCTATTTTTAGTGATCAAGCTATATACAGGGTGGAGCGCGGCAGACGTATGAATTTGAAGAGGGGATTGCTCCCATCCTATTAGTCCTAGACGTTTGAGAGTAGGTTCGTTTGAAAGAGGGGGATGGGAAGTTTATGTTCCACGTTTCAGCAGAACGGGGCCACAGCCCACACAGCAAGGGTTTGCGTAAACTTTTTGCAAAACAGATTTCCCGGGCGTCTCATCTCCTTTAGAGGCGATTTAAACTAGCCAGCAAGATCGCCTGATTTGGCTCCTTGTGATTTTTTTCTGTGGGGATACCTTAAATCCTTGGTGTACGTGTACAGCGATCGTCCCAGAACCCTGGAAGCCCTCCAGAACAACATTGCGAGCCAAAATTGCCAAAATTCCTGTGAAAATGTTCGAAAGAGTGCTCAAAAACTTAAAAAAAAGGCTTAATCAGTGTTTGGAATGTGAGGGAAACCACTTATCCGATACCTTGTTTAAATCTAGGTAAATTTAAATTTCCCATGTTATTTAATCAGGAAAAAATTTAAAAAAAAAAAATATTTTGTAACATTCTGTGTTTTATTACATTTCATACGTTCAAATTCATACATCTGCCGTGCTCCACCCTGTATATTCTTCCACATGCTCGATATTCCAGTTTTCTTCCTTTATTTTTTCATTTTTCACGTTAATGGCCATTATTTTTCTTTTGTTTCTATTTATTTCTAAACCAATCTTTCCAGCCTTTTTTTCAAGATCATCTATCATATCATTGTCGTTGCTTCTTCTAAGCTCATCGCTATTATTCCAAGGTCGTCTGCAAAATTTATTAGGTTTAGCCATTTTCCATAGGGTGTTTTTTTTTTACTTATTTACATCATACACAGTTCTGTAATAAGAACCATATGCATTTTGACTTGGTAATAATTATAATTAACTATGGTAATGTAATATTAATAATTCCACTAACTACCGGACTTTAGCTAGGTAAAATGTCTAGTTTGACTGGGCTATAGATCTAAAACAAATGATTTTCATTTAAAATTAAGCCAATCAAGCCCACTAGTCATATGGTATTGAACTCTGGGGATGCACCAAGCGTTCCAACTCCTACCGTATCCAATCCCTTCATTCCAAAATCCTTAGAAGAATAACTAAGGCTGTACACACGGGTCGTTGTGCAGTCGAGTCGCCTCCTCATTCCATGACTCAATTTCCCATCATCTTAATCCTTTAATCCAGAACCTAACATCACCATTCATGCCTGGTAACCCTCCTCGACGCCTAAAAAGACAGTAGCCTCGTGACTTATTAAACATCAATTAATAAAATGTAATATTCCTGTCTGTAATACTGTGAGTACTATCAATGGTCAGTTTCTCTCATCATGTGTAACAAGTCAATATCAAACTCATGTTTTCTTTATTGCTTATAATATGTAGTGTATGTAGTCGCAATATTCAAATAAATTAAAAAAAAAGACTGTGAATAGAGCTAATAGAATGATAATAAAATTAGTTGCTTAAATTAATTTACGCAAATTGTACTTTTGTCATGTAACATTTTTCCAGCAGTTTTACAAAATTCAACTATCAATTATACTAAAGTATGGAGTTATTAAACGGGATTTTCCCCCCTAATGTTCTATTGAAACATGCATGTAAAATTTCAACCGGATACATGCAGAAGCTTTGGGTACAGTACTGATACATTTTATAATAGTTTAAATGAAGTAGGCCGGGGCGTGAGGGTTGAAATAGTCCTGTTTCCTCACTACCCGGCTCTTTTTTACAATCATATCGGGCTCTGATGGAATTGACTGCGTAAATCAGAAGGGCCCGAACTATGTTGCGTGTTCAAAGGTAATTTACTCAAGGGGAGTGGTAGAGTATGGAAGTGTGATTGTGTCGGATCCCGGTGGGGCAGCTGATTAAGGCTGGACTGGACATCGAGCGGGCAATGCTCAGTATACGGCAGGTAGAAAGGAAAGGTATGAGAGGTGTTTAAGAGAGAAGACAAGAGTCAAGTTAAGAGGAGAGAAAAGAATGAGCTCTCAGCCCGGTGCATCGGTATTTATAGCCCAGGGGGAAGGGGGGTCTGCCACCTCACACTCCTGAAGGGAACGAAGTGCGCATGTCGGAGCGTCTCCGGAGTGGGGACGCTGGGCAGATAACCCAGTACCCTGGGCCAGGGAAATTCCAGTCGTAACGGCACACTCCTTCTACATCCTCGCGTATATTTTATAAAACCATGATTCAATACAATACAATATGATTTAAATATAAAATACAAAAAGAGGCTCAGGGTCAATTATGCACAAAAAGGTGGTGGTCGCCACAATCATCCTCTTTAACTATCAACTCATTATGAATGACTATTTCTTAATATTCAATATTTATTGTATTACGCTCGCTTCAATGAAAAAGCCATTCGATGCCTATTTTGTCATCCCACATTACACATTTCCGTTGAAACATTTCAACAACCCCTAGTTTACGAGTGATAATGTTTCCTTTGTTAAAGTTATTAGACGTAACAAAACTGCATTTTCGAAAAGTTTCAAATTGTCAGACAGACAGACAAGCGTAGGAATGTTTAGGGGGCCTCGTTGTACCCTAATAACAATAATAAATGTCGACGGTGTCGCTGTGGAGATTCTTAACACTTAATCCTACTATGAACATTGTAATACTATTTGTTCTTATTGGTAATACAACTTTCTTTCATAGAGTTCTGAAATCAGAGAAGCCATTTATGAAATCAGCTGGTACAATGCGTCGAAGAGGTTTAAGACGTCGCTTCTAATCATGCAAGTGACCACACTAAGACCCCTAACCTTAACTGGACTAGGCTTGATTGCAGCCGATTATGACACTTTCTCTACGGTAAAATATCTATTTCAATATTAATTTAAGTAGAGAGTTACCCTTTCTGTATATGTTTTCAATCTGAATTTTCTTCCATGCTCTAATTTGTACTCCAATTACTTAATTACTTAACACAACTCTAAATTTACTTTAAAATTTATAATTACATGTGAATAAGCTCAGAAGCCGTGTACAGGTGTAGTAAAAATGAACTCAACTTTGAATTTCCTTAAAGCATAATTCAAACCGTCATTGCATGGCTTTCACCCAATGGTTTGTTAAGTTATAGATATGAAATTTAAAGTTAAAGAATATAGTTTTCAAACTCAGCAAACACCATATCTATATCTATAGCAGAAGCTGAGCTATAAGTGTTCAGGAAAGTGCGGTTTTTTTGGCCCATCCTACAGTTAATTAAATTTAATAAGATGGTGTTTTAGCAGTTTATTTTTTCTACTACCCGTAGATAAAATATTGTGTGCAAGAAGGCAAACTTCTGCCTTCTTCCTTTCCCGTGTATTTATTGCTGTCGAGGTTTAGTTAAATTATCTGCCTCAGCAGTTAATTTTCATAGCCTGTGCGTATGTGTACATAGGCTAACTTAATCACTTAACAGTAAAGTTCAATTTTGCTGCCATGTTACATAAATAACTATTACGGTTTATTTAATCTTTACTTGCTTGTGGGGTACCTACATATTTTGCAATTACTAATCGGCCTATTTACCCTACTACTGTATATTGTTAATAGCTGTTACTTTTATGAATTTTGTATTTTCGATGACTATGCAAGTTCAATTAAAGCTCACGCAAATCTATATAAAAAGAACTTAACCATTACTTCCTTATAGATTTTATTCAAATGTATTTTATTTAAATATCTAAAGGGGGTAACTATTACAATCAAAACATTACTTTGTTCTTTTTTATGCTTACAGATCATGCAGACATCGTTTTCTTACTTGAATTTACTGCTTGCTGCACAGGATTAATCTCACAGAAAATAAATTTAATACAAAATACTTGGATTAGTCCGTATTAATCTCATCTCTTCGTTTATCTTGTTTAGTTTTTACTTTATTTTAATATATATTGTGCTTTGTGATTGTGATCATAAAATATCTTGAAGGTAAAGAAAGGGGGAAAAAAATAAAATAAAATAATTAAAAGAAGCTCTTGAAAATAATTCAATGAATTAAATTAAATATTGATCAATTAATCCTATATTTATGAGTTTATTATAAACTATATAACATATTCAATAACTTTTTGTGAAAATGGAATTTTCTTATTAATAAAATTATAATAAATTGGTTTAAGCTTTCGACACTACACTTTATATTAATATAATAAAACCTTTATGTGTTCGTGTTGTTAAAATAATTAAAATGTATATTATTTTCAAACACTCGTGTTTCAGTTATTTTCTTTCTGCGGATTTATTTTAATTTTTAGTCACAGTTATTTATTTAAATTGACTATTATTTGTATAATTTAATTTATTTATTCTATAAAAGTCAGCAATGCATAAGCGTATTGTGGGCTCCCAAGTGCATACCTACCCTCATCCCTTGCCCTGTTATTGCACCAACATCCTTAGTTCCACCTAACTACTTTACCGTAATCAATTATCGTTCAAACGAGCGCAGTGAGAAAAGTATGTTTGTAGGTTTGTCTAACGATAACTGGAGTAAAAGTGGATCAATTTCAACGAAATTAGGCACATAGATGCATCTCAGCATTTGTAAGAATTGTACAGTTTTTGGAAATTCCACACTAAATATTTTCAAGATGGCGCCTAATATGGCGGACGACAAAAATAAAAGTTTGTGTCAGCATAATGTGTTATACATCGTTTTAAAGGTCTTTAAAAGAAGAAAACGAATTATGTAACGAATTAAATTCCACAATTCATATTTTCAAGATGGTGGCCAATATGGCGGATGACTAAAATAAAAGTTTGAGTCAGCATAATGTGTTGTACAGCGTTTTAAAGGTCTTTAAAAGAAGGAAAAGAATATGTAACGAATTATATTCTACACTTCATATTTTCAAGATGGCAGCCAATAAGGCGGACGACTAAACAAAAGGTTTTTAGTCAGTATAACATGTAATACATCAATTTAAAGCTCTTTAGTCGCCCATAATGCGACTAAAGAAAAGGTTTTTGTTAGCACATGTTATACATGGTTTACAGGTATTTATATATATATATATATATATATATATATATATATATATATATATATATATATATATATATATATATATATACAGGGTGATTCCCGAAAAATGTTACAAACTTCGGGAGGTGATTCTACACCCCAAAAGCAACAAAAAATTCCAAATTTGACACTTAAACACGCCCAAAACACCACCGAATTTGTTGGCCAGGAAAATTGGTTTAGTGGAAGTAGTAGAAATTTAAACTTGAAACGTTGAAAAAATGAAAAAAATAGTGGTGTTCTAATAATAATGGAATTTTTAATTTTTTTTTGTCGCGTTGCTTGGGTTTATTCATTCTGGATCGGTGTTATTAATAGTGTTATAATGGTAGTGTTTAAATTAGAACCACTTCCACTAAACCAATTTCTCTGGCCAACGAAGTCGGTTGTGTTTCGGTGTCGAATTTGGAATCTCCATTTGACCATTTTTGGGACTTCAACGGACTCTAGGAGGGAATAACTATTTACGTTTACTTCAAAGTGAACTGCATGGACTCCTTGAGGACTTACCATTACAAGAAAGACAGCAATTGTTTATTTTTATTATGATAGGGCACGGGCACCACTTACTTTAGCACACTCTGCTAGTAGAGTGTAGGCACACTACTTTTAGTAGAGCGAATTTGAGAAAAATCATTCGCCATCTTTTTTGTAGTGGTAGTTGTAAATCCTCAAGGAGTCCAATTCGACACAAAAACACGCCCTTAACACCACCGGCTTCGTTGGCCAGAGAAATTGGTTTAGTGGAAGTGGTTCTAATTTAAACACTACCATTATAACACTATTAATAACACCGATCCAGAATGAATAAACCCAAGCAACGCGACAAAAAAAAATAAAAAATTCCATTAGTATTTGAAAACCACTATTTTTTTTTCATTTTTTCAACGTTTCAAGTTTAAATTTCTACCACTTCCACTAAACCAATTTTCCTGGCCAACAAATTCGGTGGTGTTTTGGGCGTGTTTAAGTGTCAAATTTGGAATCTCACGTTCAAACCGTTCGAAAGTTATCTCGGGAAATGCGTGTGGATTGCTGGTTTGTAACCCTCCTCTAGCTTCCCCGTTCTGCCTCTACCGCACGTTTTTTCGCATTCTAACTTGAATTTCTCTACCAATTTTTAACGGAATCACGAAATGGAGTATATCGTTGGAAAGCTTATTAAAAGGGGAAGTTTTGGTGAAATTTGCCAGGCTAAGGCTGAAGAATTGTTTTTGCTTCAAACACAAATAACATTTTCCGAATTTTAGAAACTTAATTTTTTTTTCCAATTTCGATTGTATTGAAATGATTAGAAATTTATTTAGAAACTTTTAAGGTTTGCATTCTTATTGGAAATTTAATGAGCTTTTCAATGGTTGTTTCAAATTTGCTATAGGACCAACAGTTTGGGAGATATGACCATTTTTATATAGAAAACTCGTGTTTTACAGAAAAATCAGAAAAACCGAAATAAGTCCCTTATACTTGAGAATCGGACAGGGGTCAAGAGGAAATTTTTTGTTGCTTTTGGGGTGTAGAATCACCTCCCGAAGTTTGTAACATTTATCGTGAAACACCCTGTATATATATATATATATATATATATATATATATATATATATATATATATATATATATATATATATATATTTATATAATATATATATATATATATATATATATATATATATATATATATATATATATATATATATATATATATATATATATATATATATATGTATATATATATATATATATATATATATATATATATATATATATATATATATATATATATATATATATATATATATATATATATATATATATATATATATATCGCCTGTTTATACCAGCGAGCGATTCGTTTCATTAAGTAAAGATTATGAAAAAAATACCTCTACAACAGGCGAGCGTAGCGAGCCTGCAATCATTTTATATAATATAAATATTTATTACAAATACTGCATAAAGGCGAGCGCAAAGCAAAGATCCTGATTTAATTTCATTAAGAAAAGAATATGGAAAAATACTTCTACAAGAGGCGAGCGTAGCGAGCTTGCAATCATTATTAAAGAAAATATTTATTACAAATGCTACAAATCGAGCGTAGCGAGCCTGTATTAATATTATCAAACAAAGATTGTGGACAATTGCTTTTACAACAGGCGAGCGTCGAGCCTGTAATCATTTTATTAAATAAGGATTATGTACCTACGGATGAAAGGATAACATTTTTAGCTACCGAGAATGTGTGACTTTATAATATGAAATTGAGCTCACAGCATCTCGGCTTCTTTTGACAACTTTAAATTTATATTGGGGCCAATAATGAAGACGACTAAAGAGAAAGATTTTAGTCAGCATGACTTGCCATACCTTGTTTTAAAGGTTGGATGAGTAGCAAATGAATATGTAACTATTGTTCCAAAGGTTTTGTAACAATTGTGACCGAGATGTGGATGTTAAAATGTAAATTCATACTTACATGGTGTGTTTTAAAATAATTTAATAGCTATATTTCGACTCTTACTTGAGTCATTATCATGCATCAGTAACACAAATAATTAATATAAAAATGCCATTTTTCAAAACTGGTCTTATTTTCACTTTTTTTTTGGTTTCTGTATTCTTCACCTTAGTTGTATCTATGTGCAAAATTTGGGGAAGATTGAATCACGGGAAGTGGTTCAAAATTGGGGAAACGGAAATGTGCGATGAAACTTACAAAGCAAAGTAATATAAGACCAGTAGAAAACCACAAAAATATCAACCATTTTATTTATCTGAGTAATCTCTATACTACTCTTTTCGATTAATAATGATAATCAAATGGAAAACATTAGTACGAAAAGAGTAGTATAGAGATTACTCAGATAAATAAAATGGTTGATATTGTTGTGTTTTTTTTTGTGTTACAGATGCTTGATAATGACTCAAGTAAGAGTCGAAATATAGCAAGGAAAATGAGATTTTGTTATTATACATCCCTTTTAACCCACTATCCACTACATACTTCAATTATTTTGTTCTTTGACTAAAATACTAGCGATGAAGTGCATAAAGAACTCGCGTAGAATTGTGGTCATATATCAGCCGTACTTCTATACTGTTCTCAATATTGCTACCAGGTTAATTTATACGTTTATTTAACCAGAAAAGAGCTTTTATAGTACATTACGCGTCGAGTGCGGAAAGTAGCATATTGCATGCGAGTGTGGAGTTTGCACCCAAGCCACACGAGCAATGAAAAATGCCGTTTTCGCACGAGTTGCGTACCGTACTTTATCTACGATTGTTAGATTTAAATAATAAATACAGAAAAAATTAACTTGCTATATGTAAGCTCGTATCTCTTCTCTTGATAAAGATGGCATTAATCTTGAGTTGTATTTGTTGCCGAATTAATTATTTCTGGAGGAGTATTATTCTCTACATTTTCGTCAAAGCCACTTGATTCATTCAATGTTTTTCACTAAAAACTCGATATAAACCGTTACTTTAATAAAAGAAAGCAAATTAGTTTTGTTAAATGTAAACAAACTCGCTAATCGTGCGTAAAGCTGAAGAATTCCTCATCTTTACCTAGCGTGGTAAAGAAGAGGAATTCTTCAGAACTATGAGACGCGCATGCGCAATGAATACAAGTACATAAATAATCACTTTCTACGCATCTAAACAGAGATATAATGTTTATATTTCGTATCAATCGTAGATAAAATTATTTTACGTAACACACCAAATAAGTATGAACTTACTTTTTATCACCCACATCTCGGTCACAATTGTTACAAAACCTTTGGGAACAATAGTTACATATTCATTTGCTACTCATCCACCGTTTAAAACAATGTATGGAGAGTCATGCTGACTAAAATCTTTCTCTTTATTCGTCTTCATTATTGGCCCCAATATAAATTTAAAGTTGTCAAAAGAAGCCGAGATGCTGTGAGCTCAATTTCATATAAAGTCGCACATTCTCGGTAGCTAAAACTGTTATCCTTTCATCCGTACATAATCCTTATTTAATAAAATGATTACAGGCTCGACGCTCGCCTGTTGTAATAGTACATTACGCGTCGAGTGCGGAAAGTAGCATTTTGCATGCTAGCATTTTGCATGCCCTCGCTGTCGCTCGGGTGGTAAAACCACACGAGCAATGCAAAATGCCGTTTTCGCACGAGTTGCGTACCGTACTTTATCTACGATTGTTAGATTTAAATAATAAATACAGAAACAAATAAACTTGCTGTATGTATGTTCGTATCTCTCTCTTGATAAAGATGGCATTAATTCATTAGTTGTATTTTTTGCCGAATTAATTATTTCTGGAGGATTATTATTCTCCACATTTTCGTCAAAGTCACTTGATTCACTCATTGTTTTTCACTAAAAACTCGATATAAACAGTTACTTTAATAAAAGAACACCAAATTAGTTTTGTTAAATGTAAACAAACTCACTAATCGTGCGTAAAGCTGAAGAATTCCTCTTCTTTACCGCACTAGTGTGGTAAAGAGGAATTCTACAGCTTTACGCACGATTAGTGAGGTTGTACCGCACTAGTGTGGTAAAGAAGAGGAATTATTCAGAACTATGAGACGCGCATGCGCAATGAATACAAGTACGTAAATAATCACTTTCTACGCATCTAAACAAAGATATAATGTTTATATTTCGTATCAATCGTAGATAAAAGCATTTGTCCACAATCTTTGTTTAATAATATTAGAGGTGGTTAGAGGTTTTGCTGTACGTTGATTCTGTCAGTCAGTCAATCATGGCTTTGCCGCTTATATTAGAGATATGAGATATCACAGAGTTTTTTATTTGAAGTTGGAGGGAAGAAGCACATTTTAAACTAAATATGAAGTAATGCATAATTAAGCCTTTACTAGATGAATGATTCATATACAGACACTTTCGCTTTTCCAATAATAAAACGAGAGAGGGTAATAACGCTAATATGTATATTTCACGCCTTTAGCTAGAAAGTGCTTATAAAAGGATTTGTCTGCACGGAATACATTTCCAATTAAAATAGTGTGATACGTCCCTCTGCAAAAATAAATAATAAAATAATAGAGCTAATAAATTATTAATATAGAAAACTAAGTTTGTAGCGTCAAAATATATAAAAAAAAAATATATAAGAAAAGTTCTTAAGCCAAGTTTAAGAATGATTCACCTTAGTCAAATGTTTTATTTACTACCCTTGATCGACCCACATAAAAAACAAAGAACAAAGTATGTAGCGTTTTCTGCAACATTTCAGCAAGTCTTTTGAATCCTCTATACAACCAGAATAGTACAGAAAGGCTGCAATTTAGACCGATAGAGGCAAAACAAAATAACGTCTAATAATTAGAGAAGTGCTCACTGAAAAGAAGCTAGAAGAAATGATAATGTCATTAGAAGTCCTTAAAAAAAACTAGTAGTGTGGAAAACACTTTTAAACCATAACTTCTTTTAATCGTAAACTCAGAAAAACTAAATACAGTCCAGTAATGATAAAAAACAGAAACGGTCAGAATCAACTCAGACAAACTTTGTGTTCGCGCCAGGGAGCACTCGGTTTGACCTGGCCGTACTCGGTAAAGGAAATAAGTTAAATAAAATTAAGTAAAAAATTAAGTAGACTGTATGAAATGTATATTATTAAATAAGATAGGTCAAATGAGTGTATAAATATATATATATATATATATATATATATATATATATATATATATATATATATATATATATATATATATATATATATATATATATATATATATATATATATATATACAGGGTGATTGGCGATATATGTACAAAAATAAATAGGGGGATTCTAAACATCATTGGCTACAAAAAACGTCATATAAACCATGGGTCTATTATCAGCCGTTTTCCCACAAGGTACAGATGACAGAGCTTTACAGATCATGACTGTCAAATTTAATTGAAATTAGCCCGCAGTCATTTATAGGCTCTGCGTCTGCATTGACAACAGATGACAGAGCTTTTCAGATCATGACTGTCAAATTTAATTGAAATTAGCCCGCAGTCATTTATAGGCTCTGCGTCTGCATTGACAACAGATGACAGAGCTTTTCAGATCATGACTGTCAAATTTAATTGAAATTAGCCCGCAGTCATTTATAGGCTCTGCGTCTGCATTGACAACAGATGACAGAGCTTTTCAGATCATGACTGTCAAATTTAATTGAAATTAGCCCGCAGTCATTTATAGGCTCTACGTCTGCATTGACAACAGATGACAGAGCTTTTCAGATCATGACTGTCAAATTTAATTGAAATTAGCCCGCAGTCATTTATAGGCTCTACGTCTGCATTGACAACAGATGACAGAGCTTTTCAGATCATGACTGTCAAATTTAATTGAAATTAGCCCGCAGCAATTAAGGCTCTACGTCTGCATTGTCAACAGTTGACAGAGCATAATAAGAGAGGTGTAGTTCAATAACCAATCAACGTCTTGACACAAAATGAATTGTATTTGAAACAATGATACCGGTTTCGGCTGTTCTAATGCAACTTTAAAAGAACAAGTTGACTTGCACTTTTAATGTCACTCGATAACCATCAGATTATTTAAAGAAGGCTGATGCATTTGGACAGCCGAAACTAGTCAAATTGATGAGCTATCTCCCTCCTTTCTTCATTTTAACATTAGAAATTTCATTTGAGTTTAAGGTACATTATTTTACATATTATATTTGTTTATATTATATTCATTCTATTTATCTTTTCTTTTTTTTTCTTTATTTTTAGGGTCCGTAGGCAAAACCAAGGACCCTTATATTTTCCTGCGTGTGTCTGTCCGTCCGTCCTCTCGCGTGCTCTCACGGCTACACCTTTCATCCGATCACTTTGAAATTTGGCATGTATGTGTCTTGTACCTACCCACATATTTTAAAAATATAGCGACTTAAAAAAAATATTTTTCAAAAAAAATAGGGTAAAAAAGCTTAAGGGTTAAACTTTTTTAATTTTTTTTTTTCGACACCGTGAGGGGTATCATATGAAAGGGTACGTCGCGCTGATTACAAAAATATATAATTCTTTGGATATAACTTTGATAGGGCGAGCGTAGGCAAGTTTGAAGTGGGTGTGAAACGTGTCCCCCCCTTCTATCTCGCTTATGTGAAGTGCAAAAAATCTGAAAAAATTCCTGAACATTCTTCAATCAAAAGTAAAGATACCACTTTTTTGAAATTTCGAAAAAAAAAATTATTTTATTTTTATTGACAAAATACGTTTTTTTTATAATTATGGTCTTTTCGATGTATTTATATAGTTGTAGTCCGGTTCAGTGGCAAAAAAATAAACTTTATCAGGATGTGTTTTGAGAATATCAGACCCTTAGAATGGTTCAAAGTAAGCTTTTTAGCATTTTTAAAAAACACTGTTTATACACTTTACAGTTAAACACTATATAGTGCGGCCTACGGACCCTCGCTGTGTGCTGACTAGCACACACTTGCCCTGTTTATATTTTTTTCTTTTTTTATTTTTTTTTTATATTATTTTGATATGAATAAGATGCTTTTATATTTATATAACTGGCTAGTTTGTGCCAGCCATTACTGACATTTAATATATTTAGCACTAATTATTATTTATCAATATAATTTATGTATGCAATGATAAATATACATCATGGTCGGCCTGAGACATCTCTAGACAACTGTCTAGTACGCATGTTTTATTCAAGTTCCCGCCATTCTTCTCCTTTGAGCGCAATTATCCTAAAAACTAGACATTTCCCGGGAAACTGGCATATGTGGATTTGGTATTTTATGCCTACATTTATAAAAAATTTAAATCATACTCGTCGAAACTGTTTTTGATGTATACACCTGTGTATATATATATATATATATATATATATATATATATATATATATATATATATATATATATATATATATATATATATATATATATATATATATATATATTGAAATATGGAACCTTTTAATAATTCATTAGAATTTTTTCAGTATCCATTGTTATGTTATACAATATTCGTTAGTTCTAATTTTCTATAAATCAAAACGTGTTTTATTAAATTGCTGAAAACCTCAAGAAAATACGTTGTACATATTTAAGATACAAATATAATAGATTGAATCCTATTTATTTTTATTTTGTGGAAAGGCAGTAACTTCACTACCAGCGTTTCAACCCTCAAGTATTTAAATATAAAAAAGAAAACACAAGAACTTTTGAATCGTAAGAATACTTATTAGTAAATAGTTTTGATAATTGTATTTCATTATCATAAAAATTGAAATGTTTAACAAGATATTTCAAGATTTAACTAGTGAAGATTCCGACGAAGTGTTTGATTTACTTCACAAGGAATATTGGTACATGTTACAAATTTCCGGATTTTTTATAACGAAACCAATACAAATATTGTTCCCAATCATAAATATTTTTCTCTTAGTTCATCACATAGTGCTTTTTTCTATATCGACTTATTACGTTTATCCAGACATCTTTGTTGTGAGTGATATGATACTGTACACTAATATGGGTTTATCTGTTTTGATAGTTTTAATTAGTATAATTATAAAAAGGAAACATTTTATAAGGTGCATTAAGTTAACTCTTGTAGATGGATTCTATGACTACGGGCCAACGCTTAATTTCGACAGAAACAAATTTTTTGAACCTTTCTTCAAACAAATCCACAGATTCAAGGTAATTATGTTTTCGTTTCTGTAGTAGAGTCATATTCATAAGTCATATCATAGAGCTTTGTGCATATTTTTACCAATATCTTTTCACACTATCGCCACGAAAAGCTTTCGGTTACGACTTTATTACATCCGAAATACTTCCTAAAAAAAGTTTAAATATTTAACTTTGTCCTTAAAAACCCATTACTTTCCCACTCACTAGAATTTCGCCGCTAATATTATAATTCTCCTAAACCATCTAAGCCTCTCACTTTTCCATCATCCTCAACCTATATGTCTCCACTTTCCATCATCCTCGACCTGTAAGCCTCTTGCGAAGCCTGGGTGGCTCGGAGGCTAGAGCGCTTGCCGTGCGATAACGCGAGTTAAGCAGTATCGAGCCGGGTCAGGAGGTGACCGGAGCTCTGGGTTCGATTCCCGGACCAGGCCCCCCGCTCAATGTCCACCCAGCATTGCTTAAACAATGGGAAGCTCCTCAAAAGAGTGGCAACACCAGGTTTCGGCCTGGAAACCATGATTATGACTCTCCTGGTTGTATAACAACCAGGAAGGGGAGCTATGGTTAACGACCATATCTTCACACGAGTGTGAAGATTTCGGTCCCTCACCCGGGTTTGTTCAATGGGCCCACCCAAGTAGCCTGCGTCTTCGGGTGTAAAAGACCCCCCGGAATAAACAAATAGAAAAAAAGCCTCTTCAACCTATATGTCTCTCAACTTTCTATCATCCTTTGATGGATTCTATCTTTATATATATATATTTTATGTTATATGCTCAGAATTTCTATTTCCTATAGCCCCTGTGAGTAGATCTTGGTTTAGATTTGGAGCTGCATCGACCCCCTAGTGCTAGTTTGTTTAAACTCCCAAGGTGAGGTCGGTTCGCCCCCTCTACATCGCCATTTAGTTCGCCACAACGTCTCCAAGGGTCCACTTTCCAGCGAGAATGTCTCCCCGCTTTTAGTATATCTGTTTTGTAAAGATTTAAATCTCAAAGGATTTAAATCCAACCACCTCCCGGCCGGGATCTTTGTTGACGTTCTTAAACATTTAACCGCCAGTCAAAAAAGACATATTTGCCCAAGAGAAACGTCAAGCAAACTATACTTACATCAACGGGTTTGTACCGATTTATTTGCAGGGCTATCTATTTAAGTATATATATATATATATATATATATATATATATATATATATATATATATATATATATATATATATATATATATATATGTGTGTACAATCTTAATTCACAGTCCATCTGACGCCTATTCCGCCTATTATTTGACCGGCTGCTTTTGCGGAATTACCTGTAAGGTGATAGTGGCATCACCCCAGCAATTTACCATCCTTAACCTATAAGCCTCCTCACTTTCAAAAATCCTAATCCATCTAAGCCTATTCATTTTCCATCATCCTTACCCTATAAGCCTCCTCACTTTCCATCATCCTTAACCTATTATAATCCTCCTCACTTTCAATCATCCTCTATCTATAATGCTCCTCACTTTTCATTATCCTCAACCCATAAGCCTTCTCCCTTTCCATTATCCTCAATCTACAAGCCTCCTCACTTTCAATCATCCTAACCCATCTATGCCTATTCATTTTCCATCATCCTCTATCTATAATGCTCCTCACTTTTCATTATCCTCAACCCATAAGCCTTCTCCCATTCCATTATCCTCAATCTACAAGCCTACTCACTTTCCACCACCCTTAACCTATTATAATCCTCCTCACTTTCAATCATCCTCTATCTATAATGCTCCTCACTTTTCATTATCCTCAACCCATAAGCCTTCTCCCTTTCCATTATCCTCAATCTACAAGCCTCCTCACTTTCAATCATCCTAACCCATCTATGCCTATTCATTTTCCATCATCCTCTATCTATAATGCTCCTCACTTTTCATCATCCTCAACCTATATAAACCTCCTCCCTTCCCATCACCTTCATCTTATAATCCTCCATCCCCCTCACTTTCCATCATCCTAAAGCTGTAAGCGTCCTCCCAGTCACAGGAAAAACCCTACAAACAATCCTTTACCGTTGATTCCTTTTTATACTTAAACATACCTGGTGGTCAGTATAGTTTCCATACTCACAGCTCACAACTCCCCCATCCAACAGTTTACGTTGCTATTATTATTATTATTATTATTATCAGAGTAACATGTACAAGCCTGAAGATGCCTCCAGCATAGGAGGCGATACGTCTGTCCATACATCCACAATGTTCGGAAGACGTAACACTTCATTATTACATTATGCTCGGAAGCCTACTCACTAAGATAGTACACATTTGTTAATAATTATAATTAAAATTAAAACAAAGAAGTATTGACATATTCTTAATATTGATTGATTTGCAGATATTATATCCAATTGTTCTGTTGACCTCATCTATTCCTGTATTCTTTTCCGTACCAGTGTTGGATTTCTTTACTGGACATGAGAAGGAAGAAAGTCAGAATCCCAATATTAACACTCGAGCACTATTTACCATATGGTATCCTTTCCGGTAACTCACCTATAATATTTATAAAATAGCTTTTTCTTTTTTATTTGTTGGTTATATTATAAATTAAGTTTATTAATATCTATTTTTCTAGGACCGACGAGGGATTTCTCTTTATATTTGTAAATATTTTGGAGTTATTAGCAGGTGGTTCTATTTTATTTATTGATTTGCCGTGTTTTATGATGTTTCAACGAGTATCGACGTACATCATCGGGGAACTTTCCTTGCTGAAGAAGACTTTAAACGATCTAAATGGTCGTGCATCTCGACTTTACTTGTTGAAACACGGCAAGAAGCCCAGAAACATGACTGGTCATGATTACGAAGAATGCTACTATGATTGCTTCAAACAAAACATTATTCATTTTAGTAAAATTAATACGTAAGTATTCACGTCTTGTCATTTTTTCTTATTAACAGTATATTGTTCTTTAGCGATCCTTCCAATATGTTTCAGGAACAACATTGGGCTGTTAAAATTGTCAAATACCATTCCATTGATATCAGCAATTGCTGCAGTGAAAAAAATTAAAGTGTTATTTGACCCATTTATCAGAATTGTAAAATGTAAGATAACTTGAGATAATGTAATGTAAGAAAAATAGACCCCAGCACCGGGACCGGTGCTGGGGTCTATTTTTCTCTGTATGTCTCCCGTAGTTAATGATAATTATAATTTGATTTAAAGTAAAAATGTAATCTTTCCGTAGTATGAATACTATCTAAAACTTGAACATTTGTTTTTCTTATTTCATACATTGAGGAAATCAAACGGTGTATTATATTTTACTTTAAAGATCACATCACTTTTTACTTTCTCTATATAAAGAGAAAGTATTGTGATGGCGCATAAATTTTATTTCGATATTTTGATGGATTTACTTATCTTAATGACGTCCTTTACTAACACCTTTAGGTGTTTTGAGGGTTTACAATGAGTTTTCCAAGCGCTGCGATCTTGAGCCAACCATCTGGCTTATCCAATGCTCCCCGCACGCTTATGGATTAATGACTACATATTGTATGTATCTACCTACCTATTACCCATTTACATCGCTATGATGAGTGACATTTTGGGCGTAATAATTGCTCTAATCATAATAAAATTAATTATTTAACTAAAGTAGTCCACTACGGAGTAATTTGATTACTGTTTTATTTATAACTCCACTAACGCTCCATATCCTGTCTGTTTTATTTATGTTTACATGTTATTACTGATAATAATTGGTAATTCGGAAATTAATTTCAGAATCTTTTTAAAAGTTAAAATTCTATTAGTCTTCATCATTCAGTCTAACTAACCCTCTATCACATACATTGAGTACACATACACTCGTGATTGGGGAGATTGAGTGTATTATTCAGGAGAAGTCCTCCAGTGATAACAAAACATTTCTTAATTTAAATAAATAAATATAATCATTGAAATAGCTATAAACTAATCTGGATAAAAATGAAATGATTTATATAAAAATTAAGACCTAAGTTTGTTTCAGATTATTTAATGAATTGCAGGAAGTAAGCTCCTGGCCTGTGCTTGTGTTTTTTTTCACATGTGCAATTCTTTGCGCAACAACTGCCGTAGGGATTATTAATGTAAGTAATTGCATATTTCTTCTTAAAAGTATTTTTGAGTAATTCACAGGTTTGTTCCAACACCCCAATTTGTATCGTCCCATGGATCGTTCGGGTTCGTTTAGAACAGGTTTTATACGCATGCGCTAACATTGTACTGTAATACAATCATGTTTGGTTGAAACGGGTTTTGGACTATAATTCACACCGTATTAATAACATTGAAGGTAACCTAACAGTTAGGGAACCTTCCTGTTTACATGTGTGACGATTTACTTGCATCGTTTGGACGAGTTTAGAGGACGGTATGAAAGACTGTCACAAGTCGGGTTGGAACGGATTTTATCCATTGCGCATGCCATTGACGATCCCGCGGACTGTTTACACTTATTGGTTGGAACAAACCCCATAAAAGTAGTTGTATAAATGAGTAAGCAAAAGCCTCACATCATTGTGGTTCTTATCATTTCCTCTGTAGGCAAACAACTTTAGTATCTTGAGCTTGACTCTAGGAAAAACATTCTCCTTTGAAAGCCGGGACACATATTATGTCCATGCTCTCACCCGACGACCGCGCTGTACACCAAGTGCGCTGGGATAGGTTGGGTCACGGGGGAAGTGCACAAGCCCCTTTTTGAAGGGTACGGTCAAAGTGCGCCGGGTAAATCCCATCTTACGACCCAGGTAGGCCACCCACTTTGGCTCCTCTGAAGGACTAATCGTTGTCAATATTCGCATATACTCAATATAAAGCATTTTGAAGTTACTTTGAAGTGCTAGTAGGTTCGTAAACTGCTCATAGTGATACGGCGATCTTTAGCAAACCACAGTGCATAAGAGAATCCGTAGAAAGTTCGCGTATGATCAGAATCCAAATTGAGCCAGAAAATACACTTTAGGAAATTTGAGAATATTCGAAATAAAAAAAAAATAAATAAAAAAAAATAATTCTTACAAAATCACAATAAGTTACCATTCTAACTGCACAGAGAATTCAAGTAAATAATCCAAAATACGAGAGAAAAACCCATTTATTTTGTAAATATTAAAAATTAAAGAAATTTTTCTTACATAAATTACACTCACTTATAAGTGAATGCCAATATTTAGTAGAAGGGCATATATTAACTTAACATTAAAGGTACTCATGAATCTTCTACGTATGTAGTAATATACGTATAATACAATGTCTACAATAAATATAATTAAAAAAATAATACATCATAATATAATACAAAATAAATGTTGAAAGGTGTAATTTACGTAATATAACTTATATACTCTTAAATAAATTAGAAATTACTTACACAAATTCAAATTTAGATAAAAACTTATTATTATATTTGAACTTAAGTTATTCATATTCAAACACTTTGGCTTTGGATAAATCGGGGTGACGCTTTCATAATCCTCAATATTTAGTTATAATCAATATTTAGTATAGAGATAAAGATTACAGTACTGCTATAATATATTTGTTCCACTAAACCATTGTTACGGGGGTTTGTTAGACCCGCAGTGCTTAGCACCTTTCCATGCCTAACTTGGGTTTTGAGCTTAGAAGCTAACCCGGGCACTCGAGTACGAGCCACGGGCAAGCTATATTGGCTATGCCATGTTTTCTTTATTTGTGAGCTATGTTGGTTACGATATATAATATCCAATTACACCCGTTCTATTTAACTGTTTTATTCTTTTCCGCACAATGTTCGTAAGTGAAATAATTTTATAGTAAATAAAAAGAAAAGAAAATTAAAACTTATTCCCTAATTTTGTGGCTTGTTGCATTCCAATTTCGAAGTCCGCTACAAAGTTCTGCAAGTGGGTATAACCCGGGCTTACTTGGCCTCACTCTTCAGACATTTTTAGACTAAGACGCTTGCGCACTTCAACCGTCACCTTTTTCTAATCTTAAGGGAGGCTAGCGCACTTCGGTACCAGCCGACGGCCGTGTATCAGTGACGGTGGAGGATGACCACACATATCCGCACCGTATGTCGGCCGACATTTATTACTTTGCAAATTATATCTCGGAGCGCGGGGTAAAGGCTAGTTACTTTATAAAATTCTATGCAACAGACATCATTTCAATGCAAGTAAATGCATTATCAGTATTGTTTTGACATATCATTGATTTGCTTTGATTCTTTTGATCGATCTTCTTTGTTTATATCTTTAAAACCCATCTTTAAAGAACTTACGTTTTCTTTTAATGCGAGGGTTAGAATAAGTTCGAACTCAAAGTTAAAAAACTAGAATTAAAAAAAAAAAAAATGTTGCCCAATAAATAAGCTACGATTTTTTCCCTTGGACGAAAAGTAGAAAATAAACATAGCTGTAATTACAGTAAAAACATATATTTAAAAATAATATTTCTTAATAATAAGAAATGTATAATAAAGGCACTTAATACACTTAAGCATTCGCATCGATTGAGAATGCGTCGCCCCGCTTTGCTCAGATGTGGACAGGGCGATCTGAATTGATGCGCATGCCTCAACCCGATCCGAGCGTTGTCGGCACGTTCATCGAACGCATGCTCATTCAGGGGAATGCTCAAGTGTACCCCCGGCTTTACTAAAATCCATGATTAACTTTTTAAAATAATGGTTTTAAAATGAAAAATTAAATAAGAAAAGGACTGAATGGTTTCATTCAGGGTTTGAAGCGGCACCGCAAAAGACATGGTAGAACAAACTTTTTCGCGGCACCGCTAAAGAAGGCCATAGACGAATCTGGATAAGCCACAATCCAAAGCGATTAATAAATAACATATGTAATTAGATAGATCTGTTATAGTCTATAGCAGGGGTTCCCAACGGGGTCCAGGTGGACCCCTTTAGGGTCTATGTAAATTTAAAAGGAGTCTATAATATTCCAGGGGTTTATTGAGGGTCGTTGATAAATTTAAAAGGTTTGAATATTGATTATTTCAAGAATCTAAAAGAAAAATTTACGTATCATTTCTTAAGCCATCAACTTCTGTAAATAATGCAGATGGATTAGAAGCCTCTTACAATATTTACTTGTTAATTGCAAAAGCCGGATATCCACATACAACTGTTGAAAAAATTATATCGCCCATCAGCAAAAAAAGAGGTAAGAAAAACTGTTATGAAAATGAACCCCGAACCTGTTTTAAAAAGTATTCCGCACAGTGATTGCACCATACAATGTCTTATGGATAAAATGTCAGAAGATGCCAAACAATCATTAATTTGCAAATTGCAAAACAATACATTTTCTGTGCAGATGGATAAATCCACTTTTTGTAGAAACAGTATTTTTATAGCTGATATTATACAGTGATATTATAGCTCCAGATTAAGAGAAATTACAGAAGAATTTCTTTCAGCGAACTATTACTAATATGCACTACAGGTGAACACATATTTGTTTTAAATGTTTTTGAAAATTTACACTGAACAGAAGAAATTTTATGTTAGCTATAGTGATTATACGGTTATAGGTATAAAAAAAAAAAAAAAAAAAAAAAAAATATATATATATATATATATATATATATATATATATATATATATATATATATATATATATATATATATATATATATATATATTACACTATGACAACATTAATAAAAATCGAACTATTGTCCAATAACAATATCGATATATCTGAAATCAAGTTTATCTGAAATCTTATATAAACCCTTTTTTTCTAATTTTTTGTCCAAGTTCTTAGCTCAAATTGTTTTCTTTAAGATTTTTAAGTGAAATTAGTATTCTGCTAAATTTGTATGCTGTATATTAATGGAAAAATGCATGGGGGTCGATGAAGAAAATTATTTTTTAATAAGGGTCGATGAAGGAATAAGGTTGGGAACCCCTGGTCTATAGAGTATTTGGTAACTTTATGTTGTTTAGATTTCTAGAATTCCTCTGCATAGATAAGTAACTAATTAATTGAATTGTTTTGTTCTATCCAGCCCGAGACCAGGATAGGAGTTCAGGTAAAATCAGGTGTTCTATATATCTTGTTAATCTTTACGTGTGCCTATTTCTGCTATAAAGGTGAATATATCAAATCTCTGGTAAGATATTAGTAAACCATAGTCTCATAGACTCTAAGCTTTACACATTTAACAAAACATGCACATTGTCTAATTGTTTGTCTGTCAGTAATGCCTTGTTTAGTAACCTTGTTGTGTTCACTGCTGTATCTACTTCTCAAAATACTTCTTTGGCAGAATCAAAGGAAGTGAGTGTTTACATTCTCTCTTACTTCCTTCCCAGTCTACCACGACCTCGGGTAATGGAGGACGTCGAAGAAGATTCAGCGACATGTTGAATTTTGTCCTTTGTGTTAAACAGTTTCTATCGATACTTCAATTGTTGTAGTTGCCGAAGAAGTTTAGAAATTATTTAGCGTTAAAGTTTCAAATGTCGATACTTTCAAAATGGTGGACGACATCAAAAGGAAATTGAGCTTATGATAGCTTAATAATTCAGCGCAATCAGATCATTTCTCGATATTTTACGAATTTTTGAATTATTTGCTAACTCAACAAAATGGGTGAGTAGACGAGCAGATTGTAAACACTCCCTGGCCCTTACCAGTTTAGGATGGAAAATTATTCTACCTTTAAATGTTGAAATAGGCTCTCCACATAAAAATGTATTTAATGAATTTTCAAAGCAGTTTTCAGCCACTGAAAGGCTATCATCGGTGCCGAAAAGAGAAAAATGTTTAAAAAAATTGAAAAGATGGGAGTGCAGTGAAGCCATGCCAAACCAGCAAGCGGTATAAGACTAACGTGGAGAGACTATTCTTCCAGCATTTCATGATCACCACTGACGCTTCATATTTTATCCTATTCTACCCTGAACTATTCGTTAAGATACAAATTTTCAACATTTATTGCAATACGCTCCCTTCAATGATTATTTACTGTTAGTTAGTTAAATTGTGAATTAACATGATCTTCCTACCTGTAAATGCAATAAGTTATAATATATATGTGCTTACTTTTAAAAAGCAATTTGGAAATTGCTTCCAGGCAGAATTTCTAAGAGCAGAAGTTATTCAAGAGCATTCAGATGAAAATAAAAGTAGGATAATGCGTCCATCAGTGTCACTGATAGCATTTTGCTACCATTTGTTCATACCATTTGTTCTTACCATTTGTTCTTATCATTTGTTGTTACGGTTTCGATTCCCGACTCTGGTAAAGGGTTCCACCAGGGGATGGTGGAACCCACTTGACTGCATTTAATAAGCAATATGACAACTCTAATATCAATACAAAATCCTTTTTACTTCTTTGGTATCCATTTCGGTATCGGTATCTAAACTTATCATATATATTTACTATAATATTAGATGAATTAGCAGATTGTTGCTTGTAGTGTTCAATGCTCGAGTAGTTGGGTCTAATTTGAGATATAGATTATGGTTAAGTAGTTGAGGACACTGTAAAAAATTGAGCCTTCAATATTCAGCCTTTTCAACAGGGGAGAGTTTCAAAGTTTGACCTATATAATAATAATAATAATAATATAGTATATAATCGGAGGCTAGAGTGCTCGCCTTACGATAAGTCAAGTTAAGCAGCCTCGAGCAGGGTCAGAAGGTGGATGGGTGACCACAGCTCTGGGTTCGATTCCCGGACCGGGCCCCCACTCAATGTCCACCCAGCATTGTTTAAACAAATGGGAAGCTCCTCGAAAGAGTGGCGCCACCAGGTTTCGGCCTGGAAACCACGACAATGACACTCCTGGTTGTAATACAACTAGGAGTCATGGTTAACGACCATACATCACACTAGTGTGTGAAGATTTCGGTCCCTAATCCGGGTTTGATGAATTACAGGGTGTCAAAAAAGAATATTCTTTTTCTTTTTCGACAATATCTCAGGAACCGTTTGGGATACAAAACTCAGCTTTTAAACATATCTTATCATTAACATTAAGCTACTTTTTAAGCTCTAATTCAATTTTCTTCATATGCTGTGACGGAGACTTTAGGGTTTCGTGAGGTTTGTTTGGCCCTAATATCCGTGACACTGGGGAAATTGGTACCCTGAAAGCTCATTTTGAACCGCCAATGTTTTCTACACATAAAAAATACGACTTGAAATACTCCAGAGGATGAAAATTCAAAAAAGTTAACTTTTTCCATGTTCTCCCCGTCCTATGAAAACGAATCGGTTTTCTTTTTTTTTCCAGAACTTTTGAATATTAAAACTTTTGATTTATTTATGTTCACTGTGAGACTGTTGATTTTGCAGTATTGATATAAGCTTGACAACTGTTTACGAACCTGAATTGCGGTTTCGGCTACCATTGCAAAATCTTCGGCGAACTTAAGAGATATTATATCGGTGTAACCGTCAGTGGGGACTCCTTAAACGCCTTCCTGAACTAAAAAATTCCCCTTGAACACAGGGGTGTTCTGGTGCCGGAATGCGCCAGAACGCCGTTCCAGTATTGCTTTAGTGAATAATAATAATAAAAAAAAAAATCAGAAAATGTGAATGATCCAAAAACTAAGAACCTTCTAGTATAATTTTTACGTTTTACATGATGTTTGTATAGTATGCATTGTTTAAGTATTAAATTAAAATATAGATTTTTCAATTTCTCGTTTTGGGATTTGTACTACTGTACTAATATAGAGTACTGTACTAAGATAGAATCTTTTCCAGTTCTGAAATTCCAATTTTACATTTAAAGCTCACGTTCAAGCATGAACTCTTGGACAGATCAAGCTGTCCAAAGAACTTAGCCTGAGCATTAATGAATACCAAGTTTCAACAAAATCGTTCAACTTTTACTCAAGTTTTCGTCGGACACGAAAACGTTACACACAGACAGACAGACAGACAGGATGCATACTATTTTTATTGAATGTAAGAAGCTCGCTTGTTCTCCCATCAATTAAAAGCGGACCTAAACGTTTGAAATAAAGAAAACAACATTTTCACCAATATCTGACGTTCTAAGCTATCGATTTTAATAAAACTTCCCTTCATTAATCTAATGTTCTATTGAAACATGCTTGTAAAATTTCAACCGGATACATGCACAAGTGTTTATGTATTGAAGTGATATATTTTATAAAATTTAAATGTTAGATTAGTTTTTTGGGATGATTTTTTGGGGGCCTCCCCATAATGTTTCCTTTGTTTGAGTTATTAGACATAACAAAACTGCAGTTTCGAAAAGTTTCAAATTGTTGTGTTTGGGTACTTTCGGAGATCAGTTGCGTTACAGACAGACCAGGCCAGGAATGTTTAAGGGGCCTCGTTTTACCCTAATAACAATAATAAATGTCGTCAGTGTCGCTGTGGATATTCTCAACACTCAATCCTACAATGAACATTGTAATACTGAAAGTTCTTGGTGTTCAATTCCTTATCTCGGCCCTATATCTGACCGTCTTGCGAAGGTCTTATCTAGGTATGATTACAGAGTGGGGTTCAGCACGACTAGAACCATAGGAGCTCAGCTAAGCAAGGTTAAAGACCCCATACGGCCTGAAAATAATAGTGGGGTATACATAATTGTTTGTGGGGACTGCGATTCCGAATACGTGGGACAAACTGGCCGCAGTTTCAAAACAAGAGCGAAGGAACACCTACAGCGGCCTAACAGTAGATTTAACCAACATCTTATTGAATTTAATCACATACCAGCTCAGCATAAGATCGGGTTCCTTCATTTTGCCAAGAAAGGACGCAGACTTGACTCGCTAGAGAACTTAGAAATTATCAGGAGTCAATGTAGAGCGGGAGATAAAAATCTGAATGAGCGGGGAGAAGCATCTTCCTTGATAAGAACCCTGGCTGGTGCGTCTACTAGGATCAGTCTTACGTTAGTCTCTGACATCGTATGACTCGCCCACTACATTTTTTCTTTATGTGATATGATGTTAATGTGTCCCTAGTTATACTTAAATCGGTAAGCTCTCTTATTATTTCTTTGACTATGTCTTTAGTTTTATGTTTATTATTTAATTATTCTTCCATTTTCGGTTGTTGTAATTTTTAACTGTTTTCCTGTTTTATTAATTGTTACTTGTTTTGTCTTTTCTTTTATTCATTATGATTAATTATCGTCGTTATTTAGTTTTTGTTAATCTTTTCTTACCTTTTTGGTGATTTGTCTCTTATTTTGTTATTAGCTTTTATTCATTTTCTTGTCTTTTCAATTTGTTCCATGTTAGTAGATTTTTTAACGCTTAGTGTTTGTTCATAGGCACTGATGATGGCTTTATAAAAGCCGAAAGCTGCTTTGATAAATAAACAAGTATTTTATTCCGTGGAGAGACTGGTTCTTTTTATTCATTAAGACGACCTCCATCAACGCTCTTATTTCTCAAATTGTAATACTATTTGTTTTTATTGGTAATACGACTTTCTTTCACAGAGTTCTGAAATCAGAGAAGCCATTTATGAAATCAGCTGGTACGACGCGTCGAAGAGGTTTAAGACGTCGCTTCTAATCATGCAAGTGACCACACTAAGACCCCTCACCTTGACTGGACTAGGCTTGATTGCAGCCGATTATGACACTTTCTCTACGGTAAAATATCTATGTCAATATTAATTTAAGTAGAGAGTTACCCTTTCTGTATATTTTTTCAATCTGGATTTTCTTCCATGCTTTAAGGGTTACTAATAAATAAAGACTATGAGTCTGGGCCAGATTTAGAGAATGTGGGCTAGAACCAAATATTGGGGGGGGGGGATGGAGCACTTATAAGAAATCTAGTGGATATTATAAGAAATCTAGAAATTTGGGGAAGATTGAAAGACAGGAAGTGGTTCAAAATTGGGGTAACAGGTGTGCGATGAAACTTACAAAGCAAAGACCAATTTTGCTTCCTAGCTTACCGAAGGTAACGGAAGCATTGTGTTCACTTTTGAGAACGAAAAACTTTTATGCCTCCGATTTTAAAAATTTCAAGACAGAAATCCGTTTCATACATCAGGGAACATTTTTGGTCTCGTGTCTGTCTGTCTGTCTGTCTGTCTGTCGGTCTGTGTGTCCGCGAATTATGAAACGTGCGACGATAACTTGAGTAAATGTCAACCGATTTTGATGAAATTTGGTAGACATGTTCATTTTACCAATGCCCAGAACGAGTTCGTTGGACAACGTTATCCGTCCAAGCGTTCACGAGCAACGCTAGCGTAAACGTGAACTTCAAATTTAAAATTGGAATTTTAGGTCGGGAAAAAAATCTAACTTCATCTATTCAATGAGAAAAACATTTTTTACAAATACAATTTTTCAGTAAAACCAACAGCGACACCGCTATGAAGTGTTAAAGATCGCTAAAACTATTAATAGTTTTTACACAATAAACATTATAACAATAAAGTACATGATAGGATGCGAGGAAGTTATGTGCCACACTAATTGGCAGTCTATTTTTGTTGTTTTGGTTTCTATATTCTTCACCTTAATTGTTTCTATGTGCAAAATTTGGGGAAGATTGAAAGACGGGAAGTGGTTCAAAATTGGGGTAATTGGTGTGCGATGAAACTTACAAAGCAAAGTAATATAAGACCAATTCTTTTGTTGTTTATTTGTTTTCGATTCTATATTCTTCAACTTAATTGTTTCTATGTGCGAAATTTGGGGAAGATTGAAAGACGGGAAGTGATTCAAAATTGGGGTAATAGTTGTGCGATGAAACTTGCAAAGCAAAGTAATATAAGACCAATTTTTTTGTTCTTTTTTTGTTTTTGTTTCTATATTCTTCGCCTTAATTGTTTAGAAGGAGATACTTCTTGACAGCAACGAAGACCCCCGGCCGAGGTGTTGACGTAGCTATTAATTGGCGTTTTTAAAATACTTTATAAAGTAGACATTATACTAAAAGCGGTGTGGCGGTGGATCTATGTGGCGGTTCCCTTCCGTTCCAACGTCCTGGCGAGCTGTGACTGACGATGGAGGGGGGAAGAGCGCCCTAACCTAGCCAAACCTGGCAATACTGGCCACTAGGAGGGGAGGGCCGAGGCGGCCCCGAAGCTAAACGAAGATTTACTTACTGGGGGCTATAGAAATAGGAAATTTATTAACATAAAATATAGATAAAGATAAAAAATAAAAGATAAAATCCATCAATTTTATTTGGTTTCTATATTCTTCACTTTAATTGTTTCTATGTGCGAAATTTGGGGAAGTTGAAAGACGGAAAGTGGTCCAAAATTGGGGTAATAGGATTCAAAGTCATTTAAAAACAGTAAAACGCCCTTAATCATTACTTACTTAAAAGATTTTATTTATATGAATTGTATTTAAAATTCTGCGAATTTATCTAAAGGTGGTAACTATTACAATAAATACATTAATTTCTTATTTTTTATGCTTACAGATTATGAACACATCGTTTTCTTATGTAAACTTAATGCTTGCTGCGCAGGATTAATCTCACGGAAAATAAATTTAATACAAATTATTTGGATTAGTCCGGGTCATTTGATTTCATCTCTTGGATTATCTTCATCAGTGTTTACTGTATTTTAATATATATTGTGCTTTGTGATTGTGATTATAAAATACCTTGAAGGCAAACAAAGGAAAAAGAAATTATAATAATTTCAAGATAAAAAGAACTTTTTATATACTACGTTTTTAAATTTTCTGTTGAATCGTATGTAATGTTGATAATATAATTGTTATTGTTATATAATATATAATGTTAGTGGAAAAAAAAAAAAAAAATAGTTCCGAATTTATTTACTTCACATAAATGACCATCCAGAGAGCTGATCTTAAACCTATAAAAGGATAAATCTTTGTACAACAGTACAATCTCCCCAACACCAAATCTAAGTGTGCCATCGATATATTTAAAATAATATAATCGATAAATAATATAATCGATATTTCCTGTTTTGCTGTCATTCAATGTTAATCTATCACAAATTTGAGACCCGTCAAAATGAAGATTGCGTAAATATTGGATATGGCAAAACAAATAAAATAACTTGCGGATTTTTTCCGTACTAACTTTCCGCACAGTAAAATTTGCTGAAAACTAATTAAATTCTGCTGAAAGATGGCTAAAAGTATTAAAATAATGCATTGTCATCGTGTTCTGAGCTACGCTAAAAGTTTCAAATGGCTATTCGGGAAGTTAGTTAGAAATCGATTGCCAGATTTGTACCGGACAAACAAACAAACAAACAAGAATGCAAGCTAATAAAAACGTAGTAATAAAAACGAAACTCCCCCTGACGGTCTTTGGCCAAGGGGATATACGTTTGTAATGGATGGAACAGTTATTATTTTATTTTTGTTTAAATAAACGTTTCGTCTCTCTCTCTCTCTCTCTCTCTCTCTCTCTCTCTCTCTCTCAATCTATCTTTCTCTCTCAAAAAAAAAAAAAAAAAAAAAAAATCAAGTCTTGTATGATTAAAGGTTTGCATCCTGTAATCTGATGGGACCCAGGACCAATCAAAAAGTGTTGATTTGAGCGAATGAGCGAAGGGTAACTCTCTCACTAGGCATTGTTATTATAAGCAGAACTAAGAAACACCTGATGATTACTATTTGATGTCTAAAATACTCAAATAAATGCAACAAACAATTCCAACCATTTCATCAATACATTTTCTAGTAAACCGCATTACACTAAAAAGGGGCAAGCATTGTTTTAAATGTGGTGAAGTTTTACACAAAATGAATGAAAACTGTCCAGCTAAGGGTGTGCCACGTCTGTAAGGGCGAGGAACATTTAGCAAAGGTTTGTTTTTAGCAGGCAGAGCTGTTATCAATAATGATATAGATGTTACAAGGGTTAAAGACACAGATGATGATACCGATGATCCTGATGCAAGTCCGAGCTGTTACATCTGGTTCTAAAATAATTATACCAGTTAAAATTAATAAAACAAACATTCAAATGCTGTATGATCCAGGTGCAGCACAGACAGTAATAGGTAAAAATGTGTGGAAATCCATAGGAAGTCCAGATTTACAAATCTCTGTAAATTTAATCGCATACACAGGCATCCCAATATGTATACTTGGAAAATTCTATGTTAAAGTGAAAGCTTTTGGTAAACCACACAATTAGCCAATTATAGTCATCGAAAAAGGTGACATTCCTTTGTTTGGCCTAGATTGGGTTCTTAAATTCAAACTACCACTTCCACCTGGGGCAAGGGTTTATACAATTGAAACCCAAGAGATGCCCTCTATAATAGACGAACAAAAATTGATTAATGACAGGAGTAAATTTCCAGACACGTTTAATGAAAGTTTAGGTAGTGTTCGGGGACATAAGGCTGGAGTACATATAAAAAAAGATGCCAAACCCAAAGTGTATAGACCTAGACCAGTACCATTTGCATTACGTAAAGGTATAGAGGAAGAATTGGAAAGATTAGTCAAAGAAGGTGTTATTGAACCTATAGATTCTGGTACCATGCCGATTGAATTGGATTCTCTGGTAGTATTAGTAGTAAAACCTACAGGAAAAGTTAGAATCTGTGGAGATTTTAAAGTTACAATTAGTCCAAACATATATTGTGATCAACACACTATGCCAAGGTTCGAAAAAAATTATGGTTAAATTACAAGGTGGTAAACATTTCACAACCCTTGATTTAAAAGACGCCTATTATAGGAATCGAGAAAGTTTCTAGTTATTGCAACACAAGTAGGTTACTTCCGCTATAAGAGATTGCCTTTCGGAGTTTCTTGTGCCCCTGCGCTATTCCAAAAGACATTAGATAGGGCGTAGCATCATATCTAGGAGATATAATTATTACGGGGAAATCAAAAGAGGAGTATCTTACAAATCAATAAAGGCTATTAAAGAGGTTTTCAGAAGTGGGAATGTGAATTTAAAATATTTAGGGCACATTATAGATGAGTTTGGCGTACACCCAACTAAAGAACATGTTAAAGCAATACAAGAGATGTCAATTACGGAAAATGTTAAACAATTAAGATAATTTTTAGGCTCTATAAATTATTATCAGAAATTTATTCCCAACCTACAAAGGCATATGTGCTCCTTTGCATAGACTGTTAAAGGGAAACATGATAAAATAGTTTTGGACAAAAGAGGAAACTGAAATAATTAATCAGGTAAAGAATATGTTATCCTCTTCAGCTATGTTAGTACATTACGATCCTGATAAACCAATAATAATAACAGCGGATGCTAGTTAAAATGGGATTGGTGCAGTGTTATCACACAAATTGCAGGATGGTTCAGAAAAACCAGTAGCATATGCATCGAGATCACTCAGTACAACAGAAAAAACGATATTGGGCGATTGATCGAGAAGCATTAGCATTAGTGTATGGCAGTTAGCAAATTTTATCAATATATTTATGGTCAAAAATTTACCTTACGCACTGATCATAAACCTTTAATACATTTATTTGGAGAAAATTCAGAACTACCGAAAGTGAGCTCAAACAGAATTACAAGATGGGCAATGACTCTTAGTTCTTACAGTTATATCATGGAATATCTTAAGGGTAAGGACAACGGAACTGCTCACAGTTTGTCAAGATTGCCAGTCGATGAAAATGGGAGAGTATATTATTGAAATGAACAAAAAATATATGTTGAAAATTTTATGTGAAAAAAGAATTATTTTAACCATTAAATTTCGAACCAATCCAATAATTGGTTTGTTCTAGGTCAGGATAATAAGTTTAATAAGTGTAACAGTGCAATTTTGAATCGCGCGCTACATTGTGGGCAAGGCTATCGATTGATAGACGCATCGATAGAGTTGTTCAGGGATCGACGAAGATCGATTGGTTGAGGGGACACCTGAAACCATAAGATGTGGTGTGAGAGATGTTTTTTGTTGAGGTAGTGACCGAAAGGTACTGAAGGTGAAAGGTCAAAATAGGAAGAGCTAGGGCAGGTAAAGCGGCCCACACACTAACAGTTTAACTGAAGATAACGATCTGTCCGTCCACGGAGCTTGGCCACACACTTGTCAGTTTTCCTTAAGATGACGGACTGCAGTCGGAGGTGGACTGTAGGTGTGTGGAGGGTAGAGGCAAGGATCGGATGGAAGGAGAGATGACAGTCCGTGGACTGTCCGGCCTGTGCCTCAAGATCAATGTCGCCCTACACTATCAGTCGGCCTACAGGCGTGTAGAGTGATTCGTATTTATTTTGTTTATTTCCCTTCGTCGGACTGCAGTTAAAAATCGACAGATATCGGCCTGCAGGCATTCATCGCACAGTGTATGGTGCATACAGGCACAGATCTGTAGTTCTTTACGATTGCCTGCAGGCGGTGGACGGGTAATGTGTGGTGGTCTGAGATTTTGGCCTTACGATAATCGTATACGATAACGGCCTGCAGTTAAACTGTAAGTGTGTGGGCCCCTTAAGACTCACCTTGATCTCCGACATGAAGTAGACTGGACTCACTTATTAACTCTTCTAACTACTTTTATCCACCTGTAACTAACTTTTAACTACTTTTTTGTATAATGTAACTTCTTCCACATTCCGGCACTGATGATGACCTTATGAAGGCTGAAAGCTGCTTTGTAATTCATAATAAACAAATTAGCCAGTTAACGTGGAGAGACTATTTCTATTATCCATTAAGATGAACTCCATAGACGCTCCCATACCTACAACATATGTCTATAAGTTACGAAACATGGATCGATTTGCTTTTAAATGTTATTTTACTACTCTCAATTAACAATTGAGAGTAGTAAAATAACATTGCCAAAAAGTATTTTTGGCGATTTCGACACATATAAAACTTCATAGCCCCGGCGGCAGGGGTTAATCACCTCCGATCGGGATAAAATTTTAATGGAATTTTATTTTTCATGTATTCCAACAAAATGATGGGTTGTGAACAAAGGAAAAAAAAACAACCATAGAACACCTTAATGTATATGTGATTGATGTAGGAAGATCAATAAACAGTAAATATATATATATATATATATATATATATATATATATATATATATATATATATATATATATATATATATATAAACGGACTCGATTCTTTTCGTAAAATATTTAAAACTTACGTCTAATCAGCAATTGCCAAGATATAATTTATTCAATAAGGAAAGTGTAACATGCGATACGGATTTAACAGCTAATCCGCAGAATTTAATTTATTATACATATGTTTCCAATACGCTTTCTTTTCTTCTTTTTATGAAGAATACCATTTTATTAGGTCTGTAACGCATGAATTTGTCTTGTAAATAAGGCGTTACTATCTTTCAACAACCTACTATTCTTTTATAAATGATCTGTCCTGTATAAAATAATAAATTGCATACATAACCACTTGAAATCTCAGTAAGAACATCAGTTCTTACAGTTCTTAGTTCAGTATTACAGTATTATATACGGCAAAGAGACATAATCAGTCGATTTTGAATAATTATAAATTCTTTCAGTTAGACAAATTGATAATGGGATTTAAAGAAATAATATCGGACATGACGAGTGAAGACGAAGATAAACTTTATGGTTCTTTTCATAGCGAGTTTTGGTACTTTCTTCAAATTTCCGGTCATTATATAAACCCATCTAAACCGATTTTCTTTATTTTCCCTTTCATTCATTTATATTTGATTCTGCATCACATTATTCTGTCCTTAATTACATCGGTTTACGTCTATCCGGACATATTTGTCGTATTCGATTGCCTGCAATATTTTATCTTCCTCCTCGGCACTTTAGTTAGCATAATAGTCATAATTTTAAATAGGAAAAATCTCGCTATTTGCCAAAAAGCGTTCCTCTATGGATTTTATCAATACGAACCTACATTTATTGTTGACAGGAATAAGTTTTTTGGACCGTGGATAAAAGAAATGCGGTTTTTTAAGGTAGGCACAAATAAGTAATATTAACGCTGAATTGCATTTTAAATTGTATATTTATATATCCGTAGGTAGGCTGAAAAATAATGCACACATGCTTGTAGAACGTGAACGAAATGACCTTCAGAAGCTATCATCGTCAAGGCAACTATAACATACATAAATAGTAAATTTATTGCAAGAAGTGCAGCAATGGCCAAAGAACGTAGGGAGTCAAATGATAGAAGATCATAAAATAATTGTGGCTGGAAAATACATATATATATATATATATATATATATATATATATATATATATATATATATATATATATATATATATATATATATATACAGGGTGGTCCAAAAGTCTCCCCCCCCCTCTTAACTTTTGAACGGTTTGAGATAAATTAATGAAACTTGGGGGATCTCTACCATGCAAAGGGAAGTTTGTTTTCATGCAATCACCCACTAGGGGCAACCACTCACTTTGCCCCCAGGCCACCTAACTTCAGAATTTCAAATTAGAATGTATATTTTTGATAGCACATTTGGATTCTACAGTAAAAAATAATAAACTTTTACTTGAAGTTATTTTTTCTATCTCCAATATTTTGCCCCCTACAGGGGGGCATAGATTGCGAAATAAACCTTCCGAAATAGTAAAAAAATAACACTTAGATCGTTATAAAATCTAAATGGTTTGAAATAAAGTAATGGAACTTGGGGGATCTGTACCAAGTAAAGGTAAGTGTGTAATCATCCACTCGCGTACTAGGGGCAACCACCATTTTGCCCCCAGGCGCTGAAATCTACCACTATTATACATTTTCCCCCCTACAGGGGGCAAAATAATGGAGATAGAAAAAAAAGTTTGAAGTAAAAGTTTATTATTTTCCACGGTAGAATCCAAATATGCTATCAAAAATATACATTCCAGGTTAAAATTTCGAAGTTAGGTGGTCTGGGGGCAAAATGGGAGGTTGCCCCTACTGCGCGATTGCATGAAAACAAACTTCCCTTTACATGGTAAAGATCACCTAAGTTTCATTAATTTATCTCTAACCGTTTAGATTTTACAACGTATTATCGGAAAGGTTGTTTTTGTATCTTTGCCCCTCTATAGGGGGCAAAATATTGGTGATAGAAAAAATAGTTTCAAGTAAAAGTTTATTATTTTTCACGGTAGAATCCAAATATGCTATCAAAAATATACATTCCAATTTGAAATTTTGAAGTTGGGTGGCCTGGGGGCAAAGTGGGTGGTTGCCCCTAGTGGGTGATTGCATGAAAACAAACTTCCCTTTGCATGGTAGAGATCCCCCAAGTTTCATTAATTTATCTCAAACCGTTCAAAAGTTAAGAGGGGGGGAGACTTTTGGACCACCCTGTATATATATATATATATATATATATATATATATATATATATATATATATATATATATATATATATATATATAAATAAAAAGAGGAACAGAGCTAGGAAACATCTTACATGAATATAAAGTAGAATAAAAACAGATTGTATAAAAACATGTATATTAGAACCAGATATATACAGGGTGTATACATAGGTGTAAATGCAAAAAAAAAATCATATTTCGAAAAAAAGTCATTCTTTATAAAGTCTCCTGCATGTTTTGGAATAAAGATATATCGAATTAAAAATTTCGTACCTTGCACCCTGTACCCAAAAGGTACAAATTTTTAAAATTGGTCAAGAGGGAAGTGGTGTTATTTTCAATTTTTCGAGAAAATGTTAAAAGCTTTATAAAAATAAGTATTTTCTATTCTAAGATCATTTTTGAATAAAAAAATTTAAAACCGGATGTCAAAAATCCCCCCCCCCCTTCAATATTGAAAAATATATAATGTTGTTCAAACTGGATAAATGAGGTATCATTTTAAAGGTCTTGTTTTGTACATCAAAAGGGTGGGTGTTTCTTTTTTTTAATTTCTTTCCCACTTTAAGTTGCTTTAATCAAAAAGGTTATTATAACAATGTACAAAAAATGTTGATGTACAAAACAAGACCTTTAAAATGATACCTCATTTATCCAGTTTGAACAACTTTATATATTTTTCAATATTGAAGGGGGGGAGGGGATTTTTTACATCCGTTTTTAAATTATTTTTATTCAAAAATGATTTTAGAATAGAAAATACTTATTTTTATAAAGAATAACATTTTCTCGAAAAATTGAAAATAAGACCACTTCCCTCTTGACCAATTTCAGAAATTTGTACCTTTTGGGTGCAGGGTGCAAGGTACGAAATTTTTAATGCGATATATCTTCATTCCAAAACATGCAGGAGACTTTATTACAATAATAATATTACAATAAAGTTTATTGTTGCTCATATACAATGTAGAACTTAAAAGTACAGTAAAAAGTTTATAAAGAATGATTTTTTTTTTTAAATATGATTTTTTTTGCATTTACACCTATAGGTAAGTCGATCCGACACCCTATAATTAAATTGAGATAAAACCACAAAAGCTATTCTCCAGACTCCAATCATGTAAACAGAGTGCGAAATAACAGCTGAGAACAGCGCCTAAGCGGTGGCGGAACGAAGAACTAAAGGTGACAGATAAGCTCCTACCATTGGTTCCCCAACTAGCTCAACCTAGTGGTCAAAGAAGGTACTAGAATGTCTGAATTAAAAGAGGATCCAGGAACAAACAGGGATGAAACAGAAGTAGAAAGAAGGAAAGAAAATGAAAATATGAAAGAGGAGAAGAAGTTAATTATAAGGCCTTGTGCAAGGCCAACCTTAGGCTACCTCTTATAACCTCAATGCTCATAAGAACTCCTTTGATAGAGGAATGTGGAATGTCACGTTATTACCTGCCACTGAGTGGATAATTAGCATAAAGCCTGGATTTACAGGGGATGAGGTTCGTAACATTCGCACAGAAAATGTTTCATCCCCTGTTTGTTCCTGGTTCCTCTTGAATTTTTGCCCCGGGCGGCAAAATGTGGGGGGCGGCAAAATGATTAACAGACTATAAATTTATTTAACTAATTTAAGACCTGTAATATGACACAGTGATGTAGGTGTAGAGGGCGGCATGCGAGCTAGGCAGATGAGAGTGAGCGATATGAACGCAGTACTGTCAGTGAGTAGATGCCTTCTTAATTCCCTATTGCAAGGTCGGGTCACAGTGTAGTTTTCGCGTAGTCCGTCTCGACGATGCGCGCCCTATCCCTACGAACTAGACACAGGGCCGGCGCGACCCTAGGGCGCTAGGGCCTGAGGGGCGCCGCAAGATACTTGCCCACCAAGAAGTCAATGTTATTACAAAGAAAGATAGACGAATAACTTAAATTAGGAGAGATCTCATTTAAAACTAATAATATAATTATTTTGCAAATAAATAATTATTTTTTATGGAGCAATAGTCAAGTTGATATTAACAATTAAAACTGGGATTCCCACTTACATGTTTATGTGGGAAACAAACATTAAACTATTTTGTGTTTGTTTATTTGCATACCTTAATGGTTGTTTGTTTATATACTCAGTTGAGTGTGTATCCCCTAGTTCTGTTGCTGTATAGGACGTTGTGAAGGTATTTCATAATGAATCAGAAAGATTAATAGCATAGTATAGCGTTAAAGGTAAAACTTTTTTTTTTTTAGTCTAAAAACCGATTTAGTTAATAAATGTTTTAAAAATTCTGCAGAAACAATTTTAAACAAACTTTTTGGTGATGCTTTTTTTTAGCTGAAAAAGCTCTAAAAAAGGCCCAAAATTCACCATTTTGAACCTAATTTTCTAAAAATTTTCCGGGCCCCCCTTTGGGTTAGGTTCATGTATGACAGAAGAGAGATTAGTAGGACTGGCATCTATTTTAACTGAACTGAACAGGAGTTTATTTAAAAATAGATTTTAATTTACTAGAGTTTAGTTGTTTCTTTTCGATGTCTCTGATGATTTAAGTCTCTTTTTCATTAAACATCAAAGAGCATCGAAAAAAAATAATCAAAACATTTGCAGCCGAAAAGTCAAATTTACATAAATACACTTTTAGTTTTTGGAAGAATTGTTTTATGTATAATGTATAATATTTTCTGCGTATATGTATAATATTTTCTGGTAAAAAGATTTTACTTGAATTGTTTCGTTTCTCATTTTCAAATAAACCTTAGTTATCAACTTAAATCATGATTTTATATTTTATCTCAAATATTAATAAATATACCAAGATTTTTCACAAGCTGACTTAGGAGTAAGAGTAATAGTTATTGGCGAATTGCTAGAATAAAGTGGTGGAAGGGGGCGGCAAAATTAGGAAAATATGTAGCTGCGGCCCTGGTATCGGCTTTCCTTACGGAAAGATCGACAGTGGATTGGGCGCTATTGTTTCTAATAAATTCTGTGTTCATTCTACTATATATTCAAGTAAGATATTTTCTAGCTCTGTTTCTCTTTATGTTTTTCCTGCATCTTTCTGTCACGAGTATTTCATGATCTTCTATTAGTTTACTCTTTATTTTCTTTGGCTATTGCCACATTTCTTGTAATAAATTCACTAATTATGGATGTTACAGTTGCCTTGATGATGAAATCATAATAAAGTTGTCGAAACACTGGCTATATAATAATACGAGTAAAGTCTGCGAATTAGAGCACTCTTGTTGGATTGTCTTATTTACTGAAGATAATAATTCTCATCGAACGTATTAATGTGTTAATGTTAATATTCTATGAATGTTTTTTATGTAATGTTCTTTAAATTGTTTTTTAATTGCAGGGCGCATTTCCTGTAGTTGTTGGGATAGGAGCATTTGTTATATTTACATCCGAATCTCTGCTCGATTTCTTGACTGGACATAAGATGCATACATATGATAATCCTCATATTAATACACGTGCCCTGATAATTGTATGGTATCCTTTCCGGTAAATAAATTTTATGTTTTGTTTTATAGTAATACTAGCCGGATATTATTTGTTTATGCTTATTTTTAAACATTTCATCTAAAATAAATATAGTCCAGTCAAACTAGACATTTCACCTAACAAAAGGTCTAGGTTTCTGACACTATTACTTTAAAATGTACAGCAAAATGTAAAAATCGAGTTATTTTTCAAAATATGGTTGTTTCAAGTTTGTTTTTTCAATTTTCCACCCTTATGACTTGATTCTTCATCAAAATGTATAAGGGTCAAGCTTTAAGTAGAATTATCATTCTACTATGTGCAACTAGTATTAGGTTTTTATTGTAAATAGCGAGTTACGGCTTATTCAAGTTGGGATTATCTTTTGGGAAATTGCAGTATCTTCACACTAAATGTTGAGTTGGAGGGAGTCTAGCTAGATTGAATGTTGCTTTAGCCAATTTTACGAGAAGTTTTTATTGTAGGTTATTGAGGTTATACTTTTTTTTACCCCCATATATTGCAACCAACAACTGTTCACCTATACGTCAGCAATCTGCTCAGGTGTGGCTTAAGGGTCCAGAAACATTGTGGCTGCTGTTTGAAGGAGTGGCTTCAGGGTCCAGAAACATTGTGGCTGCTGTTTGAAGGAGTGGCTTCAGGGTCCAGAAACATTGTGGCTGCTGTTTGAAGGAGTGGCTTCAGGGTCCAGAAACATTGTGGCTGCTGTTTGAAGGTGTGGCTTCAGGGTCCAGAAAAATTGTGGCTGCTGTTGGAAGGTGTGGCTTCAGGGTCCAGAAACATTGTGGCTGCTGTTTGAAGGAGCGGCTTCAGGGTCCAGAAACATTGTGGCTGCTTCTCAAGAAATGAACACATTTTATTTTTTCCATAGCCAAAGAGACATAATGCAGTGATGGCTGGCAGTAAATGCGTGAATAAATTAATTATTTGAGACTGAGAAAGCATAAACAAGGCTGAATGAATAAAAAAACATTCTGTGATTTTTCCTCTTCTGCATTTCTGGAAAAAGATATTATTTTTGCATTTTACCAATCTTGTTAGAACGACCAGAAGATCTATGTTCTCACCTACAATAACTACAGCATCAAACTCCGAGGACTTGGGAATGGCAGCGGTAATGATCAACACATCTGCATCCTCTTCTGCCTGGTGCACTAAAATATTAACAATTTCTAAAAGTTCCTTCATCATATCAATTAAACGGATCTTGATAAGTTCCTTTGGTAAAAACATTTCCTGGGAAATTTGAGCTGCCGTTGCTTCATCAAAAGTTAAATCTCGAGAGGAGTGTGCCTTAACTCGACTAATACGTTCACTGCTCTGCGTATATTTTCGGTCAACGTCTGATGGATAGCCAACGAAAAGGACCATTAGGTTTAAGCCAAAATGAGAAATTAAATATTTAATTTAAGTATTTGCTATACATACGAATGAAGCTTTGTGTGGCCAAACAACTTTGCGGAGGAGGGAATCACTCATTGATTTTCAAATTATCAGCTTCTAAGCATCTTTTAAGTCCTGTTACATTTTAATCATTTTGATTTTTCAAATTCCTGAGCTTTCTTCTCTTAATTGAGGGATGTTAGAATTGTGGCAAATTCAGGAAACACTTCTACTTTTCAATGGTATAATTACTAGTATAAGCTTAAGAACAACGGACTAGTTTTTGAATTATGGTGGATTAAATGTTATCAGGTGTGAAATTATACTGGAATTTCGTGGTCGAATTTAAAAAAAAATCAAAATTATTAAAATGTAACAAGACTTAAAAGATGCTTAGCAGTTGATAAATTGAAAATCAACGAGTGATTCTGAAAGTTTTTTTTATGCTCTTGCTAATTTCTCTATCTCATTTAATTTTTGAGAATGGCATTTTATCGTGGGTCACCCTATATATATACAATTTGAATCAAATTGGAAATGCAATTAAATAATAATAACTAAATTAAAATAATAATAATATCTATTGGTTTTTAAACAATATAGTTTTGCTTGAGAAATAAGATGGTTAATGGAGGTCATCTTCATAAATACAATGCTACATTCTTGAAAATATTACTTGTTTATTTATCAAAGCAGCTATTGGCTTCTATAGAGCCATCATCAGTGAGAAGAACACGGTTCTTTTAATTTCGGTTTATTTATATGTTAGTAAGTTTTACCGCATTAATAAATTTAGCGATCATTATCACTTCATAGCAGTGTCGGTGTTCGTTTTACTAAAAAAAAAATATTTAAAAAAGTTGTTTCTCATTAAATAGATGAAGTTAGAATTTTTTTCCCGTTCTAAAATTCCAATTTTAAATTTGAAGCTTACGTTTACGCGAGCGTGGAACGCGAACGCTTGGGCGGATAATGTTGTTCAACAAACTCAGACTGGGTATTGGTAAAATGAACATAAGTGATCAAATGTCAACTTACTCGGTCATCTATTACTCAAGTTATCGTCATCGGTAGATTTGGTGACGATGGTTTTGTGACGGTTTTTGGTTTATTTTTTCGGATTCACTCCCGGGCTCCAGATCGTGTCATAAGGAACTTCGTTTCAATAAATACCCACTTGTTTTTCATTTTAAAAACCACCCTTTTTAGAAAGTTATTATTGTATTTTAACTATATATTTGGCTTTGTTTATAACCTGAACAGAACACTGCGCTAGTGCACAAATAATGTTGGGTGGGAGAAAACTCTCAGTGACGTCTCCACGGCTTTATCAATGTATTTTTGTACTACGTTTTTATTAGCTTGCTTTCTTGTTTGTTTGTTTGTCCAGTACAAATCTTGCAATCGATTTTTAACTAACTTCCCGAGTAGCTAGACATTATAAACTTTTAGAATAGCTCAGAACACGATGACAATGCAATATTTTAATACTTTTAGCCATCTTTCAGCAGATTTTAATTCGTTTTCAGCAAATTTTGCTATATGGAAAATTAGTTCGGAAAAAATCCGCAAGTTATTTTATTTGTTTTGACATGTCCCATATTTACAATCTTCATTTTGACGGGTTTCAAATTTGTGATTTTTTATTAAAGCTTGGTTTACACGATCCAAGTGGACTTGGACCAAGTAACTTTGATCAAATTCACTTGGACCCAGTGGTTGTGCAACTTTTGAATTAGGGTTTACACGATCCAAGTAGACTTGGTCCAAGTAGTTTGAACAACACTGTCAAAATCAGCTGTTTCTGTTTCAAGTATATGTTAGATTGAATGTGTGATACGTTTTCCCCTTGCAACTTCCATTAATTTAATACATTTCACATCCCATAAAACACTCTCTGCCTCGTAAAGTTCCATAAACCTTACATTCTCATGTATAACATGTCATAGTTACTAAAACATTTTTTATGCGCCCGCCATATTGCCCGCCATCTTAAAAATATTAGGTGTGAAATTTGAATAATTGCATATTCTTGTTCTACACTTCAAGACCTTTAAATTGATGTGTAACATGTCATAGTTACTAAGAACTTTTTTTAGTCGCCCGCCATATTGGCCGCCATCTTGAAAATATTACGTGTGAAATTTTAATAGTTGCATATTCTTTTTCTGCATTTCAAGACCTTTAAATTGATATATAATATGTCATGGGGACTAAAAACTTTATTTATAGTCGCCCGCCATATTGGCCGCCATCTTGAAAATATGTGATCCAGTTGTCTCAAATGCCGAGATGCACCTGTGTGCCAAATTTCATGTTCCTAGCTATAGTAGTTTATGAATTGAAACAAGCAACGGACAGACAGACAGACAGACAGACCCGTTATATAAGGTTTCTTTTTGTACTTTGTACAGAAACCTAAAAACTGTAAGAACCAAACAAAACTAACAACTAAAACCAAACTGTACCTTCCTGTAAACAAACGGTATAAATTCGTCATTTTTGACAGCTCATTCTTCATTATTTGCAGGTGGGCGCCATTTTTATTTCCATCCAAGTCTACTTTGATCAAAAAAAGTTGGGGCCATCCAACTTAACTTGAATGGTCCAAGTACACTTTGATAGCCTGTTTACACGATCAAAGTAGCGTCAAATCTGACTTGGTCCAAGTCCACTTGCATCGTGTAACCCCAGCTTAAGAGATATAATCTTATATACTTGTACACATTTTTACTTGTAAAAATGTGTACAAGTATATAAGTATATATATAACTATATTCTAGATAGCGTTATTGCAGGTTCGCTACGCTTGCCTGTTTAAGCAGCATTTGATGCATGCTTGTGTTGCATGCTTGTGTTGCATGCTTGTGTTGCATGCTTGTGTTGCATGCTTGTGTTGCATGCTTGTGTTGCATGCTTGTGTTGCATGCTTGTGTTGCATGCTTGTGTTGCATGCTTGTGTTGCATGCTTGTGTTGCATGCTTGTGTTGCATGCTTGTGTTGCATGCTTGTGTTGCATGCTTGTGTTGCATGCTTGTGTTGCATGCTTGTGTTGCATGCTTGTGTTGCAGGCTTGAGTTGAAGACTTGTGTTGCAGGCTTGCTGTTGCATGCTTGTGTTGCAGGCTTGCTGTTGCAGGCTTGTGTTGAAGACTTGTGTTGCATGCTTGTGTTGCAGGCTTGTGTTTCAGGCTTGAGTTGAAGACTTGTGTTGCAGGCTTGCTGTTGCAGGCTTGTGTTGCAACATCTTTATTAAATGAAGACGATCTACAACTTATGTGTTAACCGGCCACTGTAGCAAGCCTGCATTAACTTTATTGCAAACGATTATTCTACGACGCCCGTATTTACGGGAGAGCGCAGCGACCCTGCAAAAACTTTAAAATAATGGTATCTAAAAATACAGGGAACATATGTTAAGGCCCAGCTGTTTATTCAGGCTAGCGCAGCGAGCCTGCAATATTTGATAAATTATTATTATCTACAAAAGATTTATCAATAATCTAGCGTAGCATAGGTTAGCTATTCTAATTTAACTCCATATCAAAGTGGTCACCTATCAAGTGACAAACTAACATCATCTTGATTTGTGGTCTACTAACTAATTTAGTTTCTCAAGATCAAGAAAATCATATTGTCCACCATAATGGGTGGGACATGGCCCACATGGGACATGGCTCTCTACGAGTTTGTTTTTTTCAAATGCCTATTGCCAAGCTATGTCCCACAGATGAACTTAGCCGACCAAATATTCTTAAAAGGCATCTAAATATTAACTTATACACAAAAATCTAGCATGATGTTAGTTAAACATTATTTTGTACGCTATCTCCTTGACTATTACTACTAGAAAAATCCAAAAAGTAAGTTTATTGTTTCACATTTTTATTACTAAAACGAATTTCATTAATTATAAAATAAAATTCCAGATCAGATGAGGGCCTAATCTTCTATATTGTGAATGCTCTTCTGTTGTCTACCGGCGCCACAATATTCATTACAGTTGTGCCAGCTGTTATACTTTACAATCAACTTACAACCAACATCTGCGCCGAGCTTTCCTTCCTCATGCTGTCGATAAAAAAATTGAGAGAACGCACATCTTCTCTCTATTTGACAAAATACGGCAAGAAGCACAGAAACATTACTGACAGTGATTATGAGGATTGTCTCTATTCCTGCTTTAAACAGAACATTGAACATTTCCATAAGATTATTCAGTAAGTTCTCATTTCATGTAAGCAATTCATTCAAGTTGAGAATATAGCCCAAGTAGCATGACAGTCCCTAGGATATCTACAGGGCCAGTCACTTCCATTCGCACATCCTGTGGAGGGTAGAATTATTGTTTCTGGATGACTTATGGCTGACCCGATGTCTGCCCTTCTAACGTTAATGGGACTTCCATGGCATGTGCTTTAGGATATGCTATGGACAGTTCTGGGACATATTCTGGATGCTTAATACGTAAATTTTTCAAATAACGAAGAGTTGTGTCAATGGTCATATGCATTAACATCTACGGCAGTTAAAGTATAAATACTTAATGTTGGACCCCCATGTGAAATCTATTATTGAATTTAAAGTATGTACTAGCAATTTTATTTTATCCTTGCGAGATTTGAACCTGGTACCAATGTACCGGTACCCGGTGTCAGTCTGATGCTCTATATCCTCGGCTAAGTGCCATTTCTAATTTGGTGCAACTCAAAATGAATACTTAAACCTTACCCCATAAATATATAACTTTTATAAACAATTTTAGTATATTTCAGATTGTTTCATTATATAGCTTTCACTGAAACATCATCCTTTGTGTAACGTAAATTCTAATTAAACCTGTTAACATCTTTTAATGAAAGCAAAAAGCTTTAGAAATTACAATTCATCCATAGAATACCCCTAAGTGGACATTCCTTTAAGGACATCCATAGGATACCCTTAACTCGATGTCCATAGGATACCCCAAATGGATGTCCATAGGATACCCTTAACGGGACATTCCTAGGAAACTGGATGTCCAGTTTCCTATCCATAGGACATCCTTAGGATGGCCTAATGAGGCATCCAAAACAGGATAACCATAGGGGAACCTATGGATTAATAATTATGGACAGGATATCCCAGGGATGCCTTTTGGATCAGTTGCGCTATTTGGGAGTTACTATTGATTAAAATAAGCAATTATAATTTCAGAAATGTGAAGATTTGATTTAGATTTATGGTTTGTTAAAACGAAAACTCGATTCCATTTATTTTCCAGGTTTTTCAAATCAGCACAGACCATGAGTTCTCTAGTAGTATTAATATTTTTCACTTCGTGTGCACTGCTCTTGGCAATAGCTGGAATCGGACTTGTTAATGTAAGTAACATGAAACCTCCTCATCCCATTATATATTGATGAATCTCATTATGTTCTTATAGAGGAACAAATTAGTGAACATTTTGAAATGAACCGATCTGATTAATTAGTAATTCTAAGTTCTAAGTAATTAGTAATTGATGAAGTTATTCAACAGGAATATTTCAGCAACTCACAAAACAGAAAAACTACTTTGGTAGCAGTAAGGTAGAGTAGTGGGGATATGGGACTACAGACTTCACCCACCTCCTTAATTTACCTTAATTATACACCGCACAAATGGTAATAAGTAACTACTATAATTTTCTACTCAGGCAATGTTTCGGATTTACCACTTTTTGAGGATTTAAGAAGGGAAAATGACAATTTTTTTAAATTACTTTAGGATGTTGACAATATCTTTTGATGATTTAATTCTATGGCTAAATTATTCTCTTCAACGTCTAGATACATTTATAACGGGAATGCATACAATTAACAAAAACCTCCTTCAATGCTTCAAAGCTTTATTCCTGTCCTTATATTTTTCTTCTGTCTTATCCAAAATCACTGGTCTCTGTTTTACAAGATAAATTACAAATCTATATCTGTCACTCATAATGAAATAAACCTGGAAGATAGTTGCTTACAGAGGCAACGTGTTGACTGGTTAAGCGCGAAACGGAAACTGAACAGATAATGTGTACACGGAGAGATAATAGCGTATAACCCTACAGCCAGATTAGAGCCGCCTAGAAACCGGAGAGGCTCGAGGGGGTGTTCGATGAAAAGCGGTATCAATTTGGTTCCTAGGCAGGCGAAGTTTGATCGCAACCATCGCTTCACACTTGTTCGGCGACCGCGTAAATAGTACCGAATTTGAACCGTCTCGCCTAAAACCTATTAGTGTGAAACGAGCCTAACTCTTCAGTCAGTCTAACCTAATCAAAAATAAAAAAGTATTTTTTGTGTATATTTAATAAATCTTAAAGACTTTTAAGTCAAAACCTCTCCGCCGAGAACAAACGTTAGTTCTTAGCGAGAGGAAAAGTGATAAATCTATGATTCTTAAATTATAGATTTATTTTTCAGGGATTAAATACAGTCCATCCTCAGGCTAAACCTTCTTTTTTGACCGGCTATACATTAAATTGTGATAACCACATCACCCTACAATTTCAACCATTTCCTCCTCATCCCTTTAAGGATCCACTTACTATAATTTCTACAGGATATACTTAGCATTAGAACTAGGTAATAGGCAATTTAATACATATTATATTCATTGCATTTAAACCAATCGTCCACTGGAAGCGATTACTTGCGAATAAGCGACCAGGTGACTATGCGCGACCAATCCAAATATATAGAGTACAATGTAACCATGTCCTTTGCAAGTGACCTTGAGTAGGCGCCCACGCGCTACTACCGGTGGCAGCAGGCGACTAGAGACTGTTCTCACTGAAATGGGATTATTCGTTTGTAGTCGCCAGTATAAATACCATGATTACTCTAAGCTAAGCACTTATTACTAATATAATCACTATGGATATAGAAAAATGAATCACGCAAATCTATAACAAAACCCCACTATGGGATATGAGGAACAATTTGTATCATTCCTGTAATATTCAGCGCAAACTGTTGGGAAAAGGTGCAGAGGAAGTAAACGCTAGACGTTCCACAGTTGTTATTGTCTCCCTAAAATTCGGCATTTTGGAGATCGATGGCTCTATAATATTCCAAAAGTAGTAAAACGTCTCTGGACGCATTCTGTAATAATCGAAAAACTTTTGGGGGTCATTCTGCAAATTGGCGTGCAGATGATAGAATTCTCCCATTGACTTCCTCCTATCTAATATTTGGTAACCCAAAACCGATTTCTTCTATGAGTTAGTAACCAACGCCTCGTGAGATAGGGGTTCTCCAAAATAAACATTAAGTCCAGATCATCTATTTAAAAAAATAAAAACCGAGAACATATAGAAGGCGCAAAGACGTGAAGTGACAGTCGCGTGAAGTCGCTTACAATGGACGACCCCTGTCGCGCATAGTCGCTTGATTCCAGACACCTGTTGTCGCCTGGTCGTTTAGTCGTGCTTAGTCACTTCCAGTAGACGACCGACCTTATTATGAATTAGACTAATTCATATTCATTAGTACTTGCTTTATACAGGATGAAACAAGAATAGGAGTTCAGGTGAAATCAGCTATTTATTGCACTATTGAAGTTGGTGTGCTCGCTCTGGTTTGCTGGAAAGGTGAACAGGTTCGATCTATGGTAAGATTTTAAAAATGATGATTATTTTTAGGGTCCGTAGGCAAAACCAAGGACCCTTATATTTTCCTGCGTGTGACTGACCGTCAGTCCTCTCGCGTGCTCTCACGGCTACACCTTTCGTCCGATCACTTTGAAATTTAGCATGTATGTGTTTTGTACATACCCACATATTTCAAAAATATAGCGACTTGAAAAAAAAAAATTTTCAAAAAAATTAGGGTAAAAAAACTTAAGGGTTAAAATTTGTTTATTTTTTTCGACACCGTGAGGGGTATCATATGAAAGGGTACGTCGAGCTGATTACAAAAACATATAATTCTTTAGATAAAACTTTGATAGGGCGAGCCTAGGCAAGTTTGAAGTGGGTGTGAAACGTGTCCCCTCCCTCTATCTCGCTTATGTGAAGTGCAAAAAATCTGAAAAAAATTCCTGAACATTCTTCGAACAAAAGTAAAGATACCACTTTTTGGAAATTTCGAAAAAAATATTATTTTATTTTTTATTGACAAAATACGTTTTTTTATAATTATGGTCTTTTCGATGTATTTATATGGTTGTAGTCCGGTTCAGTGGCAAAACAATACTTCATCAGAGTGTGTTTTGAGAATATCAAACCCTTAGGATGGTTCAAAGTAAGCTTTTTAACATTTAAAAAAAAAAAACACTGTTTATACACTTTACAGTTAAACACTATATAGTGTGGCCTACGGACCCTCGCTGTGTGCTGCACACACTTGACCTGTTTATTTAAATTTTAAATTAGTCTGTCACTTAGGAGGACACATCCTCGACTCCTATCAATTACTTTATATGTTTTGCTTTTTAGGACCCATTATTGTCTAGGATAGAGCCCATTATTGTCTAATTTATTTACTTTTACCCTTTTGTTCTGCTTCTAAGTTTATCAATGGTAACCGAAGCGTTGTAATCTTTTTAAAGATCCTTTTTAATGTTTCCATGTCACTAAATTCAAAGACAGAAATCAATTTTGGAAATCGGGAGACTTTTTGGGTCTCGTGTCAGTTTATCAGTCCTTTAAAATTTTATCTTAAAAACTATTTTTCCGATTTTAATGAAATTTGTTATGGTAGTTTATACTTGGTGCCCATTTTGTTAGTCTCATACAATTTCTCTATTTAAATTTTGTGCTCATTGGCTTCTCTTTCACATGCCCACATATGTTTTTTATTAACACCTACATTTTAAAAACTACTTTTTTTTTTTTAAAGAAATTTTGATGATTTGTTGAAATTTGCTCGCAGAGGGTTCCACATTTATTTCAACCGTCTGCACAAATTAAATATTGCTTAATAATAATAATAATAATAATAATAATAATAATAATAATAATAATAATAACCATTTATTTGCTAGATTAATCACATGCTTTTTTCCTTTTTTTAAAAAATATTTAACTATTCATGCAAATTCAGCTCTTGGCTGTGGTTGCCTACAAAGGCGGAGTTTCCTCTTTAAATCTTGTATACATAATAATAATACTTATCTTATCTATTTTAACTTTTGTTTTAAATTGATATCTTTCTTGGCTAGTGTGTAATTCTTTTACATGACATTATATTAAATATATAAAATAAACAAATAATTAATAATTAACAAATTAACAAATAATTAGCCAATTAACAAATAATTAACAAATTAATAAATAATTAAAAATTAATAAATAATTAACAAATTAACAAATAATTAACAAATTTATAATAATGGACAAATTAACAAATTAATAATAAATTATCAATAAATAAATAAATTTCATGCAATAAACAATATGTGTAATTTTAGGTTGGTAGCCAAACTTCATTATACACTAGACCCATTCTCCTCCATTCTATTCCGTCGCGTGCAATACGTTTCCAGGTAACACCTCCACATATCAATCTCATTTCGTGGTCCCATCTTCTAATTGGTCTTCCTTTCTTCCTTTTCTTTCCAACTGGCCACCAATCTAACACTTTCCTTGACCATCTTTCATCTTCCACTCTTACTAAATGCCCACTCCACTTCCACTTTCTATGCATGACTGTTATCCCTACATCTTCGAGGCCTGTTTTCTTTCGTACCCATTCGTTTCTTTTCCTTTCCTTTCTCGATACTCCTCTCATATACCTCTCCATGTCCCTCATGGTCACTCGTAATTTATTTAAAACCTTTTTTGTCATTACCCATGTTTCACATCCATAAATAATAGTAGGTAGCACAGTACTTTTCCAGAGTTTACATTTCTTTTCCATGTCGATTCTCGATTTAAATACTCTTTTATTTTTGTAGAACGTACGCAATCCTATCGCTATTCTTCTGCATACCTCTCTCAAGGTATTCTCATATATACCGATTAATCTCCCTAAATATATAAATTCCTCGACTACTTCTACTTCTAGTCTATTTATCTTCGCAGTCTCTTTTGAATTACAATTAAACTTCATTAATTTAGTTTTTTCAAGTATTGCTTTGTAAATAAAAATGACAATTATTTTAAAGAAAAGGAGGGAAAATTAAATAAATAATACAATAATGGGATGTAAAAAAAATAACGTCATTAAAGTACGCGATAGCCGAATAAGTGGCTTGTGCCACAATAATAATGATTGGCGGAATAATTTTTCACTGTTGAACGGGACTAAAACGAAAAAAAAAAAAAAAAAAAAAAAAATGGATTAACAGTTAATATTTATATACGACGATCTACGATGATGGAAATTTGCTTAGTCGTCGGAACCGTTTTCGAGAAATAATTTTTTTCACGTTATTTTGAGAGTTTTGTTTGACGTTTGTTTGAGGGGTAGCGCCCCTATATTTGGAGCTAAAATTCCTTTCTAGATTTCGCCTCGTGGTATGATTTTTCTGGACATTTATGCCAAATTTCGTAAAAATCGGACCAGTAGTTTGGGCAGATGTGGCCAGGTGTCTGCACAGACAGACGACAGAAAGACATTTTTAAAAACTAATTTCTTAGACTCAGGTGACCTCAAATCGTGTAAATCCATCGAAATAAAATATTCTCGCCATCACAATACTTTCTCTTTATATGAGAAAGTAAAAAGGTTCATTTAGAAATAGAAAAGATATAAGTTCCACTAAATCTGAGTTGAAATAACTATTTTTTTCAATTGCATGATAGTTCAGTTAAAATAGTGTGCCAAATAGTGTGGCACATAGCTCCCTCGCTTCCTATCGCGTTATAATAATGTTTTGATTCCACGATCTATTATTGTCAAAATAATTTAATTAATATCTCCTTTTTTAATGACATTTGTAAAATTGTTTTGTTTTTTTAATTGTTATATCTGAAAGGATCAATTAAAAAATAATTAAATTTCATGATCTCCGGTAATCAGGGTCACAGATTAAATTAAACGGTTACATTAACATAAGACCAACAATGAATTAATTATTACCAACAATAGTACATTACGCGTCGAGTGCGGAAAGTAGCATTTTGCATACGAGTGTGGAGTTTGCACCCGAGTGACAGCGAGGGTAGTAAAACCACACGAGCAATGCAAAATGCCGTTTTCGCACGAGTTGCGTACCGTACTTTATCTACGATTGTTAGATTTAAATAATAAATACAGAAACAAATAAACTTGCTGTATGTAAGTTCGTATCTCTTCTCTTAATAAAGATGGCGTTAATCTTGAGTTGTATTTTTTGCCGAATTAATTATTTCTGGAGGAGTATTATCCTCTACATTTTCGTCAAAGCCACTTGATTCATTCATTGTTTTTCACTAAAAACTCAATATAAACAGTTACTTTAATAAAAGAATAGCAAATTAGTTTTGTTAAATGTAAACAAACTCGGTAACGTGCGTAAAGCTGAAGAATTCCTCTTCTTTACCGCACTAGTGTGGTAAAGAAAAGGAATTCTTCAGAACTATGAGACGCGCATGCGCAATGAATACAAGTGCGTAAATAATCACTTTCTACGCATCTAAACAGAGATGTAATGCTTATATTTCGTATCAATCGTAGATAAACAAATTTTCATAAAAATCGGACAAGTAGTTGTAAGATATGATGATGGTGGTTAGCAAACAGACTGACCAATTGATAGAGAGACACGAGACCAACATTTTTGTCTGATGTCTAAAACGTATTTTTGTCTTCGAATTATTTTCTGAATGATCATTATGTATTCTTATCTCAGAGCAAGGAAGGGGTAGAGGGAACAATACTATAGAATCTGGGTCTCCAAAAGTGGTTCATTATGCTACACCCCTATACTAAACCTCCCAAGCGGCAGTTTGAAGAAACAGTATTGATATCTCGATAAAAACTCTAACTTTATCTGATATCAGCTGATAAGAATAGTTTATATTTTCTTACGACATTTAATCATTTTATTTTTAATATAGTTTTCTTTATAAATATGTACTTTAATGTTTGTTGTTAACCTTATTAATTATCTAAAGGCAGTAACATCGTTAATAAACGTGTAACAGTTCCTAGATAACCTATAGCATTCTTTTTTGAGTGGGGTATCAAATAAATGCTACTGATAAGAATTTTTTGACAAAAGTCTGTGGGGACAGAAGAACAAGGAATATACCAATAAGACAAGGACCAGTGACCACGTGATCACTTTAGTTCGGATTGAGCTCGCTTGGGAGGTTTAGTATAGGGGTGTAGCCAGAGCTGGATTAACATATTTAGTGGCCAGGGGCCCAAGAAAAATTGACGCCCCCCCCCCCCCCTCATATTTCATACAAGAGGGGGGTAAAATGGGAAAAACACGTTATTATGCTATTTTTGACCCTAAACTGTCAAAATTTGACCCCTAAATGGACTCCGAAAATTCTGGCCAACGAACTCAGCCTTTCTTTTGGTATTATTGACATTTCAAAATTTGTTTGGATTTTTTAAAAATTTGTTTATTGTAATTTCTTACATCTTGCTTTTAAACATTAGGAGTAGGAAAGTCATTTATGACATTTTTAAATTCAAGTCATAGTCCAGTTATTTTAGTCATAAATATAGCTTCTATTCCAAAAAATTCGCAACTTCAATTTTTTTTTATCACTTCATTTTGTCGTTCTGAAAAGCACGATTTTTTACGTATTTTTGTAAATATCTCGCTTCCTCTAGCTAGGAGACTAATTGACGATCAGATCAAAATTGAAGATTATAAAATTTCACACATAAAAAATTTGTTAATTTTTTACGTAGAACGAACCCCTTAGGATAATAAAGTGCTCCAAAGTTTCCGCACAAGACGTAAAAAAAAAATTTTATTACATAGATAATTGTCAATTACGTTGGCGGAGCTGAAGGGTTTGCTTGGAGATAATGCTGCTACCGATGCGACTATACAAGCAAAATTGATTGAAAAGTATGGCAAGAATATTGTTATTACGTAATAAACAAATTTTTTATGTGTGAAATTTTATAATCTTCAATTGGTCTCCGAGCTATGGAAGCGAGATATTTACATAAATGCGTAAAAGTCGTGCAAAAACAAACACTACTTAAGTTATGATAAGGTAAGTTTTTTAACCGTTCGTTGTACTTAAAAAATGAAAGATAGCTTTTCTGTGGGAAATTTAATTATCTATTTTTTTAATAATATCCTTAATTTGTCTCCGAGCCTTAGGAAGCGAGAAATTCATAAAAATACGTAAAAAGTGGTGCGGCGACGAATACTAAATATTCATAGATATTCTTCGCCCTATATTCCGTAAAACGTCCATTGTACGTAAAAAAATTAATGAGATTTTTTTGTGGGAAATTTTGTTACCTTTAATTTTGATAACCACCTTGATTGGTGTCGGAGCCTTAGGAAGTGAGATATTAGCAAAATACCGAATTTGTTGACCTTTGCCCTTGAATATCTATTGACGCGACCAAGATCTCGTTGCCTATTTTCAATGTCTTTCAGAACGTCAAAATGAAGTAATCAAAAAAAATATTAAAGCTCCGAATTTTTTGGAACAGAAAACCTAAAATGACTGTACTATCAAGAAATCAAAAGAAAAGTGTTTTTAATAATTATTATTTAATGTTTATAATTATATTTTATATTATATACTACTGACTGCTGGGAATTCTTTAAATTGTTTAAAAACATAGTTTTATGTCCGTTTTTACCTTTAAAGATTACGTTTATAAAAATAGAGTAAAGTTGGCCTAAACTGTAGTTCTAACTGCTGACGTACGTGAATAACTAGCGGCGATGAGTTATAATTCACTCTCCGCGGCTCTATGCCCAAAAACTAAAATCAACTTAAACACTTATAAATAAAAACTTATGCCTACTGACCTGCACTTTCGCTCAGTACATACTCCAACTGTCTAATCAGTATATAAAATTTCAATTAGTAAATAAATAAATATTATACTTTATGTTCACAAGAGTCATATTGTAGTGTCCAAAATAAAAAAAAAAATATGTTTTATGATTTTTGTTTTGTTTTTCTTTCTGCCGCCTTTTGCCACCTTCGAAAATTTGCCGCCAGGGGCCTGGGCCCCGATGGCCCCTGCGTAAATCCAGCCCTGGGTGTAGCATAATGAACCTCTTTTCAAATCGCATTGCTCCCTCTACCCCTTCCTTGCTCTGAGATTCTTATAGCCTTCAGTAAGCTCGGAAGCAATAATAAGTTTGTATATCATGTAGTAGAACTATTTTATACCTAGGCTAGAAACTCCGCCATTTCTTGTAAGTATAGTTTCTGCCCTCTGCTCTCGAAAGAGTTATGAATAGAAATATACAAATTTCCATGAATCAATTCAAACAAGATGCGTTTTATTTTTTAGTGTGAACTCACAAGACACGTGCTATATGATTTTGACTGGTACAACTCGTCCAAGAGGTTAAAAACTGCAATTCTAATAACGCAGATGTCAACACTAAAACCTTTGACGTTTTCGGGAGCAGGTTTAATTGCTGCTGATTACTCAACTTTCACAAAGGTAAAATATGTCACTCAATTACGATCATCGTATTTTAAGATAGATGATTATTTTAGTTAGCGTTTATAATCCAAGATTAACAATACACAAAACCGATTGCCTCTCTTTCAATAAACCTTGTCAGTGTATGTCACTGCAAAGAGTTAGCAGCACTAGTTATCTCGGTATTAAAATAGATAACAGGATCAAATGGACCGATCATATAAACCATATTAACGCTAAGCTAAGGAAAATTATTTATATTTTTTTAACGTTACGTAATGTATGTGAGCTGAACGTGTTAAAAAAAAGTATACTTTGCTTTAGTACAGTCTCACCTGCAATACTGCCTGATAGTGTGGGGAGCTGCCTACCCATCAACTATGTCACGTCTTCAGTCCACTCAAAACGTAATATTAAAGATAATTACAAAAACACCTAAGTACGAATCTGCTGAAAAAATATATAAGCAACTGAACATCCTCAATATTAGAGACTTATTCACATACTTAACCCAGCTAATGGTTGAAAAATACTACCCCCAATTCACACCTATATCACATAACTACAGTACAAGGAGACAAACACAAAACTTACTCTCAATACAGAAATCTAGGACAACTACTGGTAAACAACACTCGACACGAGAAGCACCTACACTTTACAATAAACTGCCCGCAAAAATAAGAGAAATACAGCAATACAATAAATATAAAGCACACCTTAAGAAATACTATAAGCACGAATGATATATAGTACGATGTAAGCATTTACTAAAAATAGAATCTTTTCCAATCACAAAATAATAAATAAATAAAATAAAGAAACAGAGACAGTTAATCTATAAGAATAAAAACAAAACATAGATAACGATAGTAAACAGACTCCACCTCTACGCTCGGGCGACCTAGTAGAGGAGTAAACAACAACTAATTTAGAAATTCTTCCTTTTGTATTACTATATTGTACTGTTATATATTTTATGTTATTATGTTATTATTCTCATAAAAATATATTATGTTGTTATATAATAATAATAATAAAAAAAAAAAAAAAAAAAAAAAAGATCTAATAGTGAAAACAGCGGATCTCGGCGCCTATCCGGCTAAATAGTTAGCAATATATTTATGAAGCCGAGGAGAGGTATTCGCTGGGTTTCCCCCACGCCATTCAGTCAGATTATAAACAAAAAGACCATTCGGTTGTTTTACTGTTCTGAAGAAATAATATCCTCTGATGAACGTTTTCTTGTGATTTAACAATAAACAAATTTTTTGTGTGATTACAACACAAAATTTTGGTTGATATATCTGTGAGATTATGCTGTTTATAATTCAAATCTATTAGTCGAAATCCAAAACAAAGTGACGCCATTATTTTCGTTTTTATACTAAAATAACTTTTTTTTGGTACTTCATATGAAAAAGAAGTTTTATCTCGTTTTATATTTCTATTTGGGCCGTTTTATTGTGTTGTTTTGTTCTTCTTGTAGAGCCGGGGATCGAGCGCCGAAAGGAAGAGCATTTTTTTTAAATGTGTCGGAAAAATGAATTAACAATTCCATTTTTAGTCATATTATTAAATATGCTTGGTTATCCAATAAGTATAAAGCTAAAAGGTTTGAAACTCAATTTTATTTAATAAATATATTATAGTCCAGTTATTTTAGTCATAAATATGGCTTCTGTTCCTAGAAAAATTGGAGCTTCAAAAATTTGACGTTCTGGAAAACATATTAAAAATCGGCAACAAGATTGCGGCCTTGTTAATAGATTTATAATACTCTTTTGATACTTGTTACATTCAAATTTTTCATACCACGTTCCGCATTCAACGTGGGACCTGTTCGTTACACATAAAACTGTTTCACTATTGCGATTGTCACCGTAACAATTACCTTTATAAAATATTAAATCACTGGGAGACTATTTTTTTGAAACCACGTCCGAACAAACTAGAAATGTCGCTCGTAGATATAGAATAACAAAGCCCACAATGGAGTTGCCTGAGGGAAAAGCTTAAGTTATTATTGGTCTTTGTTACGCCTTGTGGCGAATCTTCGGAGCAATTTATTATCCACTGTTTATTGTACGTAAAAAATGAACATAACGTTTCCTGTTTAAAATTTTATATTCTTTAATTTTTATTTGATCCTTAATTGGTCTTCAAACCAGAGGAAGCGAGATATTCGAAAAAATACGTAAACAGTCGTCCTAACACAAACACTACTCAAGCTATAGTAAGCTAAAGTTTTTGCTAAACCGTTCGTTGTAATGAAATGAATCAGACCTTTCTTATGGGAAATTTATTATTCTTTCTTTTTGATCGTCGCCATAATTTGCCTCCGAGCTGTAGGAAGCGAGATATTTGTAATAATATGTACGTAAAAAGTCGTGCGGCGACGGATACTAAATATTTATAGATATTCTTCGCCCTTTTATTCTGTAAACCGTCCATTGTATACGTAAAAATGAATCAGACTTTTTTTATGGGAAATTTTGTTACCTTTAATTACTATAACCACCTTGATTGGTGTCCGAGCCATAGGAAGCGTGATATTCGCAAAAACCGAATTTGTTGACCTTGGCCCTTGAATATCTAATTTATAAAGAATTTAAGAAAAAATACTAAACAGTACTTGTATAACATAACTTGTAAGATACTATACAGTAATTTCTTCAGCATTTCTTCACAAGTTATAACCTTTACGAGGTTCAATTAAAACCATAGAGAATAGGTTGAGAACAGCTCTGGTTCTGCTGCTCTGAATAGATAATTAAATTCATAATATTTTAATTAGTTCTACTTCTGTGAAAAGTTGTTTTAAGTATTAACTATATGTGTTTAAAGTGATACTGGTGTTTTAATCTAAAAACTTAGTCAGATTACATTAAAACATTCAAGTGACAAGATTGCTGTTGTTAGTTACCAGTTTTAATTACTGTTTAATTAATCCTCAACAAGTCTTGGGATATTTAAAAACAACCTGTAAGTAAGAACAATAAATTTTATATTGAACTATTTTATAAAGATAGACTATAAATTATTAAAAAGTAAAAAATACACATTTGTTACAGCACATTTCTTATGACGCTATAACCTAATTTTAGATCTAATTAATTCTTTTAATTAATTTTAAATGTTACTAACTATTGTTCTATTAATAATAACTATATTATTAATTTACTTCTCTTGAAATAACTAATTGTTTTAATAATTAATTTATAATTTAAGTTGACGGTTTTTCTAAAAGAAAAACACATTTAATCTATGATTAACTGCGATCACTCATTGCATTGTTTACCTGGCGTAGCTCAGTTGGTAACGCTGTAGCCTTTTACATTTTAGTGACGTCACTTATGACTCTAGAGATCCGAGTTCGAATCCAGCCCGGTAAAGTTTTTTATTTCATTGAATGTTGATTATTTTTTATTTTTTCTATATTTCTTTTATTATTAATTCTGTTTAATTATTGATTTTTACTTTAAATTAACTTAAATATTATAATCCAATTTTATATATTAATTTAATTTATACTTCCATAGAAATACAATATGCCTCAAAATAAAATGAAAACTGTTAAAGCTGATCTTTTATTAAATAAAAAGCGTAAAGCTCTATCGCTAAGCCCTTCTGAAAATGAAAATAAACCTAACTTAAAAAAGCCTACTGTTCATAGAACTTGCTCTTCGCTTAGGACTAATACATCTCAACAAATACGTCAGAGCAAACTAACTAGCTTTGTACCCGTTTCTAATGGCCAGAAAATAAAAGAAAAACCGCCTCTGTCAAAGAGCATCTCTTCATCTTCTCCAGACAAAACGGATCTACATACTAATAATTATATGTTAGATAATGAACAACTTAAAGCAGACAACTTAAAATTAAAAGACGAAATAACTAAATATGAATATATAATAGCAGAATTAACCAGTAAGATAAACAAGCTAACTGATAGATTTCAAAGGTCATCTATGGAAAAAGTAATGACTACTGTGACAGCAGATGTTCACTCGGTTCCAGTTCTCCACTCTTCACGCCAGTCCTCCACTCTTCACTCTCCACGCTTTACTCCAGTTCTCCACTCTTCACACCAGTCCTCCACTCTTCACTCTCCACTCTTCACTCCAGCTTCAGATCTTCACTCAGTCACCTTTAATCATTCACCACAAAGTCTCTCCAATCACCCATCAATTTTACTTTTAGGAGATAGTCATGTTAGAGGATTAAATCATTTATTACGCTCACGATTTGGACATGTGTACAATATTCAGTCTATATTCAAGCCTAATGCGCCCCTATCGGAAATTGTTAAAGATATTCAAACACTTACCAAAAATTTTGGCAAAGACGACATAGTAGTAGTTATAGGGAGTTCAAATAATCTAAATAACATTTGTCCTGATAATATTTTACAAAACATTATTCCTCTACAATACCAAACTAATGTTATAATTACATCGGTTCCGCTAAGATATGATGCCTTACATTTGAATAATCAGATAATGCAGTTCAATTCAAATCTGTTGAAGCTTACTGCTAATACGCCACACTTACACTATATCGACTTTACTCGCCGTATTAAAAGATATAATTATACTAAACACGGTCTTCATTTAAATAAAAAAGGAAAAAAGTATTTGTCAAGTATTCTATCATCATTTATCTTAAACTCATTTAGGTCCACTGTAGATATTAAGCAATTAAATAATAATGATTTATTTAACTCAGCTTATACAAAAAGTTCTTGTCCAAAGGTCAAAAACAGTAGCAACCCAAACTCAAAAGTTTTATCCGAACCTAACATTGTTGAAACAAATAAAAATCCTTTAGTAGACGATCCTGATCTTATAATTTTACTAGACTCACAATTCTGCTCTCAAATAACTCAGGAGGAAAATAACCTCCCTATTGAAAATACAAACTCATCTGAGGAACAAAATTGTCCCAGTAATAGAGCAAGTCCTAGTTTAAAGTGTAGGGAAAATCCTTGTGCCGCTCCTCATGAAACTTCTCAGTTAGATCTCATCCCTTCATCCCATAGTAATAGTTTCATCACAAATAATTCGGTTGCACCTTCTCAAATACATCTGGATAATGAACCATTTGATTTTTTATGAACCCCTCTTCAATAAATAGCCCTTCTTTGAAAATACTGCAATGGAATGCCCGGTCGCTAAAAAGAAAAACCAAATTGATTGAGTTGGAACAAAAGATGTGGTCAAATAATATCCTCATAGCTGCCGTACAAGAAACTAGATTTAACAATAAAACAACTAATTTTCCACTAAAACATTATGCAATATTTCACAAATCCAGAAGTAAAAAATCCGGTGGAGGTGTTGCTATACTTGTTCATCCATCCATCCATGCTGAATTTCTATCCGACAATGACGAAGAAGGTAGCATTGAGTTTATAACTATTAAAGCTACCTTCCAAAGAAATACCACCATTTTTATTTGTTCAGTATACATTCCTCCTAATGTTAAACCTTCTATGTCAGACTTAGATAAAATAATTCCTTCGGAAGGGCCCTTTATTATGTTAGGAGATTTCAATGCCAAACACTACACCTGGTTTAACACTCACTCAGACTCGGCTGGAAATAAGATTTATGATTGGGTTAATAATAATGGATTGGTTGTAATCAACAGAAATGAACCTACGTATATAAGTCCATCTGACTCAGCTTCAACAAGCATTATAGATTTGACAATAATCTCTTCAGATTTAATTGACCTTATACTTGACTGGAAGACTGTTGATATCTTAGATAGCGATCACTTACCCATTCTTATTTCTTTAAGATTAAATATAGAGAGGCTGCTAATAAATGATGAATATATCTCTAACAAGTGGCTGTTAAAAAAAAATGCTGACTGGGACGAGTTTAGATCCGAATGCATTAAGTCAGCCTGTGCAATTACTGGGGACGTCAATCAGAAAACCGTAGCCCTCACCACACTTTTAGTGAATGCAGCTGAAAAAACTCTGAAGCGACCAACTAGTAGATCAAATAAAAAACTTCATTCTTGGTGGAACGAAGAGGTCAGTGCTGCTGTCACTAAAAGAAATAAAGCTAGGAGAATATGGAGGAAAACAAAAGATATAAATCACAGAAAGGAATACAATAAATGTAATGCTCAGTCTAAGAAAATTATTTCTTTAAACAAAAAAAAAGATTTAGAAAAATTTATCTCGGAACTAAATATTAATTCATCATGTGCTAAAGCGTGGAAAAAATTTAATTCTCTCCATAAAAATCAGTCTACACTAAATTATATCATGGATCCTGAAGGAGAATACATAAGAGACAACCTAGAGGTTGCTGAGATTTTCAACAATTATTTCTCCTTGAAACTAACTAATAGCTCTAATAGAGATTTAACAGAATCAGAAACTTCAGTACTTAATGCTGTGGACAAAGTAAAAGATAGTTATAATAATTGCGATAAATTATTCTCGGTAACTGAATTGGAAGAAGCTCTGACTAAGTTAACTGATACTTCCCCTGGACCTGATGGATTAGTAAACTCGATTATTGTAAATATGCCTGAAATGTATAAAATGAATCTTCTTAAATTGTGTAATGAATGTTGGACTCATAATAAAATACCAAATTCGTGGAAGATGAGCCACATCATACCAGTATTAAAGAAAAATCGAGATAAGTCGTTGGCAGATTCTTACCGACCTATTGCCGTGTCTTCCTGTTTGGGAAAGATATACGAAAGAATGGTTAACAGACGTTTAATATGGTATCTGGAAGCAAATGATATATTATCTTGTAACCAATATGGCTTTCGACCGACTAGATCGACAACTGATGCACTATCTGCTTTCACCGAATATATACATGAGGGGTTTAAGAACAAAATATCAACAGTTGCCTGCTTCATAGATTTAGATTCAGCATTTGATAATATCGATCATTCACTGTTGCTACTAAAATTAATTAAAATTGGTATATCTGGCAAATTACTTGGTAATTTACACAATTATCTAATTGATAGAAAGGTCGCAACTAAAATTAAATCTACCATCTCTTCTTATAAAAATATCACAAATGGGACGCCGCAAGGGGGAATATTAAGTCCCGCGCTTTTTAATATTATGCTGAGCGACCTATGTGATTGTTTGCCTAGGAGTGTGCAATGTTGTATATACGCTGATGATATAACTATATATGTTAACCATAAAGATATAAATCATGCAATAGCCACTATAGAGACAGCACTTGAGGAGATAAAAAATTGGTGTTATCAGTGGAATCTCAGTATATCAAAACTTAAAACGGAGTGGACTATTTTCAGCAGAAATCACAGCATCCCATCTCATACCATGCTTAAGCTAGACTCAACACCTATTAAATACAACCCCTTCCCAAAACTATTAGGTCTAACACTAGACAGAAAGCTTCTATGGCGTCAACATATAGAAAGTATAGTTAGTGACATACAAGGTAGGCTTAACTTACTTAAACGTATTTCTGGGTCCAAGTGGGGAGCAGATATTCAATCATTGAGAGCATTTTATCTGGGGTTCATCAGAAGCAAGCTCTGTCACCTTTGTGAAATATGGGGAGGAGCTTCAGCATGTCATATCAGTAAGATATCCAAAATTCAGAACTTTGCTCTGAGGTACATCCTTGGAGTGTATCCATCGTCCTCTATAGCAGCTATGGAAATAGAAGCTAATATCATGTCTATTAAATTATTTATTAATAAATGTACTCTCCGTTTATACGCCAAATACCGGACCTTACCTTCAAGCCATCCTTGTAGCAGAATAAAAGCTACCATAGACTCCAATTCACATTCATTGGGACGAACTGTCTACGTCTTAAAGAATCAATCTAAAATATCTTTTGAAATTCATCCGATCCCTCAGATTCATCCAATTCCTCCGTGGGAATGGACAGCTTCTATAATTAGGACTGAATTACCTAACAGCACTTCTAAATCCTCATCTTTTCCGTCAGAACTCAAACAAACAAGTCTCCACCTAATCAATTCATTATACAGAGACTACATCTTAATTTATACTGATGGGTCTCTTTTAGAAGGCTCTGCAGCTGGAGTGGGAGTTTTCATTCCAACCCTACAAGTAAAGATCTGTCTTCCTTCAACCCCATCCTCATCAACAGATGCTGAACTATTGGCAATAATGGCTGCTGTTATACATGTCCAGAACATGCAGGGACAATTTTGCATCCTCACGGATTCAAAATGTGCCTTAGAGTTATTAAAGAAATATGAACCTCACGCTTTCTCACACCGGACATTCCATATACATACCATTTTAAAGCAAGCTAAAGGAATAATAAAATTTCAGTGGATTCCTTCTCATTGCGGTCTCACTGGTAACGAAGTAGCTGATTTCCTTGCTAAACAGGCTCTTCCCATGAAACCTCTCCCGCATGATAAATATTCCCTCTCTTACATTGCTAGTAAAATAGGGCTCTGGTGTACAGAGAAATGGATTAACGACTGGGCTAATGGATCCACTGCAAGAGCATTCCATTCCATTCAACATCAGCCAACAGACTTAAATGTTTATAAAGAATGCCCAAGAAGAGTACAATCGTTTATATCTGCTTTAAAGATTGGCCATCTACCTACCAGAGTACTTCTTCATAAGATAGGCTTAAGCCCCTCTGCATATTGCCGTTACTGCACTGTTAACATACCAGAAACCATAACTCATATATTCTCCTGTCCAACCTTTAACCATCCTCAGATAACTTTGGAGTTTACAAATATCATTACAATTTTAAATAATACAAAAAGCTGGTCTACGTATCAGCAATACTTCACTTTCTTTATCAATGGCTATCGGGGTAATGTCCCTGGATGCTAAATATTAAAAAAAAAAAAAAAAAAAAAAAAAAGAATAGGTTGTAACTTCAGCACAAAAATTTTCGTGGTTTTTAGCTTTTTTCGTACCGTCCCGTGTTTTTGTTTACCTTATAGGTTAACTTTTTTCTGCATCTATACTTCTTTAGATGTACCCGTACAAGGCCGAAGCCTTATCAATTCCCTTGATATTGGGCTTATTTTTCTTCTCTCACCGTCCCCTACTCGTAGACATATCGTCCGCTCGGTTTTGATGCGGCGTTAGCGAGATCCCAGGTACAAAGTTTTGTGCTTTTATGAGTTAAAGCTTATTACTTTAAAGGTAAGTGAAAGCTAAAATGTTTTCTGTTTCTACTGAAGTATAATTATCATTTATATGTGTATTGCTAATGCAGTGTTATGTTTGCAATAAGAATATACATATCGCAGATATAACACTGAATTAGGGATACATATTAAAATTAATGATACTTCACTTAAGACTTTTACTTACGAAATGTCGCTCAATATAATAACGGTTAATAGTATAAATAAAAAATAAAACAAGCCAAAATTGAAATATAATCACATGAAAAGAGAGGTTACAATGTTACAGAATCGACTCCCAGGTCCTACTTATAAACATTTACTACGTTTCTGACTTTTCAAAACCGTTTTGGTATTCAAAACCCCCATGGAAACGGCGATTTTAAAACGTTTCAACGTTTTCAAGTCCACGAAAGCAAATTTTTGGTTTTGTATTGAAACGGTTTTGAAAAAATAGCATGGAAAAATGCTAAGCAGAGATATGATAATCTTACTTAACTATAACTAGTCTGGAAGTTTATAGTTTTAAAAATTATTGTGAAAACTGATTTGGAAACTCCCCATGGAATCACTTTTGGTTTGAAACCATAACCATCTTATGATGGTTAAGGCGGAAATACACATGCTAGTTACTCGCACTAAAACATACAAGTAGCTCGCAGAGAAGAGCTACTGGCATGGGTATACATCAAATACCATGCGAGTAAATCGCACGAGGTTTGATTTTTGTCTTGCCAGTGGCACAAGTCGAGGGGAGGGGGAACTGATAATGCACGTGTAAATAGGCCTGCCAGCGCAAGGTTGCTAGTAGCTAGCACGAGTCTCCCTCAGCCCTTCAGTCTTCAGTTGCGTTCCTTCCTTTCGCGTGTGTCTGACAACAACTCATCAACTTTCTCCGGAAGCATTCGCAATTGATTCCTAAAACCAGTAACGTCCCCGAACCGCATTTCATTTAGTAGGCACTGACTCGCTCCATGTACCTAATTCCCTTCTAGCTATCCAATCTTTACCCATATTCTTCGTGTATTTTTATTATTTTTCAAATGTTTTAAAACACAGTTCTTTGCAAGTAACAGAACAATCTGGTTAATTTCATTTCTTCACTGATACATTCATAAGGTACATTGAAACAATTAATAAAACTATCAAAATTAATTAAATCAAATACAATCATTTCATAATTTATTCCGGCTAAAAGAAGGCAAGAAACGATTGCCTGTTTCAAAACTAGAACAGTGACTGGAATGTGTATTGTCATGTGCTAGTAGCTCGCACAAGACCGATCATCCGGATGATACTAGCATGCTTTTTCACTGGCAAATGTACACAGCGTCTGCAGCATGCCAGCTACTGACGTGCTAGTAACTCGCCACTGGCATGCTTTTTTACTAGCATGTGTATTTCCGCCTTTATTGACTGAACTCATAGAGACGTAGTATATGTTTACGCATTCTTTATATACTCATGGAAAAGCAGTAAATAAAATGAAATACTTTTTGATAGTTCACGCAGATTATTAGTCAAGTATTTTTGCATAAAACTTCAATTTAACAACGTTAATGTTTATAATCAACAGAACTCAGACTAATATTTGATTGTTGCAGATTATCAACACGTCTTTCTCCTACTTGAATCTACTGCTGGCATCAAAGAGATGAAATCTATTTTGAATAAATATTAATGTATCCAATCAAATTGTTTGTACCGTTTTATCTTCTTATTGTTCATTTTTCTTTTCGTAATAAATTATTATATGTTTTATCGTAATGAAAATCAAACTTATTTATGTCTTTTTAAAATTAAATACCAATCACTTATTTTACTTTAGCACCCTTCTTTAGTTCTAAACAATAGTCTACACGACATAAGTCTCAAAGGTTTGTATGATTGTCTCCCCATGACATTGAGGCTCCCGGGGCTGTTTTATTACGCTATTTCAAAATCTAGTCTTATTACTTGTAAGACTAAATCTTATACGGAAACTGTACAATGGGTTCTACAGTTTTCTTAGCGTATATTTAATATTTCTTTATCTCAATAGTTAATTAGACTAAGGTATATTATCACATTTATACAGGGTGGAGCACGGCAGGGCAGACGTATGAATTTGAAAATGTAATAAAACACAGAATATTACAAAATACATTTTTTTTTTAATTTTTTCCTGATTAAATAACATGGGAAATTTAAATTTACCTAGATTTAAACAAAGTATCGGATAAGTGGTTCCCCTCACATTCCAAACACTGATTAAGCCTTTTTTGAAGTTTTTGTGCACTCTTTCGAACATTTCCTCAGGAATTTTGGCAATTTTGGCTCGCAATGTTGTTCTTGAGGGCTTCCAGGGTTCTAGGACGATCGCTGTACACCAAGGATTTAAGGTATCCCCACAGAAAAAAAATCACAAGGAGCCAAATCAGGCGATCTTGCTGGCCAGTTAAAATCGCCTCTTAAGGAGATGAGACGCCCGGGAAATCTGTCTTTCAAAAAGTTTACGCAAACCCTTGCTATGTGGGCTGTGGCCCTGTCCTGCTGAAACGTGGAACATAAACTTCCCGTCCCCCTCTTTCAAACGACCCTACTCTCAAACGTCTAGGACCAATAGGATGGGAGCAATCCCCTCTTCAAATTCATACGTCTGCCTTGCTCCACCCTGTATATACAAGTTCGATATTCCTTTGTCCCAACATACATTGGACTAAATATTGTTTATTGTTTAAATTCTTGAGTTGCCAAACAGCAGAGCCACAAGTGGTAACTCAGTAAGGTAGTTTACATCAAATCAAAGTATACATAGATCATGTCTCAAGTATACATAGATAAAGATAAATACTTAAACAGTATGAGGAACAAGTAGTGAGAAATCATAACAAAGAAAGCTAATAACAAGAAGAATAAGAGAGTAACAATGAATAGAATAACAGAGAAACAATGAATCAAATAACAGAATAACAATGAATTAATTATAGAGTAACAATGAATAGAATAATAGAGTAAAAATGAATAAAATTACGGAGTAAATAATGAATAGAATAACAGAGTAACAATGAATAAAATAACAGAGTAACCATGAATAGAATTACAGAGTAACAACGAATAGAATAATAGAGTAACAATGAATAGAATAACAGAGTAACAATGAATAAAATAACAGAGTAACAATGAGTAAAATGTTAAAATAATTCATATCAGCAATGTAATACCGTGTTTTTGCACACTGCAATAAGGTACACAATTTGTGTTAGTGAGAGACACCAAGGGATGTGCCACGCAAGCGTAACACATAGGAACTGTTCCAACATTAGACTATATGTCACAAAGATGTTGGCTCGGCATTACGCCATGTCCTGCATCGTTTCGTCGCGTCCGACTCATCAGGGGCCCGATGAGTTAAAATAATATACAATATTTCTAAGATTTCATAATACAGAGTGTACTTTTAAGGGAACTAGGAAAGGGAAGGACAGGTGAATTACAAGGGGGGTTATTATAGGTTTAAAGGATCATACACAGCGGACAAGAGGACAGAGGTGAGATAATTCACGAATATAAAGGTGTCTGCCAGCCCTACGTCCAGTAGGTAAGACAATAACTAGTTCGTTAAATACATGGCATATAAGCTCATGGTTAAGGCATCTACTAACGAACAGAATTTCATAACCCGTTCTGCATATACTGAGAAGCTCGAGGTCTAATTTGCTGCACATCCATTCGTACGAATTGAACAATTTGTAGCGATAAAAGCGTAGGTAACAAGTCCTAATATACTTGCGTTGAACAGATTCAATGCGCTCAGACTTAGCTACACCAAGGTCATTTCATATAGGCACTACATATTCGAGAATAGGACGGACAATGGAAGTGTAGAGAGAGATTCCACTGACAATCCACGAGAAATATGGGTAATAAGACCAAGAGAGCGAAGGGCACGGTTAATATTATTAAGGTGTAAGTCGAAGGAAAGTTTAGAGTCCAATATTAATCCCAGATCGCGTATGGATGACACACGAGACAGAGCGGCACCTAAAAGAACAAAAGAAGGTAAGGGTATTCAATAATTCGTAAGGATCTAGAAAATAAGATAACAGATGTTTTAGTGAAATTAATAACCAACTTATTATTACAAGCCCAGTTGTAAACAGTGTTTATGTCAGATTGAAGAAGGTGACATGAGTCGATGGATTCGATATTTCGGTAAATCTTCAACTCATCAGCAAACTGCTCATATTTACAAATATCCCTTTGTCTTAATAGTAATTTAGACTAAAGAATATATACTACTTTGTATATGTTTCTTTGTATAAATAACTATCTGACCAAAAAACCACTTGTGTGGTAAAAACACCCCGCCAAGTCGACAGTGTTGAGTCAGGAGAAAGTGCCAACATCACTTGGCGGGACAGAAAGTTGATTTCACAACTTTTTTGGACCACAGACTTGGCGGGGTGTTTTTTTTTTTTTTACCACACAAGTGGTTTTTGGTCCGATTTCATGACTTTTTGTACGGTTCCTAAGGAAGGATGAACTCGTAAATAGAAGTAATTCAAACGTCATGTGACAAGCAGGAAACTACTACACAACACACACTGGTGTGTTGCAACATTAGTACCTCCTTATAATTGTCTGGCTCACAACTTTGTATGACATTTACTTGGTTTCTTCCCATTTTAGACTGTTCGCTAGCTTGGTTTATCGCTCCACATTCAGCGTAGGAATGAATTGAGGGGTTGTAGGGGGGGGGGATGCATTAGAGCCCTTGACGAATTTAAGAAGCCCTCATTCATTAAAATGGGTTTAGTAGTTTAGGCTGTAGGTGCGGCAACGTTAAAGTGATTGTTCGCTAGCTTGGTTTCTCGCTCCCGCGTTCAGCGTAGGAATGAGTTATCTAAATTTTTTGATCTAGGAATGCACTAGGGCCCTAGACGAATCCAAAAAGCCCTCATTCATTAAAATCGGTTTAGTAGTTTAGGCTGAGGGTGCGTCAACTTAAAATAAAGGAAGAATAAGAAGATGAAGTATCAAAACTACCATTTTCAAACCTATTTTTCATGATCTACAGGACACGGCCTTCAAAGATATTAATAGCTTGTACGTATTTCACGCAGCAGACCCTCAAAACCCCTAGTTTGTCTGTAGTTATATACTGTAGTTACAGTATATATATACACTGGCAGCTTGTGTGAAATTTTGACTTTTTGACTTGGCGGGGCGGAACGCTGCTGCGTTCCTAAATTAAGACACAGGGCTATAGGGGGGTGCTTAAGTAAAAAAGTACCTAAAAAGTTAAATAATGGGCCGTTTGTATCTGTTGTATAACTAGATATATAAACAGGTAATGAGTTCGACAAATGTTAAAATACGTGCCTCACAAGGTTTACCTGAAAAAATGACCATGTTGAAGGGGCTGTATTTTCATATTGTAGAATGTATTAATAAAGCAATTCATTTTTTTTGAAGTGAAACTTCGTTAGCCGTGGTAGACTAAATTGGCTTCGATGAAACGACATCGTGAAACCAAGTTCGCGTTTCGAGACTCGTTCAAGAGAAATATTTTTAAAGTATTTTTAAATATTCAAAAAATGTAAAAATAATCACAAAAAAAACCAACTCACACCACTCACAACATGCTTAAAAACCCGACGTTTCGGTTTTATTTAAAACCTTCATCAGAGGATCTAAAACAGAAGAAACACAAAAGGTTTACAAAGAATGCAACTAAAGTTAACAGAAAAACTCTTATGGAAGCGCAAAGATTTTAACTTTCATTAAGAAACGTTGGAGTGAGAATTAATATAATAACAAATGGAAAGAAAACATTAAACTTGACTAGATTAGCTTGGAACAAAAAGTAAATAGAAAGAGGTAACCAAAAAGAGAAGGTAACAATCTAAAACTAAACCGGTGGCGCCATCTAGCGGCATCACACCGAAACTACATTCAAAATTAATTCAAAAAAAAATTATCTATATCGGTTCTAAAATTTAGAGATAATGGGTCCTTTTTAGAAGCGATATAGATAATTTACATTTTGTGTATTCTGGACGGATTGAATAGAGGATTTTAATGTTTTTAATGGTTGTTGGACTTTTTTAGATTTGTTTTATATATTTTTTGAATTAATTTTGAACGTAGTTTCAGTGTGATGCTGCTAGATGGCACCACCGGTTTAGTTTTAGATTGTTACCTTCTCTTTTTGGTTACCTCTTTCTATTTACTTTTTGTTCCTAGCTAATCTAGTCAAGTTTAATGTTTTCTTTCCATTTGTTATTATATTAATTCATACTCCAACGTTTCTTAATGAAAGTTAAAATCTTTGCGCTTCCATAAGAGTTTTTCTGTTAACTATTCTCTTAACTTTAGTTGCATTCTTTGTAAACCTTTTGTGTTTCTTCTGTTTTAGATCCTCTGAAGAAGGTTTTAAATAAAACCGAAACGTCGGGTTTTTAAGCATGTAGTGAGTGGTGTGAGTTGGTTTTTTTTGTGACCGAACCCTGGGTTTTTTCAGTTTTTGAATAACTATTTGCGGTCAAGTGTTGTTTTGTTTATTATATATATATATATATATATATATATATATATATATATATATCTATATATATATATATATATATATATATAGATATATATATATATATATATATATATATATATATATATATATATATATATATATATATATATATATATATATATATATATATATATATATATATATATATATATATATATACATTTTTGTGTATTGAGACGTCTTTTTACAAATCATACATTTTGGCGTCCTCATGAAATAACAACATTTTTGATAATTTGCTTTCAATTATAAGGTACTGCGGGTTAATATAGAGTTTTGATCGCAAAAAATTGTAATATATATGTTTATTAGCAATATACATTTTCTCGTAATTCCACTTTCATTTCTACACCATTATGACAACTTTTTAAATTACCGCCGATGTAGCACTATATGTATATTCTGTCCACTGATAAGTTAATATCACGTCCAACTGTATATACTTTTAGTAAACTGCACCAATAAGACGTCCAGCGGTGTTGCCAAATCTTAATTCATTTGTATTAGGTATATTATATAGTCCAGCCGTCATATACTTAACCTTCGAGCGCTCGCGCCTTTTTTACACAAGAACACTCGCGTGGCGGTATTTACACCGCCATCAGTTTTAAATAGTGTTATACTCTTATGCATTGCTATTAGGGGTAAATTTCTCAAACCTTAATTAAAACATAAAAAATTAACTTCCAATTAGTGTGGCACATAGCTTCCTCGCATCCTATCATGTACTTTATTGTTATATTAACATTAAAATCCGATTTTAATGTTAAATGTTAATGTTTAATGTTAATTTTAATAAAATTATTGTTATATTACTTTAATGTTATATTGTGTATTGTGTAATAGTACATTACGCGTCGAGTGCGGAAAGTAGTATTTTGCATGCGAGTGTGTAGTTTGCACCCGAGCGACAGCGAGGGTAGTAAAACCACACGAGCAATGCAAAATGCCGTTTTCGCACGAGTTGCATACCGTACTTTATCTACGATTGTTAGATTTAAATAATAAATACAGAAGAAAATAAACTTGCTGTATGTAAGTTCGTATCTCTCTCTCTTGATAAAGATGGCATTAATTCTTGAGTTGTATTTTTTGGCGAATTAATTATTTCTGGAGGAGTATTATTCTCCACATTTTCGTCAAAGTCACTTGATTCACTCATTGTTTTTCACTAAAAACTCGATATAAACAGTTACTTTAAAAAAAGAACAGCAAATTAGTTTTGTAAAATGTAAACAAACTCGCTAATCGTGCGTAAAGCTGAAGAATTCCTCTTCTTTACCGCGCTAGCGTGGTAAAGAAGAGGAATTATTCAGAACTATGAGACGCGCATGCGCAATGAATACAAGTACGTAAATAATCACTTTCTTCGCATCTAAACAAAGATATAATGTTTATATTTCGTATCAATCGTAGATAAAAACTATTAATAGTTTTAGCGATCTTTATCACTTCATAGCGGTGTCGCTGTTGGTTTTACTAAAAAATTGTATTTGAAAAAAAGTTTTTCTCATTGAATAGATGAAGTTTAATTTTTTTCCCGACCTAAAATTCCAATTTTAAATTTGAAGTTCACGTTTACGCGAGCGTTGCTCGTGAACGCTTGGACGGATAACGTTGTCCACCGAACTCGTCCTGGGCATTGATAAAATGAACATGTCTACCAAATTTCATCAAAATCGGTCGACATTTTCTCAAGTTATCGTCACACGTTTCATAATTCGCGAACACACAGACCGACAGACAGACACGAGACCAAAAATGTTCCCTGATGTCTGAAACGGATTTCTATCTTGGAATTTTTAAGTTAATTATCGCGAGGGTGCAAGTGATTTTTACTCCCAAGGTACGTACAAGATTTTACCTCCAGAAGGGAGAAACAAATATGGATAGATTTTAATTTTAAATTACGTTATTCAACAAAAAATATAGTTAGATATAATATTAACAATTCTCTAAATAAGTTTAATCACGTTAAAATTAAATTATAGATAATAACTAGGCATCGCGTGGCTCTATCATTGAAGCTAGCGTATGGAAATAAATATGTATTGAATATTGAAACAATATATAACCATGAATCATGATGAGTTGATAGATAATGGTATAGTAGTAGTAGTACAGCGGCTTGTAGTAAGGGAACCACCCCGCATTCTTACTATTCCTCTAACCACACATCTCCCTCCCTGCTTTATTAATACAGTGTAACCCCTTTTAACCGGCCACGGATCAACCGGTCCTCGGATTAACCGGCCTATTATATGATTTTTTTTTTTTTTTGATACAACTTTAGTAGTATCACTATAGTCGATGCAGATACAATTAAAAAACAAAATATTAGATGGCAGGTGGCTCAAACATTGATTGTTTGACGGCATTTCCTGGTAAATAAAGGGGGGTCACGTGACGTTGATGTGGTGGACAAAATAGGAGTGCGTTTGATTCTATGACTACATATTTCTAGGAATCAATTAACATCTCTGTGATTCTTTTTTCTACACCTGTTGCTTTGTCGGAGCCTTTCTCCGAATTTCGTTAAAACAAATTTCTTGAGGATAAGAGGAGAGAGGACGTTACTCACTCAGTTGTGTGCTTGCCTTATCAAAAAATAAGTTATAAAAAAAATTAGGTAATAAAATAAGGTGCAAAAACGTCTTAATTATTTTTTTATTCATGACATATGATAAAATATATAGGTTCTTTTTGATTGGTTCTATTTTTCACGAGAACCTCGGATCAACCGGCCAAACGGGTAACCGGCCAGGTCCTGGTCCCGACCAGGCCGGTTAAGAGGGGTTACACTGTACTTTTAGCCATCTTTATTAATTCATAGCGGTGTCGCTGTTGGTTTTACTGAAAAATGTTATTTAAAAAACATGTTCGTCTCGTCGAATAGATAATGTTAGATTTTTTTCCCGTTCAAAAATTCCAATTTTAATTTTAAAGCGCACGTTTACTCGAGAGTTGCGCGCGAACGCTTGGGCAGGCAACGTTGTCCAACGAACTCGTCCTGAGCATTGGTGAAATGAACATGTATACCAAATTTCATCAAAATCGGTAAATTTTTACTCAAGTTATCGTCGTACGTTTCAGACACACAGACACGGAGCATACTTCGTTGAATGTAGGAAGCTCTCTACGCTCGCTTCAATTATTTGAATTTCAATGCTAAAATTAAATGGGAGAATCAGCTGGAAGCTGAGTCGTGTGTATATTGTGCTGACAGCTGATGTATTTAAATATGGATTAGTTAATCTACATTTAGAAATTATGTTTCCACTTTTAACTTGTTTTGTTCCTTTTACTGATGAATCACTATGGCAACCGTTTACGTGACATGTGTGAAGATGACATTATAGATTTCGACTTCGACATTAAACAAAAGTTAGTAAATGAAATGTGTATTAGCACCAACCTAATTTATTTGTGCTTTATCTAGCTAGGGCAACACTGGAGGGAATCATGAACTTCCATGATTACTCCCTTACTTATTTTTCATTACTCCCTGTTTAACCCGACCGGGTGCAATGAGTAACTTCCCTCCCTGTAAACTAGGGAGGAAAGTTCACTTTTTCTCCCTGCTGGAGGTAAAAATTATTTTACATGAATGATAAAATTGTGGACAGACTGACGGACAAACTCGAACCAGAAATGTTTCCTGGTGAGTGCAACGGATTTCTGTATTGGAATTTTTGAAATCGAAATTGGTGACATAAAAATGTTCGTTCTTCAGAACGATCACATAGCTTCAATTAAAAAATAAATAAATAACACTGCCCTATTATATACGTGAATAAATCATGTTCCCGTTTTCTTCCATTAAAACTCGGTGTAAGGGGCGGCTTTTTTTATACTAATTTGTGAAGTTCACATTATTACTTTAACACATCATATTGAGAATTTGTTTAATATTAAGTAATTAATTTTTATTATAACCAGAAAAAGACCGGTATTTTTGCAAATACCGGGTATATGATTATAATTATTATGTGTTTATGACAGTGCAATAAACATTTAAATTCAATATATAGTACCGTTAAATTTATGCGTGTAATATTTAATTATTTTATTAATTAGGCTAATAAATAAATAATTTTAAATAAATTATTAATTTCCCCTTAGTTCAATCACTCTTAAAAGAGAAAGAGAAATACATATAAGCAAAGTCAATCGACAGAGATGTATGTAGATATGACTAGTTAAGTTTAAGGAACACATTTCCTTATCAAGTAAAGCTAATTCATATTCACATCAGATTAGATAAGATAACTAACAAAACTCGTATTCAAATTATACTTTTCGTCACAATCATCCCAGATTTTATATTATTACTACTATTTGTACTCAAATAATAATATTACTAGGCATCGCGTGGCTCTATCATTGAAGCGAGCGTAATGGAATAAATATTAGATAGTTAATCATGATGAGTTGATATTATTAGAATATGCAAGTAATAGAGTCGTGCAGTGGGGGAGAAGGGTTAATCTACTATTCCTTAACTCTTCTACACGTCCCGGCCATTCCACTTCAATTATGTATTATAAAGTGTATCACTTCGATGCGCAAAAACTACTGTATATGTATCAAGTTGAAATTTTACATGCCTGTTTCCATTGAGATTTAGATGGTGTATATGAAGTTTTATTAAAACCGTTACCTTAGAACGTAAGATATCGGTAAAAAGGTTTTTAGCGATCTTTATTAATTCATAGCGGTGCCGTTGTTGGATTTACTAAAAAATGTTATTTGTCTCATCGAATAGGTCATGATAGAATTTTTCCCCGTCCTGAAATTCTAATTTTAAATTTGAAGCTAACGTTTACGAACTTAGCCCGAGTATTAGTAAAAGGATCATGTATACCAAATTTCAACTAAATCGGTCAACTTTTACTCAGGTTATCTTCGGACACGTAAACGTTAGACACAGACAAATCGCCGGCTTCTGTACGATTAAGTTATAGTTATTTGTATAACTAGGCAGCAAAATGGAATTTTACTGACGGGTGATTAGATTAAACTCCGAGCCGAAAGCGAGGACAGGCTATGATAATTAACTGCCGAGGCGAAGCCGAGGCAGGTAATTTACCGACTTGACTGTCGAGGCGCAGCCGAGGAAGGCAATGAATAAACGAGGCATAAATGTTTCCTTTGCTGCCTTGTTGCATACATTTAATCTACGAACGGCAGAAAAATGAAACTGCTAACATATCATCTTTATTAATGTAACATAGTTAATTACTATGTTACAATAATAAGATAATAACATACGTATTAACTAAAATTAATGTTCATAAAGAAATCAAATAAGAAGCTTTGGAATAATAACAATAAGTGAATAGCAAACTGAATCTATAACAACAAAATACTAAACACACGTTTATAGCTCACAAAACTTCTGAATGAATATTGCACGCAATATAAACTATTTATTTATATTTTTACTAAAAAATTACTAAAAGTATTAAAGATTGCTATTGCTTAGAATAAAAGAAGTAAGTAGAATAAATCAAGAATAGTAGCTAGTCTAATCTAGAATGACAGTAATAATAATAATATGAATGTTGAATGTTTACATGAAGCTGCAGTGTGGCCAGTGACTCCGCTATTTTTTTAATTAAAGATCTACATTCATTGAACTTATTTAACAGAATTAACAAATGTAAACAAATTATTTTAATATTAAAACGTTTATTAAATATTACGTATTGAACTATAATATATAATTTTATATGGTAGAGATAATAGTATAAACTGTTATTGCCAACATTATAACAGTAAAATTTTTCCTCATTTTACCGCCTGGGCAGTAAAATCTCTGCCCGAAATCAGTTCAATAATGCCTCATTTTGCTGCCGCAAGTAGATAAAAATTATTAAGTGTAAAATTGTAATAGTTGCACATTCTTTTTCTACACTTCAAGACTTTTAAATTAATGTTTACCTTGCCATGGTGACTAAAAACGTTTTTGTAGTCGCCAGCTATATTTGCCGCTATCTTGAAAATATTAGGTATGAAATTTTAATAGTTTAATTCTTTTTTCTATATTTCAAGACCTTTAATTTGATATATGACACGTCATGGTGTCTAAAACATTCTTTTTAGTCACCCGCCTTATTGGCCACCATCTTGAAAATGTTAAGTGTGAAAATCGAAAAAGTGTCCAGTTGACACAAATGCCGAGATGTACCTGAGTGCCGAATTTTTCGTTCCTAGCTATAGTAGTTCATTAATAGAAACAAGCTACGCACAGACAGAGCCAGAGCCGTTATTTTAGGTTTCTTTTTGTACTTTGTGCAGAAGCTTAAAACGAAATAAAATCACCATTTATGTAAAGAAATGTATAGTATTGCATCTAATGTACAAACATAAAAACATATGCATTTAATAGTAAAATGTGCAAAACATAAAAATGCGAGCTCTATAAATGAGTATCATTGGTTCACAGGACAATATAAAATTTTTACAAAATAAACCTTACAAATATAAAATAAACAGGTCAAGTGTGTGCTAGTCAGCACACAGCAAGGGTCTGTAGGCCACACTGTATTGTTTAAGTAGTACCCTGTTGATGGTGTTTTTAAAATGCTAAAAAGCTTACTTTGAACTATCCTATGGGTCTGATATTCTCAAAACTCATAAACAAACTTCTGATAAAGTATTTTTTGCCACTGAACCGGACTACAACCATATAAATACATCGAAAAGACCATAATTACGAAGAAAACGTATTTTGTCAATAAAAAATAAAATAATATTTTTTTCGAAATTTCCAAAAAGTGGTATCTTTACTTTTGGTCGAAGAATGTTGAATGTCTTTACTTTTGGTTGAAGAACGAATAAAGCCAAAGAGCTGGTTTGAAAATTTTATCACCTTTTTTTTATCAAAGGGATTTTTCTCTAGGATGCGTCGTTTCGGAGTTATAAGCGAAAAACTAAAACAACTTCCAACATTTTATGATTTTCGCCATTTTTTTATGGTGAAGCCAAATCCGAATCTAGTCAATAATGAGATTTTCAGATTCAGCACCTCAAAAACATAAAGATTCGTCGAGAAAAATTCTTTACCAATTTTTCCTGTCCAAACTACCAAATGAATGGACTATTAGAATAGAAATAGAACTGGCAAGAAAAAAAGTCTAGAAGGTTGATTCTCTCACACCTTATCAGAGATACAAGCGTAAAGGGTTTGAATGTTGAAGGTAGGGTATTGGGCGGCAAAACCTTGCATTGTTGCCCGATCTGCGGAGTTCCGATTATCCTTCGACTGTACAAAAATATACATTTCTAGATATACATCCACAGCACTACCGCCCCTAAAGGAAATAAGTGAAACTAAAAATATACAATTTTTTTCAATTTTCGACCATTATTACTTCCCTCTCAGATTTCATACATAGCTTATTTGAAGCATTTAGAACGAAATTAACACGGGTTGTAAAGTGACGTCCGGTATACGGAGTTCATATTGTCCCGGACGTCATATTGATGGTAAATCCCTAATGTATGGACGTCATAATGGTAGGAAGATATATATATATATATATATATATATATATATATATATATATATATATATATATATATATATATATATATATATATATATATATATATATATATATATATATATACTTATGTCCCAGGATCGACTTGACGATACGTGAAGTGACCTAAAAATTTCATTTTTCGACAAAAAGTCATTCTTGATCATCCCTCCTGCATGTCTTCAAATGAAGATTTATCGCATTAAAAATGTTGTTCCATGTAACCTGTTCCTAAAAATTACAATTTCTTAAAATTGCACAGGAGGGAACTGGTCTAAATATTAATTTTATGAAAAAATGTCTTTCGTTATGAAAAATTATATTTTTCAAAATAAGAAAGAAAATACAAAAAAAAAAATTATTTAAATTTCACCCCCCCCCCCTTCCCCTTCCCGCTTACCTCACTATATTAAGAATAAAAATGTTTATTCAACAATCATTGTTGTACTCAAAACGATTCCTAATTTATTTTTTTAATTTAAATTTTTTTTTTAGTTAAAGTGTATAAATAAAAAAAAAAGTAAGGGGTAAGCGAGGGGGGGGAGGGGGGGGGGGGTGCAATTTAAATGATTATTTTTTTGTATTTTCTTTCTTATTTTGAAAAATATAATTTTTCATAACGAATGACATTTTTTCATAAAATTAATATTTAGACCAGTTCCCTCTTGTGCAATTTTAAGAAATCGTAATTTTTAGGAACAGGTTACATGGAACAAAATTTTTAATGCGATAAATCTTCATTTGAAGACATGCAGGAGGGATGATCAAGAATGACTTTTTGTCGAAAAATGCAATTTTTAGGTCACTTCACGTATCGTCAAGTCGATCCTGGGACATACTGTATATATATATATATATATATATATATATATATATATATATATATATATATATATATATATATATATATATATATATATATTTTATAGTTTTATATTATATATATAGTTTTAATTACTTATTAGTGCTGCAATCTAGCGAAACCTAGATAAACTTGTCGAGACACTTCCTGTAGCCAGTCTCAGTCCTACCGTAGCACGTGCCTGAGAGTTGTTATTTGTTTTATAAAAAGCTGTTATTGAAAACTTATTATTAACTTTTAAAAACTTATTAACTTATTATTCTGATGTTAAACTATATTTACAATGTCCCTTTAATTTTCTTCTTAATTAAGTTTAATTATAGATATTTTTTTTAAATTAAATTTCTTTCTACAAGTTGAAATGTGATTTTTCTTGTAATTAGGGAAGGGGTTCCATATTACCAGTGGCGTAAATAGCGCCCCCGCCAACCCCGCGGTGCGGGGGGGCGCCTGCTCTAGGGGGCGCCGAAAAATGAGTAAACTCTGCGCCTATTTGTTTCTCATCCACATGCACACAAACATACATTTATTTACACCTATAGCTTTAAAAGTACATATCTGATTAGAATGAAACTTTTATAGTTTATCGAATGTAACCCGCAGATAGCCGCAGATTAATTTGAACCACCTGCGCTCTTTAACTTTTGCTAAATTGATACTTAAATTCGTGTAATATATGAAATCAATTTTGACCGATTAAAAAAAACGGGGGAAACAATTAAACCAATTAAATAATAAGGGCTTGGGCTTGTAAAAGCATAAAATCAATAAAGTACGTGGATAGGATGCGAGGAAGCTATGTGCCACACCTATTGGCAGTCTATTTTATTTTGCTTCCGAGCTTACCGAAGGTAATGGAAGCTATGTGATCGTTCTGAAGAAGGAACAAATTTTATGCCCCAGATTTCAAAAATTCCTAGACAAAAATCCGTTTCAGATGACAGGAATCATTTTTATTTCCGTGTCTGTCTGTCTGTCGCTAAAAACTACTTGTCCAATTTCAATGAAATTTGGATGGTGGATCATGATTAACTCATTGTTGGTGTTGGTCCCATATAAGTCTAAACCGTGTGCGAACATTTCTCTCTCTTCCACATGCGCACAAACATACATTAATTTCCACCTATAATATCTTCAAAAGTACTCATTTGATTTTTATTAAATTTGGATAGTTTGTCGAAATTGTCAGATTAATTTCAACCGCGTGCGCTCTTTAAATTTTGATAAATCGATACTTTATTTCATGTAAAAAATCAAAACAATTTTGACTGATTTAATATTAAATAAGGGAGAATATTAAATAAATGTTACAATAATAAGTTTTAAAAGCATAAAATCATTAAAGTATACAAAATAGGACGCGATGAAGCTATGTGCCACATTAATTGGAAGATACATAGTTATATATTGTCTTTTAATTTCTTAATTAGGTATTCAGTTTCAGTGGCTTTATGTGCATATGTATAGGTGAATACGATATTCCAGTTCTAGTCTTTAAGCAAGGAGCAAGGAAGAGTTATCAGATTATTTTATCGTCCCCACTCCATCTGTCCCAGAACTACTAACAAAGAGGGATAAAGAATAGGGGGGGGGGTGAATTTTGTAAGCCATAGGGGGCGCATTTTCAAAAGTTGCGGGGGGGCGCCGGATTCCTTAGTTACGCCACTGCATATTACCCATCCCCTATCTCCTTATCCCAATTTTTGCATTTCTAACTTAAATTGTAACAGCTGTACAAATAGGTGAGATACATCAGTAATAGCTTTAGGGCTAATACCTGGGATGTCAGCAACCACATAGAGGGCTAATGTTTGACTTTAACACTTTCAGTGTAGTCATAGCAGTTACAAAACAAAGTGGGGTTCCATATTACCACCTTCTCCTCTATATATATATATATATATATATATATATATATATATATATATATATATATATATATATATATATATATATATATATATATATATATATATATTAGCTTTCAATCAATAAATTTATTCAATAAGGGTAGTTTGACATGCAACACGGGTTTTTCAAGTAATAAAAATGTAATTTATTGTTTATTTCCAATACCACTTTCTTTTCCCATATTTCTACTTACACCAATAGCGCATTCAATTAGATATGTAAAGTATACATTTGTCTTGTAAATAAGGCGTTACCTTCTTTTTCAAGAACCTATTATTTATTTTATAAATTTGCAATCAAAATAGTTATGTCAATAATAGATGACATGCTTAAAGACTGGAAATTACTCTTAGAACTAATGTTCTTAGTATTCTAAGTTCAGTAATATAGTGGCATTCACGGCACAGAGATATAATCTAATGGGGGTTAAAGAAATAATATCGGACATGACGAGTGAAGACGAAGATGAACTTTATGATATACTTCATCGAGAGTTTTGGTACTTTCTACAAATTTCCGGTCATTATATAAACCCATCTAAACCGATTTTCTTTATTTTCCCATTCATTCATTTATATTTGATTGTGCATCACATTATTCTGTTCGCAATTACATCGATTCACGTCTACCCGGACATATTTGTCGTATGTGATTGCATGCAGTATTTCATCCTCCTTCTCTGTGCTTTATTCGGCTTAATTACGATAATAGTAAATAGAAAAAATGCTGTAATTTCCCAAAAACAGATACTTAGTGGGTTGTACGAATACGGCCCTACGTTAAATGTTGAAAGGAAAAAGTTCTTCGCACCGTGGATAAAAAATATATATTTTTTAAAGGTAGAGACAGAAATAAGTCAGATTTATAATGAATTACGTTTCTAATTGCGTTGTAAAATACTTGGAATAATTTACAAAATTGGTTAATGACGAAGACACTGGGGGAGAGTTGTTTGTTGCGCATGTCATAACTGTAATTACTTGATTAAGTCCTTCCTTTTCCATAAACAAATTGTTATTTTTTATTAGGGTCCGCAGGCAAGCCCTACCCACATATTTTAAAAATATAGCGATTTATTGAAAATATTTTTTAAAAAAAATAGGGTAAAAAAACTTAAGGGTTAACATTTTTTTCGACATCGTGAGGGGTATCATATGAAAGGGTACGTCGAGCTGATTACCAAAATATATAATTCTTTGGTTATAACTTTGATAGGGTGAGCGTATGCAAGTTTTAAGTGGGTGTGAAAAGTGCCCCCCCCCCCCCCCCCCCCCCCTCTATCTCGCTTATGTGAAGTGCAAAAAATCTGAAAAAATTCCTGAAAATTCTTCGACCAAAAGAAAAGATACCAATTTTTGAAAATTTCGAAAAAAATCTTATTTTATTTTTTATTGACAACATACGGTTTTTTTTTATAATTATGGTCTTTTCGATGTATTTATTTGGTTGTAGTCCGGTTCAGTGGCAAAAAAAAAATACTTTATCAAAGTGTGTTTTGAGAATATCAGACCCTTAGGATAGTTCAAAGTAATTTCTTCGTATTGTGTCAATAGGGGTTTTCTTTATAAAAAAATAAAAAATGAACTAATTCATTTTTGTTTTTTAAAAAATATGGTTATATTTCGTCCCTTTTTAGGACATTTTCAAACCTGTAATTAAATATACAAACATTAGAATACATAAACCTTTATACCTTAATAAACATTTTCCATTTTAAAGATTTAGTTAAAATTAAGCAATATATATAAAAAATATAATTACCTTTTTGGGTAAAAATTCTTTAAAAAATAAATAAAAATGCAGGAGTACTGCAATAAGTCAAAAAAAATATATATTTTTTTTTTTATAAAAAAAACAATTGTCACATATGAAGTAACTCGTCAATCAAGAATCTAAACCAATTAAAATAAATTAAATTAACCCTCCGATGGTAAGGTATGGGTCGGATACGACCCTGCCTTTTTATTTCTTGGAATAACTGATAAGCCAAACATCCCAAGGTCACTAAATTTCAAATACCCTCCTAGCCATCCCTCCTCCACAATACAGTGAAGTTTTATTGTTCTAGTATTATCAGTTTATTAATCATTTGCATATAAAGCAGAGTACCTCTCTTTTAGGGTCGGATACGACCCTGTCTTACCGTTTGTGCACTAATTTTTTTTGGACCCAGTGCTTAGAGTTTTTTGTTGTTTTTGTTGGAATCGTTTTTATTATACTTTTTTATACTGTATTATTATTATATTAGTATTAATAATAGTATTCTTATAGTTTTTTTTTGCTTTAAAATGTCTAGTGACAACATTTTCAAAACTTTTGATGATATTTTGAAAGAATTCAAACGCCAACAAGAAGAATCTGATAGTGATGATTTACCAGATTCTGGTGACGAGTCATCGTGCTCTGGTGACGAAGACAATATTTTAGACAATGATGACAATATTCCTGATTATTTTGATGTAGATGAGACGCCCAGTGACAGTGACGACACAATCAATGATCATATCAATGATGATGATGGTAGATTTTTTGAATTCGGGAAAGATAATGACACTATTTGGACTAATTTACCACTTACATCTAAATTTGCTAGAACCCCTTCAAAAAATATCGTAATACATCTACCAGGTTCAAAAAATGAAGCAAAACATTTGACAAGTGAGTTGGATCTTTTTTTACTCTTTTTCTCTGATAAAATATTTGAAATTATAGTTTGTTATACAAATCAGGAAATTGAAAAATCAAAAAAAAAAATACAACAATAAACAGTATTTTATACACCCAACAGACATAATTGAAATCAAAGCGATCATCGGATTATTGTTTATGAGTGCAGTCCTCAAAAATTCAGGGTTAAACACTGAAGACATGTTTTCCGCTACCTATGGACCACCAATATTTAGAAGCACCATGAGTAGAAAAAGATTTCATTTTCTACTCAGTAATTTACGTTTCGATGATAAAAATACCCGTGATGAAAGAAAATCTACCGATAAATTTGCTCCTTTTAGAGAAATTTGGGAACTATTTCTCTATAATTGCAATAAATACTACACACCATCAGAATATTTGACAGTAGATGAAACTCTTCTAAGCTTTAGAGGCAACTGCCCATTTAAAACATATATCCTTAGTAAACCTGATAAGTATGGGTTAAAAATTGTATCCATTTGTGATGCGAGGACGTTTTACTTTTTAGGAGGAAAACCGTACATAGGTAAAGAAGATACTAAAAGAAGAAATAATATGCCATTGCCAGCTCAATATGTTTTTGACTTATCAAAACCTTTTCACGGAACAAATAGAAACATTACAGCTGATAATTGGTTTTCCTCTTATCAAGTTGTGGAATTGTTAACGGAAAATAAAATAACGTACGTAGGAACTCTAAGAAAAAACAAACCGCAATTACCACCTTCGGTCCTATTGAATACTCCTGCTGATACGTCAATGTTTAGATTTCAAGATGACAAAATGATAGTTTCTCATTCACCAAAAAAAAATAAAAAAGTAATTCTTATATCATCAATGCACTCAAATGATGAGATTATTGAGGAAACTAAAAAACCCGAAGTAATAGAGTTTTACAATCTTACAAAAGGAGGAGTTGATGTGTTGGATAAACTATGTCATGACAAAACCACTAAAAGAAACAGCCGCCGATGGCCAATGAGATACTTTTATGGAGTACTGGATATAGCTGCTGTGAATTCTTTTATTCTATACAAGCTAAATAATAAAAAAGAGCAATATTCTAACGACGAAAGAAGAAAATTCTTGAAAACGTTATCTTTTTCCCTAACGAAGGAGTTAATGTTACGGAGAGTAAGTAACTCATTCATTCCACCGGAATTAAAAGTAACTATTAAAAGTATATTAGGAATAAAAGAGTCATGTAATATTGTTCCAGTTGCCAAATCAAAAACTCCAAACAAAAGAAAGAGGTGTGATTTGTGCGATAATTCCAAAGACAGAAAAGGGAATGTATCCTGCTTTTTTTTGTAATCGCTATATTTGTGGTGAACACAAAAAGACCATTTGCGTATTATGTGGTGAAAACATGCCGGTTGAAAAGGGTGATACATAATTCATTCAATTTTTTCTATTTTAAACTGTATATATGTTTTAAATGTAAAATATCAATTAATAACAACTTTGATTTTGATTTTCCACTTTTAACCTTTTTTTTTTTTTTTTTTGTGTAAATATATGATTATGAACAATTATTATTTATACAATTGTTATTTCTTCCTTAAAAATAAATAAATAAATACATAAAAACTATTTAATTAACTTGAAAAAATAATAAAATAAAGGCAGGGTCGAATTCGACCCCCCTTACCATCCATGTCTCACAAATAAGTCTTACCCTCGGAGGGTTAAGGAAAGGTGAGTCACTTACTGACTCACAAAGGGATGTGATTCATGACTGACCTTTATCAAAGTAAGCTTTTTATCATTTTAAAAGAAACACTGTTTATACACTTTACAGTTAAACACTATGCAATACAGGGTTGCCTACGGACCCTCGCTGTGTGCTGACCAGAACACACTTGACCTGTTTATTTGCCTTATTTTACTGATACATTTTAAATATGAATTTAATCTATATACACATGTTATAGCTATATACTATAATCAGAGAAAGTTCAACAGTGAAGACCAATCTAAAGCAGAGGAGGACAGGGGATTAGATTTCAGCCAAAAGACTTCAGCCACTTCTGGATCGTTGGACAAATTGCGTTGAAAGGGGGGGGGGGGGGGGTAATTATATAGAACAATGTCCTTTTTTGTATTTATATCTATTAAATTGGATTTTTTTAAAAAATACTTTCCGAAAACGTTTTGACTCAATTATGTATGTATACATATATCGTATATATATATATTGGTTTTTGCTTAAAAACCTTCCTCAGAGGTACAAAATAAACCTTTGAAAAAACTAGAAACCACCTGTAGCACAGGTCATATATATTTGTTTTCATGATATCAGATATTTATTATGAAGGCTGTGACTTTTACTTTAAAAACAATTGTTGGATTGATTTATTTAAGATCTTATTATAACTACACTATTGTTATTATAACTATCTTATTGAACTACACCTCTTTCATGATGATTTATTTACTTTGGTTGTGTATAAAGATATTATCACAAGGAACGTTTGTTTTTATGTAATATTTTTATATTATTTTTTCTTTAAGGGCGTATTTCTTGTAGCATTTGGAATAGGAGGATTTGTTATAAGTACATCGGAATCACTTCTGGATTTCTTGACTGGATATAAGAAGCAATCATATGATAACCCTTATATTAATACACGTGCCTTGATAATTATTTGGTATCCTTTCCGGTAAATACATTTTATGTATATATTCATAATTATATTTATTTTTATGTTTGTATCCAGCCCGCCGCAACGGGGAAGCGGTCCACCCCAGGTGCCGCTTTGAACTGAGGCCCCGCTTTGAACCGAGGCCCCGCTTTGAACTGAGGCCCCGCTTTGAACCGAGGCCCCGCTTTGAACGTGGGCCCTGCTTTAAACATAGGCCCCAATTTTATTTCTAAATTAAAAAACAAAACCCATTGTTGCAAAACGATAATAATGTGCGTGGCGTAATTAAAACGTTATTAAAATAGACTGCCAATTAGTGTGGCACATAGCTTCCTCGCATCCAATCCACGTACTGTACTAGGCATCGCGTGGCTCTATCATTGAAGCGAGCGTATTGCAATGAAATACTGAATATTGAAATTTATTGATCACGATGAATGTCATTGTTGAAGATACGTGGAAGAGGGTAGTGTGGGGAAGAGTGGGGGTACTCGGTACAGAGCTTTACATCCTAAACAAACCTATACACTATACGATTATAACAATCTTAACCACCCGCGGTAGCTTTTAAACAATTATTATAAATGTATCTCTTCACTACGCAAAGACTTCTGCTTGTATCAAGTTGAAATTTTGCATGCCTGTTTCAATTGTGCATTAGATGGTGTATATGAAGTTTTATTAAAATCTTTACGTTAGAACGTAAGATATCGGTAAAAAGGGTGTTTTCTCTATTTTAAACGTTTAGGTCCGCTTTAATAGTTTTAGCGATCTTTATTAATTCATGGCAGTGTCGTTGTTAGTTTTACTAAAAAATGTTACTTGAAAAAAATGTTCGTCTCATCAAATAGGTGATAATAGAATTTTTTCCCGTCCTAAAATTCCAATTTTAAATTTGAAGCTCACGTTTACGCGAGCATTGCGCGCGAACTCTTGGACGGATCACGCTGTCCAACGAACTTAGCCTGAGTATTAATTGCGTTGTTTCATTGCGTAAACCTAACGTCCCTTGTCAGGTGTCCTTTGAGTTTTATTAAATGGGATTACCACATCTCGGGTTGGTCCATGGTAAAACCTAACGCCCCTTGTCAGGTGTCCTTTGGGTTATATTAAATGGGATTACCACATCTCGGGTGTGTTCATGGTTAAACCTAACGTCCCTTGTCAGGTGTCCTTTGGGTTTTTTTTTAAATGGGCTTACCACATCTCGAGTTGGTTCATGGTTAAACCTAACGCCCCTTGTTAGGTGTCCTTTGGGTTTAATTAAATGGGCTTACAACATCTCGGGTTGGTTCATGGTTAAACCTAACGCCCCTTGTCAGGTGTCCTTTGGGTTTTATTAAATGGGATTACCACATCTCGGGTTGGTTCATGGTTAAACCTAACACCCCTTGTCAGGTGTCCTTTGAGTTTTATTAAATGGGATCACCATATCTCGGGTTGGCTCATGGTTAAACCTAACGTCCCTTGTCAGGTGTCCTTTGAGTTTTATTAAATGGGATCACCACATCTCGGGTTGGCTCATGGTTAAACCTAACGTCCCTTGTCAGGTGTCCTTTGAGTTTTATTAAATGGGCTTACCACATCTCGGATTGGTTCATGGTTAAACCTAACGTCCCTTGTCAGGTGTCCTTTGAGTTTTATTAAATGGGATTACCACATCTCGGGTTGGTTCTTGGTTAAACCTAACGTCCCTTGTCAGGTGTCCTTTGAGTTTTATTAAATGGGATTACCACATCTCGGGTTGGTTCATGGTTAAACCTAACACCCCTTGTCAGGTGTCCTTTGAGTTTTATTAAATGGGATCACCACATCTCGGGTTGGTTCATGGTTAAACCTAACGTCCCTTGTCAGGTGTCCTTTGAGTTTTATTAAATGGGATCACCACATCTCGGGTTGGTTCATGGTTAAACCTAACGTCCCTTGTCAGGTGTCCTTTGAGTTTTATTAAATGGGATCACCACATCTCGGGTTGGCTCATGGTTAAACCTAACGTCCCTTGTCAGGTGTCCTTTGAGTTTTATTAAATGGGATTACCACATCTCGGGTTGGTTCTTGGTTAAACCTAACGTCCCTTGTCAGGTGTCCTTTGAGTTTTATTAAATGGGATCACCACATCTCGGGTTGGTTCATGGTTAAACCTAACGTCCCTTGTCAGGTGTCCTTTGAGTTTTATTAAATGGGATCACCACATCTCGGGTTGGTTCTTGGTTAAACCTAACGTCCCTTGTCAGGTGTCCTTTGAGTTTTATTAAATGGGATTACCACATCTCGGGTTGGTTCATGGTTAAACCTAACACCCCTTGTCAGGTGTCCTTTGAGTTTTATTAAATGGGATTACCACATCTCGGGTTGGTTCATGGTTAAACCCAACGTCCCTTGTCAGGTGTCCTTTGAGTTTTATTAAATGGGATCACCACATCTCGGGTTGGTTCATGGTTAAACCTAACGTGCCTTGTCAGGTGTCCTTTGAGTTTTATTAAATGGGATTACCACATCTCGGGTTGGTTCATGGTTAAACCTAACGTGCCTTGTCAGGTGTCCTTTGAGTTTTATTAAATGGGATCACCACATCTCGGGTTGGCTCATGGTTAAACCTAACGTCCCTTGTCAGGTGTCCTTTGAGTTTTATTAAATGGGATTACCACATCTCGGGTTGGTTCATGGTTAAACCTAACGTCCCTTGTCAGGTGTCCTTTGAGTTTTATTAAATGGGATCACCACATCTCGGGTTGGCTCATGGTTAAACCTAACGTCCCTTGTCAGGTGTCCTTTGAGTTTTATTAAATGGGATCACCACATCTCGGGTTGGTTCATGGTTAAACCTAACGTCCCTTGTCAGGTGTCCTTTGAGTTTTATTAAATGGGATCACCACATCTCGGGTTGGTTCATGGTTAAACCTAACGTCCCTTGTCAGGTGTCCTTTGAGTTTTATTAAATGGGATCACCACATCTCGGGTTGGTTCATGGTTAAACCTAACGTCCCTTGTCAGGTGTCCTTTGAGTTTTATTAAATGGGATTACCACATCTCGGGTTGGTTCATGGTTAAACCTAACGTCCCTTGTCAGGTGTCCTTTGAGTTTTATTAAATGGGCTTACCACATCTCAGGTTGGTTCATGGTTAAACCTAACGTCCCTTGTAAGGTGTCCTTTGAGTTTTATCAAATGGGATCACCACATCTCGGGTTGGCTCATGGTTAAACCTAACGTCCCTTGTCAGGTGTCCTTTGAGTTTTATTAAATGGGCTTACCACATCTCGGGTTGGTTCATGGTTAAACCTAACGTCCCTTGTCAGGTGTCCTTTGAGTTTTATTAAATGGGATCACCACATCTCGGGTTGGTTCATGGTTAAACCTAACGTCCCTTGTCAGGTGTCATTTGAGTTTTATTAAATGGGATCACCACATCTCGGGTTGGCTCATGGTTAAACCTAACGTCCCTTGTCAGGTGTCCTTTGAGTTTTATTAAATGGGATTACCACATCTCGGGTTGGTTCATGGTTAAACCTAACGTCCCTTGTCAGGTGTTCTTTGAGTTTTATTAAATGGGATCACCACATCTCGGGTTGGTTCATGGTTAAACCTAACGTCCCTTGTCAGGTGTCCTTTGAGTTTTATTAAATGGGATCACCACATCTCGGGTTGGTTCATGGTTAAACCTAACGTCCCTTGTCAGCAGTGGCGGCTCCAGCGGGTGGGCCGGGTGGGCCCGGGCCCACCCAAAATTTTTGTATTGTTTGGGCTTTTTAGCAACAATAGTTGGAAATGTAACAGTAACTGTAACAACAAATTTCGTTGCATCACGGAGGCATGGACGCGGACGCATTACTATAATAGCGGTGCAATACCAAACGTGATTTTCAATTGTTCTGAATCAAACAAGTGTAGGTGCGCGTCGCTAGCGATGAGATAAGGCTGTCTTGAGTTGTTGTTTAGTAGCATTGAGACGGGGGACTAAGTTGCTATGACTTATCACATCGCAGCGCCACACTGGCAGTAACGAATTCGAAGTATCGACGAATTTGAATACAAGCCTGTATCGAAGTACAGTAGAACCTCTATTAAATACGGGGTAATGACGGGGAGGGGTCGTATGGATAAATGAAAACCACGGTTAATCGAGGCACTTTTTATTGAACAAATTACATAGATAAGTATGTGTAGGTACCTGCTATACCATTATCGGTGCATGTATGATATAATCAACGTTTGCATCTTGCGGTGTTCTTACGTTTGCTAATTTACTAGTGTAGCATTATTTATAATTATAAAAAATATTACTTTTAAATTGTATAGCAGGAAATTTATTGCGTGGTTGACAAAATATTTTTACGTTTACTTTTTGTAGTAATTTTAATTTTTTTTTATTTTATCCTTTTTTTAGATTTTACATCTTTAGAGAGTAAAATTTGTTTATTGTGATTATTTCTGTAATGAAGACTTATAATGTTCGATCTTTAAGACATATTAAGTACCTGCATAATATTATGATAATGTGATATTTTTCAACCAATTAGATTATAACATTGTATTAAAAAGCTATTTATTTAATAAAATTGATAATTAATTTAATATTTATAATCTTTGCAACTACCAGTCATCTAACGTCATAAGTCTAATACGAAATTCAATTTAAAACATTTACAGACCAAATCAACATTTAAGACATTATGCAAGTACGCATTATTAATAATAAATCTTCATCTTTTCATGATTCCATTTTAAAAAGTTGCTTTAGCTTAAGCTAAATGAAGTGTCTGAACCAAAGTTTCAAGGGGGGGGGGTATATTTCAGACCACCCGATAAATCAGTGCCGGGCCCACCCAAAAAAATTATCCTGGAGCCGCCCCTGCTTGTCAGGTGTCCTTTGAGTTTTATTAAATGGGATTACCACATCTCGGGTTGGTTCATGGTTAAACCTAACGTCCCTTGTCAGGTGTCCTTTGAGTTTTATTAAATGGGCTTACCACATCTCGGGTTGGTTCATGGTTAAACCTAACGTCCCTTGTCAGGTGTCCATTGAGTTTTATTAAATGGGCTTACCACATCTCGGGTTGGTTCATGGTTAAACGGCGTCATTATAGTTTTGATTCTTAAAGTTGGGTTTAGAGCCTGAGCCTGCGTTTTATACGCGCTTTAGAATAATCTATAGGCTGTCATAATATGACTTGAGAAAAGTTAATTCCAAACCAACTTTCTCTCGTCAAAGCTAAGCTGAATGAAACCTTCCCGTCCTCTTCCCTCTTGTTTATATATTTTATTTCTTTTTTTCGAGTCATCTATTTACATTATAAATATTAAATACACACTTGTTCTTGAAGTTAGTATCATATTTTAATAATAAATTCGACTTTGATCATAACCTTAACGGAACACTGCGCAAGTCCACTAGGAACGTATCCTCGGCTTCATGAATGTATTTTATCTATATAGTCCAAACGCGCGTACAAAACGCATGCTACGAACCCACCTTAAAACTTCTATCGACTTAGTTAGCTGGATATATAAGTATTTCTCTTTCTCTCTCGTCATCCTTCTTTTCTAATTTTTTTCTGTTGGCAATTTCTCCTCTCTTTATAAAAATAATGGTTGTTATCTTTTCTACCCTTTCCCTAATTTTGCTTCCGAGCTTACCGAAGGTAACGGAAGCAACAACAAAAAAATTTTATGTCTCCGATTTTAAAAATTCCAAGACAGAAATCCGTTTCAGACAATCAGGGAACATTTTTGTCTCGTGTCTGTCTGTCTGTCGGTCTGTGCGTCCGCGAATCCTTAAAACGTGTGACGATAACTAGAGTAAATATCGACCGATTTTGGTGAAATGTGGTAGACATGTTCATTTTACCAATACCCAAGACGAGTTCGTTGGACAACATTATCCGTCCAAGTGTTCACGCTCAACGCTCGCGTAAACGTGAACTCCAAATTTAAAATTGGAATATTAAGTCGGAGAAAAAATCTAACTTCATGAGACAAACATTTTTTTAGTAAAACATACGGCGACTCCTCTATGAAGTGATAAAGATCGTTGAAACTATTAATATTTTTTAAACAATATAACAATAAAGTAATATAACAATAATGTTAATTCATATTTTACGATTTTGGTAGTATTCATACTACGGAAAGATTAAATTTTAATTTAAATCAAATTATAATTATTATTAACTACGGGAAACAGACAGAGAAAAATAGCGGGGATTTGAACCACCGGCCTCTATATTTCCAGTATAGCGCTCTAACCAACTAAGCTACGCAGGAGAATGAATTTCTCTGACGTTAATGATACCTTGACCCGAAAACTTGTGGAAAAATTTAAAGCTTTAAATTTAGGTCAAGGTATCATTAACGTTAGAGAAATTCATTCTCCTGCGTAGCTTAGTTGGTTAGAGCGCTATCCTGGAAATATAGAGGCCAGTGGTTCAAATCCCCGCGCTGGAGTCTATTTTTCTCTGTCTGTTTCCCGTAGTTAATAATAATTATAATTTGATTTAAATAATGTTAATATAACAATAAAGTACATGATAGGATGCGAGGAAGCTATGTGCCACACTAATTGGCAGTCTATTTGAATTTTATCTCCTGATCAAAAATAAAAAAAATATATCTATATATATCTAGCTTAGTTCTGTTATATTATGTATGTTTCTCTTGCAAAGTGTTTCGTCACTACTTTCAATTTTAGCTCCCCTTTCGTTAAAAATGTCTCCCATATTTTACTTTCTCATATAAAGAGAAAGTATTGTGATGGCCGAAAATTAGATTATGAGATTTTAATTGGATTTTTGAAGTCCAAAAAAGTGTTTATCTTTTAAATCAAATTATAATTATTATTAACTACGGGAAACAGACAGTAGTTTATAATAATTATAATTTGATTTAAATTAAAATTTAAACTTTCAAAAAACGTAGTATGAAAAATACCAAAAACTTAAAAAATAAAAAGTGTTTTTCTTTATTTTTACAAAAAATATCTGTCTGTTGTCTATACAGACGCGTGGAGCCTAAACTAATGGTCCGATTTTGGCATAAATGTTCAGAAAAATCATTTTTCCCTCCAAACTTAGGGGGGGGGGGGGGGGCTATTATTGTCTAATGTATTTAATTTTTCCTTTTTTTTTTCTTTTTTTTGAAAAATAGGTGTTTTTTCGAATTTTTTCATATTTTATTTCCATGACGAATTTAATTAATTATAAAACATTTCAGAACAGATGAGGGCATAATGTTGTATATTGTGAGTGCTCTTGAATTGTCTACCGCCGCCTCAATTTTCCTTGTAGTTGTGCCAGCTATTATAGTTTACAATCAACTTACAACCCACATCTGCGCAGAGCTTTCCTTTCTTATACTGTCGATAAAGAAATTGAGAGAACGCACATCTGCTCTCTATTTGACAAAATACGGCAAGAAGCACAGAAACATTACTGACAGTGATTATGAGGATTGTCTCTATTCCTGCTTCATACAGAACATTGAACATTTCCATAAGATTATTCAGTAAGTTCTTATTTCATGTTCCCATTCTTTAATATAGAGAATATTGTTTAACTGTTAATTGAAATAAGTAACTATAATTTTGTACATGTTAAGATTATATTTAGTGTTAGTTTGTTTAAACGAAAACTTGATTCTGTTAATTTTCCAGGTTTTTCAAAACAGTACAGACTGTATGTTCTCTTATCCTGTTATCAGTTTTCCTTTCGTGTGCATTGCTCTTTTCAACAGCTGGAATCGGACTTTTGAGTGTGAGTAACATAAAATTCCTTATCCCATTATACCTGTATTATGGAACACCTATTGTGTAAAGTGGAATCTCATTAGTCTTTCCTCGCAGACAGGCAGGCAAGATTCAATTTATGAGTCACATTTTTATAAATGAACATTTAATAAGTAGGTATTTAGACAAATATAATAACCTATCTACATAAAGGTGGACAATCTTTTATTTATATTGGAATAAATGTAGTTGCCTTGCCAATGAGTTATAAATAAACTACAAATCCAGATATATTAGCACAAGGTTTCTTTTTTTTATTATACCTAAATTTACGTCAAGTAAAAATGCCAATTACACCGAATAAAATACCAAGTCAGACAATGTTTTTAAATTTTAACGTGTAGTGATATGGTGCTGTTTGTGAGGGACAGATAATAGGGGGGGGGGGGGCAGACAAACGTAATTACTTAATTGTACTAGATGGATTAGATCCAGTAGTAGTGAATAATAGTCACAGAGTCTTCTATAACATTATAATCTAACAATTATACTAAACACTCTATTGTAGAGCACGGGAATCCAGCTGGTGCATTAATAAAGTATGGTGTTGTCTGTGTTCGCTACTGTAAGCAATATTATATCATCAAATTAAAGCAGTCCCTACACTATCATTCCACTTGATCAAAACAGCGCGTCAAGCGTGATTGATAGTCTAGGAACCCGTTTGACGCTTTAGTCAAGCCTTGACGGAGATTGATGGAAAGTTTGAATGACTCAAGCGGCTGGACGAAGCGCTTGATAGTCTAGAGCAATTTCGATCAAGCATTCCGTCAGTCAGTGGCTCGACACCATCAGTGATGGACCGTCCGCTTGCTTCCGAAGGTTCGGACATCGTAGATAATAATGCCGATCGAGAATTTATAAACCTCCTTATTGATTTATATCGTGATTGTCCGGAGTTGTGGAAAGTTCCACTCCTTCGACCAACATTGTTTCCTCAGGATCTTTTTTTCCGCTTGAGAGCAACAACTGTCAAGATGAGAAACCCCAAATCCTGATTGGAAACCATGATATCTACACAATACTGATTCACTACAGTCCAGGAGCAGCAGTTCACTAGACGAAAACTCCGCTACAAATGAGTGCTGATGAAAAGATTGATGGGATGCTTGATGCGCCCCGAAGCCTCTTGAAGCACTTGTCAATCAACTTGACGCGCTGTTTTGATCAAGCGGACTGATAGTGTAGGGCCCAGGGCCGGATATAGCTACCGCCAGCCCCCGCGGTGCGGGGGGGCCCACGGTCCGGGGGGCCCAGTCAGAGATGTTGAAAAAGGTTTTTTTTACAACAAAAAAGGTAAGAAGGATATTGTGATCAGTGGCGTAGCTATGGGCCCGAATTGTGGGCACGTCCCCGGTTCCAGGGGGTCCACAAATAAAAAAACATGGAACTACAATCTTTGTACCACAATGTTGATAGGGGCCCCTTTAGAGTATAATTAAATCTTAACTGGAATTATACTCATATACCTTTTTCAGGGGGCCCCATTGAGTGCTGAACGCAAATGTTTCTCTTTTTTTTTGCTTATCATCTCAGTTTTGGCTTATTCAATTTTTTTTGGCGAGGGGCCCACTGCCCTAGGTACGCCACTGATTGTGATGAACTTAAAATTCTTCCCAACGTGTCATGAGTACGGAAGTTTTAATTTTTTTGTTTAATTTAGTTACTTAGATTTTTTCACCTTATTCAATATGGTCTAATAATGTACAGGAGAGAAACTGACTGACAAATAACTTTAACTGATATTAATACATTTTACATTTTTTACTTGTAATGCAATTTTTAAGCTTGCCAGCTACAAAAAACTTAATCATTTGTGTTTTTTATCCCACCTTAGTTAAACTTCAAAATTCGTCCCCGCGCCAAACCTCTTTTCCTGTAAGGACAAACTTGCCCTCAGAAATCCTTAAAACTCATCTTTTTCACTTAAATTTTAAAAAATCCTCCATCGGACCCTCAGCCGTTGTTTGTTCAAAGAGGTCTAGATGCTAACTTGCCCTGGGGCCTGGAAATCCTCTCAGCGGCCCTGATATATAATATATCTGGCCATTATACATAATAACTAAATCAGCTCAGTTTTTATTTTACCTAAACGATAAAATAGGTATCTTTAAAAAGGACTAACGAAACAAATTTAAGACCTCATTTTCGGTTAAGCTTGAAAATTTTTTTATTTGAAATATGAAATATTACAAAAGTAAATATGTAAGGGGAGTGGTTATAGGACCCCCCGGTATAATATTGTTGTTGTTGTTAGGAGGTTAATTGCATTTTTATTTATTTGAGAGATATTCTCAGTATTACCCTTCATTTCCATACTATGCTTATTATTCTTATTTAGGTCTTTAGAACATTAATAACTCCGAAGTCAATCCGTTTTTGGCTAAATTTCACCTCCTTTGAGGCATCTTCAGGTCTAAAAGATTTTTAACATTTTATTTCTTATATCTCTTCATTAACTTTTTACTTACATCTTTATATAACATGTTGACACAACTTTTAAACAAAACGTAACACTTTTATTGAAAAATACGTGTGGCGTCGCAGGACACCTGTTAGGAACGAAGTTCCTTACGCTTTTCATTAAATATACAAATTATAAATCACTCTACTAAGTATACTTATACATGGCGGTGGCGGAGTTAGAAAAGAGACAAAATTAAAAGTAATTAACTGTTTGTACCTAGCGGAGTTAAGACAAAATTAAGAGAAAAATATTGTTTATATCATTGAAGCGAGTACCTTGCAATAAATACTTATCTATTGAATATTGAGAAAAAAATTAATCATTATGAGTTGATATAGTTAAAAAAAAAGTTGGTAATTTAAAATATTATAAAATATATCTCTTCCCTACTCAAAAACGTCTGCTTGTATCAGGTTGAAATTTTACATGCCTGTTTCAATTTTACTTTACTTTGTGTATGACGTTTTATAATAAACAGGTCAAGTGTGTGCTAGTCAGCACACAGCGAGGGTCCGTAGGCCACACTATTTAGTGTTTAACTGTAAAGTGTATGAACAGTGTTTTTTTAAAATGCTAAAAAGCTTACTTTGAACCATTCTAAGGGTCTGATATTCTCAAAACACACTCTGATAAAGTATTTTTTTGCCACTGAACCGGACTACAACCATATAAATACATCGAAAAGACCATAATTATAAAAAAAAACGTATTTTGTCAATAAAAAATAAAAGAATATTTTTTTCAAAATTTCCAAAAAGTGGTATCTTTACTTTTGCTTTTGGTTGAAGAATGTTCAGGATTTTTTTAAGATTTTTTGCTCTTCACATAAGCGATATAGAGGGGGGGGGGGGGGGGGGGCACGTTTCACACCCACTTCAAACTTTCCTACGCTCGTCCTATCAAAGTTATATCCAAAAAATTATATATTTTTGTAATCAGCTCGACGTACTCTTTCATATGATACCCCTCACGGTGTCGAAAAAAAAATAAAAACATTTTAACCCTTAAGTTTTTTTACCCTAATTTTTTTGAAAATTTTTTTTTTAAGTCGCTATATTTTTAAAATATGTGGGTAGGTACAAGACACATACATGCCAAATTTCAAAGTGATCGGACGAAAGGTGTAGACGTGAGAGCACGCGAGAGGACGGACGGACAGACACACTCAGGAAAATATAAGGGTCCTTGGTTTTGCCTACGGACCCTAAAAATCGTTACGTTAGAACGTAAGATATCGGTTAAAACTTAGTTTTCTCTATTTTAAACGTTCAGGTCCGCTTTAATAAATTTAGCGATCATTAACACTTCATAGCAACATCGGTGTTGATTTAACTAAACAAAAAATTAATTTAAAAAAGTTGTATGTCTCATTGAATAGAATACGTTAGTATTTTTCCCGTCCAAAAATTTCAATTTTACATTTAAACGTTTACGCGAGCGTTGCTAGAATAAACATGTCTTCCACATCGGTCAACTTTGGCTCAAGTTATCGTCATGGGTCGATTTCAGTTTTGTGACGGTGTTTTTTATCGGATTCACTTTTGGGCACCAGGCGCTGTAACGTGCCATAAGGAACTTAGTTCCAATTAATATGAAAAATTATCATATGACATTAGACTAACCTTTAACGAAATCTCCTAAAACATAACTTAATTTATTTTCTTAGTTATTTTCTTTCCTTGCAGGAGAATAGTCAGGAAAGAAAATAAATCAAGTAATGTGTAAGGGGAAATGGTAAAAGTTATGTCAATATGTTGTATAAAGATAATGTAATGTGTAATGTATGTTTAGTTAATCTAGATATACAAAATAAAAATTTAAAAATCTTCTTTTAGGCCTGAAGATGCCTTAATGGAGGTGAAATATAGCCAAAAATAGGTTCACTTTGGATACCCTGAAGACCTAATAATTAGGAATAAGCATTTTTTTTTTTTTTTTTTTTTTTGTAGAAAATTACCTCTTACTTATTTCGGCGAGGTAGTTCAAAAGCGAATTTGAGATGAAAATGAATACGGTGCGTGTAATTAGGTTGTGGTGTGTAGTTTTCTTACTTTCTTTGGCCATCACGAGGCTCACTGATATGTAGGACTCCCACCCTACGGTGTACTAACCAGTAAACTCACTCCCCCGTCCCCTTCCGAATAGGACCTGGCCTGGGTAGGTTGGGGGCCCATTGGAGTATTTCGCGGGGGGGCCCGAAAATTGAAAATCCGGCCCTGGTAGGGCCTGCTTAATTTATTCTTAGTTTTGAAATAATTAAATTAGTTTTGTACTGTGGGCATTACATTTAATTTATTCTATGATTTATGAATTATAATGTTAACAATTCATTACATTAGTGCTTGTTTCATGCAGGATCAAACAAGAATTGGTGTCCAGATTAAATCAGCGTTTATATGCATTTTGGAAGTTGGTGTGGTTGCTCTGCTTTGCTTGAAAGGTGAACAGGTTAGATCTATGGTAAGGTTTTGATAACAATTAATTAACATTATTTAAATAATTATGTTTTACAATAGTCTGAGCAAATTAGTATGGCATAGCATCCTTATCTCATATCGCATGCTTTAATGAGGTTTTTGTTGGAGGAATAAGTATACGACACAACGTGACAACGTCTTGAACCGAACTCAACTCATTTATTGTATGGCAAAAGGTACAATGTCAACATATACAAGTATTTATAAAAAATATATAAGCAAGTATTATAAATAAATGCTAAATATATAAAATTTCCCCCAACAGATCCCCCCGTAAATTTTATGGATAATTATAACAACTAACATTACAACCATATTCTATAACAAACACTCATTCTACCTAACAGACATACAGTCATACACACAACACATTTAATTTTTGTTTACATTTATCCAAAATTGCTTTTGATGTAAATTTGGTTAGAAAATCTGCTAACTGATTTTTAGAATCTACATAATTCAAAATGAAATTATTATTAGTTATATTTTCATGAGCGAAATTAACTTTTCTAATGATATGATTAGATTTAGTGGATGTAGTACCGTTCTTTGATAGACATATGGTAGATTGATTGTCACTAAATAGCTCTATCGCACCAGTCTCACTACCATATAACTCTTCGAGAAGTTACTTAATATAATATATTCCCTGCCTCATCGACTCGACAATGGCAGTTAATTCAGAGTCACAAGTCGATAAGTTTACTTGATTTTGTGTTTTTGATGACCAGTACACTGGACAACCATAAAATCTATACACAAACCCAGTTGTAGATTTTTCTTTTCCCTTTCCATCCTTCCAGCTTGCATCCATGAAACCCTCAAGAGACATTTTATGACCCTTTTCAAATACAAGTCCGTGCTCCTTGGTTTGCTTAAGATATCGGAAAACACGTTTCATAGCTTGCAAGCGCACTTGTCTGGGATCATGAGCATATCGTGAAAGCAGACAGATAGGATAAGAAAGATCTGGCCTCGTACTAGTTGATAAATACATAAGAGAACCTAACATTTGTTGATAAAGGGTGGTATCAACTTTTTCGGAGTCATTAAATTCTTCTAACTTTTGATTGAGATCTAACGGTGTACTAATACCATTACACTCTAACATATTAAACCTATTTAAAACTTTGTCCGTGTAATGCTTTTGAGTTAATGTTAATGATTTTTTAGTGACCTCAATACCAAGTACGTTACTTGTATTGGCTAATTTTTTAATAATAAACTTTTCTTTAATTTTGTGTAAACTTTTATCTAGGACAAAACTGTCTGAGTAGATTAATATTAGGTCATTGACATATAAGCCTAATATAACATTTGAGAAAAAAGAGCGTTGGTGGAGGTCATCTTAATAAATAAAAAGAAGCAGTCTCTCCACGGTAGATAAAACTTTTTTTTTTATTTATCAAAGCAGCTTTTGGCTTTTATAAAGCCATCATCAGTGCCTACGAACAAACATAAAGTGTAAAAACTTACTAACATAACGTCAAACCGAAATTACAAAGAAGACGAATCAAAGCTAATGCCAAAATCTATAAAAATAAGAAATTAAAAACAAATACTAAAAGCGTAGAACAAGATCAAAAAAGACTATAAGACGTCAAATAATCACATGAGTAAAAAATAAGTAACAAATCAAATTACAATCAATAAAACAAAGAAACAGTGTTAAAATTGCCAGAGTTAAAGTTAAAAATGAAAACAAAATTAAACAAATAATAAAAAAATAAAAAAAAATAAAAAAAATTAAATAAATAAATAAAATCAAAGAAATAGCATACCGATTTCAGTGGAACTAGAGACACATTATATTTAATAAAAGGAAATATGTAGAGGGCGAGTCATACGATGTCGGAGACCAACGTAAGACTGATCCTAGTAGACGCTCCAGCCAGGGTTCTTATCAAAGAAGAAGCTTCTCCCCGCTCATTAAGACTTTTATCTCCCGCTCTGCATTGACTTCTGATAATCTCCAAGTTCTCAAGCGAGTCGAGCCTACGTCCTTTCTTGGCAAAATGAAGAAACCCGATTTTATGTGGACCTCGCACATGATTAAGTTCAATGAGATGCTGATTGAATCTACTGTTAGGACGCTGCAGGTGTTCCTTCGCCCTTGTTTTGAAATTGCGGCCCGTTTGTCCTACGTATTCAGAATCGCAGTCCCCAAAAATAATAATATATATTCCACTATTATATTCAGGTCTTACTGGGTCCTTAACCTTGTAGCTCCCAACTAAAGGGTTCAGCTCATTCCCTATCAACCGTTGCTAGAAAACTAGTTTTGCAGCATTGCAAAAATCTCCCGCCACTTAAAATCTCACTGCCACAACCAGTGTAGGGTCACATTTATATAATGCCATGGTAATTACATTTTTTAAAAGGACGAACTTTAACTTAAAGTTCCGTTTAGTTGTAATTTATTATTTTTAATAACTAACACATATTTTAATTCTGGTAGGATCCTTCTTCAAAATTATCCAATAAGTTATTGAATAAAATTATTAATGTAAGAGCTAGAGTGAAGTGAATAAGAACAACTGACTTAGGGACAGCCTCGGTGTTACAAAATCGCCTTTTGAATTTGCAGCGATTAAATTTACAGTATATTTTTGCTTGGTTGTAGTTCTGTAAGCTTAACTGAGTCGCCATGAAGAAAAATCCTGTCAATTATGTGAAAAACGCTCCAGTTATTCATCTAGGACATGAAAATTGCACTTTAAATAAGAATCGCCCATATATAAACTCCCATCTATTGCGGATTTTTTAAATGTTAAAATAAATCAATTATATGAGTTATTATAGAATTTAAATTCATTATCAATATCAAAATGAGGAAGTTTTATTCACTTTATGGGACCGATTTTTAAAATCTGTCACTATTATTGTTTTATTCTTATACATAAATAAAATAATTAATTAAGCGGTATTAAATTTGCGCAAATGATTGAAATTGACATGCGACTATCTGTGGGCTACTTTTGAAAAACTGTTTAATTTTTTTTTTTCATGAAAAGATGTAGCTATTAATAAAATCACGTTTTCGAGGATGAAGGGATGAAAATAAGATTTTTTATGTTTTTTTTAGAGTGAACTCACAAGACACGTGCTATATGATTTTGACTGGTACAATTATACGTCAAAGAGACATACAACTGCACTTCTAATCATGCAGATGTCAACTCTAAAACCTTTGACTATTTCTGGAGGAGGGTTAATTGCTGCTGATTACACAACTTTCACAAAGGTAATATATCTCACTCAATTACGATATTAACATTATTTATTTTGGTTAGTGGTTTGAATCCAAGATCTAAGTCAGGGGTGGCCAACCCGTGGCACGCGGGCCGTGAAGTGTCCCGGGACGCCTTTTGAGGTGGCCCGCGGAAACTTGCCAGTATTTATTTATTTTTTAAAGTTTGTTAATAGACTTTTACCCGGATTTTTTATAAACTATTTTTATTTTATTAATATAAGAATAACATAATTGTTAATATACTTTAATGATTGGTTATCACAATAGACCTACAATCGTGTGATTCGGTAAACTTCTAGGTAAATTTAAGTGTAAGCAAGTGCGATAGGGAAAGACACGGTTTGATAACTAATGATATCGCACGACTTCACTCTTCTTGATCTCCCAATGCATACGATCCAGGCTGCAAAAGTCTGGTGAAGCGCGCCCTTAGATGATTTCTGAAAATCAACAGGCATGTCAATTCTCTCTTTGGTTCCTTCGCGTTTTTGCTACTCTCTTTTTTCTCTCGTTCGTAATAAATTCTTTGAATATTAAATTATTCACATAATGTTTTCTGATTGTGTGAATTTTATAATATAAATTGGTTTTTATGATGAATGTGTGGGTCACTGGGGGGGGGGGGGGGGGGGGCGAATTGGCCCTCCGAGTTTGTGGAACCACGATTGTGGCCCACTATCGAAAAAGGTTGGCCGCCCCTGATCTAAGTAATACGTGGTCAAGTTTCTATTATATTATAATACTAGCTTTCACCCCACGCTCCGCGCGGGGCTCATGCTAGGTGTTAGTGACTATGTTTTCTATAATCATGTAAGCTAGTAATTAAATTAAATTCCTAAATAGTTGTGTTTCCAAAGCCTACTAGGAATAAAATCAGGGCTATATTACACATCATTAATTCCTTTTTATATTAAGAACATAATACTCTCCAAATCATAGTTTGGGTTCTATCTATAACCCAAACTATTCTAGTATATCTAATATAGTAATAACGTAATAACTAACCATGCTAAAAAAAAAGGTATAATGAATAAAAAAAAAACGTAGACAAAACCAATTAGAACATGCATTATTTAATTACCAGCCTCTTCATTCAATAAGGCAGTTGCACCAGCAAATATTTAATAACTCTAGTTCTAGAAACAATTAATAAAATAATAAATACTTGATTTAAAGAGCATTAGTGTGAGGTTTAAGCACTCCAATCAGAAATTAAATCGGTCAACAATTACGGACGCCATAAGCGCTTAAAGTGACATTTCTTTTTAAAAAAATAAAATTAGCTCTATTTAAGGTAGAACCGATGAAATTACGACAAAAAGTGATATGACCAAATTTGCAGATCTTTTAAAATTAGTTAATGCTGGCGCAATCAGCTTGGTGATACAACTTACCGTTTAGCCACAATAAGCCTCTAAAAAAACTTTTAAGTGCGTCCGCCATCTTTAATTTTTTAGGGGGGGGGGAATATATTTTTTTAACTTTTCAGATTTTTTCAATGGGCTTAAGCCAATTTCCGATCAAACGCAAAAAACCGCAAGTCTCTAGGTGGTCTAGAAGTATATAATAATAGTAGTAAAGTAATAATATAATCGCAAGTTTGTGGGGTTTGTTTACGGCGAGTCAACCTATTTTTTTAGGTTATGTTTTATATACTTTTTTTTTTATAAAATTGTTAATAACTTTGGTTCTACTCAATATTTTTAGATGAAACCAAGCCTACAAATTGCGCAACATGTTTGCGCTCACCCCTGAAAAAAAATTAATCGATTCTATTCAGCCAGTTTTGCGCCTATAAAGTCTGACTGGGGCGACAGACACACATACATACCCACATACATACACGAAAAAAGTTAAGGCCGGATTCGGTTTTTGGAATGTCTAAAATGAAAAAGTATCCAAAAAATTTTCAATTCTGACCAATGTACAGACAAAACTTTAATTTTATATATATAGATGTTCAAAATCTATCAATACAAACGTAATTTATTTGTAAAACAATGTTTGTTTTGTTCCTGCCTAATCTGTCCATTATAAGAAGGAGTTCCAGATAGGATGAAGTGTCCCAAGTGGTGGCTCTAGAGGGGGGCCATAGGGGCCATTCCCCCCCCCCCCCCCCCAGATTTTTTCTGTTACCAGATTTTTTTATTGTAACTCGACAGTTTAGTTGTGCTGTGTTTAGCGCCCATTATTTTCACAGTATTTTAATAAATATGTATTTCTGTAATTTATTTATTTATTGATGGATTTTTCAGGTGTTATTAAAAGTAATCAAATTTATATAATTTTCATTATTTTAATTGTGAGACGTTTCGACCCTTTTTTGTAAGGCCATCTTATCACATTTTTTGTCTCTAAAAATGAAAACATATTAACAATAATATTAATTCAATTTTTTTTTTTTTAAATTCCTTTTTTCTTATTACTTAAAAATTTACAATATAATTAAACTATAGATACATTCCTGACAAAATAATGATACTATTTATATAAACTATTAATAATTAAACTTACAATTCAGTGACTCGGTGTAGCATGGTAGAAACTTATAAATAGTTACTTTTCTTAAAATTATTATATCACCTCCATGAGAGTTCGTCATTTTCATCTTATCATACGTTTAAAATTAAAATTCAGTCAATAATTTTTTTTACAATTCATAAAATTGTACACTGAATCACTGAATTGTAAGTTCAATTAGTATAGTTTATATAAATAGTATCATTATTTTGTCAGGAAAATATTTATAGTTAAATTATATTGTTAATTTTTAAGTAATAAGAAAAAAGGATTTAAAAATAAAAAAAAAGAATTAAAATTATTATTAATATGTTTTCAGTTTTAGAGAGAACAAATGTGATAAGAAGATAACCTTACAAAGTACCGGTGTGAAAATCCCACACACGACTTCCATGAAATGTTGTGGTGTCAATACGTGAGCAAGAGAGAACTCAGTATAAACTACTTCGTACAAACAGCTAATATCGATTATAGTTTTGCAACAAAAATCCAAAATTAAACAAAAATAATAATGATAATATACAGAATTAATTATATTGTTAACATAAAAATAAAATGATACCTTAATAAATGTCGGTAGTATGTAAAAAGATTAGAGAGAGAGGAGGTTTGTTTACATCTAGAGTTCAAGGTGAGTTTATGCGAAAACAAAACAAATTTATTAATCTTTATCCTTTACAACAAAAAACTTAATTATTCAATGTTTGTTTACATTTTCTTTATACTTGTTTTTAACAATACAATATAAGAATATAATAATAAAAGAATTTAAAATCAGCTGATAAAAAATATTGTTTACATTTTCTTTATACTTGTATTTAACAATACAATATAAGAATATAATAATAAAAGAATTTAAAATCAGCTGATAAAAAATGTTGTTTACATTTTCTTTATACTTGTTTTTAACAATACAATATAAGAATATAATAATAAAAGAATTTAAAATCAGCTGATAAAAAATATTGTTTACATTTTCTTTATACTTGTTTTTAACAATACAATATAAGAATATAATAATAAAAGAATTTAAAATCAGCTGATAAAAAATGTTGTTTACATTTTCTTTATACTTGTTTTTAACAATACAATATAAGAATATAATAATAAAAGAATTTAAAATCAGCTGATAAAAAAGATTGTTTACAAAGTAAATAAGACTGTATTTTTTTACTTTTAAATTTCGATTCCTCTTTATAAGTACTACAAATAATTACAATAATAAATACTCGTTTTAAAGGGCATTAATGTGCGGTTTAAGCACCCAAATCAGAAATTAAATCGGTCAATTATTGCACATGATATAAGAGCTCAAATTCGAAAATTTAACAAAAAATGAAAAATATGTCTCTATTTAAGGTAGAAGGGATGGTCCTACGACAAAACGTCATAGAACCAAAGTTGTAGATCTTTTAAAATCAGTTTCCGCTGGTGTTATCCGCTTTTCGATACGACTTACACTTTAGCCGCATTTTGGTTCCGAAAAAACCTTTTAAAAAAACCACTAAAATGCCAATATCTCCCAAACCGCTTATCCGATTGTGCTCAAAAGGTATAGGTACAATCTACCATATAGGACACATATTTACCCCAAAGGAAATTGACATCAAATAAAGCCTACTGTAGTTATCGTCGATAGACCTATTTCGTGCTTAAGTGACTGTAGCTCCGAAATGTCGAGTGCTACGATGTTCGTAGCTCCATGTTCGTGTTGCTTCGTGTTTGCGCCATCAGTTTTCCGACAAAAGTTCTAAAAATGCCGCAAACCGCATCTCAATACGATGTCTTGAATCGATGTTATAAAGGTTTAAAGTTCCGAACGAACGTACGTACGTGCGCCTGAAAAATCCATAAATAAAAAAATTAATTATACAAATTTAAAGAAGGTGTCAAGTTTTAGCAACTGTTTATCAATAAAAATATGTATTTCTATCTTGACATTAGTTGTCATTACAAATTAAAGTAACATCAAAGCCTAGGTCAAGAAATTCGTAGATATAACACTAATGCACGGAGTGCCAGCTGTCAGAAAAATAAAACGTCATGTGACGGAAAGGGCAAATGAAGTTTGTTAGGATTCTTTCAAAGGCTCTACGTTGAGGACTTAATCTGAAGTCCCGGACGAACCTATTGAGTTAATCAATGTCTGTGATGGAGACTTGTTCCCAATTATCAAGTCATTGCTGAAATTCTCGCTACTCTACCAGTAACCAACGCCTCTGCTGAAAGATAATTCTTATCATTACTTCGTGTTAAGACACGGCTTCGTTCCAGGATGAGTGAAGATCGGTTCACAAGTTTGTGTTTAGTATATGTCCACAAAGATTTGGTCATTGATATTAAAAATTTGTGGCGACCGCCACCTCATTGTTCTTAATTGACCCGACAGTCTCTTTTTGTATTAACTATATTTTTGTATTTAATGTCAATATACTGGGGTTGTAGCGAGCGTCTGGTTCTCCCTCCTGGAACATCGAGGGCCCAGGGGTAGCGAGACGGTCTGCCTCGATCCCCCACCTTGGAGGCTTCCGACTTGCGCGCGCCGCGCTTCCTCCAGGGGGGTTAGGATGGCAGCCCCTTCTCCTTCCCCTGGGCTATAAATACCGGTGCACAGGCTGGGAAGATTCATTCCTCCTCCATCACACCTTTCACTTGCCTTTTCTTTCATACGTCTCACCCTTCCTTACCTTGCCGTTGCCTCCTTGGGCTAGAAATACCCCCTGGTAACTACGGACCCTTTTCCTTACCGTTACCTCCTCGGGCTAGAAATACCCCGTGGTAACTACGGATCCTTTCTCTCCCGCACCTCTGAGGGCTAGAAATACCCCTCAGTATCTACGGCTCCTTTCATACCTTCATTCCTCAAACTAGTACCTTACGTTCTGAACACGTAATAGTTCAGGCCCTTCTGACATTAACTGAGTTAATTCTGATTTTATTAACCGATTCGCCAAAGAAAAAATCCGGCTTGAATTTGAAATTTTGCAATATAACGTTTATTACAATGAGTTAATTTAATATTAATTTAGGAGTACACCCTATTTTCATGTATATTAATAAGTTATAATGGACGGCGAGGTGTAAAAAGCTATAAACTAAGACGTTATTTCATATTTTTGTTGAGACGTTTCAGCTCATAGAAGAGTCATCTTCAGACAATATATTCCCAAACAAATCAGCAATACAAATAAATTGGAATCATTCTTTCTTGGTATTCATAATTATACAGAGAACATTACTTAATTAATAATTAAGCATCAGAAAATCTCAGTGATAATGTTTATACAAAATTACTTCAGATACCTTAATTTTTATATTAATTGTCGAATTGTTACATTGCTTTGTTTGTTTTAAGTAAATTTTAGATATTTATTAGCCATTTTTATCATGTGATATTTGAAATAATTTAATGACAAACAATTTTTTTAAAAACATTTTAAATTGAAAATTAGACACCCTCCTACGGAGGCAGATGTGAAATACTAATGCGATTGCCAAAAATGTAAGTAAATGAATTTAATTTCAGTCTACCATTGTATATGCATAAAAAAAAGTTAAATAGATAGAGGAACATGTATAAAGTGTAATGTTCCCTGTTTAATTATGAATACCGAGAAAGAATGATTCTAATTTATTTGTATTGCTGATTTGTTTAGAAATAAATGACTGAAGATCTTCTATGAGTTGAAACGTCTCAACAAAAATATGAAATAACGTCTTAGTTTATAGCTTTTTACACCTCGCCGTCCATCATAACGTCTTAGTTTATAGCTTTTTACACCTCGCCGTCCATCATAACGTCTTAGTTTATAGCTTTTTACACCTCGCCGTCCATCATAACGTCTTAGTTTATAGCTTTTTACACCTCGCCATCCATCATAACTTCTTAATATAATGTTTTTAAAAGTAAACATTTTCTTTCAACTAAATTGAGAAATTAAGTCACTGGTAGTAAATTTATCAATAATAATTAAACTTTTCTAGTGTTTTAAATTTATATTAGTAAATCATGGTTAGAACTAGTACTAGGCCTTGGTTGACCATGGTTACAATATACTTTTCACTTCGTTGATTATTACTTTCATTTTAAAACAAGTCAGCAGTCAGCTACAGCTAAAGGCAGTATAATATAGAATCAATATAACATCATCGTTCAACTGAATGTAAGCTTCAAATGTAAAATTGGAATTTTAGTCCGTGTCAGAACACAACACGAAATAGGCTCACCTTTCACTTACTTCCTGTAACTTAAGTAACTCTATTTCTTTGCATTTCGGTAGGATATCTTACTTTATACTTTCATTTTTTTGAATTTTTATCGGTATTATTTTAATTTGTTTAGGTTTTGCTATTATTACCTGGATTATCACCTACTGTTTGTCCTTAGGCACTGATGATGGCCTTATGAAGGCTGAAAGATTGAAAAATTGAATTTACGCAGAGAGACAGTTCTATTATTAATTTACGTGTATATTCAACAGAACTTAGACTAATATTTATTGTTACAGATAATGAACACATCCTTCTCTTATTTGAATCTACTGCTGGCATCAAAGTGATCATATCTACCTAGAATATATTATATATTAACGCTTTCAATAAAATGGTTGTACTTTTTTTTAATTCTCATTGCTATTTTTTTCGTAATTAATTATAATGTATTTAGTCTGAAATAAAAATCACAATTTTATATATATTTTTTAATAAAATACGAATCACACTAATAAGTTGAATGTAGAGCTGATCTTACCTGTTATATACTACTATTGCTAATGATTCTGAAAAGTTTTTTTTTTCTGTTAACATTAATCCACAAAAAAACTGAACCGTGAAGAAATGGCCAAGTTTCAGACCCTCTCCCAAAATAGTCAGCCTATTAAAGTAGTGATATCTACTTTTTGGCCAAGTCTGCTCTTTTTTTAGTAGATAACCTCACTTCACTCCTACTTTCATGAGCAAGACTGATCTTTTCTTTTTATAGCTTAACTCTTGGTCAGTTTCTGAATGAGGCATTAAACAAACTTGGCCGCAATGTAGATATCACTACTTTGATAAGATGACTTTTTTGGGTTGGGGTCCAGAACTTTTTCCTTTTTCTTCTGAGTTCTCTCCTTCCCATTACTCACGTAACTCTTATGTGATTACCAGAGACCTTCAAATGCCTTTTTGCCATGGCGCCATCTGTTCATAATCACATCGATTCAAGTCTACCCGGAAATATTTGTCATATGTGACTGCATGAATTTCTTCTTTCTCGCTTTCACTTCATTATTTATTTTGGTTTTTTTTTTCAATATGAATAGAAATGATATTGCTCAAAGCCAAAAAGTGATGCTTTATGAGCATTACGATTACGGCCCAACGTTTGATATTGACTGGAAAAAGTTTCTTCAACCGTGGACAAAAGAAATGCGAATCTTTAAGGTAAAGAAAAAAAAAGAGTAAAATTTATATTCTGAATTGAATTAATAACTGCTAATTAATAGTGATTTATTTTGAAACAGTTTTAATACAAAGAAACTGGATTAAAGTTGGTTGTCTAGCTCAGCGTTTCCTAACTTTATAGTCGCGACCCAATAACTTAAGGCTTGCGACAAAATAATTTAGTGTCCCGGAGAAGCTTAAATGAAACATTAGTTTTCCTTTAAAGATAAGGAAAAAAAAAAATAGAATACTTTTAGATAAACATAATAGTTTAGGTAAACATAATAATTTAGATATAACATAATATAAAGATAAGTTAAATGGAATTAAAACAGATATATCAATTTAATGAAATAAAGTAAAAATATTAAAATTATATCGTTATCTTTAATTAGGAAAAGATAAAAACGGATACTTGATTTTTTTTTAAAAATTTTATTTGAAAATTGCAACTACATAATACATGTTATAAGCAATTTTGATGCTTGTTGTTACAATGACATGATTGACATGAAGTGAGGGACTGTCCATTAACAGTACTCACAGATACTGACTTGGGATATTACATAAATAATAAAATAAAAAAAAATGGTTAAGTATTGTTCAATAAATCGCGTGGCCACTGCCTCTTTAGACGTCTAGAAGGATTTCCAGGAATGAATGGTAATGATAGGTTGTGGATTAAAGGATTGGGATGTTGGGATAAGGAGTCATGAAAGGACTTGTATCGGGATATGGCTAGGTCGTAGACGAAAGGGACTTTAAGGTCATTGTGAAGGGTGATATTAGAAACATAAAAAGGAGCGTTGACTATTCTTCTTAGGATTTTGGACTGTAGGGATTGGATACGATAGGAGTTGGATCGCTTGGTGCAACCCCAGAGTTCAATACCGTATGACCATATGGGCTTAATTATTGTGTTATATATGAGTAATTTGTTATGTGTGCTGAGTTTAGATGTATGGTGTAGAAGTCTACGTAAAAGTTTGTAGCGTCGGTTGCAGTCTTGTCGTTTAAGTTTTGTGTGGTGTCTCCAGGTCAAACGGCAGTCTCGGTGTAATCCATGGTAGCGAACAGAACTGGAGTGAGGGATAGGAATTTGGTTAAGGAATATTGGTTCACATATGCCATGTCTTAAACTAAACGTCACATGGACATGGACACTTTTGTTTTCATTAATTTTTATTCTCCATTTCTTGAGCCAGGTTTCCAGGAGTAAAAGATGTTCCTGTACTTGATCAGATGCTATTCTAGGCGATACATTAGACGATAAAATACATTTATCATCAGCAAAGGATGCTAAAGTGGTGGCAGGATGTCAGGGATGTCGGAAGTGAAAATGGTATACAGTATTGGACCTAGGATGCTACCTTGGGGTACACCTGCTTTTATTGGAAAAATTGAGGAAGTGGAAAGGTTGTAGGACACATGGTAAAAACGATTTTCAAGAAAGGATTTTAGGATTAGATAGTAGGGGAAAGGAAAGACTCCCTTAAGCTTCCAAAGCAAGCCCGAATGCCAAACCCTGTCAAAAGCTTGCGCTTCATCTAGGAAGACCGCCGAGCAGTACTTTTCCTGCTCAAGGGAGGAGGCTATTATATCTACAACTCTGTGACACTGTTGGATTGTGGAGTGAAGGGATCGAAATCCTAATTGGTGGTTTGGGAGTATTCTTAAGGTTGATATTATTGGATTAATTCGCCGGAGTAGGAGTTTTTCTAGGATTTTTCCCATCAAGGGAAAGAGACTGATAGGACGATAGGAATTAGGTAAGTGGCAAGGTTTGGAAGGTTTGTGGATCATTATGATTTTGGCGAATTTCCATAAAAAAAAGCTCTGCTTTATCGGCATCGCTCTTTGCCCAGGTTTGATCTAATCTTAGGAGAGGTGAAGGAATAATCTTTTGTTTAAGGATTTTTTGAGTAGCTTGCCAAAGGGATTTGTCTTCTGTCGTCAAGTTTCTAGTATATTCAGAGAACTGTTATGATCTGTATGTTGTCAAGGCTGTAGTTAGTTGTCTTGTAAGTCTGTTAAAGGTCAGTTTGTCACTGCTGTCTATAAAATAATTCTAGACCCTCGAGTTTAAACCCTTGTAACTTCTAAACGGAAAGTCGTATGTAGATGAAACAAGTTTCTTTATTTAGATAATTTAATAAAATTTTATAGCATATGGATAATTATTTTTTTTACGTTAATTTTTAATCACTTTATTGTTGGATAGGTGAAAAAAGAGCCGTTTTTTCGGCACATTTTGACAATGCCCAACTTTAAAAACTCACTGCTTTAAAAGTTCTCAACCAAATAAAACCTAATTCACAGGACTTTAAGAACTCTTATAAATATCGAGGCTTACGAAGTTTCAAGTCGGAAAAGTAATTAGTTTTCTCTTAATTAACGAATTTAATGGGACCTGATATCTTTTTAACTGCTGTAGATAGAAACACGAAACCTTTACAGAAAAATCAAGAAAAAATTACCTTTCAAAGATACGAACTTACTTTTGCTCCCGCGGTGCTACAAAAAGTTGTAGAATTTTTTAAATGTTAATCAATAATTCGACGTTGAAAGGTATTAGAGGGATAATTATGAGGGAAGAAGTGGCGAGGTTGTTATACCTGGCCAGAGATTCTTCCCCTATAATCCTGTCCTAGCTTTACCACCACACCATACCTCTGACTTAAAGGACAGCATCATAGCTGCTAAGTTTAACGACTAAATTACTTTGAATACTATTTTTTCCCTAAATCATGATTAATTTTAGTATAATTATAAAATAATTTTACTGTTATACATTTTCCAGCTTTGTGTATTTGCTGCTTTAAAACTGTAATAAACATTCACGTTATTAATAATAAAAGTAAAGGAGGAATATCATAGAATATATAATACTTTAATATTATAATTAAATGTATATTAATAATTGTAAAACATTATACAATCATCGACATTTTAGTTCGATAGTTTAGTATTTTATTATATTGCAAATCTAAACTGACAATGATTTGTAATAACACGTAAACTAATATAAATATATTAAACATCCTTATATACACTTAAAAATATTAATAGTACATTACGCGTCGAGTGAGGAAAGTAGCATTTTGCAAGCGAGTGTGGAGTTTGCACCCGAGCGACAGCGAGGGTAGTGAAACCACACGAGCAATGCAAAATGCCGTTTTCCCACGAGTTGCGTACCGTACTTTATCTACGATTGTTAGATTTTTGGCGGCTTTTTTTAAGCTCGCAAGGTTATACTGAAAAGTATACGTACTTTTTTCCCCCGACTTATCCCCGCGTGGGGGCTTCATCAGGAAAAAAAAAATTAGGCGATCAGAAAAATTACAAATTGTAAAAAAGTTATATACACGTCTTTTTAAAGCCCTTGGAAAGTTGACAAAAGTGGTAAAAACAAGTTTTAAAAAAGTTCCCATTTCAGGTCATTTTAGGGGAAAAAACACTTTTAAGGGTTTATTTTTTTCCATTTGTTTTCATGGTTGCCGTATCTCCTCCTAGGGGTTTCAAGGTAGCGAGTTGGCGATTTGTTTTCTAGACAGAGAAAATAGCCGTGCTTGCCCCGATTTACTTTTAAATTTCAATTTCCGTGTACTTTTCGAGTAATGGTACCTTAAAGTCCGGGGTACACGAAGGGTACAGGGTGGTTATTTTAGGAGAAAAAAAGTTGACTCTTGTAGTAATTTACACGGGCTAACTGAATCCGGTTCGAGGGGTAAGCGCAAACAAGTGCTTCGTGTACCTTTAGTGAAGCGAAGTTATACGGCACACTGGAAAGTGTAGAATTTTCCGAAAAAAATGCGATTTTTCGAAATATTGACTTTGGGCGCTCACAGTGTCCACATTTCTTCGCTCAAACCATGCACTAATACCCTTTAGTTTAAGACCTTATTATTTTAAAAAATCGCCCTATTTGCTGAGAAATTGAGAGTAAACTTTTTCCCGACAGCCGCGTCGTGTCACGTGACCTCATTTTTTGGATTTTATTTCTTTGCCGTATATCATTTTAAAGGCCTTGAAAAGTACTTTAATTTCATGCTGATTATTTATTTTTTAAAAAAATTGTACGGGTACTTTTGTGCCGCTTTGTACTTTTGTTTCAGGTAAAAGGAGTGAAATAATTTTTTTCTACATTATTTTATTTTTTATTTTTATTCATTAGCTTAAATAATGGGCTTTTACAATGTTTGTTTTTTTAAATATATTTTTGGTACCTACTGGTACAGGGGTACAAATGTGCTTATTATACAACACCTGCTTATATGTATATCGTTGGAAAGTTCTTGATTAGACCTTTTAATGTAGTTATGTAGTGTTTTGTATTATTTTCATTTTTAAAGGGGGTAACATTAAAAAGGTCCTTATTTAGCTGCAAATAATTACAAAAAAAATGAAAATAATCAAATATATATAAGTAAATCAAAATACAAGTCCAACATAATAAAAGTGGCTGACCACTCGACGGACGCAGGCTGGCCGTAGGCCAGCCGAGCCCGGCTAGTGATATTATTAAAGCTTAACCACAAAGACTGTGACAATCAATTATTTCGTTTTTTTGACTAAAATAAAAAATACCAATTACTGTAGAGTAGTTAGGTGAAACTGGCGATAACATGGTAAGGGATGAGGGGAGGTAAGCACTTGTACCGAATACTTAAATTATACAAATAATAGTCAATTCAAATAAAATAACTGACTAATAACTAAATTAAATCCACGGAATGTAAATAAGTGAAACACGGTGTTTGTATATTATATATCATAATTATTTTAACAACACGAACACATAAAAGTAATATTTATTTTATAACGTTAATATAAAGTGTAGTGTGAGCTTAGTGTCGAAAGCTTAAACTATTTTATTTTTATTTTATTAATAAGAAAATTCCATTCTCATAAAAAGTTATTGAATATGTTATTATAGTTTATAAACCCTCAATATAGGATTAAGTTATCAATATTTAATTCATTGAGTTATTTTTAGAAGCTTCTTTTATTTATTTATTAATTTTCCTTTCTTTACCTACAAGCTATTTTATGATCACAATCACAAAGCACAATATATATTAAAATACAATTAAAAAAACTGATGATGATAACCGAGATGAGATCACGGACAAATCCAAGTATTTGTATTAAATTTATATTCCTTGAGATTAATGCTGCGCAGCAAGCAATAGATTCAAGTAAGAAAACGATGTGTTCATGATCTGTAAGCATAAGAAACAAGACAGTAATGTATTGGTTGTGATAGTTATCACCTTCAGATAGATTCGTAGATTTTTAAATAAAATCTATAAGTATGTTATGGTTAAGTGTTTTTTGTATTTTTTCGTGAGCTTTTGATGAACTTGTATGGTTGGTGCGTAGGCTTCCGCTGGTAGATTCGTCATAAACAGTTTGGATTTTCGGAGAAATCTGCGTCATGAAGGGGTTGAAGTCCGACGTTTCGCTTTCACTACTGGAAGCATCTTCAGGGGTGTGGTGCATCGAGATGTTGATTCGAAGCAAATACAGGATTTACAGACGACTATGAAAGCTGTCATCCACTATTTACTCTCAAGGGGCTTCAGGATCAGTGACGATACCTCATGGAAAGACTAGAAGCAGTACCTCAAGTCAGCCCTGGCAAAGAATGGATTCAGGAAGGAAGACAAACTGCGAACCATCCACCGCGAAGAGAGCACCGAGGGACGCAACCCAGCAGAAAGAACGGAAGACCAGCGGAAGGCTAATCTCCCATACATCCAAGGTACAAAAGATAAGATAAGCCGGATTCTCCGAAAACATGCCATCGGGACCACTTTCAACGCTCACATGACCACCAGAAGCCTCCTGAAATCTCCAAAAGACCACCTTCACCTCAAAACTTGCTGTGCATGTCAAATCCCTTGTAGTTGCGGCAAGAACTACTTCGGGCAAGCCGGAAGATTGATCTCAACTCGCCTTCAAGAACACGTAAGAGCAGTGAAAAACAACGATCACAGATAAGCGATAGCTCATACAGCAGGGTGGTAAGGGAGGCTATTGAGATCGAGAAACAACCGGAGAACTTATTGATCGAGAAAAAACAGATGACGTATTGACTCTCCTGGACCTGGAAACCTCTGGTTAACACCTGTGCCAAGCAGAAAGCAAGAAACGGCGCCGCGGTCAGTTCCCGGCTTATTACATCACCCACCCGAGAAAGGAACACCGACGAACACCTCGTGATTGCATTATCCCGACTAAGGATTGCCCCGATTAAATAAACTCCCAGAAAATCCAGGTACAACCTACGGTCTAGGAAACCAGTTCAAATTCGCCGTTCTTCTCTCCAGTCGTCTGTATATCCTGTGTTTGCTTCGAGTCAAAATCTCGATGCACCACACCCTTGCAGATGCTCCCAGTAGTGGAAGCTAAACGTCAGACTTCAACCCCTTCGTGACGTGGATTTCACTGCAAAACCAAGCTGTTATAGAACGTGTATGGTTATCGCAAATACATAATTCATAAAAGTTGCAGCTTTGTATTTAGTCAGAAACCACTATCTATTTTCACCCACGTGTAAAAAAATGTGTTAAAAAATATGTTGGTACCCCACAAACAAGTTAGATTAAACAAAACCATCTAATAGATATTTATGTAACGGGAGCAAAATGAAATTTTACTGACGAGTAACACATACACACACAGGCTATGAAAATTAACTGCTGAGGCAGATAATTCAACTAATCCTCGGCATCGGCAGGCAATGAATACATGAGGATGGCAGAAGTTTGCCTTCTTGCATAAAATATTTTATTTAGAAAAATGAAACTGCATATTATATTAATTAACTTCTATGTTAATAAGATAATTACATGTTAACTAAAGTTTATTACTTAAAGATTACTTATTCTACTATTTCTTGCACCTGTCTTTACCTCCTGTGTGCGCACTCCCATATACTGTATAAGACTTTGAGGTAGTGACAAAACTGTCTGCAGACATGAATGTGTCGGGACATCTCCTAGGCTGGAGGACTCTTTTGTCTTGCACCTGTCTTTACCTCCAGTGTGCACACTCCCATATACTGTATAAGACTTTAAGGTAGTGAAAAAACTGTCTGCAGACATGAATGTGTCGGGACATCTCCTAGGCTGGAGGACTCTTTTATCTTGCACCTGTCTTTACCTCCAGTGTGCACACTACCATATACTGTATAAGACTTTGAGGTAGTGACAAAACTGTCTGCAGACAATAATGTGTCGGGACATCTCCTAGGCTGGAGGACTCTTTTGTCTTGCACCTGTCTTTGCCTCCAGTGTGCAAACTCCCATATACTGTATTAGACTTTGAGGTAGTGACAAAACTGACTTCGGGCAAAAAGACCTGTGTGCTCCTAGCTTAAATCACTACTACGTAAATTAATATCGACATAGTTATTTTACCGTAGAGAAAGTGTGATAATCAGCTGAAATCAGGCCTAGTCCAGCTAAGGTGAGGGGTCTTAGTGTGGTCACTTGCATAATTAGTAGCGACGTTTTAAGCCTCTTCGACGAGTCATACCAGCTGATTTCATAAATGGCTTCTCTGATTTCAGAACTCTATGAAAAAAAGTTAGATTACCCATGGGAACAAATAGTATTACAATGATCATAGTAGGGTTAAGTGTAACTTGACTAGAAGCTGGCCATTTTTATCGTGATATTGGGTTAGCTCAGAGAGTGGAGGCTTTTGCCGGAGTCGGGAATCGAACCCGTTACCTTTTACCTCCAGAACAAAAAAAAACCTTTATTTATTTTTGCTTGGTAGCAAAGAGCAAGTTAAATGAACAAGTTACATTTTTACAGCTAGGAAGATCATGTTAATTCACAATTTAACTAAATAAAAATAAATAATCATTGAAGCGAGCGTATTGCAATAAACATTGAACATTTTTGTCTCAAGTTAGTTTTCGGAACTGTTGATGGCCTTATAGTGGCTGAAAACTGCTTTGATAATTATTGAATACATTTTTACATGGAGTGACTATTCTTTGAAACATTTTAGGGTAGAATAATTTTACGTCCTAAAATGGCGAGTGCCAGGGAGTGTTTACACTTTGCCCTTCTACATACCTGCCTTAACCTATTTCGCTGAGTAATGCCGGGTTTACACGATCCAAGTATACTTGAACCAATTCAGTTTTGACGCTACTTGGATCGTGTAAATAGGGTAACCAAGTCAACTTGGGCATCAGTTGACTTAAATGGATTCCATCAAAGTACACTTTGATAAAAACCAAAATGGCTCCCACCTGACAAATTATGAGAACGAGCGGTCAAAAAAATTACAGACGTGAGGTTGAGCTGGGTTTTCTTGACCAGAAGGTGATATATCACCACTGTTTTAAAACTAAATAAGTACAATTTAACTGGAAAGTTCATTGTTGTTTTTCAGGGAAAACCATTTCAAACAATCTATCTTAACCTCTACTTTATAGTGTGTCAAAATTCCACTACTTGGACCAAGTATACTTTGATCGTGTAAACCTAACTTCAAAGTTCCACAAACACTTGGACCAAGTGGATTTGATCAAAGTGACTTGGACCAAGTATACTTGGATCGTGAAACCCAGGCTTTAGCAAATATTTCAAAAAATCGTAAAATATCGAAAAATGTTCCTATTGTGCTGAAATTTGCAGCAATCATACACTGAATTCCTTTTGATATCTGCCACCATTTTCAAAATATTGACTTTAAAATTTTAACGCTAAATAATTTCTAAGCAATGTCGACAATTACAACAAATGAAGTATCGATAGAAACTGGTTAATATGAAGGACAAAATGCAACATGTCGCTGCAACATCTCCTTCGCCCACCTCCATTACCCGAGGTCGTGGTAGACTGGGAAGGAAGTAAGGGAGAATGTAAACACTCACTGGCAGCATCATAGCTGCCATTACCCGAGGTCGTGGTAGACTGGGAAGGAAGTAAGGGAGAATGTAAACACTCACTGGCAGCATCAAAGTTGCCATTACCCGAGGTCGTGGTAGACTGGGAAGGAAGTAAGGGAGAATGTAAACACTCACTGGCAGCATCAAAGCTGCCATTACCCGAGGTCGTGGTAGACTGGGAAGGAAGTAAGGGAGAATGTAAACACTCACTGGCAGCATCAAAGCTGCCATTACCCGAGGTCTAGGTAGACTGGGAAGGAAGTAAGGGAGAATGTAAACACTCACTGGCAGCATCAAAGCTGCCATTACCCGAGGTCTAGGTAGACTGGGAAGGAAGTAAGGGAGAATGTAAACACTCACTGGCAGCATCAAAGCTGCCATTACCCGAGGTCTAGGTAGACTGGGAAGGAAGTAAGGGAGAATGTAAACACTCACTGGCAGCATCAAAGCTGCCACAGAAGTATTTTTGGGAATACAGCAGCGAGAGGAGCAGCGACAGTGCCTGAATCTAAACAAGGCATTACTGACAGACTGACAAATAGACAAGGTGCATGCTTCGTTGTGCTCGCTACGCTCGCTTCAATTAATAGAGACTTTGAGACTATGGTTTACTAATATCTTACCAGAGATTTGATATATTCACCATTGTAGCAGAGATAGCCACACGTAAAGATTATCAAGATGTAGAGAACAATTGATTTTACCTGAACTCCTATCCTAGTCTCGGGCTAGATAAAACAAAACAATTCAATTAATTAACCGGCAGGTTTGTTCCTAGACTTGTCCAAAGCTTTCGATTCAGTTTCACATACCATCCTAATAGATAAACTTAGACTAGCCGGTGTAAATGGAACATTTTTAAACTGGTTCATTAGTTATTTAGAAAATAGGCCTCAGGTTGTTAAACTAAACAATACTCTTAGCCAGGAGTACTACTCTAGCTACTCAATACCCCAGGGCACAGTATTAGGTCCTGTATTATTCATAGTATATATAGCGGATATATTTCGAATTAAACTGTTCAGCACTTTAGTGGGGTTTGCTGATGACATCGCGCTTATGTGTTCAGGCATAGACATACAATCAACAATATAGATGATGGAGGAGGACGTGATCAAGGTGAAGAAATGGCTTGACACTCACTTACTAACTATCAACTTGACAAAAACAAAAATACTCACTTTCTCACTTACAGCACGGGGACAATCACACATCGACTATATCAGCTTACACGACTGTGTAAGCTGATGCCTCACAACATTCCCACAATACTGTTTCTGCCCAAAAATAAAAACTCACCATCATGTTAAATATTTAGGTATATATTTAGATAACAACTTGAACTGGAAACTTCATATAAATAACTTACAAAAAAGCTAAGACAGATGTCATACGTAATGCTGAGGGCTAGAGGCTTCTTAACTATAGATCAGAGACGTATGCTGTACTATGGAATCGTTGATTCGGTAATTCGATACGGACTCACTGCCTGGGGCTCTGCACCGTCCACTATCAAAAACCCGATATTCTTACTACAAAAATCCATAATTAGGATAATGTCATTCGAAGGCAAATACGCTCCGTCGACGCCACTGTTACTACAAAAAGTTAAAAGTTTATTTTTTATTTTTAAAAATACTAAGCAGACTCTGGCAAACGGCTATAATAGGTATGCCTTTTTATACTTTGTAATAACAATTTGTATAATAATTGTATTTAAAATGTTGAAATTATTAATAAAAAAATAAGAAAATGTTAAATGTCTTGCATTTTATTTTAGGATGCGGTCATATAAAAGAAAAACGTCAAGGGGTTCGGTTACGAGTCAACAGTCATGTGAAGCATCAAAATCTGTGATGGCCGGGTACAAGAGCATGAACGCAGCTGCAAAAGAATTTAACGTAAAACGAATGACTCTCACAAGATGACAGATGATAAACTCTGTGTTAATATTTTTTCCTTACTAATCTCGAATTTTTATATTTACATTTTTTTATCCTTAAAAATGAATAATAAAACATAATTTTAATTACAAAGAGTGTAATAATATCCAAAGATAAATAATAAGTTATGTCGTAAAAGTGTGTTATATTTGCTTTAGATTTTTTTGTTGTTTGTTTGTTGTTGTTTCTGTACCTACATTAGAGATGGTAGAACTTTAAAAATATATATTTGATTATCAACTGAAGTTTTACTGTAGTTTTGAGCATTTCCACATCACTAACCTATTCTTTCCATTGCCCAACTTGCCCCATGCCCTTGCTCAACTTACCCCTACCATGGGGCAGGTTGAGCAAGTAGAAGGTTTCTCGCATTAATGATAATATTTTATAAACCATATCTGAAATAATTTTATTTTCTGAATACATTTAAAGAAGGGTAAATTACTTATCTAACGTTGAAGAAATCAAGTAAATCGGATGAACCGTTTAGGAGTTATTATAGATTTTATAAAAAATTTCTCAACCCCGCCCTACCCTACGTATGCTTTCTAATTTATGTAACTTATTTATTAATTTATAAATTATCCTTACTGTACCTTATATTTACTCTTCAAACTAATACACATAATTACACCACTTGAAACACCAGTTCAACACTACACATCACAATAATATTCAACTCAAGAAACAAGTAAGCAGGAGCATGAGCCACCCGGTGTAAAATAAAAACAATAACAAATGGAAGCTTTCAACCAGGTTCGCTAGGTTCCTTCCACAATCGTGGAAGGAACTTGGTCTCGTAAGTCCCAGAACTGTGAAGCTGATTGAATGATGAAGCCCCGACTTGGGAACTGTGGACCCCTGACGTCTCTATTCCTCCGGACCAGGCAACAGGCAGTGTCAAAGCACGTCGAATATTATAATTTAGTATATCTACAGTTTTACTCAAGTAAGACTCTTTGCAAACAAATCAGTAATGAGAATGCTCTACCATGCTCTGGTCGAGTCCATCTTGAACTACTGTATCTTATCCTGGGGTATGGCAGCCAATTCACAGTTACAACCAGTAGAAATTATTCAAAAGGCCATTATAAAGATAGCCATGAAAAAACCAAAAAGGTAACCCTCACACCAGACCTATCTCGATTTTAAAGTACTGTCAGTCAAATCTTTATACCAGAAAGCAGTTTTATTGCATTTTTTCATACTGAAAAAATACCAATAATTCACAATTACTCGACTAGGTTTCAGACTCATCTAAAGATGCTAATACCACAGACTCACACAACTAGAAAACAACGACACGCAACGTACCTTGGACCAATTTACTATAACAAACTACCAACAGAATACTAACATTAACACTTATAAAAACAAAATTAAAAAACACTTACTAACTCAACAAAATAATGATTAAGCTACATCAATACAAATATATAAAAAATAAATAAATGGATAAGGAATGAATGAATAAATAATTAAAAGTATAATGTAATATAATATGTATATGTGTGTATGTATGTGTGTATTTTTTTTTTTTTTTTTTTTATATATATCAAATTACAGCATGCTCCACAGTTAGTACTACATGCGGTTAAAGGTCACAATAAAATTTAAAAGTGGCTTAAGTAGGACAATACACACCGATAACAACAATGACGGAGAGATAAATAATAAAATTAACAGCAATTGGAAGTTGCTGTAGGCGTAGTAAAAACAAGTTAGTAACAATAACAAGAACGGAAAAATATTCAAATTAATATAGGCACTTATGTACAAACTTAATTACACACAAAAATATCACAGTTAAAAGAATGTTGATGTGCATAGTTTAAAATAAATCACGTAACAAAGGGTTATAATATAATGCTTACTAGAATTAATAACAAATAACAAAAAACAAAAGATTTAAACAACAAACTAATCAAAAGCCATATGATCAAACAAGATTGGTACATAAACAACATATTTACAAATGAATGAGCTTAATGCAATAATCAAGATAAATAAAATTATGGCAAGTTATGTTAATATTATTGGCGCAAGGGCCTTAAGGAAACAATAAATTAAAGGAAAAATGAACAAAGGTAATGAAATATGGTAGCAATTGTTTTTTCAGAAGGTGGTGAAGAGGTGGCGGCCATGGTTCTCCTAGACTTACAGCAGCTCTAAGGAGTGCAATTCTTCCTGGATCAAGCAGGCTACAGTTGAACAGCACATGATGTACAGACTGGGGTGATACATCATCACAGCTGTATGTGTGTATGTGTATGTAGGTCGTAGGTGTGTGTATATGTATCTGTATATAAATAATAATAATAAAATAAAATAAAATAAATAAATACTGACTAAATTGAGAGATGGAGTCCTCTCTCTAGGTGCTGCGACACGTACTGAGGACTTTCACCACGTAATATTGTTAATTGTTTAGCAACTAAATGGGTGTTATTTATACTTATCTTGTATTATTAGTGAAATTGTACTACATGTTTTTTTCAAGTGGGGGAATAAAGAATATTTATTATTATTATTATTAGTAGTAGTATACTAAAGGAGTGACCTGGCCCGTCACACACCTTTCTTTAAATTTAGTTATAGCTTGTTAACATTGTTGTTAGTAGTACCATCTTGTGCGCTGTATAATTAATTAATTAATCTTATATATAGGTCCCTGTTCCTGACTGGCAGAAGCCCCGTTCTGTATTGTCGCACATTGTGCGATAAGTCAAGAAATTTAGTTTATTTTTAATTTTATTTTATTTTTTGTTTTGACTTGTTTGATTTAAAGTTAATTTTTATAATGTCAAATGAAATGTAATAAAATAGTATAGTGTGTTTTCGAGAATTGAAAGAGAAAGGAAAAAATTGGTTTTTAATTATAGAGTTAAAATTCAAATATCACAAAGGAAAAAGGAGTACTTTGTGACATGGTAGCAGAACTGGAAACACGGGATCTTTAAAAGAATATAATAATCGAAAACGAAGAACTGAAAGCTAAGGATTTGGTTTACGAGGTAAGTACCTCAATTATTTCTCTTTCTCAAGTACCTAGGGTTCTTGATATTAAACATGGCTTCCACTATACTCGGCACCACTACAGTAGGCACCACTAGGAAAGTGTTAGCACTGGTAAGGAAACGATTAATAGACAAAATTAATAGCATAGATGGGTGGATAGAAACAAATAAAAATTTATTAAACGACCCAGCAGTTAGGAAAGTTGGGAATGATGAATTAGAAAAATTAATTAAATATTCGGAATCATTTATAAAATATGTAAAAGATTTAGAGAAACTTTCGGTGTTTGATGAGGAATCCCTCCGAAGATATGAGGAGGACATAGAGGGATATATAGAAATTCATTTTCAGGCTGAGGACAAAATTATTTAATTTAAAAACAGTTTACTTGCTGCAGAGCGTGAAGCAGTAAGACCGATAACTAATCAAAATATAACAGAATTAGGAAGTGATAATAGTATAACACAAAACAATAACCAGGAATCAAATCAATAATTAGCATCTAATAATCCAATAGTCCATGAAATTCCCTTGACAAGTAATAACAATACTCATAATATTAGTCATGAAATTCCAATCGAATTACCTATATTCAATGGTGATAAGTTAAAATGGCATGAATTTTGGGAAAGGTTCGATTCAGCTAATAATAAGAATCCAAATTTAAATAAAATTGAAAAATTTAGTTATTTAAAGAAACAACTAGTAAGTGATGCAGCTAGTTGTATAGCCGGACTAACTATAACAACACAAAATTATGATTCCGCAGTAAATTTATTAAAAAATAGATATTCAGATATTTCATGGGTAATTGAAGATTTGTATACAAAATTTCGGAATTTAGAAGCATCTAATAACTTTACATTACGATTACAGACTCAACTAACAATTAATAAAGGGTACCACCTTAGACGGAATTCTAAATTTTTTCGATGGGCAGGGGGTGCCTATGGACCAATAGGAATTAAAAGATACCTAAGGAAATCTTTGGGCAACAAACACTTAAATACTTATAGCCAGTTTTATAAGCTAATATTTGTAGTGGAGGCTGTCCTTAATTCCAGACCCCTGGTTTACGTAGGACAGGGAGATGTTGAGATACTTACACCTAACCATTTCCTTACACCAAGGGAAATAAAGCCTTCAAACCGGAGAAGCCAGACGCACAGAAAAGGTGTCCTGACATTCAATACAACTATTACAGAAATGGAGGAAACCTGAAGAATTCCGGGCGGAGTGTCGCACATTGTGCGATAAGTCAAGAAATTTAGTTTATTTTTTATTTTATTTTATTTTTTGTTTTGACTTGTTTGATTTAAAGTTAATTTTTATAATGTCAAATGAAATGTAATAAAATAGTATAGTGATTTTCAAGAATTGAAAGAGAAAAGAAAAGTTGGTTTTTTAAATATGGAGTTAAAATTCAACTATCACGAAGGAAAAAGGAGTACTTCGTGACATAGCTATAAAATATCACAAAGGAAAAAGGAGTACTTCGTGACATAGCTATAAAATATCACAAAGGAAAAAGGAGTACTTCGTGACATAGCTATAAAATATCACAAAGGAAAAAGGAGTACTTCGTGACATAGCTATAAAATATCACAAAGGAAAAAGGAGTACTTCGTGACATAGCTATAAAATATCACAAAGGAAAAAGGAGTACTTCGTGACATAGCTATAAAATATCACAAAGGAAAAAGGAGTACTTTGTGACATGTATTGTCTAATTAATTGTCCGTGTTCCAGTCAGGCCAGGTAAGTCCCTTTTCCCTACTAACTAAACCCTTCCAATTTTTGCATACTAACCTAAACCTGCTTGTGTATTGTCTCGTCCTAATGCTTTGTTAATTATTACGCTATATTATTTATTTATGCCTTGTAATTACAAACCCTTATTTATTTATATATAGTTTTAAAGATTTATTGTTATGCATACAGATTTTTATTGTTACAATTATTATAGTCCAGGAGATAGCGTGCAAAAAAAGTCTGACTAACATCAAGCTAGAATTTTGTATACAAGTCTATCTTTTAGCGCCTTTTAAGAATATGTGGTTGGCTAAGTTCGTCTGCGGGACATAGCTTGGCAATAGGCGTTTGAAAAAAACAAACCGGTTGAGAGCGGCCATGTCTTACCAATTATGGTGGACAATGTGATTTTCATGTTCCTGAGAACAGAATTAGTTAGTAGACCGAAAATCAAGTTGATGTTAGTTTGTCCCTTGATAGGTGACAACGTTGATTTTAGTAATATTTGAATAACTAACCTATCAAGTGTGAAAATAATATCGACTTGATGTTTGGTCTACTAACTAATTCTGTACTCAGGATCATGAAAATCACATTGTCCACCATAATTGGTGAGACATGGCCGCTCTCCACCGGTTTGTTTTTTTCAAACGCCTATTGCCAAGCTATGTCCCGCAGACGAACTTGTCCGACCACATATTCTTAAAAGGCCCTAAAAGATTGACTTGTATACAAAGTTCTAGCTTGATGTTAGTCAGACACTTTTTTGCACGCTATCTACTGGACTATTATATGTATTTATATAAATTAATCTTAATTATTTGCTATTAAAAATTGCCTGCTTGCTTGATTTTCAATTATATCTTTTTACATTGTATTTTTATTTTGTTTAAATTTACTGCTCGCCTTATTTTCTCACGGCTTTAGCTTGCTACAGGGATTCTCTCCTCTGGAGTGTTAGGTTGCCTTCGGTACCCATATACGAGTTCGCCTCCTATGGGCCGAAACCATATTAATTACTCAAAAAAAAAATAAAATAAAATAAAGAAATATACAATTACTTACATTAATAATCCCTACAGCAGATGTTGAGCAAAGAATTGCACTTATGAAAAAAAACACAAGAACTGTCCAGGAGTATAATTTCTGCATTTCATTAAATAGTCTGAAACAAATTTAGGTCTTAATTTGTTTTATAAATCATATCATTTGTATCCAGGTTGGTAGCTATTTAAATGATTATCTCTATATATTTTATTTAATTAAATTAAGAAATGTTTTATTATTACTAGAGGTCGACCAAGAAGTCATGAACACAGGAGAAACGGAAAGCTTAACTTCGTTTAAAATCGGAACTTCCGAGTAGTGCCGAAGTCAGTACAGTCGGGTGCTAAGACAATAGGTTTGTTCCAACCGAGCATTGTACCGTCCGCGGGATCGTCACTGGCATGCGCAGTAGATAAAAGCCGTTCCAAGCTGACTTGGGACAGTGTTTCGTACCGTACACGAAACTGTTCCAACCCCGGCAGGGATCGTTTAAGAACCGTTCACTGTACTGTCCCAACGATCCTCTGACAATACCATGTACTGGTTTGTATGACATGCGCAGTTATGTCAATAATTACAAATATCAACAGGAAGGTTTTCTTAACTGTTAGGTTTCCTTACTGTTTTTAATACAGTGCGAATTATAGTCCTAAACTCGTTCCAACCTGACATGATTTTATTACAGTACAATGTTAGCGCATGCGTATAAAACCTGTCCTAAACGATTCTCGAACGATCCGCGGGACGATACAAAGGACGGTACTAATAGCGGGGTTGGAACAAACCTAATACCCATTTCTAGTTTGTATGACATGCGCAGTTACGTCAAATCTCACGAATAACAACAAGAAGGTTTCCAATCTGTTAGGTTTCCTGTTTTTTGTTTTTTTTATACAATACGAATTATAGTCACACCTGTCCTAAATCCAAATAATTCAGAAATAAAAAGGAAGAAATAATAGATTATGAAAGAAGAAAATCGATTTAAATTGAAAGAATATTATTATGAATAATAATATAAAGATATTATAGTACATTATTAGTGATTTCTTATCAGGTGCAGTGTTGCCTGTTGCATAAAATATTTAAAAAAAATATAGAAGTTATCAAAAATAAAATTATTAATAACAAAAGAACAACACTGTGTTTTTTGACCGTGGTCTATTATATCAAAAACTGACTGTACATGACGACACTAGCGCACTCCTCACATTTCCATGACTTCTTGGTCGACCTCTAGAGGACTTCTCCTGAAAAGTAAAGGAAAATTAAAACCCAATCACGATAGTTATAGATAGTAATTATCTATAATCTATGTGATAGTTGGTGGAGGGGAGGGGGAGTTAGAGAGAATGATAAAGTCTAATAGTACAAATGAATTATCACTTTTAAAAAGATTCTGGGATAAATTTCCGAATTACTGAATATTATCAGCAATGACACTGTGAACATAAATAAAACAGTAATCAAATTAATAAATAAAACAGTAATCAAATTAATAAATAAAATCCTTAGTGGACTAATTTAGTTCAATAATTAATTTTTTTATGGTTAGAACAATTATTACGCCTAATATTCCACCCAGCATAGCGATATAAATGAATGTAGAGAATTTATTTTATATTTTCTTTTTACTACGTTTTTATTAGCTTGCTTTCTTGTTTGTTTGTTTGTTTGTTTGTCCGGTACAAATCTGACGATCGATTTCTAACTAACTTCCCGAATAGCTAGACATTTGAAACTTTTAGCATAGCTCAGAACACGATGACAATGCATTATTTTAATACTTTTAGCCATCTTTCAGCAGAATTTAATTGGTTTTCAGCAAATTTTGCTGTACGAAAAGTTAGTTCAGAAAAAATCCGCAAGTTATTTTATTTGTTTTGCCTTGTCCCATGGTTTCAAATTTGTGATAGATAAACATTGAATGACAGCAAAACAGGAAATATCGATTATATTATTTATATTATTTCAAATATATCGACGCTTTAGATTTGGCGTTGTACAGAGATTTGTCCATTTATAGGTTTAAGATCAGCTCTCTAGATGGTTGTCATTTATGTGAAGTAAATAAATTCGGAACTATTTTTTTGTCACTAACATTATATATTATACAACAATAACAAGTATATTATCAACATTACACACGATTCAACAGAAAATTTAAAAACGTAGTATATAAAAAGTTCTTTTTATCTTGTAATTATGTGTTTATTTATTTTATAAAGTTGTCACTGTAAATATTTCTTTTCGACAAGTTATCAAAATAAATTTCAGTCTAGTTTTAGACAACAACCATAATATCCTTGTGTTCTTTTCCTTCTTACTTATAGTTTAAATTCTTTGTCTGGACAACCCATCCAGCCCACATGGGTAATTGGTAGCTACATAAGTGGAGTCGCGAATCTGGTCGGGCCGAACACCACACCAGTAGCTGTTTTTGGTTTATTTAGTCAGAAATGCGCTTAGACACAGATTCAAAAGAAAAAAACTGAATACTTACGTTTTAATTTTATGATAATGAATAATGTTCTGTTTGAAGCAATGATAGTAGCATTGTTCATAATCATGATCAGTCATGTTTCTGGGCTTCTTGCCGTGTTTCAACAAGTAAAGTCGAGATGCACGACCATTCAGATCGTTTAGTGTCTCCTTCAGCAAGGAAAGTTCTGCGATGATGTACGTTGACAATCGTTGAAACACCATAAAACACGGCAAATCAAAAAAGAAAATAGAACCACCTGCTAATAACTCTAAAATATTTACAAATATAAAGAGAAATCCCTCATCTGTCCTGAAAAATGGAAGTTAATTAACTTATTTATTATATAACCGACAAATGTAAAAGAAAAGTAAAAAAAGCTTTATTATAAATATTATATGTCAGTTACCGGAAAGGATACCATATGGTAAATAGTGCTCGAGTGTTAATATTGGGATTTTGACTTTCTTCCTTCTCATGTCCTGTAAAGAAATCCAACACTGGTACGGAAAAGAATATAGGAATAGCTGAGCTCATTAGAATAATTGGATATAATACCTGAAAATTAATCAATATTAAGAATATGTCAAAACTTCTTTGTTTATAATTTAATTATAATTTCTAACAAATGTGTATACTACATCCGAATAACGAGGTTGTGACCTCATCATTGTGGATGTGTGTTCAAACGTTACGCCTCCTATACTGGAGGCATCTTCAGGCGTGTATATGTTAGTCTGATAATAATAGCAAAGCAAACTGTTGGATGGGTGACATGTGAGCACGAAAAGTAAACTGACTATCAGGTAGATTTAAGTATGAAAAGAAATCTACGGTGAAAGATTGTTTGAAGGGCTTTTCCTGAGACTGGGAAGACGCTTATAGGATTAAGATGATTTAAAGTTATGGAGGATTATAGCTTGAGGATGGTGGAAAGTAAGGAGGCTTATAGCTTGAGGATGGTGGAAAGTAAGGAGGCTTATATAGGTTGAAGATGATGGAAAGTAAAGAGGATTATAGCTTGAGGATGGTGGAAAGTAAGGAGGCTTATATAGGTTGAAGATGATGGAAAGTAAAGAGGATTATAGCTTGAGGATGGTGGAAAGTAAGGAGGCTTATAGCTTGAGGATGATGGAAAGTAAGGAGAATAATTGATTGAGGATGGTGGAAAGTTAGGAGGCTTATAGGTTGAGGATGGTGGAAAGTAAGGAGGATTATAGATTGAGGATGGTGGAAAGTAAGGAGGTTTATAGGTTGAGGATGGTGGAAAGTAAGGAGGATTATAGATTGAGGATGGTGGAAAGTGAGGAGGTTTATAGGTTGAGGCAGATGGAAAGTAAGGAGAATTATAGGTTGAGGATGATGGAATGTGAGGAGGCTTATAGATAGAATATGATGGAAAGTAAGGAGGCTTTTAGGCTAAAAATTATGGAAAATGAGGAGGCTTATAGGTTTGAAGATGATGGAAAGTGAAAGGCTTATTATAATATAAGTTGCAAAATTCTATTAGATTGGAAAGTGAGTGGTTTTTAAGGGCAAAGTTTGATGTTTAAACCTTTTTTAGGAAGGTACTTAAGGATTTCGGATGTAATAAAGTCGTATCCAAGAGCTTTTCGTGGCGATAGTGTGAAAATGAAAATATATTGGTAGAAATATGCATAAACCTATATAGACCAGTCATTTTAGGTTTTTGAAAAAAAATGTGTCATACAAGCAAGAGACTTTGTACAAATTATCTCTGGGGCACCCTGATTGAAATCCTATAAAGTCCCCGAAAAAAAAGTTGTGCTCAAGCCGCCATCTTGGAAAATAGCGGCTAAAATTACTTGCTTCTACTAGCTTAATTATTAGGTTTAGAAAAAAGAAGTTCAAGTAAAAATTGTTTATTATGTAATTATCTATAAATTTGATTCTCATAGTTTTTTCTCTCTGACCAACCGTAGAGGACCGTTCTTGCGCTCAGTGCCCAGCGATTGCATGTTGTCAGCGCCGAGTTACCACGCCTGGACGAGGTTATAGGTGTAGTTTTGAGGTTACAAGTTAATAATAAATGTTTACTATTATAGAGTACCTGTATTAAGGGTTGATTTGGCCTGTATTTATGGTCATTTTGTGCCTCTACGGTTGGTTAGAGGTGGTTAGAGGTGGTTAGTAAATAATTATTATTAACTTGTAATCTCACAACTACACCTATAACCTCGTCCAGGCGTGGTAACTCGGCGCTGACAACATGCAATCGCTGGGCACTGAGCGCAAGAAAATTCCGCGCACTTAGATATAAATGGTAATTTTGTGCCTCTACGGTTGGTCAGAGAGAAAAAAACTTTAAGAATCAAATTTATAGATAATTACATAATAAACAACTTTTTTTTTTTTCTAAACCTAATAATTAAGCTAGTAGAAGCAAAAAATTGAATTTTGGCCGCTATTTTCCAAGATGGTGGCTTGAGCACAACTTTTTTTTTCGGGGACTGGTAAATTTGCACTTGAGCACCCACTTATTTATAATTATTGTCCGATTGACATCGGTTTTTTTTTTTTAAACTGTTCCTTTTTACATTTTAACAACTATTTGCCATGTACCGTGTCGATAAAATCAATAGTTTATTTTTAAAAAAATATATAAAATATCCACTCACGTACATACGGAAAATGTTAGGAAAATAGGGGTTTTTAAGAGTGGGGGATTCACTCAAGATAGCTTAAAACATCAAAACTGGTGGTATAAACACGTAAAACAAAATAATAGTAACATAAAATTATAGAATAATATAAATAATTCAATGATTATTGTATAATATTGTTAGACTAAGGATAACAAACTCTCCTCTTAATATTCCTTTGTCTTATAGGATTTCAATCAGGATGCCCCAGAGATAATTTGTACAAAGTCTCTTGCTTGTATGACGCATTTTTGTAAACAGCCCCTTTTTTTGCTTAAAATGACTGGACTAATATGATATGACATATGAATATGACTCTATTACAGAAACTAAAGCATAATTACCTTAAACCTGTGGATTTGTTTAAAGAAAGGTTCAAAAAATTTGTTCCTGTCGAAATTAAGCGTTGGCCCGTAGTCAAAAAATTCATCAACAAGTGTTAATTTAATGCACCTTATAAAATGTTTCCTTTTTATAATTATACTAATTAAAATTACCAAAACAGCAATACCCATATTACTGCACAGTATCATATCACTCACTACAAAGATGTCTGGATAAACGTAATAAATGGTCATAGAAAAAAGCACAATGTGATGAACTAAGAGAAAAATATGTAAGATTGGGAACAATATTTGTATTGGTTTTGTTATAAAAAATCCGGAAATTTGTAACATGTACCAATATTCCTTGTGAAGTAAATCAAACACTTCGTCCGAGTCTTCACTAGTTAAATCTTGAAATATCTTGTTGAACATTTCACTTTTCATAATAATTAAATACAATCATCAAAATATTTACTAAAATTTATTCTTACGAGTCAAAAGTTCTTATTTTTTTATAATTAAATACTTCAGGGTTGAAACACTGGTTGTGAAGTTACTGCCTTTCTATACAAAAGAGAAAATTAAATGGGATTCACTCTATTCTATTTGCGTCTTTAATACGTATAAATAACATTCTGGCGGGTTTTAGCAATTTAATAAAACATGTTTTGATTCATAGGAAATTCGAACAAACAAATAAAAATTTAACATAAAAATGGATACTCAAAAAAATTAAAAAATTAATAGGTTCCCTATCTATAAAAATATATATCTGTATTTATATATATATAAAGTCAAAAAATCATTTGTGTGGAATGTGTATGTCATTATTTTAACTATTTTTGCTGAATTTCCTTAGAAATTTATACAGGCATATATATATATATATATATATATATATATATATATATATATATATATATATATATATATATATATATATATATATATATATATATATATATATATATATATATATCAAAAACCGTTTCGACGATTTTGATTAAATTTTTTATAAATGTAGAGCATAAAATACCAATGAATCCATGTATGTGACTTTCCCGGGAAAAATCTAGTTTTTAAGATAATTGCGGGAACCTCACTAAAATATGCATATGAGACAGTTCTCCACAGATGTGTTGGGCCGACCATAATATACATATTTATTCATTGTATACATAAATTATATTGATAAATAATAATGAGTGTGAGTGAGCTCAAATGCTAGCAACATATGATTCATAAAGTAGAAAGGTCTTCGTTTTTTTATTTTGTCATATAAGAAGTACATATTAAAAGAAAGAGCTTTAGAACCTCACTATAACGGACCCCTTCTATAGCGGAAGTCGCTTAAAGCGGATAAAAAAATGGTCAGAGAACTCAGACAAACTTCCTTATACGAGTTATAAATTACTTAGCCCAGGTTTTTTTTTTTATTTGTTAGTTTTTGTAAATACATTCAATTATATATCCTCTAATCACCCTTACCAGCAAAGCAGGAAGACAGCCAACAATTTTATCCAAAGAGCTTTAAAACTTAACTATTAGGATTACCTCAATGATATAAAGATACAAGTTGTTTTAAACAACTAACAAAACAATATTTACTCGCTAAGTACAACGACCAATAGACTAATAATGTAAACAACTGAAAATAATATTTCTCATCAAACTAATCTTTTAGAATATTTCATCTTTCTACGCATAACAACTCATTACTGCACCATCTAATAAAATCTTTATTTATTTAGACATCTTACTACCTCCATTCATATATCAATAATTATAGATAATTTAAATGTGCTGAACAGACTGACTTCCACAGCACAGGGCATCCACCCTCTAGTGGAAGTTATTATTCCTAAATGTAAAGAATACAAAAGATTGTAATTTATGATAAATAAAGGAATTTATTATTTAAAAAAAAAAAAAAAAAAAAAGTTAACGATAAATTATTTTTAAAAAAATTTACCCCATAGTAGTACATTACGCGTCTAGTGCAGAAAGTAGCACTTTGCATGCGAGTCTGGAGTTTGCACCCGAGCGACAGCGAGGGTAATAAAACCACACTTGCAAAGCATCTACGATTTTAATAATAAATACAGTAATTTTTTTTAATAAACTTCCTGTATGTAATTTCGTATTTCACTTTTGATTAAGATCACATTAATTCATTGAATTAATTTTCGGGTGGCGTATTATTCTCCTCATTTTCGTCATAATCACTTAAATCACTTATTGTTTTTCACTAAAAACTCGATATAAACAGTTACTTTAATTATACTAACAGCAAATTAGTTTTGTTTAAAGTAAACAAACTCGCTAATCGTTAATGCACGATTAGCGAGTTTGTTTACATTTAAATGACGAAAAATGCCTCTTTTTTCCGACCTAGGGCAGAAAAAAGAGGAATTTATCACCTTATCGCACGGTTATGAAACGCGCATGCGCAATGAATACAGCTACGAAAAGAATCACTTTCCATGCAGCTAAACACAGATATAATGTTTATATTTCGTATCAATCGTAGATAAAATTAATTAATATATTATGTTATAGTGCAATTAATAAACCCACAGAAATTACACATGCAAATGATCAAGTAGGAACGAATAAATATACTACGTAGTATGACATACATAAAAGGTATATCAGAAGGAGTTGTGAACATTTTTAAACAAATGGAATTCAACCTTAGTTTCGGTGTTACGGGTGGAGTTTATATCCACTCGTAATAGTTATTTACATTAGCTCGTAATGTTTTATTATGATTATGTTATTTCTGCATGTTAGTGTTAGCTTGTATTGTAAGAGATAAGAGATAAGGAAAGCCAGAGACAGCTTAAGGAAGTTATGACTTGGTCAACTCTTGACCCAAAACACTAACCAGGTTCAACCTATTTATAAGGTTTGCTGGTCAATGTTTTGGTTCAAGGGTCTAACTGATTGAGAGACTCTCCTTCAGTTGACCTCCGCGCTCCAAACAGACCAGGTCGTGACCGTTGACCTTGAGTGCTAAGTGTGAGTCAGCAAAGTAGTTCGACACCAGGTCGGATATTAAGGTCCGAGTCACCCTTAAGTGCCATGCAAACCTGAGAGCGAGGCCAGGAATAACAGTGTGACTCGGGACCAGCTAATTGGCTACGAAGTGCCAATTACACCACGGATCACCGTGGTGTAATTGGCCAGGATTACCTCCAGGTAATCCTGGAGGTAACCTCCAGGTTCTGAGGAGAACCTGGAGGGTCATTCGGCGCACAGCCCCATCAGCCCTCCACTTCACCTTCGCTGACCACTACACAACACACCACAACCACCGCTGACACCAGGTTTAACTGTCCGATTATTACTAGGGGATCCCCGAAATAGGAACAATTTACCGCAGTTAGTTACGTTAGTTTTTGTTAAATTATTTAATAATTGTTCTACCATATTTATTTATTAGTCCAGCATAATTCTTCCTTCTCCCATTAACAAATTAACCCCCTCTATATTTATTGTCTGCTGCTAACCACACCCTAATAACATTCCCCCAAGTATTAGATTATTAAATTGGTTGGGTTACGTTGTATATAAATTACTGTTATCATTTAGTTTTAGGTTGTTATCATTTTTTACAGCTACCACTTATTTATATGTACATATTTAAATACCTTAAATTGTCCTAAATATAAATTTGATAGTTAATTTAATTTGTAAGTTATTTTATTTTAATTTTAACTAGAACCCCTTGACAAGTAAATTTTCACCCACCCCTGGCAGCCGACTGAGCAGGGTAAAGAATAAACCGTAACATCGGTTTGAAACCCATAAACAAGATAGATAGTTTAATGTTCACAAGTTTAAAAGATAAATTAAGCACAGACAAAAAAAAATTGTGTAGTTTATGAGGTTCCATGCACAAATTGTGCAACTTACATTGGAGAAACCAGACTAACATGGAAGACTAGAAGACTACAGCACGAAGCAACCGCAAGGTTAAGGGACAGCAATAAAGCTATTTAAAAATAAAAGTAAAATAAATTAAAAAAACCACTGATATGGAGAAAATCGCAGCAACTGTAGACGCTGAATATGCTTTTCTTGAGGATATTGACTGACTTTTCCTCCCAAGTCGTACTCTTGCCTTTAACATTCAAAATTCATCAGAGGACGATCAACTGGCAAAAAAGAGGAAGCGGAGTCAGAAAAAGATAAAACAAATGAACTTAAGATAAACGAAATAAAAAAAAAAAAGTTTTCCCCCTCCACCTTCAGTACGTTCCCACAAAGTTGGAATTAAGCTTTTTTCATGTGCCCCAAGCGATTCATGTGAAACAGTTCCCTTGAATTTTGTCGCGTCAGATTGACTGAACAAATAATATTATTTATCTCCAATAGGGACGAAAAGTAACTTTTCAGGGCTAGTTTATAGGTAATAATGTTGTTCTTTTCATCCCCGTTCTTAAAAACGGGGAAATAATGTGAAAACAGGGAAATAATGTAAAAACGGGATTATAATCCACGTTCGCCAACCTAATTATTTTGTAAATAGTAGAGAATGAATGACAAATATAGTGAATTGATTGAAATCAGGTTGGCAACACTGCTTTAAAACTCCCAGCTGATTGCGAGTCATTCTACGATGCTTTGTTTACTTTTGTTTAGCTTTCGTTGAACTTCTTTTTTTTTATTACTTTAAAAGTGATTATTAATTGTTTTAAATAATTGATATTGTTTTATTTTTGTATTTAATCCGTTTAATAAAGAAATACAAATGTTTTCTTTATAGATTAAATCTTATACAGCGCTTTTTCTGGACTAAAAATTTTGTATGTACCTCGAGAATAATGCATATTATTCCCTTGTTACAACGGCCAATAGTAGTTTCATAGTAGTTTCATCCCAATAGTATTATAGAAATATTTTTCCTTATAATATATACGGGTATATACTATTTTGACTTTTGTACCCCGTATCCCGTTCTTCCGCCGATTATTCTGGACATTCCCGCAAAGTTGAAGTTAAGCTTTTCTCATGTGTCCAATGCGATCCATGAAAAAAATTAAATTAGTCTCGAATTTTTTCCGCACAATTTTTTTTAATTATAACTATATCATTTGTAAAATAATATTCGTATTTAAAAATAAAATATTTGGTGAAAATAAATATACAGGGGGACCCAGTTTTAATGGGACAAAAAAGAAATCCATACTCTATGGCCCAAGATGAACAGAAAAAAGGTATATATATGCCTTATGCAATTCTCAATAGTTTTGAAGATATTTCGATGTATCGATTTTTTCGATACATAGTTGTTTTCTCAAATAAAATGCGTAATAACTCAAAAACAAAAAATGGAAAGAACATTAAATTTTCATTGAAATTACTTACAATATAACCCATGTATTACATTTAAAATGGAACTTACACTAATTTACAATGTAAAATTAGAGTAGTTTAAAAAATTGAGTGATATTGAAAACCACCATAACTTTGTTAATACCATAGTCACCATTGAAGTCTGAAGAGCTTAAAAACTGACCAATTTCATTACCTTTAAAATTTTATATATAACATAACCTAAACATTGTTTAAACTTTCACAGAAATATGATTAAAAAACTCCATTAAGTAGCTACAATGTTCTATAAAAACAAAACAAATATAAACAAAACACATCTAAAAATAAATCAAATGCAAAGTTAATCTAATACAAAGAAATGTTTTGTTTACATTTTTACTGCAAATTTTAGCTACTTTACTTTACTTATATTTCAGAGAAAGTTTAAACAATGTTTAGGTTATGTTATTGAACGAGCGCAGTGAGTTCTTCATTTCAGAGACTTGGGATTTGAAAAGTTTGTGTGTTTGTTTGTCTAACGATAACTGGAGTAAAAATTGATCAATTTCAACGAAATTTGGCACATATATGCATCTTAGCATTTGTGAGAAGTGTATAGTTTTTGGAAATTCCACACTAAATATTTTCAAGATGGTGCCCAATATGGCGGACGACTAAAAAAAAAAGTTTTAGTCAGTATAATGTATTATACATCGTTGTAAAGGTCTTTAAGAGAAGTAAAAGAATATGTAACTAATAAAATTTCACAGTTCATATTTTTAAGATGGCTGCCAATATGGTGGACGACTAAACAAAACGTTTTTAGTCAGTATGACATGTTATACATCAATTTAAAGCTCTTGAAGTCTAGGAAAGGAATATCTAACTATTTAAATTTCTAACTATTCAAAATGGCGGCCAATATAACTAAAAATAAAAAAAGTTTTAGTCTCCATGACATGTTATAAATCGTTTTTTAAAAGGTATTTTAAAGGCTGAAGATTATGTACAAATACTGTATAATAAGGCGAGCATTGCGAGGATGTATTAATTTTATTAAACAATTATTATTCATGAATACTTTATAAGCCTGCATTCAGTTTATTATATAATTATTACGTACAAATACTTTTACAAAAGCGAGAGTAGTGAGCCTGCAATCATTCTATATAATAAAATATTTACTACAAATGCTTTATAAACAGGCGAGCGTAGCGAGCCTAGAGATTATGGACATATATTATGGAGATAGAGATTATGGACAAATATTATGGAGATAGAGATTATGGACAAATATTATGGAGATAGAGATTATGGACAAATATTTTTATAACTGGCGAGCGTAGCGAGCCTGCAATAGCAATAATATTATTCAATAAAGATAATATTAAAATGCTATATAAACAGGCGAGCGCAGCGAGCCCGCAATCATTTTATTAAATAAATAATCTGTAGAAACGATGTATAAACAGGCGAGCGCAGCGAGCCTGCATTAATATTATTAAAAAAATATTGGGTACAAATGCTGTAATATCAGGTGAGCCTAGCAAGCCTGCATTAATATTATTAAATAAAGATAATGCAGAAACTCTGTATAAACAGGCGAGCGTAGCGAGCCTGCAATAATTTTATTAAGTAAGATTATGTAGAAATGCTGTATAAACAGGCGAGCAGAGCGAGCCTGCATTAATATTATTAAATAAATATTATGGACACATACTGTTACAACAGGCGAGCGTAGCGAGCCTGCAATCATTTTATTAAATAAAATATTAACTACAAATGCTGTATAAACAGGCGAGCGCAGCGAGCCTGCATTAATATTATTAAATATAGATCATGGACAAATAATTTTATAACTGGCGAGCGTAGCGAGCCTGCAATCATTTTATTAAATAAAGATTATGTAGAAACGCCGTATAAACAGGCGAGCGTAGCGAGCCTGCATTAATATTATTAAATAAAGATAACATAAAAATGCTATATAAACAGGCAAGCGCATCGAGCCCACGCAATAATTTTATTAAATAAAGATTATGGTAGAAACGCTATAGAAACAGGCGAGCGTAGCGAGCCTGCATTTATATTATTTAATAAAGATAATGTAAAAATGCTATATAAAGAGGCGAGCCCTCAATTTTTTTATTTAATAAAGATTATGTAGAAACTCTGTATAAACAATTTTTTTATTAAATAAAGATTATGGAAAAATACTTTTACCACAGGCAATCATTTAATTAATGAAAGATTATGTAGGTAAAAACAGGTGAATGTGGTGAGCCCTTATAACTTTATTAAATAAGGATTAAGTACGGATGGAAGGAAAACAGTTTTAGCTACCGAGAAGTTGCGAATTAATACGAAATTAAATTCGGCTCACAGCATCTCGGCTTCGTTTGATAATTTTAAATTTTAAGAATGGGGCCAATAATAAAGACAATTAAAGAGGAAGTTGTAATCAGCATGCCACGCGACACATTGTTTTAAATGGTTTTATGAATAGCAAATGAATATGTAACTATTTTTACAAAAGTTTGCATCTAATGTGACCGAGATGAGGGTGTTAAAAAGTAAGCTTATTCTTATATGCTGTGTTACGTAAAATAATTTTAAAGCTCTTTTCAGGTTGAATAAGAATATGTTAGGTTTTCACCGAAAAATTATTTTGGTTGAGAACATAGTATGGGTGATATAAGACCACAATCTACGCGAGTTCTTTATGCACCGCATCACTAGTATATTTTTAAAGTTAATGAAATGGGTCAGTTTTTAAGCTCTTCAGACTTCAATGGTGACTATGGTAATAACTAAGCTATGGTGGTTTTCAATATCACTCAATTTTTTAAACTTCTCAAATTTTACATTTTAAATGAGTATATGTTCCTTTTTAAATGTAATACATGGGTTATATTGTAAGTAATTTTAATGAAAATGTAATGCTCTTTCTAATGGTAAAAACCTCAACTCTACACCTTTATTCAACTTCGCAGTGGCGTATCCAGGGGGGGGGGGGCACAGGGGGCACGTGCTTATTAGGGGATACGTAATTATTAGATGTTATTTTATTTTGCATCTATCGGTCTCAGTTGTAGCCTTTTTGTGTATATTATTCTGGTTGTAAAGAGGATTAAAGACTTGCTGAAACAATGAGGAAAACGCTAGACACTTAGTTTTTTATATTAATAATTTATGAACTCTATTATTTCATTATTTATTTTGTACAGGGACGTATCACACTATTATAATTGGAAGTATTCCGTGCGAACAAATCCTTTTTGCAGCACCTTCTAGCTAAAGGTATGAAATATACATTAACGTTTTTACCCTCTCTCGTTATATTATTTAAAGAGCGAAAATGTCTTCATTTGAATCATTGATCTAGTAAAGGCTTAATTATGCATTACTCGTACTCAGTGGCGTAACTATGGGCCCGCACGGGCCAGCATTGCGGGGGGCCCCCGGTGCCAGAGGGGCCCCCAAATCCAATGTACAAATGCCGATGGGGGCCCCTATAAAGTATAAAGGCCCTCTTTGGGATCAGATCTAAACGCCGCGAGCTTTTTTTTTTTTTGCTCATCAATTTTCTTTTAGTGAGGGGCCCCCAAAAAGTTCTTGCGGGGGGGCCCCCACTACCCTAGCTACGCCACTGCTCGTACTTCTTAATTAATTTAACATGTGAGTTTTGTTCACTTGTCTCTGATGCATGATTTTAAAAACGTTTATTTTTAGATGAACACAAAATATTAATTACTACAAATAAATGCCTCATAACTTTAAGTCTGTGGTGGAGACAACACTTACAGATTATTAGATTTATATAAAAATACAAATGGCAAATGAAATAAAATGAAAATGCGACATAGTAAAAAACGTCTTACTTAAAAAATGTTGAACTTGATATTATTTTATCGTATTTCAATGCATCACTGCAGTCTGTTTCCTGTTATCGTTTTTATTATTGTACCTAAACCATCGATAAGACCTTGTTTTGGTCTAATAAGTAATCCTTCTTCAGAAGTAATATGAAAAGTAGGATTTAATTGTATTAATTGCTTCTTAATTTTATTCTTGTAATGTCTATAGTTTTTAACAAAAATAGTTAATAAAAGTCTAAATAATATTTTTATTTTATAATATTAAATTAATGTGTAGGTTATATAATAAGTAATTGATTCATAATGTATTTTAGAGTAATATTCAGCGCATTTATTTTTCTCTGTCTGTCTCCCGTTGTTAATAATAATTATAATTTAATTTAAATTAAAATTCAAACTTTCCATAGTATGAATTATACTAAAAACGTAAAAACGCATTTATTGAGTAAACAAGTTTATCTTAGTGCCTTAATTGACATTTCTATTCAATTGATATGTCTAATTAGATAAAGAGCCTATATGATGAGACTTTATACTGATAACATCGTTATCAACAAAGCCAAAAATAATAAAGCCCCAGGAATCGATGGTGTACTTTATGAGCACTATAAAAATCTGCCATCGCTCGGGATTGAAAAAATAGCTCATCTTTTCAATAAGATATATACATCGGGTAAAGTGCCGGCATCGTTTAAGAGAAGTCTGATTTTCCCTATTCACAAAAAAGGTAGTAAAGCTATAGCAGATAACTATAGAGGAATTTCGTGTATTGATACTTTGTGCAAGTTGTTTACTGCTATACTTCAATGTAGGCTTAACAACTGGGTCATCAAAAATAATGTTTTAAACGAATTTCAAGCGGGATTCAGATCAGAATACTCCACTGTCGATAACATCTATAATTTAACTAGTATAGTTAAGATTAAGACCCGACTTAAGAGGCATAAAGTCTATGCATGCTTTGTAGATTTTAAGGCAGCATTTGACTCTATATCCCGAAACGCTCTGTATTATGTTACTTAATATGGGTGTATCGGTACAATTGACTAAAACAATACAAGCGCTCTATGAGGGTTCACAGTCCTGTGTCTGGTGCCCGGAAGGTACTTCTACAAATTTTTCTACTACGGCGGGAGTAAAACAAGGTTGTATCTTAAGCCCCTTATTATTTGCTCTATACTTAAATGATATTCACGACAGCTTAGATGGTGGACTTTGGATAGAAAACTGGAATATAAGGGTTTTAATGTATGCGGACGATATAGTACTGGTCGCAACGGAGCCTAGAATACTACAAGTCATGCTAAATAATCTCTACGAATACTGCCGCTCTTGGAGGTTGGAAGTAAACCTAAGCAAAACAAAAATCATAATATTTAGTAATGGCGGTAAACGTAGCAAGATAGAGAGATGGAAATTCGGTCCTAATCATCTAGAAGTAGTTAACCAGTATAAATATTTAGGTGTTATTATGACTCCGCAGCTATCTTTAGACAAATACTTCACAGAAAGAATAAACTTAGCCAAATTTGGAATCAACGCTACGTCGAGAGGGTTCTTAGGACGAAATGATGTGCCTTATAGTGCCAAGTTGAAAGTATTTCAAGCTGTATCTAAAGCCATTATGTGTTATGGGGCTCAAGTTTGGGGATGGCAAGAGTCATACATGGTAGAGTCGCTTCTTACCTATTTCATTAAAAATATATTTTCCCTTCCTCAAACATCGCCGAACTACATGATTCACCTAGAGACACAGCATCCACCCATATTTTGCTACACTTTGAAATTGCACTTGAAATACATTTCAAAAGTACTGTCCATGAATCAATCCAGGCTGCCTCTCTTTCTAACCGATCAAGTGTTTAAATATGATATTTATTGGTACAAAGCTCTAAAAGATTTAAACACCAAGTATAATCTAGAACTGTTTAATTCCGACCAGATCTTGGAACTGTCGCCTTCAAAGATACGTAAAGCAGTCGATCTAATTAAAGTTTTTTATTCAAGTAAATCACTACAACAGGTCCACAATTCCAAGTACTATTACATTTATAAAAATCTACCCCCCTTAACTAAATCCTATTTCTCCGATGATCACAGTGCTTCTTTCGTAAGTTGGATTTTTAAAGCCCGAGGTGATGTCTTGTATTTAAATTACAAACCCTGGATACTGAACAATGACCATAAATGTAAACTGTGTAATACTGATGAAGAGGAAACCGGGGTTCCACTTTATAGCAAGATGTCCGGTCCTTAAAGAATATAGGATTCAGCATCTTTCCAAAGAGGTGTTAAGTTTTGATGAATATTTGAGCTTCCTTAATTCAGGAGATTGGAGTAAATTAGTGAACTACTTGCGAAGTGCTTGGAAATATAGATATCTCATTATCACTGAGTATGAATAGCAGCTTTAATTTTTGTTTTATGTATTTCTTATATTCTATGGACCCTTGTTCATTTATTCTTGGGTAGGTAATATTGTTTACCATATTCATTGTTTTTTTTTTTTTTTTAAAAAAAGTTATTTATTTTTATTTTGAGTAATGCATGGGATTCCACTGATCTATACAGGGTGTTCCGCATAAGTACCTACAGAGAAAAACCTATGAATCTACATCAAATTTCTGACCAAAAATGTCAAGTAACCATGGGTCCTACGGACCTTCGTTTTCGAGATATATCGATATATCGATTTTTTTATTTAGGTCATGTTTTTAGCCATAAACTAAGTAATAAATAAAAATCTAAATAAGATAGAAAGATGCAGTTTGCAGTATCGTAAAGAGAATTAAATTTTCTTTCAGAAATCACTTCTTTTAGTACTTAATACGTTTATAAACTTAGTGATAATGCAAGAAAAACATTAAAATTGGAAATTATATAAAATACTTATACAACTTGGAGCTTCCATAACTTCTATATTTGTATACCTATTGTAATGTTTAAAATGTTTAAAAAACTGCGCAATTTTATAAGCTTTAATTTGATATAGCATTGTCTATAGTTTACTTAAATTTTCATAGAGAAATAGTAGAAAAACTATTAAGAAATCAACTTATTAAGTAACAGCTCTATAAATTTTCTGCAATTTTAAAATTAAAATTTGATTGTTTTCTTTTTATATGCTGGCGCGGTAGTGTCAGAAGAATAGCAGGGGGGCTCGTGAGTATGCCAGGCAGTTCCAAACAGACGAAATCTTTCCTATTTCATTTTTCAAGTTATCAAAAGAAGATGCCGATCAAAAGGCACTGTTGATTGGTTACTGATCCTAGGACTAGTATTAGAAGGGCTTCGGCTGTATTGGGAATTCCAGGGATGCAGATTTTTAGAATTTTGAAAATAAAAAGAAATCAGCTGTTCCCTAGTATGCACAATTGTTCTGTATAAAATATTTTTACTAGGTCCCCCATCCACCCGATCCAACAGCAGTTGGATGGGACATCCAACTTCAGGTACATGCTGATTCTTAAATCAAGTGGTAAGTCCTAAGTAATTTATTACTGTTTAATAGTCAAATTTATTATCAAGTTTATAAGTTATAAGTGGTTATTAATTAGCATGTTATACTATTTTGTTTTATTAGATACTGTGTTTATTATTGTATTTATTGGTATATATTTAGCTCAGAGCAACTCTAACGACGGTCTTTGACCATGTTAGTTCTGCTGCCGAGATTTGCATTCTTGTCTTTTTTGTAATTATTGATGGTAATTAAAGGGCACATTTATTATTATTATTATTATTATACTGATAACAAAAATGCATATTGCTAGTATAGTCATACTGTATTATTACACTGTTACATTATTTTATTAGTTATAATATTGTACTGTTATTTAATTAGCTATTAACCTGTTATTTAAAATCTTTATCAAAAATTAATATTAATACTAACAGATAAATTAATAATAGTAAACCATTTATGTTTATGTATATATATATATTTTTTTTTATTGTACTGTTACCTTATGTTATCAACCTGTTATTAAAATCTCTTTATCTAAAATAATAATAATAGTTATAAATGAATAAATAATAATAAACCATTTATGTATATGTATATATTTATTTATTTATATAGGTATGTGTCATAACGATATTATAAAAATTGTATGTTTATAAATCCTGACGGCTGAATTGCCATGGATTAATGGTGTTGGTTATAAAAAAATCTGTTAATTGTACACTTTGTATTAATAAAGCACTCTTATTATTATTATATACTGATAACATTGTATTAATATGTTGATCTTGTACTATGTTTAAATAGACTATTCGTCATTTTAGATAAGATATAATTTAAATGATTCATTTTGAATTCGCATTAGAACTTAATATAATATAATATTGCGAAATATATTTAAAATTAAGGTTAATATTTGGAAAAATATATGAGTACAATAAATATATATATTTAAATCTTAAACTATCATAGTATAGGTCTATTTATTAATATAGTACCTGGTTTTACGGTTTTTTGATTTCCTTAATATGTATAATAATTGTTTATCCCTCTTTATTTTTTTACTTTTATTCTATTGTTGTCAAATAATTCCGTAATTTCATGGGGTCCAATAAATTTCAAATTCTTTTTGTCTCTATTTTGGGGGTTTTTCAAATAAACTATTTGACCAATTTTTATATCTTTATTTTCTTTACCTAATTTATTATGCTTATCTATTACATTTTCTTTGTCTAAATTTAATTTATCTGATACGTTTTTATATATTATATCCAATTTATTTTTATGATTTTCGATATAATTTCCATAGAACTGAGATGGTAGGAATATTTCGGTTGGTGATCTGAGCGATGTTTGACCAAATAGTTCAACTGGGGAAAATCCAGTCGCAGAATGAATTGAACTGTTATAACCTATAATAGCATAATCCATAAGGTCGTTTTCCTTCTCATTGGGATAAAAATCCCTTAAAATTCGCAAATGCTCGATAATTGTACTATGACAACGTTCAACGATCGAATTGGACTCATGGTGTCTCATGAAAAGATTTCTTATTAATTTAATAGGGTAGATATTTTTAATTAATTTTCTATGGATTAAAGATTTAAAACACTAGGTATATGAGTTGTGTCTGTTAATATTATCTTCTAATCTAAGTATCTACTATCTTCTAGTCTTATTTAATATGGTTAGATACAGAATATTTCTTTTGGTAAAGTGAGTGTTTAGTAATTTCTTTCTTAAGTCCATTTGTGAAACTATTTCCTTCCTTTTTCTTAATTTTACTGTGACATCTAAATAATTTAAGGAATTTTCTACCTCAATTTCTTTACTAAATGTAATATAATTATTAAAATTAAAATTACTTAGTTCTTTTAAAAATTGCTCACAATCTTACTTGATTTTTACTACAAATAAGTCATCAATCTATTTGCTTATGAATTTAGGTTTGAAAGAACAATTTCCAAAGACGTTTTCTATTAATAAATTTACATAAATCCCACTTCTTGAAGTATCAGACATGCTTCCTCCCATCGGTAGGCCTTGTGAAATATAGTTCAAAACATAGTCAACTGTAGTTGCTTTATATAGTTCATTGTTAATCAAATAATAATATTAATTATTGCAACAAAATTTCACATTTTCTAAATACGTATTTTTACAAATACGTTTATTTCTAAATACGTACTTAATATTTGAACAAGGTTTAATTTTTAGAAGATTAAGAGTGCAAGTGGAGTAAACATGAATAGAATAATGAAAAACTGGAAAGCCTCTCTACAGAATAGTGTTTATTTCAAAACTATAGCTTTCGGCCTCTCGGCCATCATCAGTGCAGGTAAAAGGTAAAGGAAAAACCCGACGTTGAGTCACTTGAAAGACAAAAAATGGACACCCAGTCCGTTTTTTGTCTTTCAAATGAATCACATAACAGTTACGAGAGTAATGGGAAGGAGAGAACTCAGAAGAAAAGGAAAAAGTTCAGGACCCCCATCCAAAAAGTCATCCTATCAAAGTAGTGATGTCTACATTGCGGCCAAGATTGTTTAATGCCTCATTCAGAAACTGACCCAAAAAGAAAAAACCAGTCTTGCTCATGAAAGTAGGAGTGAAGTGAGGTTATATACAAAATAAAAAAGCAGACTTGGTCAAAAAGTAGATATCACTACTTTGATAGGCTGACTATTTTGGGAGAGGGTCTGGAACTTGGCCCTTTCTATACGGTTAGTTTTTTTGTGGATTAATGTTAACAGAAAGAAAAATAAAACTTTTCAGAATCATTACTATAAATAGTAGTATATAACAGGTACGACCGGCTCTACATTAAACTTATTAGTGTGATTCGTAATTTATTAAAAAATAAATATCAAAGTGTAATTTTTATTTCAGACTAAATACATAATAATTTATTACGAATAACATAACAATGAGAATAACAAAACAGTACAATTATTTGATTGTAAGCGTTAATATATAATAACATCTAGGTAGATATTATCACTTTGATGCCAGAAGTAGATTCAAATAAGAGAAGGATGTGTTCATTATCTGTAACAATAAATATTAGTCTAAGTTTTGTTGAATATACACGTAAATGAATAATAAAACTGTCTCTCTACGTAAATTCAATTTTTAAATCTTTCAGCCTTCATAAGGCCATCATCAGGCCATCATCGGTGCCTAAGGACAAACAGTAGGGGATAATCCAGGCAATAATAGCAAAACCTAAACAAATTAAAATAATATCGATAAAAACACAAAAAAATAAAGAAATAAGTAAGATATCCTACCAAAAGAAAAGAAATAGAGTTACTTAAGTTACAGGAAGTAAGTGAAAGGTGAGCCTATTTCGTGTCGGACATTATACTGACACGGACTAAAATTCCAATTTTTACATTTGAAGCTTACATTCACGCGAGAGTAGCGCGCTGATGTTATATTGATTATATACTACCTTAGTTGTAGATGACTGCTGACTTATTTTAAAATGAAAGTACAGTAGAGCGTCGATTATCCGAACTAATGTTTTTTGGGGTGGTTCGGATAATCAAAAATTCGGATAATCGAAATTCACTAGAAATTTAAAAGGGAAGATGCAAAAAGCATATTTGTTTAATTTATCTAGTACATAATCTTGACCAAGCGAGCTTGACCAAGTGATTGAATCAGAATTATTTTTTATTCCCGTAATCCTTGATTTACCAACAACGAACTTGATAGCCAATGCCTTGGCTTTTACCTTTCTTCAGCCGCGTAATAATTTCCGTTTTATCTTTTAATGAAAGCACTACCCGTTTCCTTTGTGTCGACATGTTGTAAGTTTTACTTAAAATATCTGACCACTAACTAATTAAATGTATACCTCACAATGAATGATTTGAAACTGAGAGCATTAACATAACCGACCAACAGAACAGAAAGGTATTAAATGAAAAATGCTGCACGAATACCGCTCTTTCTAGGAATTAATTTTGCGGTGGCTTTTGATTTTTTTTTTTTTTTTTTCCATGAACCTAGTTCGGATAATTGAACGTTCGGATAACTGACGTTCGGATAATCGACCCTCTACTGTATTGCAATCAACGAAGTGAAAAGTATATTGTAACCATGGTCAATGGTCAACCAAGGCCTAGTACCAGTTCTAACCATGATTTACTAATATAAATTTGAAACACTAGAAAAGTTTAATTATTATTGATAAATTTACATCCAGGAAATAATTACTTAATTTAGTTGAAAGAAAATGTTTACTTTTAAAAACATTATTATGTTAAAAATTTCAAATTACAAATTCAAAGAGGATTTTTTCTTTGGCGAAATGGTTAATAACTTTTTTAATATCAATGGCCAAATCTTTGTGGTCATGTAGTAAACACAAATCTGTGAGCCGATCTTCACTCATCCTGGAACGAAGCCGAGTCTTAACACGAAGTAATAATGAGAATAATCTTTCAGCAGAGGGATTTGTTACTGGTAGAGTAGCGAGAATTGAATTTCAGCAATGACTTGATAACTGGGAACAAGTCTCCATCACAGAGATTGAATAACTCAATTGGTTTGTCCGGGACTTCAGATTTAGTCCTTAACGTAGAGCCTTTGAAAGAAATCTAACAAACTTCATTTGCCCTTTCCATCACATGCCGTTTTATTTTTCTGATAGCTGCCACTCCGTGCATTAGAGTTTTATCGACGAATTTCTTGACCACGGCTTTGATGTTACTTTAATTTGTGAAGATAAATATTATCAAGATAGAAATACATATTTTAATTGATAAACAGTTGTTAATTTTTTTATTGATGGATTTTTCAGGTTTTATTAAAAATAATCAAATTTATATAATTTTAATTGTGATACGTTTCGACCCCTTTTTTTTACGTTCATCTTCTTATCACATTTGTTCTCAATTGACAGTGATTATGATTGTCTCTATTCCTGCTTTAAACAGAACATTGAACATTTCCATAAGATTATTCAGTAAGTTTTCATTTCATGTACGCATATCTTTCAAATTGAGAATATTTTTAAATCTTTTAACTATTCTTTTATGGATGCAAGACACAAGTGTAAACAAACCAGGGCGTCACTAGCCGATTTAATTTATTGTTGTTTACTTTTCCTGTTATATGTCATTCTCTATTATTTTCAATGTTCTCTGTTAAAAATACAATTAGTTTTTTACTCAACAAAAAAGCCTGAGTTGTCCATTATTGAACACAGCCAAACTGGTGACCCCGACGTGAACTTTTACGTACGTAAACTTTTTCACTTACCTATAATTATTTTTTATATGATTAAGATGGATGAACCAAAGCCAACCAAGGATACAAACCCCGAAAATCAAAATCTAAGCATATCACGAGTTGCCGTAAAAATTCCACCCTTTTGGAGAAAAAACGTATGCATATTATGGTTTATGCAAGTCGAAAGTCAGTTCGTTACAGCAAATATCACTCAGGAGTCAACTAAATTCCATTATATTTTAGGCTCGCTGGATACTAATATCGCCGAAGAAATCTCAGACTTTTTGAGCAAACCTTTAGGTGATAAACCGTACTCTGAACTTAAAGAGAGAATTTTGGCTCAATTTAGAGAGTCTTGGGCTAAAAAAACCAAAAAGTTATAGACAGAACTTGAACTCGGAGACAAAAAACCAACGACATTACTTCGTGAAATGAAAGACAGCAGGTTCCACGGTGTCCGATGACTTTCTTAGACAGCTATTTATGCAAAGAATTCCAACTACTATCCGTTCCATTTTAGCCGCTTCAATGATGATCTATATACTATAGCTGGTATGGCTGATACAATTTTGCAGATAGATTCGCCTGCTACTTTATGTCAAACCTCATGCACACCATCATATCCGGAACAATGTACGTCTTCTTCAACAGATACTACACGATTGTCAAGGATAGAATGTCAAATATCTAATTGACATCAGCAATACGAAATCTCCAACAATCACGATCACGATCCCGATGTTCAAGCTACCCGAGAAATAGTTTTCCTAGACAAACACATAACAAAGAGTGGTGCTATTACCATAAGTGCTTTTAGAACAATGCTAGGAAATGCACTCAACCCTGCCGTTATAAAACCTTGTCTAATAAGGAAAACTAATTGTCCCCGCCCTACCTGTGGCTAAGGACGGGGTTGAAACTGTAAGTATCGTTGGCCGTTTGATGGAGGCAGAGGTCTTACGATGTCTAAGTGGACATGTTTGAATCGAAATTCGGGAGGTTGAAATGAGCCAATGATACTATTGGTGTGATGAGATGTTTTGACACGCTGACATGGAATGCAGGTTTTTTCCCAAGACCTAACATCCTTATTTAAGGGATGGCCACACAAAATGTTGTCTAACCAAATCAAGCGTTCCTTTGATTCCAGGATGTGACAAGTTATGGAGTGAGTCAAAAATATTTTTTTTCTTATTGAAAAAATAAGAATAAGATCGTCTGAGTTTTCCTGTAGATACGTCACAATATAATCGTGACCAATGAGTTAAATTTATACACTTAAGTTGAAGGGATGAAAAATCAGATTGGAGAATATGTTGAAGTTTACTATCATTGGACTTAGCGCGGGCCATGTCATCAAGTGAAGCCGTGAAAGGTATCTCAATTGACGACAGGGGTGAAAGGCAATCTGCAGGAATGTTGTCTTTTCCTTCAACGTACCTAATATTAGTTGTGAATTGACCTATAAAATCTAGGTATCTGAACTGTGTTCAGGTAGCTCTGTCAAGTTTTTGTTTGAATGCAAAACTTAATGGTTTGTGATCAGATAAGTTTCGTCCCTCCAAAAAGTATCTGACATTTTTTACGGCTGAGTAGGCTGCCAATAATTCACGATCGTATGTGGTATAGTTCTTTTGAGCGGGTGTGAGTTTTTTTTTTTAAGAAAGCAAGGGGTTCCAATTTATCTCCATTGAGTTGCTGCAGTGACGCACCCATAGCGGTGTTTAATGCATCCGTCATTAAAATGAGTGGTAGATTTTCAGCGGTATGAGCAAGTAAAGTTGATTTGCAATGTCTGATTTCAACTTGTCAAATGCAACTTTAGTTTCAACGGTCCAGTTGATTTTAGTTTTATCGTTTTTCTTGCACGTTTTAGTTAATTTAAAAAGTATCTGTTGTGATTCTGCAGAGTTTGGTAATACCCATCTGTAAAAAATGACAAGTCCGAGGAAGCGCCGAAGTTGACGTGGGGTTCATAGCCCCAGCCGGGTGACCTGCTCACGGAGCTGACCAGAGTGCACTCTGTGTCCGGCCGTCCTACAGTCTTCTACTAGAATCGACGCGTTGACAGCGCGGGAAATTGAGTGACACACAGATTGGCCAACCTCTCTGGGGGAAAAAATAAAGCCACTACGAAGCCTTCTTATACTGTTATCCAGAGGGCCTCTCCCCTCCACTAGAGACATTTATCTTTGCCTAGTTGGCCCGACCTTTTGTCCGGGAAAATCTCAAGCTCTCATTGGCTCGTCCCCCCTTTTGCTAGTTTTTCCCGCGCTGTCAACGCGTCGATTCTAGTTGTGCGAAGACTGTAGTGTATACCTAGTTAAAATAAAGTTTCGTAGTTTTATCAATCACGTGTCTTTAATAATCACCCATTCAAATAGACCCACCAATCATCGGCCCGTTACAAAAGTATCACACTAATAATTCATAATTATGATTATGATCGCATATAACTTTTAAACTAATTTATGGAAATTCATAATTTTTTTTTATATTTGTTCCTTATTTTTTACCGGTTTCAACGATATGTTTTATGTTAAAAACGTATTTATACTTTCGGTATAATAAACCATGAACGTTTCAAAATAAAAAAAAATCAAGAACTTCAAAATGGCGGCCAAAATCAAAATTATTTTTTTTAGATTTGCTTGACATACAGAAAGGTACTTGTGCCAAATTTCAACTCGATCAGACCATTTTTCGATTTTCTTCTTAATATATGCTGACTCAGTAAACTGGGTTTATGATGGCGGAAAATGTTGATTTCCGGGTGGCACAACTAGAAGTAAAGACTAATTTTTCTGCAAGTTTCAACTCTCTAGGTTGAATACCCTGGGTGCTATGAATATAACACGCACACATAAGTACATACACCTACAGACGTTATGCTGAAGGCCACTCAGGGGATCTTAAAAACACCCAAAACAAATAATTCAGTTGAAATCTCGAACATTAATTATTATTGAACATTTCATCACAATTTATCATAATAATAACTTTTCCTTGGCGGGAAATCGACCTCCACCCTCTCACCATCCGCGTTTAAAGCTTTTTTCTCAGGAACTAGATTCCCAGGCCGTTTTTTCAGGAAATCCGTTTAATTTAAAAACGTGTAAATCCATCAAAAGATTAAAATATAATTTTCGCGCCATCACAAAACTTTCTCTTTATATGAGAAAGTAAAAATCGACCGTCACCATACCGAAAAAACAGGCATGTAAAATTTCAATCTGATACAAGCAGAAGTTTTTGAGTTGTTAATTGATATATTTTATAATATTTTAAATTGAGTGCCGGGTACGTAGGGAACAGGAATTTACTTCAACCATACTCTTTAACTATAAACTTATCATGATTAACTTTTTTCTCAATATTCAATACATATTTATTACAAGACTATACATTTTTTTTTACTGGTCTTATATTACTTTGCTTTGTAAGTTTCATCGCACATTTCCGTTTCCCCAATTTTGAACCACTTCCAGTGATTCAATCTTCCCCAAATTTTGCACATAGATACAACTAAGGTGAAGAATACAGAAACCAAAAAAAAAAACATGGCGTCAAATGTATTTGCTTTTTAAGTTTCAACGCACACCTATTACCCCAATTTTGAACCACATATCGTCATTCAATCTTCCCCAAATTTTGCACATAGATACAACTAAGGTAAAGAATACAGAAACCAAAAAAAAAAAAAAAAAAAAAAAAAAAAAAAAAAAAAAAAAAAAGTTGAAAATAAGACCAGTTTTGAAAAATGGCATTTTTATATTAATTATTATTCTTTTAATTTTGTCTTAAATACGCTAATTACGCTTTTTTACGCTTCGCCATTTATAAGTTGTTAGCACCGTAGTGCTGTAGTGAGCAGTCCATTAGGATCTTAGTTCCTAACGGGAGTTCCGCGACACCACATGTATCTTTTTTCTATGTGGGGGTCAAAAAACGGCGCCAGTGTTGTAAAATTTAACATTTCATCCTAATCGGTTCGGTAGATATGAGCCAAAGAGCGACAGATAGGCACATCTGGGCACAAGGGTTTCGAGAAGGCTCTTCGAAAACCTATAAAGAATATCTTTCCTCTTAATAAATGTTGTTGTGCTAGCTTTTGGCCTATCGGTCACTATCATTTATCTTTATAATTTATGTATGCAATGATAAATATATATTAAGGTCAGTCGGAGACATCTCTGGACAACTGTCTCATATGCATGTTTTATTCAGGTTCACCATTCTACACATTTGAGCTCAATTGTCTTAAAAACTACATTTTTCCCGGGAACGTGGCTTATATGGATTCATTGGTATTTTATGCGCAACATTAATAAAAAATTAATCAAAATCGTCGATACTGTTTTTGATATATATATATATATATATATATATATATATATATATATATATATATATATATATATATGCCTGTATAGATTTTTATAAATAAATGCAGCAGAAAATTGTTGAAATTAAATAATGACACACCTACCACACAAATGACTTTATATATATATATATATATATATATATATATATATATATATATATATATATATATATATATATATATATATATATATATCAGCAGAGTAATACCGTGTTTTTGCACACTGCAATAGGCTACACAACTTGCGAGAGACACCAAGGGATGTGCCACGCAAGCGTAACACATAGGATCTCTCGCAAATTGTGTATATATATATATATATATATATATATATATATATATATATATATATATATATATATATATATATATATATATATATATATATATATATATATATATATATAATAAATTAATCTTTTAATAAGTCATTTGAATTTTTTAAATATCCATTTTTATGTTATTCAGTATACGTTTATTCTAATTTCCTATGTATCAAAACTGTATTTTATTACATTACTAATAACTACATGAAAGTTATTTATGCATATGATGCAAATAAAATAGAGTGAATCCCATTTAATTTTCTCATTTGTGGAAAGGCAGTATCTTCACTACTATTGTTTCAACCCTGAAGTATTTAATTACAAAAAAACAAAACGTTTGAATCGTAAGACTAAATTTTGGTAAATATTTTGATGATTGTATTTAATTATTATGAAAAGTGAAATGTTCAACAAGATATTTCAAGATTTAACTAGTGAAGACTCGGACGAAGTGTTTGATATACTTCACAAGGAATATTGGTACTTGTTAATCATTTCCGGATTTTGTGCAACGAAACCATTACATATATTGTTCCCACTCTTACATATTTTTCTCTTAGTTCATCACATTGTGCTTTTTTCTATGTCGATTTATTACGTTTATGCAGACATCTTTGTTGTGAGTGATATGATACTGTACTCTAATATGGGTATAGCTGTTTTAGTCATTCTAATCAGTCAATTTACAAAAAGGAAACATTTTATAAGGTGCATTAAGTTAACTCTTGTAGATGGATTCTATGACTACGGGCCTACGATTAATTTTGACAGAAACAAATTTTTTGAACCTTTCTTCAAACAAATCAACAGATTCAAGGTAATTATGTTTTCGCTTCTGTAGTAGAGTCATATTCATAAGTCACATCATATAGCTTTATGCATATTTCTACCAATATATTTCATTTTTACACTATCGCCACGGAAAGCTCTCGGTTACGACTTTATAATATCAAACATTTTTAAGAATCTTCCTTAAAAAGGTATAAATATTTAACTTTGTTCTTAAAAACAACTCACTTTCCAACCTAATAGAATTTTGCAACTTATATTATAATGAGGGAGCTAGCGTGGCCGTGTGGGTTAAACCGCGTCTGCTCAGCCATCAATGGATCAGGAGGTCGGGGTTCAATCCCTCGCCGTGATACTCTGATTTAAATGGCTCACTAATGATCACATCATACTCGCTTCGGCGGTACAATGTACAGAGGTATGATGTGTGAAGTTGCTGGAACTCTTTTCCACGGGGCTGGTAAAATGGGCCCGAATGAAGGCCTAATTGCTAGGTTCCAACAAGTGGTTCGTCCTACCCGTACCTTACTACTACTTATTATAATGTCTCCTCACTTTCCACCATCCTCAACATAAGTCTACTAACTTTCCATCATCTTCAACCTATGAGTCTCCTAACTTTACATCATCTTCAACCAGTAAGTCTCCTCACTTTCCACCATCTTCAACCTATAAACCTCCTCACGTTCCATCATCCTCAACATAAGTCTACTAACTTTCCATCATCTTCAACCTATGAGTCTCCTAACTTTACATCATCTTCAACCAGTAAGTCTCCTCACTTTCCATCATCTTCAACCTATAAACCTCCTCACTTTCCATCATCCTCAACATAAGTCTACTAACTTTCCATCATCTTCAACCTATGAGTCTCCTAACTTTACATTATCTTCAACCAGTAAGTCTCCTCACTTTCCATCATCTTCAACCTATAAACCTCCTCACTTTCCATCATCCTCAACATAAGCCTACTAACTTTCCATCATCTTTAACCTATAAACCTCCTCACGTTCCATCATCCTCAACATAAGTCTACTAACTTTCCATCATCTTCAACCTATGAGTCTCCTAACTTTACATCATCTTCAACCTATAAGTTTCCTCATTATCCATCATCTTCAACCTATAAGCCTTCTCACTTTCCATCATCTTTAACCTATAAGTCTCCAAACTTTCTATCATCCTAAACCTATGAGCGTCCTCCCAGTCTCGGGAACTGCACTACAATCAATGCTTTACCGTAGATTTCTTTTTATAATTAAATCTACCTGATAGCAAGTTTAGTTTATGTGCCCACAACTCCCCCATCAGCAAGTTTACGTTGCTATTATTATTATCATAGTAACATGTACCAGCCTGAAGCTGCCTCCAGCATAGGAGGCGTCACGTCTGAACAGACATCCACAATGACGTGTTCACAACCACGTTATACGGAAGACAGCACTTCATTATGACATTAAGCACGAAAGCCTTCGCACTTAGATAGTATACACATTTGTTAGTAATTATAACTAAATTATAAACAAAGAAGTATTGAAATATTATGCTTAGTACTGATTGATTTGCAGGTAATATATCCAACTGTTCTAACTACCTCAGCTATTCCTATATTCTTTTCCGTACCTGTGTTCGATTTCTTTACTGGACATGAAAAGGAAGACAGTGGTGATCCCAACATTAACACTCGAGCACTATTTACCATATGGTATCCTTTCCGGTAACTCACCTATGATATTTATAAAATAACTTTTTCTTTATTATTCTTCTTATTTGTTGGTTATATTATAAATAAGTTTGTTAATTTCTATTTTTCCAGGACAGACGAGGGATTTCTCTTTATATTTGTAAATATTTTCGAGTTACTAGTTGGTGGTTCTGTTTTCATTATTCATTTGCCGTGTTTTATGATTTTTCAATGTGTATCGACGTACATCATCGGGGGACTTTCCATGTTGAAAGAGACTTTAAACGATCTGAATGGTCGTGCATCTCGACTTTACTTGTTGAAACACGGCAAGAAGCCCAGAAACATGACTGGTAGAGATTATGAAGAATGCTACTATCATTGCTTCAAACAAAACATTATTCATTTTCATAAAATTAATACGTAAGTGTTCACGTCTTGTATTTTTTTCTAATTAACAGTATACTGTTATTTAGCGTTCCTGCGCATTTATGATTAAATAGACCAAAAACAGGTACTGCTGTGGTGTACGGCAAGACCGGATTCTATTAAGGAATTGATTTGATAAAATCGATTTGGCTTCAAACGTATCTTCAGAACTGATTATAGAAGCATTCAGCAATGCTTGGATGTGATGTAGGTCTGGCATGATTTTTATGAATGTTGATTTATTTATATTGAGACTTACCAAAAATCTAAAAACATCATCTAATAATAATATAATAAGCTTCGCGGACATCCTTTCCAGGACAGAAGCCTCTCCCTAAGGAGGAAAAAGTCTGTATTGAGGTTAAACAAGTCTTTTTACTACCTTGTCCCTAGCCACTCTATACCAGTTTTCTCCAACTCTACTAACTATTTCTTCTCTCCATCTTAACGTGGGTCTTCCTTTCCTTCTTTTGTTTCCTCTGAGAATCCATTCCGTTAAGATTTTGGCCCATCTGTTATTCTCCAATCTAGCCAGGTGACCTGCCCATCTCCACTTGGAGTGGTGAGCTTCCTTCAGTAAGTTCTTCAGCCTAGTTGTTTTTACTATTTCTTTGTTACTTATCCTTTCCATTTTTTTATGTTGCACATGCTCCTTGCCATACTCATTTTCGTTGCTATTAGCTTATTACTCATCTTCTCTGAGAGAGACCACGTTTGGTCACCATACAAAATAGTTTGGTATACACAAGAAGACAATATTTTAGCTTTTAATCTTTTATCAATTTGACTCTTAAATATCTTTTTCATCCAAAAGGGAGAAAACATTAACTTTCCACCCTACTTTATAGGGAGGAAAGGATCCCATTACAGCCTAGTTGTGAAAATCGTGGCGGAAAGTAGAAATCGTGGCGGAAAGTAAAAATCGTGGTGGAAAGTAACAGTAGAGCCAACTTATAATTGTTTAAAAATCAGTGTTGCCTGTTTTGTAACTAGTAGCAGTTTCTTTTTAACTGAATGACTCGACTGCTTAACAGTTTTTTTAAAAAATATTAGAGAGTTTAAATAACACGTACTTTTGATTGCCGTGATGCTTTAATTTTTATCGTCATTTTAAAATGTCTTATGACTTCATAATTGAGTTTAAAAGACAAGACTTATACAAAAGAGGTAGGTTACGTCTAATCAGGTTATATTTATGTTTTTGATTTCTCGTATTTTAGGGTCAAACTAAAATAAATTAAATATCATTCAGCTAGTCATTTTGTAGTATTAGTACATTTGAATTATTATTATAGTTACATAGTTATAGAAAGTCATTATAGAAATAAAATAAAACATAGATGGAATTGATGAATTGCACATTTAATTCATATAATTTTTTTACTACAAGATGTTATAAAACTTTTTCTTTTACTTTTAAAAGTCGTTTTTTAAATTAAAGGAAGGAACAAAAATTTGTAAATTTAGTTATTAATACCTAAATAAATAGATAAATTGAAATCATAGGTTTTATTTGTGTTGATTTTCTCCCTTCTAGAGGAAAAATCTTGTACGTACCACGGGAGGAAAAAGTCATAGCACCGTCGCTATAATTAAATCCCTCGGCTACGCCTCGGGATTAAACTTCATGGTTCCCTCGGCTACGCCTCAGGAACCAACTAAAACGCTCAGGGAGTGATGACTTTGTTTCCTCCCTTGGTGCGTAAATAACTATTTTAAAGACCAGTATTTTCTCCAACCTAAGTCGATTCTTCTGCGTAGTTCCTTTTCTCTTTGGATTTTAAAAGATATTATTTGTCCTAAGTACACATATTCTTAAACATATTCTAAATTTTTCTCTTTTAGTACCTTCACTGGGGTTTGCACTGAGTTTGACATAACCTTGGTTTTGGATGCGTTTATCTCTAGACCTATTTCTTTGCATGTTTGAATAAACTGTTTTATCATTTCTTCAAGTTCTTTTGCCGATGTTGTTACCAGCAGAATGTCGTCTGCGAGACGCAGGTTATTTAATTTGTTTCCTTGTACAGATATTGCATATTCATCCCAATTTAGTTTATTTAAGGCGAAATTGAGTGCACAATTAAAGATAATTGGCGAAAGTGGACATCCTTGCTTAAGCCTCTTTTTGTACGAAACGGATTACATCATCTAGAAAACTATAATTAAATAATTGTATCCCATGAACATAATTCTGTCTTCCGCAGCCATTATTTATTTATTAATAAATTCAAGGGCTTAATTCTAGTTTTGCTTACTTAGGCTGCTTAAATTTAAGCTTGAGCGTGGATCTGTTTTCTCAATATGTCATATATAAGTTAAAACACTCAGGTTCGAAATTAGTTTTTTAAAAAATATATATATTTCAATTAAACAATTTAATAATTACTCCAGCGTGGCCTCTGACAGAATGTATAATAATAAATAATCTCATTCCGCTGTCATCGGTTACATGCAACACTATATTCATATTCTGACCAATAATAGGCGATAGCTCTAAAGTTACTTTTCCGTCCAATGCTTTCTTACCCGATACCGTTGTCAACACCCAGTTACACTCGTTAATTTTTCTTTCTCCAAACATTACTGTAGCCTTTCTTTTTATCTATAATTGTACCGTTAGATCCGGTATCAATAAGAACCTTCATTCTCCACTCCTGACATTGATTACAGTCAGTGAACCTACCTTATTTTTAACATCTCTAAACTTTTTTCATCCTAGTACTATAACATCTTAAATTTACCTTAGTTCTTCCAATTGCCTTGATTCCTTCTATTCAGCCCGTTTTCTTCGTCTCGTCCCCTCATACTCTTTTTTCCTTGTCAGATTATCGGCTTCCCACGGTATCTTGCTTCTCCATAGGTCTCGTTGATCTGCTTCGTCCATGTCGTCTCCACGGCTTGTCTTTCGGTGTCTCATACGAGCACTCACTTTTTTCCGAATCACTACTACTATAACCCTTAAATGCTAATGGTAATTGGATGGCTGGTATTACTAAACCTTCGTCCATTCGACTAACTTATGCAGAAAATACATTTTTTGGGTTGAAACTACACTTTTATAAAGAGAAAACTATTAAGAACTCGTTATTAAATCTTTTAGTGAGATATACAAACATTTGATGACAAATAACATCAGAAGCATCTGAAATTGAGAGAACATTAATGTACCAGGTCCCATGCCCCAGGCCAAAAGCTCTAGGCCCTTTACTAAGTGCTCCAGGCCCCAGATTATCGGCCATTGGTCTCTGGCCCAAGGCCAATTACCCTAGGCCCAATGCCCCTTACCTCTAGGCCTATTGCCCCTTACCTCAGGCCCATTTTCCCAGGCTATAGGCCCATCCGACGACCAATTAAAATTCCCTACGTCTATTACTAAACGTTAGTCGAATCGACGAAGTAGCTTTGACGGGAATTTGCCAAAAAAACGAGTTTATGCTCAAAAGGACCACTACCTCTACACTAGGAGGTGTGTTACTAACCAGTGCAAGCTCTGCAGAAGGGTGGGGGACCCATCACCATCGCATACGAGCTTAAAAGGTTAAGGTTCAAACTGTGCTCGTTGATTCGACTACCATTAGCATTTAAGGGATAAACATACGATTCCTGTCTGTCGTTCCAAAGGCGTCGTCTATACCAGGCCTGCTGAGCTTTCTCCTCCATAGGTTCTGAATACTTCACTCGGTCTTGTCCATTCCGTCTATAAATTTAAGGACAGTCTCTGGTTACCGCAACACTTCCAAGGGGTTCCAAACTTTCGTCCTACTTCGGGAACATGCTTACTAGAACTTGGTCTTGCGCACTGCCGTGCACACAGATAAATAAAGATACTAATTGAAATAGCTATATACTAACCTGGATAAAAATTTATATAAAAATTAAGACCTAAGTTTGTTTCAGAATATTTAATGAAATGCAGGAATTAAACTCCTTGAATGTGCTTGTGTTTTTTTTCGTGAGTGCAATTCTTTGCTCAACAACTGCTGTTGGGATTATTAATGTAAGTAATCGCATATTTCTTCGAATAAGTATTTTTGAGTAATTAATATAATATGTAGTCGTGTAAATGAGTAAGCAGTAGCATCACCTCATTTTGGTTCTTATCATTTCCACAGCTGGCAAACAACTTTAGTATCGTGATCTTGAATACTAAAAACGTTTTTCTTTAACAGCCGGGACACATATAATATGTCCTATGTCCACACCGTGCTCGCCCCGTATGTCGGCCGACATTTATTACTTTGCAAATTATATCTCGGAGCATGGGTTGATGCAAGTTACTTTATAAAATTCTATGCAACAGGCATCATTCTAATGCAAGTAAATGCATTGACAGTATTGTTATAACATATAATTTTTTTCCTTGAATCATTTCATTGATCTTCTTTGTTCATCTTTAAAAGCCATCTTTAAAGCACTTACGGTTAGAAAACGTTCCAACTCAAAGTTAAAAAACAAAAAAATAGAATTAAAAAAATAATATTGCCCAATAAATACGCTACAATTCTTTCCCTTGATTGAAAAGTAGAAAATTAACGTAAGAGCAATTACAGTAAAAATGTATAATTAAAGAATATTATTTAATAATAAGAAATGTATAATAATGGTACTTAATACGCCTTAGGATTCGTACGAAATGAGCATGCGTCGCCCCATTTTGCTCAGATGTGGACAGGGCGAGCCGAATTGATACGCATGCCTCAACTCGATCCGAGCGTTGTAGGCACATCAAAGTGTGCACTTACTCGGTTCGTGCTTAGTGTGGACGTGGATAAACAACTCGGGTCGGCTCTTGCTCCTCTCCGTTATGACATATTTCTTTATAATTATTTAGGAACATTTTTTATTGATATTGTTTAACTGATTAGTACCTTCCTGACTGTAGTGAGGCCCAGACAAGGGTGGCTTATTGCTCATGCGGCTCGTGGTCGTACACCCCTCCTCCTCTTCTGCCCATGCTCATTCAGGGCGAATGCTCAAGTGTATCCCCACCCCTCCCCTCGTTCCCAAGGGGAACGCATGCTCATTCAGGGCGAATGCTCAAGTATATCCCCGCCTTTACTTAAATCCAATGATTCCTTTTTAAGGCATAGGTTTTAAAATGGAAAACAAAAATAAGAAAAGGACTGGAAGGTTGAAACTTTCCAGTCTTTTCTTATTTTCAAACCCTGAATGAATTCAGGGTTTGACGCGGCACCGCAAAAGAGAAGGTAGAACAAACTTTTTTCACCGCTAAACAAGGCAGTAGACGAATCAGGATGAACGACCATCAAATGCAATACTAAATAACATAATAAGATAAAACAGTTATAGACTATAGATTATTTAGCAACTTTATTAGACTAGATTTCTAGAATTTCTCTGCGTGAATAATTGACTAATTAATTGAATTGTTTTTGTTCTATCCAGCCCGAGACCAGGATAGGAGTTCAGGTAAAATCAATTTTTCTCTACGTCATGTTAATCTTTACGTGTGCCTATGTCTGCTACAAAGGTGAATATATGAAATCTCTGGTAAGATATTAGTAAACCATAGTCTCTATTTATTGAAGTGAGCGTAGCAAGCATCATACGTTTAACTAAACTTGCACCTTGTCTATTTGTCAGTCTGTCAGTAATGCCTTGTTTAGATTCAGCCACTGTCACTGCTCCTCGCGGTGCTGTATTTACTTCCCAAAATACTTCTGTGGAAGCTTTGATGCTGGCAGTGAGTGTTTACAATCTCCCTCACTTCCTTCCCAGTCTACCACGACCTTGGGTAATGGAGGACGTCGAAGAAATTCAGTGACATGTTGCATTTTGTCTTTTGTGTTTAACAATTTCTATCGAGACTTAATTAATTGTTGTATGTTGAAATAGATTATAAATGATTTAGCGTTAAAAATTCAAATGTCGATATTTTTATAAATGGTGACAAATATCAAAAGGAAATTCTTATAATTGCAACAAATCACAGCGAAATAGGTACATTTTTCGATGTATTACGAATTTTTGAAATATTTGCTAGCTCAGCGAAATGGGTTCTGCAGGTAAGTAGAAGGCCAGAATGTTAACTCTCCCTGGCACTCGCCATTTTAGGCAGAAAATTATTCAACCTTGAAATGTTTAAAAGAATAGTCTCCCCATGTGAAAATGTATTTAATAATTTTCAAAGAAGTTTTCAGCCACTATAAGGCCATCTAGAGATCCGAAAAGTGAAAAATGTTAGCTAAACAATTGAACAGATGGGAGACTAGTGAGTCATGCCAAACCAGCAAGCGGTATAAGACTAACGTGGAGAGAATATTCTTCCAAACTTTCATGATGACATCCACTAACACTTCATATTCTATCCTATTCTTATTCCACCTTGATCAAATCGTAAAAAATGTTCAATAAATATTTAATATTTTTATTTCAATACGCTCGCTTCAATTATTATTTACTTTTATTAGGTAAATTGTGAATTAATATGATCTTCCTAGCTGTAAATGCAACTTGTTAGTAATATGTATTTACTTTTAAAAAGCAATCTGAAAATTACTTCCAGGCGAAAGTCATTCAAGAGCATTCAGATGAAAATGAAATTAGCGTAATGCATCCAACAGTGTCCTTTCTTGCCCATTACTACCATTTTTTCTGGAGGTAACAGGTAACAGGTTCGATTCCGGACTCCGGCAAAAGCCTCCACTCTCTGAGCTAACCCACCATTATCACAGTATAAATGGGCAGCTACTAGGCGAGCTACACTTAATCCTACTATGATCATTGTAATACTATTTGTTCTCATGGGTAATACAACTTTCTTTCATAGAGTTCTGAAATAAGAGAAGCCATTTATGAAATCAGCTGGTACGACGCTTCGACGAGGCTTAAATCTTCTCTTCTAATCATGCAAGTGACCACTCTAAGACCCCTCACCTTAAATGGACTAGGCCTGATTTCTGCTGATTATCACACTTTCTCAACGGTAAAATAACTATGTCAATATTAATTTACGTAGTAGTGACAGGCTAGGAACACACATGTCTGTTTGCCCGCAGATAGTTTTCTCGCTACCTCAAAGTCTTATACAGTATATAGGAGTGTGCACACTGAAGGCAAAGACCGGTGCAAGACAAAAGAGTCCTCCAGCCTAGGAGATGTCCCAACACATTCATGTCTGCAGACAGTTTTGTCACTACCTCAAAGTCTTATACAGTATATGGGAGTGTGCACACTGGAGGCAAAGACAGGTGCAAGACAACAGAGTCCTCCAGCCTAGGAGATGTCCCAACACATTCATGTCTGCAGACAGTTTTGTCACTACCTCAAAGTCTTATACAGTATATGGGAGTGTGCACACTGGAGGCAAAGACAGGTGCAAGACAACAGAGTCCTCCAGCCTAGGAGATGTCCCAACACATTCTTGTCTGCAGACAGTTTTGTCACTACCAAAAAGTCTTATACAGTATATGGTAGTGCGCACACTGGAGGCAATGACAGGTGCAAGACAAAACAGTCCTCCAGCCTAGGAGATGTCTCAAGACATTCTTGTCTGCACACAGTTTTGTCACTACCTCAAAGTCTTATACAGTATATGGGAGTGTGCACACTGGAGGTAAAGACAGGTGCAAGACAAAACAGTCCTCCAGCCTAGGAGATGTCTCAAGACATTCTTGTCTGCACACAGTTTTGTCACTACCTCAAAGTCTTATACAGTATATGGGAGTGTGCACACTGGAGGTAAAGACAGGTGCAAGACAAAACAGTCCTCCAGCCTAGGAGATGTCTCAAGACATTCTTGTCTGCACACAGTTTTGTCACTACCTCAAAGTCTTATACAGTATGTGGGAGTGCACACACTGGAGGTAAAGACAGGTGCAAGACAAAAGAGTCCTCCAGCCTAGGAGATGTCCCAACACATTCATGTCTGCAGACAGTTTTGTCACTATATCAAAGTCTTATACAGTATATGGGAGTGCGCACACTGGAGACATAGTCAGGTGCAAGACTTAAGAGTCCTCCAGCCTAGCAGATGTCCCAACACATTCATGTCTGCAGACAGTTTTGTCACTACCACAAAGTTATATACAGTATATGGTAGTGCGCACACTGGAGACATAGACAGGTGCAAGACTAATGAGTCCTCCAGCCTAGGAGATGTCCCAACACATTCATGTCTGCAGACAGTTTTGTCACAATCTCAAAGTCAATACACTTTAGTTCACATGTAATTATCTTATTAATATACAAAGTAAGTAAATATAGTAAGCAGTTTAATTTTTCTACTACCCGGAGATAAAATATTGTATGCAAGAAGGCGAACTTCTGCCTTCCTCATGTATCCATTGCCTGCCGATGTCGAAGCTTAGTTGAATTACCTGCCTCAGCAGTTAATTTTCATAGCCTGTCCTCGTGTCCGGCTCGGAGACTAATTTAATCACTCGTCAGTAAAATTCCATCTTGCTGTCGTTACATAAATAACTATTACACGGTTTTATTTATTCTTAACTTGTTTGTGGAGTACCTACATAATTTTTAATACATTTTTTAAACGTGGGTTTAAATACGTTTGAATGTAATCTACAAGTACGTAATGGTTAAGTTCTTTTTATGTAGATTTTCGTGAGCTTTTAATGAACTAGCATGATCATTTCAAATAAATAATTAATAACGAGACAGCTTCGTATTTAGTCAGAAAATGGTTTCTGGCTAAATACGAAGCTGTTACTTTTATGAATTATGTATTTACGATAATCATAAAAATTCATCAAAAGCTCACGTAAAAATACATAAAAGACCAATACCTACTTATAGATTTTATTCAAATGTATTTTATTTAAAAATCTGAGAATATATCTAAAGCTGATAACTATCACAATCAATACATTACTTTGTTCTTTTTTATGCTTACAGATCATGAACACATCGTTTTCTTACTTGAATTTACTGCTTGCTGCGCAGAATTAATCTCACAAAAAATAAACCATCCCATTTGATCTCATCTCTTCATTTATCTTCATCAGTTTTTACTGTATTTTAAATATATTGTATTTTGTGATTGTGATTGTGATCATAAAATAGCCTGAATGTAAAGAAAGAAAAAAAAAAATAAGGAAAAAAGCTTCTAAGAATAACTCAATTAATTAAATTAAATATTGATAACTTAATCCTATAATGTGTGTTTATTATTTACTATATAATATATTCAATAACTTTTTATGAGATTGGAATTTTCTTAAGTATAAAATTAAAATTAAATGGTTTAAGTTTTAGACACTGCACTTTTATTATCATTATAGTATAAACCCTCCTCTATAAACATTGACACTAGCCACACAACTATAAACGTTGGGTCGCATCTCACCCGGTACTTCATAATTGCAACTATTGAGCCAGGGAAACAATAATGCACAAATATTAACATTCATTCTAGTTTATTAAACTTAAAAAAAAATTAAATTACAGAACATATTTTATATACATATATATGTATATGTATGTATATATATGTATGTATATATATATGTATGTATATATGTATGTATATATATGTATGTATATATATTATTATTTATTATTTTTATTTTATATATTAGCTGCGTTGCCAAGCTGTTTGCTTGGATGCAGTAGGTCATATAATAGTACAAAAAAATACAAGAAAACTTAAATACATAAATACAAAAACTTAAATACATTGAGTATTAGGAATAATATAAGTATAAATTATCAAAATATAAACAGTGATAAATTAGATAAGAGCAGAAAAAAACAGACAATCAACTTAAACATAGAATAAAAAGTAAAAAATATTAATTAAATAAAATATATATTTCAACATTCTTGCTGCATATATTCTTGAACACTATAATATGCCTTGGTTTCAAGAAACCTCTTTAAACTATTTTTAAATTGTTTTGTTGTGGCATATTGTTTCAATGAGGCAGGTAATCTGTTGAAACAGGCCACTGCAAAGTTGAAGGGAGATAATTTATATTGACTTGTCCTACACTTTAATGGGTATAGATAGTCTTTGTGCCTTGTGTCCATGTTATGTGTGTCACTATATTTTCTAAATTTCTCTGGATAATTGGCCGCATATAGGCAGGATTCTTGGATTAAAATTGAATAGAAGGTTAGGAGGTTATGTTGCATGAAAATCGGTTTGACTGAGTCGCGAGAAGAAAGACGAAATATCGTCCTTATTATTCTTTTCTGAATAATAAATACCCTTTTGGCCCGCGCACTGGTGCCCCAAGCAAGAATGTGACTTGACATGAAAGGGTAAGCTAAACCATAATAAAGCAGCATAATAACTCCTTCCGAATTAAAGCTTCTTAATTTTCTTATTAAATAATAGGCCGAGTTAAGTTTTTTTACAACATTATTGACATGGTCGCTATATTTTAGGTTGCAATCGAGTGTTAATCCTAAAAGTTTACCCATGGGAACCGTAGACAGGGAACTACTATTAACCAGAAAAGTCAGCGGACGAGAAATATTATTATTAGAGAATATTATCGATGTGCTTTTGGATTCATTTATAATCAACTTGTTGACAGAACACCACTCTACAAATGCGCGACAGATCGTATTTACATTATATTCTAATACATCTACATATTTTCCCTCGACGATGACTGAAGTGTCATCCGCATATAAAGTAATTTGACACTGGCTACATTTTTCCTTTAAGTGTTTGGGAAGATCATTAATAAAGATAACAAAAAGCAGCGGTCCTAATATGCTACCTTGGGGCACACCACAGGTAACTGGAAATTGGGTGGATGTTTTACCATTCACTAACACTCTAAAGGTTCGATCTGACAGAAAGGAGCTGATCCAATCGTAACTACTACCTCTAATTCCCATTTTATATATTTTACTCAATAAAAGCGGGTGATCTATGAGATCAAAGGCTTTAGACAGGTCAAAAAAGAGACCAGCGACGTACAGCCTCTGATCTAATCCCCTTAAGATTTCTTCAACCGTATCCCTGGTAGCTGAGTTGACAGAGAAACCTGGTCTGAAGCCATGTTGATTAGGTGCCAGAATAGAAAATTTTAATAGGTAATCCGAAATTCTATTGTGCATTATTTTTTCGTATATTTTTGAAAAAGGACTTAGTAAAGATATTGGTCTGTAGTTGCTGACCTCAGTTCTATCACCGGATTTATGGATTGGTACGACAAGAGACTCTTTTAGACTGTTGGGAAAAACTCCTTCCGCGAAGCAGTGTTGCAAAACATGAGTAAAAATCTCTCCACAGGAAAGTAAACTCTTTTTTATAATAGTAGTAGGGATTCCATCAGCCGCTTTATTTCTTTTATTTTTTAACTCCCTTAAAATTCTGGACAACTCCTTGATACTAATTTTATTATTAAATAGAAAAGAATTTTGTATAAACAAATTTGATTCATTGGTAAAGGTAGGAGGGGATGAGATATTTTTCTGAAGTTTAGATGGAACTTCTGACAAATATTTAGCAATACAATTTGCAACCTCCTCTGGGTGTGTCAAGTATGTTGGTTTGACAGAGGTATCTGTTGAAGCCGATTTTAAAATTATAGGCAACTCCTGTCTTTGCTTATTTATAGTGCCTCCTTTAACTAACTCCCAGGCTTTCTTTACACGATTCGGGGCACATTTAATTTTATTGTCTACAAAAGTTTTTTTACACCTCAGCACAAGCTTTTTATGTACAGCTTTCATTTTAGCGTAGGAAGCCTTATCATCGATTTTACTGATATACTGCTTCTTTAGTCTTTCACTGGATTCAATTATCTCGTTCGTCACCCAGCCAGGGCTGTGTGAGGACTTTACATTAACACTAGTTAAAGGGAAGGCCACGTTAAAGCACCACTGAAATATTTCAAAAAAGGCTCTGAATTTTAGTTCACCCGATAGAGGGAGCAAGACTCTACTCCAGTCAGAGGACTTCAAAAGATGATATGTATGTATATATATGTATGTATATATATGTATGTATATATATGTATGTACATATATGTATGTATATATATATATATATATATATATGTATATCTATATATATATATATAGCTGATGTGTTTTGCTAGCCAAGCAAGATTGGCGGTATGAGAGCACGCTAGTCTCTGATAAGTCCTATATCTGATTTTCTTGATCTAGTATAGGTCCAGAGTTAGGTGGGCATCGTCGGGCCCCTGATGAGTCGGACGCGACGAAACGATGCAGGACATAGCGTAATGCCGAGCCAACATCTTTGTGACGTAATGTCTGATGTTGGAACAGTTCCTATGTGTCACGCTTGCGTGGCACATCCCATGGTGTCTCTCACAAATTGTGTAGCCTATTGCAGTGTGCAAAAACACGGTATTACATTGCTGATGTGTTTTGCTAGCCAAGCAAGATTGGCGGTATGAGAGCACGCTCGTCTCTGATAAGTCCTATATCTGATTTTCTTGATCTAGTATAGGTCCAGAGTTAGGTGGGCATCGTCGGGCCCCTGATGAGTCGGACGCGACGAAACGATGCAGGACCATAGCGTAATGCCGAGCCAACATCTTTGTGACGTAATGTCTGATGTTGGAACAGTTCCTATGTGTCACGCTTGCGTGGCACATCCCTTTGTGTCTCTCACAAATTGTGTATATATATATATATATATATATATATATATATATATATATATATATATATATATATATATATATATATATATATACCTAGAGGATTTATTATCAAACCTTATATTTGCTAGTAAGAAACAAATTTGACTATTGACATAGTGCACCGGCTGTTCAATGGATTAATTAGTGTAAGTCACGATTTGTTCAATAATATCTCTCGTGAAGAATAACGAAAACCACTTGACTTCATCGTTGACCCCCCTTGAATTCCCCTTGGGTCCGGAAAGGTGTGCCAAAGAATTTGAGGCAGGCCTTCATGAATATGGTGAAATCAGAGGCTTATCTGTCCAAATAGTCTCCCCATCTTTACCAATATCAAAATTTCGAGTAACATATTCACCATTCTGAGAGTTTTCAACAATTAAATCATTAGTATGATCAAATTACAATAAATCTTTATCTATATCACTATTTCACAGTACACCATCATTAAATTCTGAGGCAATCTCGTTGAATTCGTCTTCTAATTCTTCATTAAATTGTTCTTACTGCCCCATATTTAATTTATTGAGGTGAAGACAACTTTTTAACTCCTGGACGCCATGTTTGCAGAAAATGGAAGTCGGACACAATCTCAGATTGTTGTGTAAGTTGGGAACATTAAAATAAACAATGGGTCATATCCGACCCAGGCAGAGGAAGAGCGATCTTTTGGGGCGAGTTAAACAAAGATGACACTTACCTAATTTAATGATAGCTGGTCCAAGCTTTCATTATGACTGATTGGAAGGGTACCTAGATCCATGTGGCCTTGAAGAACAGGGAAGATGAGACATGCACATTTATTTGTTACGCGGGTCGGATTCAACCCATACGTTTATACACGAGGGTAAATATTGCCTTTATGTGTTCAAGTTGTTACAATAATTATATTAATGTAAATATTAATTTAACTGATCAGAATTAAGTCACACTTGTACTGTCACGTTTATTTATTTTTCTTCATCTTGTTGCCTATAGAGCATAATGTCTATTACTTTTTATGATTATTTTACTAATTTATAACTTGCCGTTATTCACTGCATGTAGTGCTATTAGAGTGAAGCATGCTGAATATTAAATAAAAAAAACACACACGCATGCATATATATATATATATATATATATATATATATATATATATATATATATATATATATATATATATATATATATATATATATATATATATATATATATATATATATATATATATACATATCAGCAATGTAATACCGTGTTTTTGCACACTGCAATAAGGTACACAATTTGCGTGACACATAGGAACTGTTCCAACATCAGAGCCATGTCCTGCATCGTTTCGTCGCGTCCGACTCATCAGGGGCCCGACGATGCCCACCCAACTCTGGACCTATACTAAATCAAGAAGATCAGATATAGGAAATATCTGATCTTCGGGAATTTTCTACCTCAATTTCTTTAGTAAATACTAAATTATTATTAAGTAGTTATTATTAAGTGTACGTTCTTTTAAAAAGTGCTCACAATCTTACTTGTTTATTATAACACATAAGTCATCTGTCTATTTACTTATGAATTTAAAAGAACAATTACCAAAGACGTTTTCTATTAGTCAATTTACATAAATCCAACTTGAAGTAACAGACATGCTTCCTCCCATCGGTAGGCATTAAAATATGGTAAAATATAGTTCCTCTATGTAGTTTATTTTAAACCAAAAAATAATTATTATTGCTTGTAAGTTTCAAAAATGTCTATTTACACTTCATATTTTTATTAGGTTTTTTCACAATTTTGCTTAATCATTTTATAAACATCTTAAAGAGGCTGGTAAAAAAAGATTATATGTCAAAAGAAACCATTATTACATCTTAATTGATTCATATGTTTTTTATTTTTTCTTTGAAGTCAAATAAAATATTACAGTCCCATAAAGTATTATTATTCAGAAAATTTAAAATAGGGTTAAGAAATGCTGTTAATTAAATTTCCTACGGATGCCTTTTGTGTGCGCTGAAACCACATCTTATTTTATTAAGATTTATACCGTATTAAACACCTATAAATGACGAGTTGAATATACAACATTTTTTGAAAACTGGATTACAATTCGTGACGTTATTGATAAAATTCTGTCATTAAAAGTTTTGAAATTTCCGCACGCTGTCGACACTAATGCTCCTATTACACACTGGCATCAGTAGGGTTTAAATGGGATCTTAGTGTTGACGGCTTTAGATTATGATTAAATAATTACTCATATTAATGTTGTCTAAAAAAACAAACTTTTCAGAATCCTTAACATTAACTACTCACATATAATGATAAAGATACGATCAGATGTTTATTCAACTTATTAGTGTGATTCGTATTTTATTAATAAATATATATATAAATGTGTGATTTTTATTTAATTCTAAATAGATGATAATTTATTACGAAAAAAAAATTAATAACAATGAGAATAAAAAACGGTACAACAAAATTGAATGAAAGCGTTAATATATATTAAAAAATAAATATATAAAAGTGTGATTTTTATTTAATTCTGAATACATGATAATTTATTACGAAAAAATTAATAACAATGAGAATAAAAAATGGTACAACAAATTTGATTGTATGCGTTAGTATTTAATATGTATATTCTAGACAGATATGATCACTTTGATGCCAGCAGTAGATTCAAATAAGAGAAGGATGAGTTCATTATCTGAAACAATAAATATTAGACTGAGTTCTGTTAAATAGATAATAGGAGGCATGAGTTACACATGAATATGACATGAGTTACTCATGGGTTTGGCATGAGTTATACATGAGTAAGGCATGAGTTGCACATGAGTTTGGCATGAGTTAGGCATGAGTTACACATGAGTATGACATGAGTTACACATGGGTTCGGCATGAGTTACACATGAGTCAGACATGAGTTAGACATGAGTTACACATGAGTTAGACATGAGTTACACATGAGTTTGACTTGTACTTTTTTAGTCCCTTGATAACCAAAATATATTTTACATTTCTTTTTTATTTTACATTTTTTATTTACATTTAATTTTTAATTTCACTTAATCTTTAATTATTTTACTTAATTTTTTTCTTCTTATTTTACTATTTATTGTTATCTTGTTGTACTCTTACTTGTTTAATTTGTCTACTTTGTAGATTATCTGAGGAAGCCTGTATTATAATGCCGAAACCGGACAAATTGTATGAAATACAATTATTTTGTGTGAAGACCTTATTTTGAGCTACATCACTTTCATGATGAGTCGCGATCACATGTTGGAGAAAAACACAGCCGAGGATATTAAATATTGTTTAACATAGAGAAACTTTCTGAAACTTCTATCCAAGGGCGAAAAAGGCAGATAAACAATCATTTTTTTCCTTTATTAAAAGAAATGACGTTTATATTGGTGGAATTTTTAACATTGAATATGATACTTGACCGCTTATTACTTTAATTTTTTTTTTAGACCTATCTAATAGGAACAACATAAATCGTTTTTCCATGTAAATCCAAACTGGTTTATTTAACAAAGCAGCTTTCAGCCTTCATAAGGCCATCATCAGTGCTGATTCAGGAAGAAATAATTTACATGAAAATAAAAGAAATCGATTATGAGAGGTGAGCCTATATCATGTCGGAGATCGACATAAGACTCATAATCAATTTCATATTTTTTCATGTAACTCTTTTCTTCCTCAATCGGCACTGATGATGGCCGTATGAAGGCTGATGATGGCCTTATGAAGGTTGATGATGTGGCCTTATAAAGGCATATGATGGCCTTATGAAGGCTTATGACCTTATGAAGGCTGAAAGCTGCTTTGTTAAATAAACCAGTTTGGATTTACGTGGAGAGACAATTTATGTTAATTGATAAGATTAAGATGAACTCCCTTTAAGATGAACTCTATAGACGCTCCTTCATCTAATAGTTATTTATGCACCTAGGGAGTAATATAAGCCATTATTCTCTGAGCGAATAAGTTCGTTCTTGAGGCTAAGCCGATTTAGGGAACCATGGTCCCTAAATCCCGAGGCCAAGCCGAGGGAATAACGCTAATTAGCTCAGATAATTATAGCGAGGGGAATTTAGCTCTTTATTCCCGAAGTATATACAATATTTTACCTCCAGTAGGAAGGAAACGCATCTTTATCCATTGCACAGTTTTTTTATTTTGATAAATAACAATAATTGTTAGCACTTTTAATAGTAGATATAAGAGATTCAATATTAAAAAAAAGGATTGAATTAAACTCAGATAGAAGTTTATTTAGATGCAGGTTAAACAATGATAAGCGCAAATTACAAATAAGGTCGAAAAAGCAGTGTACCCAACCTGATTTCAACAACTTCACTACGTTAGCCATTCATTCTCTACTATTTATAAAATAATTAAGTTGGCAATCCTTCTTTTTCTCCCTGGTTTTATTTTTTCTCCCTACTTTTACTCTTTCTCTCTACTTTTTGAGTTCAGGGGAAAAAAGACTTACTTTAGTCCCTCTAAACTAAACTAATCCAAAATCATAGATTTTTCTCCCTATTGGAGATAAAATTAAGTACTTTTTGGTGTTTCCAATAAACTTCTATCTCCATCCTGCATAACACCTGAAAGAACTTACTTTCCTAGATAACCAGCTGGTGTAATGAATAAATAAGGATATCAATAATGTTACACAAAGCTTTATATTTTGCTTATAAGATAACCAGGTAGAATTAATATGTAGGTTTGTTTTGTAATATACGAGTTCTTTGTAAGTAATAAAATATATTTTTTTTTTAGCTTAATAATGTGTCAAGGCGGGGTTGAAATATCGCCTAAAAGAATGACAACTTATATAAGAAGATCCCATCAGACACCATTGAAGGAGATTCACTTCTGAAATAAAATAATTATTTATCTTAAAATGTGAATATTGTAATTGAGTGAGATATTTTACCTTTGTGAAAGTTGTGTAATCAGCAGCAATTAAGCCTGCTCCAGAAAGCGTCAATGGTTTTAGAGTTGACATCTGCATGATTAGAAATGCAGTTTTATGTCTCTTTGACGAATAATTGTACCAGTCAAAATCATATAGCACGTGTCTTGTGAGTTCACTCTAACAAATAAAAAAAAAAAATCTTATTTTCATTGATTGTCTGAACATTTTCTAGTCTAGTAGATATGAACCAAAGAGCAACGGACGGACAGACATATCACACTCGGGATAAGGGTTTCGAGTAGGATCTATGAAACCCTAACAAACAAATCTTATTTGAATTGATTGATGCATGAACCAAAAAGCGACTTATCACTTCAGCGTAATGGTTTCGAGAAGGATTTACGAAACCTAAAAAACCAAGTTTGCAGAAACGAAAGTCCTGTGTGTCATATAGTGAGTTGACATTGACTTGTTTATCTTGATATAATGTTTTGTATTGAATATTAAAATATACTTTTCTTGTTACTCTTATATCGGGATCCTACAATTGGCGTGCAGAAAAAAGACAATAAAATGGTAAGAAGAAGACAGAACGTAAGGGCCACTGGGTCAAATGGATAATGCGGAGCAAAAGATAAGTAAACATTTAAGACACTAATTTTGAACATTATAATTTGGAGGATGAAGAATTTGTCAATTATGAAAATAGGTTAGAAATCCAGCTCGTTGAGAAAATCGGCATAGGATAGGAGATGAGGATGCGGTACTTGTTCAGATTGTTACTTCCCTATGTTCTTTTAGAATATAAATGACTTTGACTGAATAACTATAAAGAAAAAGGGATGTTTAGTCTAGTGTACTTTTGGACAAAGGAATATCACACTTCTGTTTTTATAAGGGGAGTAACAATCTAATGAAGTGCCGAGGATGCTATGCCATAGTTATTGGCACGCCATTATAAAACATAATTATTTATAAAAAATGAATGAAAATCAAAACCTTACCATAGATCGAACCTGTTCTCCTTTCCAACAAATCATAGCAACCACACCAACTTCCAAAATGCAAGTAATAGCTGATTTGATCTGAAAACCAATCCTTGTTTGATCCTGTAGGAAACAAGTAATAATACAATGAATTGTCCTCCACCACACTATTCTGTGAAGAAAACTTCTTGGCCTATGTCCCAAGTTAATTTTAATTCTAAGATCCTTATACTCCCAAGACAATATTACCGTAAATATAAACAATATTTCCTCTGACCCTGCTAAGGTGACTGAAGGAGTATTGCAAGGTGAGCCACTTTCCCCCCCCCCCCCCTTATTGTTTTGTCATGTCATCTCTTTACATCTAAGGGTTACAAGGGCCCACAAATACAGATGCCAAACAAATTCTTGACCTGTTGCTGGAGTATTGCATCGTTAATTCTCTAAAACTCAACACAAACAAAACTGAAGTTATGGTCTTTAAAAAATCTTCTAAATCTAAAACGCTACGAAGGTTAACCCACAACTCAGAGCCTCTGGGTTGTGCGCACCTTAGAGTTTCTGCACCTGGGTGTTCCGCTCTCATTCACAGGTAAGTTCTGCCGAGCAGCAAATCACTTCATTTCTAAAGCCAACCTCGCGCTTTCCAAAGCCAGATCATTATTGGTCAAAGGAACATGTTCTTCATGGTCCTCAGTCTTGAGACTCGACGACTCAATTATTTTATCGTACCTTCTCCATGCAGCGGAAATCTGGGCCCTGAGATATCTTCAATCTCTTGAATCATCTTAGTCAAAGTTTATCAAATATCTGAATTTATGGCCCCATTTGGGGTGATATCACTTCGTATTGAAACAGGTCTTCGCCTTCGCCCAGTTTCTTTAAAAGTTTTCAAGAGAATGACCAATTCCCTACTTAAGATTCTACAGATGACTCTCGACTCCTAATGATCTGTCTCCGCTCTCTTGCTGAAATGGACAGTAAAAGCTGTAGTGTATCTCCTCTAAACTGGGTCTCACAGCATAAAGCCCTCCTTGATGAGATTGGATCTGCGGATCATTTCACTCTTGACTTCACCTCTCTCAAAAACACAGCAAACAGCCTTATTGCAAAATTTGAAAATAACCTCTACTGCTTGGACATTTGGACATCAATTAATGTTTAACAGGCAGAACTTAAACAGTTCTTTTTCCTCTTTGTATCGCTCTATTTCCTCCTTCCCAAGTGTAAATGAATCTTATCTGAATTCACCCATTAATATTTCCAAAAAATATTTATAAGTCAAATCCGCTTAAGCAATCACTGCATCTGTCGATTTCTCACCCTTTACTCAACAAGGCACACATTCATATGAAGGTTTGGAACCAAGTCAAGGCACTTTGGACCTCCCGCCACCTTCCCCATCACTATCTATATACAATATACATACAATTAAATTTGTGTCTGTACATTGGTCAGAATTGAAAAATGTTTTGATACTTTTTCATTTTATACATTCCGAAAACCGAATCCGGCCTTAACTTTTTTTGTGTGTGTATGTGTGTCTGTCACCTCCAGCCCGACTTTATAGGCGCAAAACTAGCTAAATGAACTCGATTAATTTTGTTTTTCAGAGTTGAGGGCAAACATTTTGCGAATTTTATAGACTTGGTTTTATCGGAAAATTGAGTAGAACAAAAGTTATTAATAATTTTATAATAAAAATGATAAAAAGTATAAAGATAATAACTTAAACAATAAGGTTGATTAATTAGGTAAACCCACCAAAACCAAAACCGTATCGATAAGCAGATACTAGTGGTAAATTATTTTAAAAGACCTACAACTTTGGTCCTACGCCTTTTTGTCTCACCTCCATTTTTTTTAATTTGAGCTCTTATGGCGTCCGCAATTGTTGACCAATTTAATTTCTGGTTGGGGTGCTTAAACCTCGGCAAACAAAAAATTTTTTGTAGGGCCATATTTTTGTTATCATATTTAAAGGAACAATTTCAAGAGGTCATGACAGAAGACGAGGACTCTCTGTTGGGTGTTGACCAGGGTGTGGTAGGGGAGATAACCATCGATAGTAACCAATGAAGTCTCCCCTAAACGTCTCCCAGGCCAATCTTCAACATGGTTCCGCTGCCACTTCCTTATTCTGTAAAAGGATGGTGGAACTTAACATCAACATTGGCCTGATTCAAGAACCATATGTATATAAGGAACAAGTGCGAGGACTGGGTATTACTGGTGGTGCCCTCTTTTCTTGTACTGGACGGCGTATCGCCAAGAACTTATATTGGGACTAAAAATATAAGAGCTTCAATAATACCTGGTTTCTGTAATAGGGGCCTGGTAGCTATAAAGGTGGACAGCAGACAGTTGGGAGGAGGTAGCAAGGACAATATCTTCTGCTCTCTCTACCTCCCCTATGACTCACCGAATCTTCCACCTTCTGAGGATTTTATAAATCTAGTACGTTACGCCAAAAGTAACGGCCTTCCCCTATTGGTAGGATGTGACGCAAACGCCCACAACCCAGTGTGGTAGTAGCGACACCAATCCTAGAGGGAGAGCTCTCCTAGAGTATATAGTAAGTGCTGAGCTCTATATTCTGAACCGTGGGGCGGTCCCAACCTACTTCACGGAGAGGAGAAAGGAGGTAATTGATATCTCACTATGCACACAAGATATAATGTGCAGAGTAAAGAACTGGAAAGTGGACCAAGAAGAATCTCTTTCGGACCACAGACATATCCAGTTCTGTGTGGAGGACGCAGCTCCGCAGACTGTTTTCTATAGAAATCCTAGTTCTACAGGCTGGGACCAATTCAGAAGACTACTTGGAAAAAACCTAGACACTATTGGGAGGTGTCCAGACAGCTGGGAGGAAACTGAGGTTTTTACTTCAAATCCTATTATTACCGAAAGCAAGGTTAAGTGGGCTGTTAATAGCTTTGCACCGTTTAAGTCACCAGGGCTTGACGAAATTAGTCCCAAGATGCTACAAGAGAGTATGGACTTGATTCTTAGGGACCTAGTAAAGATCCTAAGAAACTGCCTAATTTACAGGACTATTCCTAGCAGATGGAGAGAGGTGAGAGTGGTTTTTATTCCCAAACAAGGGAAGCCAGATCTCACCCTAGCCAAGTCTTACCGACCTATTAGTCTCACTTCATTCTTATTGAAGACTTTAGAGAGAATGGTTGATCGATATATCAGAGATTCCGTACCTAATATACTAAGCAGGCAACAGTATGCATATCAGGCAGGAACATCTTGTGAAGCAGCCCTTCATCACCTTATCAGGAAAATAGAAGGAGCCCTTACCTACCAATCCCTGGCATTGGGTCTATTTCTAGACATAGAAGGGGTATTCAATTGCGTCCCAGTCAAAAGTGTCTGTCGAGCCGCTCGGGTACATGGCGTTAACCAAGTGGTGATTGGCTGGATTAATTCGATGCTGGCTATCAGGATAGTCGAGGCTCAAAGGAACAACACCAGCGTTAAAGCAGTTGTCAGGAGAGGGTGCCCCCAATCGGGGAGTTCTGTCACCCTTACTTTGGTGCCTAGTCGCGGACGATCTAATCCATTGTCTGACGGAAGAAGAATTCTACATTCAGGCATTTGCTGACGATGTAGCAGTACTAATCGTAGGAAAAGTAATTAGTACTGTCTTTGAACTCGCACAGAGAGCTCTGAGTATCATCGAAAGATGGTGCACGAGAAACAGCCTTGGAGTAAACCCAGGTAAAACTGTAGTGATTCCCTTCACAAAGAAGAGGAGGTTAGACGGCGCTCGGACGCTGTATCTGGGAGGAAAGAGTCTAGAGCTGTCTGATACAGGTAAGTACCTTGGAGTTATTTTAGATAAGAAACTTACCTGGGCTAGTCACCTGGAAAGCAAACTCAACAAATCACTGGCAGCTTTCTGGGTGTGTAGGAGAGCTATAGGCCCCTCTTGGGGTCTTAAGCCTAAAGTGATACACTGGATATACACGGCCATGGTCAGACCAATTTTATCATATGCCTGTGTCGTCTGGTGGCCGAAAGTACTACTGACCACTACAAAGAAGCAACTAGAGCATCTTCAGAGGACAGTGTGTCTTGGAATACTAGGAGCGATGAGAACAGCACCGACCCTAGCTTTGGAGGTACTAGTGGGACTTCCCCCACTGGACCTGTATATCCGATTCGAGGCCATGGTGGCCTCATATCGGCTTCACTGCATCTGCCTGTGGTGCGGCTATAATAGCCACAGAGGCCATGAAAAGGCATGGGATCTTTTGATAGATAGGTATCCTATGGCATTAATTATTCAAGATTATTGCATTGCAAGAGAGCAATTTAGGAACTCTTGGAGTTCTTTCTTCCCCCTCGGTACTGGATTGGGAGGAAAACAGGACGAATATTTCTATTACGGGAAATGACGTGTGATACACGGACGGATCACGAATAGAGGAGTTGTCAGGAGCTGGGATCTACTACTGTAAAGACCCCAGCTATGAGGAGAGTATAAGTCTAGGAAAACATGCTACAGTGTTTCAGGCAGAGATATATGCTATCCTTGCATGTTCTCAGACTATTATGAGTAACACGCATGAACAAGACAAACAGATATTTATCTGTTCCGACAGTTAGGCAGCGATAAAGGCACTGACTGCACCCAAATGCACTTCCAAATTGGTCTTGGACTGCAAAAAAGCCCTAGAAGCTATTTCGAGCAAAAACAAGGTACAAGTGCTTTGGGTTGATATAGAATCACACCCTATTCTGTGTCCCTGTTAAGGTATAAATATGACTGTATATGACTTGATGTATATAAATATGACCCTGTATAAATATGACTTAAAAATTGAATCCCCAATACAGGTATAATGGAATAAGGAGTTACATGTTACTCACACTCAAAAGTCCGATTCCAGCCGTTGCAAAGAGAAATGCACATGAAAGAAAAATTGATAATAGAATTAGAGAATATAGAGTCTGCACTGCTTTGAAAAACCTGGAAAATTATCAGAATCAAGTTTTCGTTTATACAATCTAACACTAAATATAATCTTAACATGTTCAAAATTATAATTACTTATTTTACTTAACAGTTTAATCAATATTTTCTATTTTAAGGAATGAGAGCATGAAATGAGAACTTACAGAATAATCTTATGGAAATGTTCAATGTTCTGTTTAAAGCAGGAATAGAGACAATCTTCATAATCACTGTCAGTAATGTTTCTGTGCTTCTTGCCGTATTTTATCAAATAGAGAGAAGATGTGCGTTCTCTCAATTTCTTTATCGACAGCATGAGGAAGGAAAGCTCGGCGCAGATGTTGGTTGTATGTTGATTGTAAATGATTGTACCTTGCACAACTACAAGGAAAACTGAGGCGGCAGTAGACAACTGAAGAGCATTCACAATGTAGAATATTATGCCCTCATCTGTTCTGAAATATTTAGAATTTAATTAAATTAGTCTTGGAAATGAAATGTGAAATAACCTTTTTAAGATAAACATTAGGTGCGATCACCGATTTTACAAAAAAAATTAAGTACATTAGACAATAATGGGTCGTAAATGTCAAATATTATTATAGTATAGGGAAAAAGTAGGGTAATTGTTCGCACCTAACCCTTTGACCACGGCAGGACGCACCATGTGCGTCACATATTGCCTCTTCAGAGAAACTACATGACGCCTACGGTGCGTTGGGTAGAAAAAAAGGAGTGGGGGAGCGTTTGCCATATGATATCGGTTTGGAAGATGCGTGGTCATGTTAGTACTAGTCCAATGGTTGTATGGAGTGAGTCGTTCTCGTTTCCTTTGTTTATATTCTTAGTACAACGTGTTATTGCTATCTCATTTTTCTGTCCCCTCATTACGCTACTCGCATAAGGTATACAGCATTATTTTTATTGATAAAAGTAAGGCTCAATGCACAGGCGAGAGGCGGAGGCGCGGCGCGGGCTAGGTGCAGGCGCGGCGTGAAACACGCCTCCTCCATATAAACATATGGCCCAATGCACACAGAGCAGGTGAGAGGCGGAGGCGTGGCGCGGGCGAGGTGCAGGCGCGGCGTGCAACCCGCCTCCTCCATATAAACATATAGCCCAATGCACACAGAGCAGGCGCCGCTTTCTCGCCTCCTCCACGCCTCTTCCTCACCTCTTCACTCATTTTATAAGAAGCGTGACTCTCCCGCGCCGCGCCTCCGCCTCTCGCCTCTTCTATGTGCATTGGAACGTTTACACACGCCTGTTCCACGCCACCCGGTTGGAAAATCTAAACATGTCAAATTATAACCCTAATAATTCTCATCAATCATGCGGTGGTCATGAATGACGCAATAATTATGAATAATTAGTAAGGTTGTACCCTGGTAGGTTTTGAAGGTTCCCAGATCGCTGTAGGTAAGACTTCCTTCCCGGATTCACGCACCGTCTGCCATCTACCGGATCCCAGAGGTACTAACTACCCTTCCGCCTCCACTGCCTTCTCTTCAAATCCACAATCTTTTATCTATAATTTTCTTTTTCTCATATCCTTTCTTCTATTTCAGCTAGAAAATTCATTTTTATTTCTAAATTCATTTTTTCGTTTCCTTTAATTTTCAAGACCTTTTTTGGATTTGGATTTAATTTACCTTTATTGAATAAGAAAAAAATACAATATATTAATACATAATAATATTTCATTACATCGAGTTATCTTTTTTGCTGATTTAACAATTCAATACTACATTAGGTTATCTCTCCACTAGAGAACATGGAGTCCTGAGCTGTGGAGAGAGAGTTTACACAGTTTGTTAAGTATATTACATTGTACAACAATAATTATTTTAAAAGGATTAATTAGTTATTTTACATAATTATATATTTATTTTAGTTTTAATTATATATTTATATTATTATATATTATTTTAGTTTTTATAGTTTTAGTTATTTATAGTAATGATAATGACTATATACATTTAGTTTTTACACTTTTTTTATTTTATTTTATTTCATTTATTTTATTTTTTTAGTTTATCTTAATAGCTAAAGTATATTTATAAATCTAGTGTATGTCGGCAACATATTTTCTTATTTTAGTTTTGAATAGTACCAAGGATTTTATGTTTTTAAGCTCATCAGGTAGTTGATTGAATAGTATTATTGCGCAATAGGTCCAGTGTCTTTGGGCCATAGAGGTTCTGAGAGCTGGTACTATATAATTTCCTCTGATTTGACCTCTAGTCATAATTGCATGGTCAATTCTTTTTATGTTATGTTTTTCTTCCTTAAGGTGGGTTATACATTTATAATTATACATCTGTTTAAGAGTCAGTATCGAGAGCTGCTTAAATAGTGGCTTTGAATGTTCTATTCGTTTTTTATTTAAAATTATTCTTAAAATTGCTTAAAACCTGTTTCGTTCCTTTTGTTTTCAACCACTATTTTAATTTTTTCGACACCTGTTGAACGTAAGCTGCAGCGCTTACGTAAGACGTAAGCGTGAGGTTACTAGATAACGATAACAGCGCATTCTTCACTTATCCGCCATGCTGTAGCTTTCGTTTCGTTTCCAACGCTCCTCTTTGCCAAGTGTTTCTGGGAAAATGTCGGTTTATATCTTATTTTCTAGTAATTTATTCTGATTCTCTAGAATCTGTTCTACCTATTGAGGTAGATACCGTTTAGATTAATTATTTCCTACTCGGAGTTCATTTAGGGTATCGAAAGTGATAACACGTAGCACAAAAACCGTCTCCAAAAACATCGCCGTTTTTTAAAAATTCTGTACTGTTTATACGCGGAAAAGTTTTTTTCCGATAAAATAATTCACGGACTACGACTGGTAGTATTATAAATAAGTGGGGAAAGCAAGGAATAAATAACAAATAATCTTAACGGAACAAGCAGAAAAACGAAGCCGAAGTGACAGAAAGTTCGTTAGGAGTGTAAAAGTCGAAAGGGATCGAGATATCGATAGATCGATTAAATTAGTGGAGTAAGGGAACTCTGAGAGAACGGCTGGAGATCGAGAGGAAGTAAAGTCGATTACGATTATCAATTGTCGATACCGGTGTAGTGATAAGGATAACGAAATACGAAATGAATCAAGATTTATTAACAATTCTAAATGAGATTCGCCAAAAAGTGGAAAAGCTGGATGCGATGGAAGGAAAAATTAATAGGATCGAAGTAAAAATGGATAAAGGTCTGGATGAGTTGAAGAAAGAGATGAACATTACCAAAGAAGAATGGAGGCAAGTGCGAAAAGAAATGACAGAAGAGATGGGCGACGTAAAAGAAGAGCTGTCTAAAATTAGAAATGAAATGGAAGAAAAAACACAATTGATGGAAAACGAATGGAAGAGAGAAAAAGATACTAGAAATGAGGAACGGCGTAGGTACAATTTGATTATACACGGTATGAGAAGCAAATACAAATCAGATATCACTGAAGAGTTTATGCAAATATGCAAGATGATGAAGGTTGAAGCTGCCAAATACCTCATTATAGACGCTAGAAAACTAAACATAAAACAGGCCGACGGACCTGTTCAAATAACTTTAGCCTCCCTTGTCATGAGGAACGACATATTGAGGAATAAATTCAGGCTAGGGCACTGTGATGAAGGCAGAAACATTATTATAAAGGAGGATTTCTCAAAGGAAACCAGAATTATAAGAGGATTGATATCTAAATTCGCAGATATGTACAAAAAACAAGGGCTCAGAGTAATCATGAAAAATGACAAACTAATAGTAGAGGGAAGTATATATAGCCTTCAAGAACTGGAAAGTGGAATAGTAATACCGAGGACTAAAAGAAACAGAAGCGAAGGCAGCTCTCCCGAGATTAAAGAGTTAGAAGAAAATAAGCAAACTGAGAGTCAAATAGGAAAATTTGTTGGGAAGAAATAAAAAAATAGCCTAGAAAACTATTACCCCAGGCCGCCCCAGGGTAAAAGCAGGAGAAGTGGCATCTACTAGTGAGACAAAGGAAAATATGTATAAAAAGAAAGAACAGCAAGAAAGTCAAAAGAAAGTATGCAATCGGTCAGAAAATTATCCTCCTGAATATAATGAAGATGAAAGAACAAAAAAAAAATGAAGATGAAGAAAGAAACATAAAAGAAAAAGTGACAAAAGGAAATTCAAAAGAAACAAATAAAGCCTTATAGCAGCCAAGGAAAAGCTACTACATAAAAATGTACACATTCAATGGACGGACCCTGAGAGAAGATGTACAAATAATGGAACTGTTAGAAGAATTGAAAGGAGTAGAATGGTGGATTATCGGGCTGGCAGAAGTTAGGAGGAAAGGTCTTAAACACATAAAATTATTCGAAGGTTCAAGTTTTCTTTCTAACGGAGATGGCAGTTAGGGAGGCACGGGGTTCCTAATTAGTAAATATATTGTTAACCAGATAACTTCATTTAAAGACTATTCACCTAGAGTCAGCAAAATAATATGGACGCCAAAAAACCATAAGAAACTTGGTCGCACAAAAATAATACAGGTGTATGCACCAACCAGCAATAGCGAGGAAGAAGAGGTAGACCGCTTCTACACTAACTTACAAAAAGCAATAGAAGAAGACAGCTGTCGAAATGTTATCATCATGGGAGACTGGAACGCTAAGATAGGTGAAGGCAGGGTACAACCATATGTTGGACAACACGGGGTAGGCAAAAGAAATGAAAGAGGCCAACGTTTGATCCAGTTTGCTGAAAATAATGGATTCTTTATAGCTAATACCTTCTTTCCAAAGTGTCAGGAAAAGAAATGGACTTGGATCAGCCCAGATGGAATGGTGAAAAACGAAATAGATTATGTACTAATAAATAAAAAACAAAACATTACAGATGTAGAAGCGGTAAATAGCTTTAGTATTGGAAGCGACCACAGACCTCTTTGCTTCAAGCTAAAAATAATAGGAAGAAAGAGGAAAACAAGCAGCAGGATAAGAACAAATAAAAAATTGGACTGGGAGCAAATGGAGAGTATGGGCTACACTAAGGCTTTACAAGAGCGACTGAAGATGCATAGTGACAAGAAGGCAAATCAAGGTATTGATGATCTGAATAAACAAATAAATGAGTCTATAATAGAGAGCACTGACGAAATTAAAAAGAAAATAGGAACCAAAAAAATAAGACAAATGCCAGATGAAATAAAGAAATTACTGACTAAGTGGCGCAGACTAAAAAGAAATGACAAAAACAAAATTAAATTCTCTTTAATTTCAAGGCTAATAAGGAAAAAAATTAAGGAATGGACGGAAAACAAAATATTGACCCAACTACAAGAAGCTATAGAGAATGGAACATCACTAAAAAATTGTAAAACTAGTCTAGGAATAAGAAGATGGACTAATATAAAAAACCAAGAGAACCAACTAGTATACGGAGAAGAAGAAATCCTCAAAGTAATAACTCAATTTTATAAGAACCTGTACAAGAAGGGAGCAGACAGAGAAGAAAGGGAAAATAAAAGAACAGAGGAGGAAGAACAAAACAACCCAAAGAACTGGAGGATACTGGAAGAAGAAGTAGAAAGCGTGGTGGCGAAGCTGAAAAAGGGAAAAGCTGCTGGACCGGACGGTATCATAAATGAGCAAATAAAGAAGGGGGGCAAAGAACTAGTGAAACAAATATGCCACCTCTGTAATGAATGCTTAAAGGAAGAAAAGGTACCAATACAATGGCTAGAATCTTGTATGATATTACTACACAAAAAGGGGGATGAAACGCTTATAGAGAACTACAGGCCTATTAATTTACTAGGTGTAATATACAAAATATTTATGAGTGTAGTGACTCGTAGGATCGAGAGGAAAATAGAGGAAAATGATAGTATCGACCAGGTTGGATTTAAAAGAAATTTCAGTACTAATGATGGCATCTTAGTTGTTCAGCAAATCATGGAAAAAGCAAGGGAATATCAAATACCATTAGCAATATTATTTATCGACTATAAAAAAGCATTTGACAGCATATTTACGGAGAATATTTTTGAAATGCTGAGGGCAAATGAAATAGAGGAAAAATATATAAATCTAATTAAATTCATCTATAAAGGAGCAAAAATAAAAATTAATATAGGGAAGGAAGAGAGGGAAATCCTCATAGAAAGAGGTTTACGTCAAGGCGGTGTGCCATCGGCAAAATTTTTCGTAGGAGTCATCGAACGTCTGTTTAAGAAGCTTAACTGGGAAAACAGAGGAATAAATATAAATGGTGAAAGACTACAATGCATGAAATTTGCGGATGATAAAGCTCTTATCGGGAATTCTGTAGATGAGGTTCAAGAAATGGTTACAGAATTGGAAAGGGAAGGAAAGAAAGTCGGGCTAGAAATAAATGTGGATAAAACTAAACTAATTAAAATTAATTGTAACGGAAGAAAGCAAAGGATTGTCATAAAAAGAGAAAAAGTAGAAGAGGTAGAAGAATTTATATACCTGGGGAGATTAATAGCTAAGAATGATAGCACAATGAGAGAGGTCAACAGACGAGTTGCTATCGGTTGGCGATCATACTATAAAAAGAAAGTAATATTTAAATCCAGTATAGATATACAACAGAAATGTAAGCTATGGAGAAGTACAGTCCTGCCAACTATCACTTATGGATGCGAAACGTGGGTTTTAAATAGAAGGATACTGAACAAGCTCAGAGTAACGGTGAGATCCATGGAGAGGAGCATGATAGGGGTAACAAGAAAGGATAGGAAAAGCAACGAATGGGTAAGAAAAAGGACTGGATTAGAGGATATAGGCAGGGTTGTATTGCTGAGAAAGTGGACATGGGCGGGACACACGGTAAGAACCAAAGATGGAAGATGGTCGAAGAAAGTACTAGAATGGTGGCCAGTAAACAAAAAGAGAAAAAAAGGAAGGCCTACAAGTAAATGGGATGATGAAATGAAAAGAGTATGTGGAGGAGCTGCGTGGAAAAGGGTTGCGGAAGACAGAAGGATGTGGAAAAGAATGGGAGAAATATATGAACAAGTATGGCTTCCAATATAAAAAGAAAAAAAAATGAACTTAGCCTAAAGGCAACCACAGCAATGTGCTGACTTGTATCAATATATTATACAATAAATGGTTATTATTATTATTATTATTATTTCCTACTCTGGATGATTTCGGGGAAAACTTTGCCGACCTGTTGCTTCCTACCCATGTTCCGGACATCTTCTAGTGAATTCTTCTGACAACTGTAAGTTGATTTCTTTCTTTTCTCTTTAATTCCTGTGAGGAAATTAATAGCGGTTTAGTTCTGCGTATCGGCTTTTCAACTCAATTATCTCTTACAGGTGTTTGTTGTTTAGTAAGCTGATAGGGACGATGACGCCGTGTGAACTTAGCTGGCTGTCGTGAACTTTCTTAATGTAATTTCTCTGGGATTTCATATCGTACCTGTGAGTAACGTTCTGTTTAAAGTTTAATTTTTAATGCTAACGTATTGAAGTGTGTCTGATAGACTTTTTAACTTCCAGTTCCAAGTATGGGGCATGAATCTTAGCCAGACAACATCCTACGCGGGGAAATCTACGCTAGTTTCACCTTTGGACTACATGTGGACCTATTTTATTTCATTAAAATGGACAATGTCCATCATTAACTAAAAGTTTATTTTATTCTGTCTGTCTACCTACTCCCTACCAACACTCTTCATTTATTCACCCTGGTGAAGTTTCCCGTTTTGAACAGAACAGTGGGACTCTTCTCAGAGCTGAACACCTACCTGGTCTATGATAGTTTATATTATCATATTTATATTTTGTGCTGCTTTATTCAGGACCAGCATAAGGTCCAAGTTTTTACAACTTTCAATTACACAATAAATTTTACAAACATGGAATTTTTTACATATTGAATAATATGTAAGTCAAAATAGAATAATAATACCATGACGCACACGGTGCGTCATACCCGTTTCAGTGATAAATTGTCCATTCTGTGGCTGCAAGACGAACAAGGTGCGTAATAATGTTTATCTCCAGTAGGGAAAAAAAGTTATGATTTTGAATTAGTTTAGAGGGACTAAAACAGGTCTTTTCATCCCTGAACTCAAAAAGTAGGGAAAAAAGTAAAAGTAGGGCGAAAAAGTAAAGTAGGGCAAAAAAGTAAAGATTGCAACTTAATTATTTTATAAATAGTAGAAAATGTATGGCTAATGTAATGAAGTTGTTGAAATCAGGTTGGCGGCACTGCGCTTTTTTGACCATGTTAAGGCCCGTTTACACGGTGATAGTTCTTCCACGATAGAACTATCAAGTCAGTCTACGTCATACAACTATCGCCGAGGTGTGCAGTTTACACGGTGAGAGTTAAAATACGTCAAAACTTGTTGTCGTGCACTCAATGTTACATCTATATAATACATTTTTGACTAGAATTCGGAAATAAAGCATTAACTATATTATAAAGTTAAATTATAATACACACACACCCAAAAGAATATATTCATATTGTCGAAAAAAACAAAATCTGATATCTTATGTGAAGCAATCTATCATATTTGGTGCCTTTAAATCTGTTATCAGTTGATAAAAAAGTATAAGCCAATCAGCGTCTAGTATCTAGCGTGGTAGTTCTTATATATCATCAGCGTGAGTACTCTGACTGCTGTGATAGAACACTCAACTATCTCGTCTGACGAGATAGTGTGATGGCAGATAGTTCTATCGCGACAAAATCTATCACGTAGTCTACACGGTGATAGTCGATGCGATAGTTGCTGTCGTGACCGCAACTATCGCGCCAACTATCACCGTGTAAACGGGCCTTTAATCTTTGTTTACAACATTATAACCTGCATCTAAATAACCTTCTATTTGAGTTTAATTCCAATTCTTATTTGTTTCTAATATTGAATCTCTTATGTCTGCTATTAAAATTTCTAATAATTATTGTTATTTATTGAAATAATAAATAAAAACTGTGCTGTGGACGAAAAATGTGTATTTTTTTCCTACTGGAGATAAAATATTGTACGTACAACGTGAGTAAAGTGCCATTATTCCCCTCGCGATAATTATCTCCCTCGGCTGCACCTCGGGAGCTAATTAGAGTTATTCCCTCGGCTGCGCCTCGGGAATTAAAGAGCGCCTGATTTTTTCCTAATTTCCTCGGCTTCGCCGAGGAAATTAGGGAAAATTCGGGAAATTAGGAAAATTCGGGGAAATTAGGAAAATTAGGAAAATTAGGGAAAATTCGGGATTTAGGGACCATGGTTCCTTCGGCTTCGCCTCAAGAACCAACTTTTTCGCTCAGGGAATAATGGCTTACTTTACTCCCTAGGTGCATAAATAACTATTTTATGTTTATAAACAATAAACATTTTTGTTGAATTCTGATTACCCACTATAATTATTAATATTTATATAGAAATTCTTTCTTTAGGTCTATGTGGGTAGTGTATAGTTAAAAAAATATAATTACTTCTTCATCTTTTCAAAATCACCTGCTATATTTCAACCCCACCTTGGGTCATTTTCACGCTACAAAATAACAATTTATGTCAAACATTAATTTAAAAAAACTATAAAAAACAAATTTATAACAATTTAAACAAAAATATCACATTCTATAGCTTATTTCAAAACCATTTTGATTTTTCATCAACACAACTAAGGATATTATTTCTACATACATTTTTTTTTTTTTTTAGCAGGTGATTTTGAAAAGATGAAGAAGTAATTATATTTTTTTAACTAAACACTACCCACATAGACCTAAAGAAAGAATTTCTATATAAATATCAATAAACATTAGAAAAACGATTCTGATGCAACTCCATGCATATCTGAGTCTAGACTAACATAAATAAATGAAAAAAAAAATCCGTTTAATTTGGAAATTTAAGTTTGGACACACCTGGTCTAGACTATGTCCATGATTATATAAACATAATATCACTATAAAAAAAACAGCATTTATTTACCGGAAAGGATACCAAACAATTATCAGAGCACGTGTATTAATATGAGGATTATCATATGTATGCCTCTTATATCCAGTCAAGAAATCCAAAATTGATTCCGATGTAAATATAACAATTTGTCCTATTCCCATCGCTACAGGAAGTACGACCTGAAATTAAAAAAGAATATTACATAGAAACAAACCTTCGATGTGATATCTTCATACACAACAAAAGTAAATAAATCAATCAATTCCATCGCCAACCAGTGGCGTAGGAACGGGGGGGGGGGCTATCGGGCTTGAGCGAGAGTATGTACCCCCCCCTCACCGCCCCCCCCCCCCCCCCCTTAGTGAAGGTGCCGAGCCACCCCCGTCAAAAATGAATTCCTACGCCACTGTCGCCAACACAAATATATACAAAGTAAAAGTCACAGCCATCATTATAAAATACTAGCTGGGTACCCGTGCTTCGCTACGGAGTGATATTATAATTTTATAAGTTTATAAACAACCATAAAGAAACATAAATCATTTTACTATGCGAGAATATCTAGATTCTATCCCTCCCACTTATTTCCATACCCCCTCCTCTTTGATAACCTAATTTTAAAATATCCTATATCCCCCCCCCCCTCTAAATGAAAATATGACAAAACTACGTAAAAACAATTACTGTACTCTTAAAGAGCTTTTGCATCATGAAGAGTAGTCATTACATTGACCCCGTATTCATTACTTGTACCGTACCCCTGTGTACCAAATTTAGATTTCGAAAGTTTGTGTAGGCAGTGATTTCCCCCTTGCTTTGAAGATCAAGTGTGTAAATTTTTTATCAAGATCAGACTAAAACTGTAGATTTGAATAAGGAATATACACACACACATGAGTTGACTATTATATAATAGATATAGATTTCCATTTTACCCTCCCCCTAAATGAAAATATGACAAAAATGTACATAACAACCATTACTTTTCTCTTAAAGAGCTTTTTAACGATATGCATCGTGAAGGGTATCCATTACTTTGACATTTGTACCCCATACCCCTGTGTACTAAAATTTTAATTTCGTAATCTCATGAAGGCAGTTACTTTCACCTTAGTTTGAAAAAAAGTGTGTAAATATTCATCAAAATGTGATAAAACCGTAGATTTCTATATAAAAGACATACCCTGTTATACAGACACTTCTTTTTAATATAAGATATCTCTATACTTTTTCCATTTTACCCCCCTCCTAAATGAAAATATGACAAATCTGTATATAACAACTATTACTGTACTTTTAAAGAGCTTTTCAACGATATGCATCATAAAGGGTATTCATTACTTTGACCCCGTATTCATTACTTGTACCCCGTACCCGTGTGCACCAAAATTTAAATTTAGAAAATTCATGTAGACCTTGATTTTTTATTTGCTTTGAAGGTCAAGATTGCAAATTTTCATCGAGATCGGACTAAAACTGTAGATTTGTATAAAGAACAAACATACACACACACATACGTTGACTTTTATATATATAGAAGATATGGTATCATGAAAACAAAAAATATACAGGGTGGTCCAAAAGTCCCCCCCCCCCTCATTTCAATGGTTTGAGATACATTAATGAAACTTGAGGGGTCCATACCATGCACGTTAAAGGGAAGTTTGTTTTCATGCAAGCGCGCACTACTGTCTATAAAATAATCCTAGACCCTCGAGTTTAAACCCTTGTAACTTCTCAACGGAAAATCCTATGTAGATGAAACAAGTTTTTTTATTTACTTTATTCAGACAATTTAATAAAATTTTATAGCATATGGATAGTTATTTTTTTATGTTAATTTTTAATTTCTTTATTGCAGGATAGGTGAAGAAAGTGCCGTTTTTGTCGGCACATTTTGACAATGCCCAACTTTAAAAACTCACTGCTTTAAAAGTTCTCAACCAAATCAAACCAAATTCACAGGACTTTTAGAACTCATATAAATGTTGTGGCCTACGAAGTTTCAACTCGGAAAGTTAATTAGTTTTCTGTCAATTAACGAATTTAATGGGACCTGATATCTTTTGAACCGCTATAGAAAGAAACACGAAACCTTCACAGAAAAATCAAGAAAAAATTACCTTTCAAAGATACGAACTTACTTTTGCTCCCGCGGTGCTACAAAAAGTTGTAGAATTTTTTTAAATGTTGCTCAATAATTCGTAGTTGAAATGTATAAGAGGGATAATTATGAGGGAAGAAATGGCGAGGTTGTTATACCTGCGGTCACAGATTCTTCCCGTATAAACCTGTCCTAGCTTTACTACCCCACCAATACCTCTGACTTAAAGGACAGCATCATAGCTGCTATAAGTTTAATGACTTTGAATACTATTTTTTCCCTAAATCATTACTAATTTTAGTATAATTATAAAATAATTTTACTGTTATAAATTTTAATACGTTTTCCATCAGCTTTGTGTAGGCTTTCGGTCTGTATTTGGAGCTTTAAAATGTTAAAACATTCATACCTTATTACTAATAAAAGTAAAAAGGAATATCATAGAATATAATATAATACTTTAATATTATAAAAAATCTATATTAATAATTGTAACCAATTATATGACATCGACATTTTAGTTCTAGTTCGACAGTTTTATATTTTATTATATTATAAATCTAAACTAAAGCAATGCTTTGTAATAACACGTAAACTATTATAAATATATTAAACATCATTATATACACTAAAAAATATTAAAAGTTATTTACCATCGCACTTATCTATTTAGTACAACAGTACAGTAGTACAGTAGATTTCAGCGTCTGGGAGCAAAATGGATGGTTGTCTCTAGTACGCGAGTGGATGAATACACACTTCCCTTTACATGGTACAGATCCCCCACTTATAATCCAAATATGCTATCAAAAGTGTATACTCCAAATTGAAATCTCGAAGTTGAGTGGCCTGGGGGCAAAGTGGGTGGTTGCCCCTAGTGCGCAATTGCATGAAAGCAAACTTCCCTTTGCATGGTACGGATCCCCCAAGTTTCATTAATTTATCTCAAACCATTCATAAGTTAAGAGGGGAGGGAGACTATAAGACCACCCTGTATATGATCTATGCGACAGGTGGTTTTCTAGTTTTTTCAAAGGTTTGTTTTATACCCCTCAGGAAGTTTTTAAGCAAAAACCAAAAGAATGTATATTTATATATACGAGAGTGAGTCAAAAAGTTTTCAGAAAGTGTTATTTAAAAATCCATTTTAATAGATAAAAACAGGGCTCGATTTGAGGCGGAACGGCGTTCCGGGACCTCTCTCTCTGATAAATAAAAAATAAAATTATCGGCACTAAGATTTAGTTCTTTAGTTAAAATTTTGTTTGTCAGTGAGTGACTACAAATTTGATTAAGGATATCATGTATTAAACTGACACCATATAGTATTACCCTAGACTAGCTCGCAATTTATTAACAAAGGTTTTTTTTTAATGGCAGGGATCGTATTAAATAAGTACTGTGCAGAGACGCTGTGCCGAAACTCCTCCGAGGCGAGTGAGATAGGCAATGTTTTTGTTGATTTAATTATTCGTATAATCCTAAGTACCAATTTATTTATAGAGAGTATTGTGACATGCTAATCAAGAAATTGTTTATAAAAAATACTAATAAAAATGACATTACTTTCCACACAAAACCCACCTGATTGCAGTGTGGGTTTATGTCTAAAACTGCTTAAAATGCTGTTTTTGAACGTTATTTTTTCAATTCCCCGGACCCCTCTTTTATAAGGGGAGGGGAAGGGGGGGGCGTAGAAAGAGGGTAGGTTGTAATTTTGTTCGTACAAAGGGTAGTACTTAATCAAGTAATTAAATGAATTATGACATGCGCAACAAACAAATCTCCCCCAGTTTCTTAGCCCTTAACAAATTTTGTTAATTTTGTTAATATCCCAACTATTTAATAACTTAATTTAGCATAATTTTTACTCATTTTTGGGTTCTACCTTAAAAAAACGTATTTTTTTTATCCACGGTGCGAAGAACTTTTTCCTTTCAACATTTAACGTAGGGCCGTATTCGTACAACCCACTCAGTATCTGTTTTTGAGAAATGACAAGATTTTTTCTATTTAAAATTAGCATAATCAAAACGAACAGAATATTGAGAAGGAGCATTAAACATTGCAGGCAATCGAATACGACAAATAAGTCCGGGTAGACGTGAATCGATGTAAATACGACCAGAATAATGTGATGCACCATCACGTAGAAATGAATGAAGGGAAAAATTAAAAAATACGGTTTAGATGGGTTTACATAAATTCCGGAAATTTGTAGAAAGTACCAAAACTCTCGATGAAATATATCGTAAAGTTCATCTTCGTCTTCACTCGTCATGTCCGATATTATTTTTTTTAACACCATTATTAATGTGTATAATAGAAGGAATTAATAACTATTCATATCGACTGATTATATCTCTGTGCCGTGAATGCAACTATATTACTGAACTAAGAATATTGAGAAGTTATTTCCAGTTCTTAAATATGTCATCTATAATTTACAGGACAGAAAATTTATAAAAGAATAATAGGCACTATTATTCTAGGATAATAGGAAAAAAAGAAGGCACTTAACACCTTATTTACAAGACAAATGCATACCTTACATATCTAATGAATTGCTATTATTTCTTAGTTCAATTGATTTTTTTGTGGTGCATGTAGAAAAAAAGAAATAAAGAAAATAAGGGACATTGGTAACATACAATAAATTATATTTTTTTTTATTTGAAAAACTGGAATCGCATGTCAAACTACCCTTATTGAATAAATAGGTCCTTAGAAGGCTAATATATATATATATATATATATATATATATATATATATATATATATATATATATATATATATATATATAACCCTTATTGAATAAATAGGTCCTTAGAAGGCTAATATATAGTAGTAGTAGTAGTTTCCTAGTACTTCCTACTAGACGGGTAGGACGAACCACTTGTTCGAACCTAGCAATCAGGCCTTATAGTAGACCCATTTTACTTGCCCCGTGGTGGAGAGTTCCAGCTACTTCACACGTCATACATTTGTACATTGTACCGCCGAAGCGAGTATGATGTGGTCATTAGTAAGCTATATGAGCGTGCTTCAAAGTGTGGGGGAAGAGGACCCCTCAGGGGGTCCCCTCGCCCTACTCCGACCTCGAAACATAGATACAGATCACATTTCATGACTCGGTTCGAACCCACTAGACCACGTGGGGGAAGAGAACCCCTCAGGGGGTGTCCCTCGCCCTGCTCCGTCCGCAATTCATAGATGCATTCAGTGTATCATGGCCCGGGATCGAACCCACGACCTCGAGTTGCCTCGACTCAGTGATAGCTGAGCTCGGTGTCTTTACGACCTCGGCCACCCTGGCTCCAGGCTAATATATATATATATATATATATATATATATATATATATATATATATATATATATATATATATATATATATATATATATATATATATATATATATATATGTATATGTAAGTTAACTATTCGACTGGATAAGTTTTGATAAAACAATTATCTATTTAATAAACACAATTACATCAAAGATAAGGTTTATAACAATAAGTTGGATTGTAACACAACAACAGTAATTTCTTCACCAGTGTCACAGGCAACACATCCTGGGTGAAATGGGACGTGGTCTATGACCACTGTAGAGTTGGGATATGATGGGTGGAACGTGGTCTATGACCACTGTAGAGTTGGGATATGATGGGTGGAACGTGGTCTATGACCACTGTAGAGTTGGGATATGATGGGTGGAACGTGGTCTATGACCACTGTAGAGTTGGGATATGATGGGTGGAACGTGGTCTATGACCACTGTAGAGTTGGGATATGATGGGTGGAACGTGGTCTATGACCACTGTAGAGTTGGGATATGATGGGTGGAACGTGGTCTATGACCACTGTAGAGTTGGGATATGATGGGTGGAACGTGGTCTATGACCACTGTAGAGTTGGGATATGATGGGTGGAACGTGGTCTATGACCACTGTAGAGTTGGGATATGATGGGTGGAACGTGGTCTATGACCACTGTAGAGTTGGGATATGATGGGTGGAACGTGGTCTATGACCACTGTAGAGTTGGGATATGATGGGTGGAACGTGGTCTATGACCACTGTAGAGTTGGGATATGATGGGTGGAACGTGGTCTATGACCACTGTAGAGTTGGGATATGATGGGTGGAACGTGGTCTATGACCACTGTAGAGTTGGGATATGATGGGTGGAACGTGGTCTATGACCACTGTAGAGTTGGGATATGATGGGTGGAACGTGGTCTATGACCACTGTAGAGTTGGGATATGATGGGTGGAACGTGGGCTATGACCACTGTAGAGTTGGGATATGATGGGTGGAACGTGGTCTATGACCACTGTAGAGTTGGGATATGATGGGTGGAACGTGGTCTATGACCACTGTAGAGTTGGGATATGATGGGTGGAACGTGGTCTATGACCACTGTAGAGTTGGGATATGATGGGTGGAACGTGGTCTATGACCACTGTAGAGTTGGGATATGATGGGTGGAACGTGGTCTATGATCACTGTTGGAATTCCTCTATGAAGGAGTAGGTCAATTAAGCGTCCGCAGTGAATATAGGTTAGAAATCCAGCTGAAGATAGGTGAAATGACAGTGAAGATATGTTAGAAATCCAGCTTAAAATCATGGAAATAATAGATATTATGCTTAAGAGATCTATTATTGTCCAAAATAGGCCCTTCAACGTATAAAATCTTGGCTGACCATTTTAGACCGGCTAAAGTTGGGGAATAAAATTATGATTCCGTCTCAAAAAAAAGTCCAGTCATGCACCATGACTTAATGAGCGAATTTTCAAAGAAATCTGCGTATTATTGGCTTATGATAATATAAGAAAATTTTGGTTGACAATTTGGATGGGAGAAAAAAAAAATTGGTACACAGGGGTACGGGGTACAAAAGTCAAAATAGTAAAAACCCTCCGAGATGTATGTAGTTGGAAAGCTCTTTAAGAGTACCTACAGTAATTGTTTTTATGTACACTTTTGTCATATTTTCATATAAGAGGGGGGGTAAAATGGAAAAAATGTTTTATGCTATTTTTGACCCTAAATGGTTAAAATTTGATCACTAAATGGACTCCAAAAATTCTGGCCAACAAACTCATCCTTTCTTTTGATATTATTGACATTTTAAAATTTGTTTGAAATTTTTAAGTGCATCCTAAGGGGAGATCGTCTGAAGTGACACATATATACATACATATTACATACATACATATATACATACATATATACATGCATACAAATTTTTATGAATCGATTCAGAATGGTCTAAAACGGATTTCAATAGAGAAAATTTTCAAAAATTTTGAAGTCATTGCAATAGCTTAATTTTCTTCGATAATTGGCTAATAACAAGAATCTATCACACTGTACATTAATTCTTTGAGAAGACAGACTTGTAAATGTGAGTTCCAACAAACTGGAAGAGAGATTTCGGGACCAATTAATACTCGGAATTAATAAAACTAGTTGCCAAAAGGAGATGTTACGTTTTCATACAGACACCAACAGCACAGATATACAAATACAAATACAGAATACATATACAAAACATGTCAAATTTTGCAAAAATTGTCAAGAAAATAGAGCTGCCTTTATACTCTTCCGACAGAAGTTTGGACAAGAGTACATATTGATTTTGCTGGACCGTTTAAAGGTCAATATTAGGTGAAGGCGAATTCAAAGTGGCTCGAAGTCAAACATGCAAATAAAATCGGGTACGGGGTACCTCGGAACTTTTCCTCACTCCAGAGGCCACTAAAGTGGCCTCTCCTGCTGCAGCAGGAGGAAGCATCATTGGACGTGGTCAGTACTTGGATGGTTGACCGTTCTGAACAAACTGATTTATTATCATTCTTCAAAAAAACCTTATTTTTAATACCTATATTTTATTTAATTATTTGAAGTTTGACGGTATTTTGACAGATGTAAACAAACTTTGACGTCATCAAAATTATCGCACTAATAAATAATTATATTCGGTTATAACTTTTAAACTAATTAATGGAACTTCATCGGGGTTTTTTTTATATTTTTTCCTGAATTTTTTCCGGTTCCAAGGATATGCTATCAAAAACCTATTTATACTTTCGGTATTATTAACCGTCAAAGTTTAAAAAATCAAAAACTGATAACTTCAAAATGGCGGCCAATATCAAAATGAAATTTAGTGGGCTTGTTTGTCATACAGAGAGGTATATTCGTGCCAAATTTCAACTCGATCAGGATCACTGTCGATTTATTACGATTTTTTTAAATTTTTGTTGACTCAACAAACTTGGTTCAAGATAGCGGAAAAATTAGATTTTCCGGGCGGCACCACTAAAGGTAAGGACTGATTTTTCTGCCAAGTTTCAACTCTCTAGGTTAAATAACTTGGGCGCTACGATGATAACACACACACATACATACAGATGTCATGCTGAAAACCACTCAGGAGGTCTCAAAACACCCAAAACGGATAATTCCGTTGAAATCTCGAAAAAAAAAATGTTTTGGTGAAAATAGTACTTTTCCTACTATTAGTAGTGAGGAAAAGTAACAACAACAGACAAAACCATTACAAGTCTCAGTGAGATCTTTGCCAGATTTAGGTTTCCTAAAACCATAGTAAGTGATGACGGTCATCAATTCACTTTCCATGACTTCAAAGATTTTTTTAATTTAAATCAAATTATAATTATTAACAACTACGGGAAACAAACAGAGAAAAATACACTCCAGCGCTGGAGTGTATTTTTCTCTGTCTGTTTCCCGTAGTTGTTAATAATTATAATTTGATTTAAATTAAAATTTAATCTTTCCGTAGTATGAATACTACCAAAATCGTAAAAAATGAAGATTTTTTTAAGTCAAACAACAGTATGTATATTGATAATGTATTAACTTAACCCAAGGACAAATGGGTTGGCTGAAAAGGCTGTGAGAACATTCAAAAGTTGGTTCAGTGCTTCTAAAAATGACAAAGAAGAATTATCCATACGACTGGCAACATTTTTGATGAATTATAAGTCAACACCACATAAAACAACTGGTAACTGGACGGTCTCTTAGTAAAGTGTTACTAGGCCGACAGTAAAGAACATAGCTTTAGCTGCTCAAACCGGATGTTTCACGGGATATGGAAGGTGCTCTGGATAGACCAAAAGGCTACCATGATATGGGGAAGAAATGGGGAAGAGAAGGAGACTTGGTCGAAGGATGATGGCTGGGTACAGAACCGAGGCACCAAAGGATGGGAGGAAGGAAGAGTAGTGAAAGGAACTGGTCCTCTTTCTTATGTGATTAACGTACAGGGGAGAGAGTAGAGACACCCTCCAGACCAAATCCGACATCGACCAACGTCTTCAAGGGGGAGATACGTCATATAATGAGTGGAAATTGACTTGTTGATCTTGATATAATGTTTTATATTGAATATTAAAATTTACTTTTCATGTTATATCGGGTTCATACACTGTGCTAGCAGCGTTTTGTTGAAATAAGTAAAAATAAATCGACAGATACAGTGATTGCTTAAGCGGATTTGACTTATAAATATTTTTTGTTGGGCATCTGTCTATAAAAGCGCAAAAATAACAAAACACCTCCTATATCTTTCTAACTCCCTGTTACACAGGTTAACGTTTTTGGCTTAGATTTTTAGTACCACTTTAGGGGAGCTAGCGTAGCCGTGTGGGTTAAACCACGTCTGCTCGGCCATCACTGAATCTCGAGTGGAACGAGACGGGGTCCTCGATTCCTCGCCGTGACACTCTGATTTATATGACTCACTATTGATCACACCATACTCGCTTTGGCGGTACTATGTACAGAGGTATGATGTGTAAAGTGGCTGGAACTCTCTACCGCGGGGCATAAAAGGGCCTAAGTGATGGCCTAATTGCAAGGTTCGAACAAGTGGTTCGTCCTACCCGTCCTAGTAGAAAGTACTAGACTACTACTACTACTACTACTACTACTACTAGTACCACTTTTCAAGCAAAGCCAAGAGATGAAAATGTAAACAATTGAGTCGTCGAGTCTCAAGACTGAGGACAATGAAGAAGATTTTTTTTTTACCAATAAAGTTCTGGCTTTGGAAAGCGCGAGGTTGGCTTTAGCAATAAAGTGATTCGCTGCTTGGCAGAACTTACCTGTGAATGAGAGCGGGACACCAAGGTGCAGAAACTCCAAGGTCCGCACAACTCTGAGGCTCTGAGTTATGGGTTAACCTTCGTAGCTTTTTAGATTTAGAAGATGTTTTAAAGACCATAACTTCAGTTCCAGTAAGTTCAGAATTAACGATGCAATACTCCAGCAACAGGTCAAGAATTTGTTGGGCATCTGTGTATAAAAGAGCAAAAATAGCAATATCATCGGTATAAAGAAGCATCAGAATACGTCTAATCAGTGAGAGTTTGTTTCCCTTGTAACCCTTAGATGTAAAGAGATGACATGACAAAACAATAAGGGGGGAAAGAGGCTCACCTTGCAATACTCCTTCAGTCACCTTAGCAGGTTCAGAGGAAATATTGTTTATGTTTACGGTAATATTGTCATTCAATTTTTAAGTTTTTGGTAGCTTTCATACTACGGAAAGTTAAATTTTAATTTAAATCAAATTATAATTATTATTAACTACGGGAAACAGACAGTGAAAAATACACTCCTGTGCCGGGATTTGAACCACGGGCCTCTATATTTCCAGTGGTTCAAATCCCGGCACAGGAGTGTATTTTTCACTGTCTGTTTCCCGTAGTTAATAATAATTATAATTTGATTTAAAGGTAATATTGTCTTGAGAGTATATGGATCTAAGGATTAAAATTTACTTGGGACTCAGGCCAAGAAGATTTCTCCACAGAATAGTGTGGTGAAGGACAATTCATTACATTATTACTGGTTTCCTACAGGATCAAACAAGGATTGGTGTTCAGATCAAATCAGCTTTTACTTGCATTTTGGTAGTTGGTGTGGTTGCTATAGTTGCTGAAAGATGAACAGCTTCGATCTATGGTAAGGTTTTGATAACAATTCATATTTTATAAATAATTATGTTTTATAATGGCGTGCCAATAAGTATGGCATAGTATCCTCGACACTTCTTTAGATTGTTACTCCACTTATAAAGAAAACAGAGGGGAGTAACAATCTAAAGAAGGTGTACCTAATTTTCTTCTTTAGACTGTTACTCCTCTTTTAAAAACAGAAGTGTGATATTCTATTGTCCAAAAGTACATTGGACTAAACATCCCTTTTTCTTTATAGTCATTTATATTCTAAAAGAACATAGGGGGAGTAACAATCTTAACAAGTACCCCATCCTCATCTACCATTACTCTTTAATGAATTTTGCTTTTTTCGAACCATTATTGTCTGACCTCCCCCCCCCCCCCCCCCCCCCCCATATTACTTTCATATATACATAGACTATGTAGAGAAAAATTATTGTGATGGAGTGTGAAAAGTATTGAGGCCCCCGTCTAAGTCCAATTTTTTTTGTCTGTCTGTCTATCGTTTATAGTTTGTAGTGTGCAGTCTGTCTTTAATGAATTTTAGCTCTAAATTTGGGGGCTGCCACCCCCAGAAATTAAGAAGAAATAGTCTGTCAATCAGCGTGACACATATCTTCCTCCTCGTGGCGTATACTTTAATGATGATATGCATTTGCAAACCATTATTGTCTAATTTATTTAAAATTTTCTCCATTTGGTTTTGAGCTTACCGAAGGTAACGGAAGCAATGTAATCGGTCTAAAAAAAAAAGTCCCCAAGGAACATGTTTGGTCCCAAATCTGTCTGTCTGTATAATATTTTGTGAATCAACACATCAAATACTATATTTTAAAAACTGCTCGTCTGATTTTAATGAAATTTTGGCAGTTGGTCATAATGTGTTATGGCTTGTGAATGACTGTGGTATGATAATAATTTAACTGGACTGTAATTTTTAAGATGTGTATTTAAATAATTTACAAACTACATACTCACTGATTTAAGGCGTGGTACGAATAGTTTCACAAATTAGAAAGGGTAGGAGTTACAGAATGAATAAGTCGAAATTACCGTAGTATTTCCTAATTTTGCTTAATCTCACTGTTCCTATGCATCGGAGAGGAAAATAAATTGATTTTAATATTGAAGAGGATAAAAGTTTGATACAACTTTTGTATAAATATTTTTGTTTCTACGTTATTTTCTCTTTTTAAAACGTTGAGATAAATAGGTTTGGCGATCTTTAACACTTCATAGCAGTGTTGCAGTTAATTTTAATAATAAAATATTCATTTGCAGAAAATGTTTGCCTCAAAGAATAGATAAACGTAGAATCTTTTCACGTGCTAATTTTAAAATCACGTTTGCGCGAGTACACGTGAAAGCTTTGGCAGATGACGCTACCCACCGAACTTAGTCTGAGCATTGATGAAACCACCACGTAAACCAAATTTCAAATAAATCGGTTCAAGCCATCGTTATGCATAAATACATTTTATAAAATACATTCGTAGTACTGCAGATGATTCTCTCGTAGAAAAAAATGCATACACAAACAGTTGTTGCCAATTTTAATTGAAGCGTCATCCGTCCAAACGTTTAGACGCAACGCTCGTACAAACGTGAGCTTATAATTTCCAAATTAGAATTTTATGATGGAAAAAGGTGAATTATTTATCTATTTTTGAGGAAACCATATTTTTAGTAAAACCAACAGCGATATTGCCATGAAGCGTTAATGATGGTCAAATTTATTTAATCGTGTCTAAACTTTTCAAAGGAGAAAATAAAGTAGAATAAAATTTAAAATTCAAAAGTTGGCATCCTTATGGACACAAAAACATTGTGTCCAGAAGGAGAGAACCTAAGTCAAGTTTTAGTTCGATTGGATGAATGGAAAAGGGTTAATTTGGCCTTCGAAGATTTTGACGACAAAATCTTCAGACAGACGACAGGTACCGACAAACAAATAAAAGTGGAGTTAATATAAATGAAAACCAAGTAGCATAGTGTGAAAGGGCCTAAAAGAATGATGTGACAAAAGCATTCCAGGAAGATTGATATATTATGATGGACAGAAGGGAAATAGAAAATTGTTTCACTTCTCTCGCGAAATATTAAAGACTTACTACAGTTTAACCTTACGGCTTTCATTTATTCAATAAGGGATTTTTTACTTGTGACACATATGTCAAGGATAATAGAGCTGTTAACAATAAGTTGATAATAAATTCGATAAATTATTTGTTTCCATCAACACTTATTTTCTTCGTTTTACATATACCAATAGAATCGGACTAAGATTGAAAGAAACATTTATCAGGTATTATGTAAAGTTTTAATTTGTAATGTGGCATTTCTTCTCTCTTATACTTCTGATTTTATCTTTGTAAAGAAATAAGAAATCTATAGCTTTTTTAACCTACGCCAACTTGGGGCAATTTAACTCAAGTAGGATATGTGATGCTTGGAGTTATCTTTTTGTCCTTGTCGTGTATTTAGATTATTTCGAGCATTGCTAAGAGAGAAGCATTCCAGTAGATGCACGAACGTTACTGATGTTCTGTCGTTGCAGAGAGGGACACAGCGGGTCATTAACTATTTCAATTTTGTTTAACTGGTTCTGGAGGTAGTCATACCCCGTTTTAACTCTGAAGCAAGCAACTCCTATTTTTCGTGGAAGATCTGATGGGATTCTTCCATTTGGAGTGGTTAAGCATCCATATCTTTTATTTTTTAAGTTATTTTTGTAGACCTGGTCCTGCTGGGTCTGGGTTTTTCAAGAGTGCTGGTGACTGATATTATGGCCATTTGGGAATCAACAAAGATTTTAGTCTGCCTTGGGGTGAGATGTGTTAAATGCTCCAGTACTAGATATATTGCTCTAATTTCTCCATCACAGTTTGTGAACCTGTTTTAAGTTCTACTGGTAGTGCAGTTGATTTCTCTAACAAGTTTACAAGATCTAGTTTGTGCACAGCGAGCTTTGGATTAATATTGTGGTCAGTTGGAATTTTTTGTTTCTTTCAAGGTTAAAATCGGTGTTAGGACATATGATTTAAAATTTGTTTGGATACTATGTCTTCCAATAGCTGGTGTGTAATTGTTCCAGAATTCGATTTCAAGACGATTAACATTTTCGTGGAGTTGTAGTGCAGCACTTTCTCTTCGCATACTGAGTGGTTCAATACCGGATTGAACTCCATAGCAGCAATTGGAATTGACTTAAGGCCTCCTCTTATTATTTGAAGAGCGTTATTTTGAACCCTGTCTAGTTTTCCAACATAGACTTGCTGGCTGTGACCACAGCTTCAGCACCATATTTCATCGAAGGCCGCACATAGGTCTTATAGGTTGTTGCTAACACCTCGTGGTAGGCTCCCCATTTTGTGGCAACTAGTCTTTTTAGTAGTGATAATCGTTTGGAGCATCTCTCAGAACTTTTCTGAACCTTCAGATTCAAGCTTAATTTTGAGTCCAGTGTAATTCCTAGGTTCGTTGCTCTATCAATTTTGATCAGTATAGTGTTGTTTAAGGTGTTCTGGTGTTAAACATTTTTCGTTGAAAGAGTAAGTAGCTGGTACAGGGTTTTTTCGGGATGCACAACTCATTTAACATGACAAGAGCACGATTTAAACAAGTCTCTATAGCTTTAACGTCACCACTTGTAGTCCATAGAATAAGATCGTCCTCAAATAAAAGAACATTTAAGCCAGGGATTCTAGGACATAGGAAATTTACTAGGTCGTAATCATAATGTTAAATAGAGTAGGGCCGATAGATTAGGGGGGAGTAGAGTACCGCTCCTTGAGGTAGGCCTGGTTTAGTTTGCTTGTACTTTGTTCTTACTGATCCGTATCTAACTCTAAGGAGTCGTTGACTCAAAAATGACCTGCGCCATTTACACAGGTTACCTGCTACACCTCTTGCAAGAAGTTTAATCACCAACCTTATATTGGTGTTTGTATATATAGGGTTTGTTTCTTCAAACCCTATCAAAAGCAGAGGTCCCCTGAGTCCAAAAAAAAATGGTTTCATCTGTGCAGACGCGTGGAGCCTAAACAATTGCGTTGATTTGGACAAAATTTGGAAAAATACAGGATGAAACAAGAATTGGTGTTCAAATATAAATATAAGCTCTTCTATGCATTATAGAAGTTGGTTTGCTCGCTTTGATTTGCTGGAAAGGTGAGCAGGTTTGTATCTATGTTAAGTTTTGCATAACAAGTTTACAATTTTTTTTTTTTTAATTATGTTTTTAAATAGTTTACCAATTATATGTGACACTCAAATCATCGCCTTCCAAGGGGTACTGATGCTTCTCTTTTACCACCCATTATTGTCAGATTTCCTTTTTTAAACTTTTTCATACACGTAGTATATAAATACAAAAAAGGTATTGTGATGGTAAAAAAAAAATCAAGTTTAAGATTTTTATGGTTTTTCACAGCTTGTGTTAAAAAATAATTAAGTTTTTCTAAAAGAAATTAATTTAGTTCCTAAAAGTTGAACTATTGTTGTCCACAGTTTCATTTCTAATTACAATTATTTTAATTAAAGAAGTAGTGATAAATAGAGAGAGCTGCCCCAACCGCTAGTGAGCAGGAGTCCCTATGTGCCCCTAGAGGTTTTCAAATAATTTTGATATTAAGTTTAATTGTCATTCACGTTTCTTTTATTATACTTATTTATTTCAGCAATGTAAAACCGTGTTATGGCACACTGCAATAAGGTACACAATTTGTGTTAGTGAGAGATACCAAGGGATGTACCACGCAAGCGTGACACATAGGAACTGTTCCAACATCAGACATTACGTCACAAAGATGTTGGCTCGGCATTACGCCATGTCCTGCATCGTTTCGTCGCTTCCGACTCATCAGGGGCCCGACGATGCCCACCCAACTCTGGACCTATACCAAATCAAGAAGATCAGATATAGGGCTTTATCAGAGACGAGCGTGCTCTCACACCGCCATTCTTTCTTGGCTGGCAAAACACATCAGCAATGTAAAACCGTTGTGTTTTTGCACACTGCAATAAGGTACACAATTTTTGTTAGTGAGAGACACCAAGGGATGTGCCACGCAATAATGATAAAGCTCAATATCTGATCTTCTTGATTTGGTATAGGTCCAGAGTTGGGTGGGCATCGTCGGGCCCCTGATGAGTCGGACGCGACGAAATGATGCAGGACATGGCGTAATGCCGAGCCAACATCTTTGTGACGTAATGTCTGATGTTGGAACAGTTCCTATGTGTCACGCTTGCGTGGCACATCCCTTGGTGTCTCTCACTAACACAAATTGTGTACCTTATTGCAGTGTGCAAAAACACGGTTTTACATTGCTGATGTGTTTTGCCAGCCAAGCAAGAATGGCGGTGTGATTTGTTTATTCAATTATTTTTAATGTACAAATAATTTCCTTACGGACAAAATTCTAAAATGCTCGTCTTTGTACTGGGTTAAACGGCTAGAATATGTCTAATAACGTCTAATAAGTTGAGACGTTTTTTTCCCAAAATAAAATATCAAAGCCCCCTGAGGAAAAGCCAGCCCTCCCCCCTCCACCTTCCCCCTTATGAAAAAGTAAGATTGACGCCTCTGCTGTGCATTAAAAACCAAGTGACAGTAAAAAAGGGGTCTAAATGAATTATGTGATAACAAATGTATTCAGTCAGGGAAGATTGCTATTTTATTATGGTGGACAGTAGGGTAATAGAAAATTGTTTCATTATTTTTTAAAATATTAAAGACTTACTAAACTGCACTATCCCACTCATAATTTATTTATCAAGGGAAGTTTATCATGTGACACAGATATCAACAGGGTGACAGGACTATCAACAATATGGTAATATCAATTCAATTATATATGTTTCCATCAACACTTATTTTCTTCTCTTTACGTTTACCAATAGAAACGGTCTTTGGATAAAAGAAATATTTATTAGACATGTAAAGTATCAGTTTGCAACGTAGATAAGACATGGCATTTTTTTCCAAGAACATTTTATTCGTTTATAAATCATATTCGCTATAAATAAAAGATTATCATACGTAAAACTTTGAATTCACTGCAAGATCATCAGTTTAGTTTAATTTACGGAACCGAAAACATAATCAGTTGATTCAAATAAAGTTATTAATTCTTTCGATAAGACAAAATGATAATGTGGTTGAAAGAAATAATATCGGACTTGACAAGTGAAGACGAAGATAAACTTTACGGTTACATTCATCAAGAGTATTGGTACTTTCTACAAATAGGTGGACTTTATATAAACCCGTCTAAACCTATTTTCTATATTTTTCCTTTCCTCCATATTGTAATACATAGCATCCACCTTACTCAGTTCATAATTACATCGATTCAAGTCTATCCGGAAATATTTGTCATATGTGACTGCATGAATTTCTTCTTTCTCGCTGTCACTTCTTTTTCTATTATGATGTTTCTCAATCTGAATAGAAAATATATGGCGCACAGCCAAAAAGCGATGCTTTATGAGTATTACGATTACGGCCCTTCGTTTAATGTTGACAGGAAAAAGTTTTTTCAACCATGGACAAAAGCAATGCGTTTCTTTAAGGTAAAAATTTATACTGAATTGATTTTTTTTTTTTTTTTTTTTTTTTTTTTTTTTTTTTTTTTTTTTATGCATTTATTGAAATTTAATATTTAAATATTAGTACATACAAAAATTAACAAAGACGTGCTTTATTCCAAATCAGCCACTGGCTGTGGATATTAAATGAGGAGGTTAGATTAAAAAGTTATATAACAACAAATAACAATTAAATAAAATGAAATAAATAAATCTAACAATTAAATAACATGAAATAAATAAATAAATCTACCAATTAAATAACATGAAATATATAAATAAATCTAACAATTAAAGATTTAATATCCTAAAAAAGTGCAACATTTAACAATTAAATAATGACCACTTGCTGTGTGGTTCGGTTTAGGACACAAATCAATGTAATTCAATAATTACTATGTTTTCCAAATCCATATCTCTTTGAATACGCTGGTCATCCTTTTCCATTCTGTGCGATCCCCTGCGACCCTCTGCCACGTTTCCCCTCCGCAAATTTTTTTGAATTCCTCATCCCATCTACCTCCTGGTCTGCCTCGTCCCCTGCACAGTTCTCTTGGGTACCACTGAATGATCTTTTTTGTCCAGCGATCTTTTTTGTCCTCGCAATGTGTCCTGTCCAGTTCCATTTTCTCTCACAGATTGTTTTGGCAATATCATCTAATCCGGTTTCCTTTTCTATCCAAACATTTGTTCTCCTATCTTTCCTCGTTATTTTCAGCATACTTCTCATCATGCCCCTCTGTGCTGTCCTCATTCTTCTAACAACTTCTCTATTTATAATCCATGATTCACATCCGTAGACCATTACTGGTAGGACACACAGGTTCCATAGTCTTCTTTTTGATTCCATGTTCACATCGGATCTGAATAGGTGTTTATATTTAGTGTAGCTTCTCCATCCCATAGCAATTCTTCTGCTTATTTCCTTTTCTTCACAATTTCTATTCTTAGATATCAAGCTACCAAGGTATATATATTCTTCCACATGCTCTATATTCCATTTTTCTTCCTTTATTTTTTCATTTTCCACATTAATAGCCATTATTTTGCTTTTGTTTCTGTTTATTTCTAATCCAATCTTTCCAGCCTTTTCTTCGAGATCTTTTATCATTTTCATTGCTTCTTCTAAGCTCTTTGCTATTATTCCAAGGTCGTCTGCAAACTTTATTAGGTTTCTCCATTGATATTAATTCCAAGTCCTTCCCAATTTAGCTCTTTGCATGCTTCTTCAAGTACTGCTGTAAAAATTTTTGCAGAGGGGACATCTCCCTGTCTTATACCTCTCCTTATTTTTATTTTTCGTTTTTCATCGTCTATTTTTATTTCCACTTCAGCATTTTTATATATATTCTCAAATATCTTAACATACTCTTTCCTGATATTCAGTTCTTTTATTTGTTTTATAATATTTGACTTAAATTATTTATTATTAAAATTGAATTAATTACTGTAAAATAATAGTGATTAATTTTGAAACTGGTTTTAATACAAAGAAACTAGATTAGAAGATTAAATGTCACAATTAATTTAATTTCTTTTCTAGCATTTTATTTCATCTTTAAACAAATTATAGTCCAGGAGATAGCGAGCAAAATAGTGTCTGACTAACATCAATCATCAGGTTAATCTCTTAGAGCCTTCTATGAATATGTGGTCGGCTAAGTTCGTCTGCGGGACATTGCTTAGCATGGCAATAGGCATTAAATAAACAGGTCAAGTGTGTGCTAGTCAGCAAACAGCGAGGGTCCGTAGGCCACTCTATATAGTGATTAACTGTAAAGTGTATAAACAGTGTTTTTTTAAAATGCTAAAAAGTTTACTTGTGAACAATTCTAAGGGTCTGATATTCTCAAAACACACTCTGATAAAGTATTTATTTGCCACTGAACCGGACTACAACCATATAAATACATCGAAAAGACCATAATTATATAAAAAAGTATTTTGTCAATAAAAAATAAAATGATATTTTTTTCGAAATTTCCAAAAAGTGATATCTTTACTTTTGGTCGAAGAATGTTCAGGAATTTTTTCAAAATTTTTGCACTTCACATAAGCGAGATAGAAGGGGGGACACGTTTCACACCCCCTTCAAACTTGCCTACGCTCACCCTATCAAAGTTATATCCAAAGAATTATATATTTTTGTAATCAGCTTGACGTACCCTTTCATGTGATACCCCTCACTGTGTCGAAAAAAAAAATAAACAAATGTTAACCCATAAGTTTTTTTACCCTAATTTTTTATGAAAAATATTTTTTTAAAGTCGCTATATTTTTAAAATATGTTGGTAGGTACAAGACACATATATGCCAAATTTCAAAGTGATCGGACGAAAGGTGTAGCCGTGAGAGCACGCGAGAGGACGGATGAACAGACACACGGAGGAAAATATAAGGGTCCTTGGTTTTGCCTACGGACCCTAAAAAGAAACTCTTAGGCCTCGAGTACGATATGAGCTATCAGCGGCACCTTTAAGTTTGCTCTGAGTACAATGGAAGTACGGCCGGTTATGACAAGCACAAGGGTCTGAGCGAATAATGTTGCCACTTGACCCATACCGCAATAATTAAAATATTTCATTTTTTTGAAAGAACTGACAATTTTTTACGTGTAATATCTCGGAAAATATTTTATATTCGCAGAGCTGGAGTTGGGCTTATGCTGCAGTAAATTCACTATACTTTAAACATTTTAATAACAACTATAATACCAAAAAAACACTTAGTTTACGGGTTATATGGCAAAAACTATAAAAAGTCCGATTTTTTTTCAGTTTTTCACGTATTACGCAGGCATTAGCACAGGTTTATCGAAGCTGCAAACTTAGCAGCAAACTACTCTAAAAATAATTTTAAAAAATCAGAACTTCATCACGCTTTTTATGTCCAATTTGGATTTGCGAATTTTATGTCCAATTTGACTGGCCTATACTATTTATTTCAAACTTTGCTACTCTTCAAGTTGTTCGAGAGGAAGTTTCAAGCAAACTGGAAAATAGTAATCGATTACTTCAGCACAAAAATGCATAAGTTCATTTTTGTTCAAAATTTTATAAAGATTAATTTTGTAAATAACAAAATTAGTGCAAAACCTCATAGTTTTCGAGATATTTGAGAAAAACTATTTAACATACCACTTTGTTATTTTAATTTGTTAAGTAATAAACTACCATCAAGAAACATTTAAATTATTTATATCTACGATTGATACGAAATATAAACATTATATCTCTGTTTAGATGCGTAGAAAGTGATTATTTACGTACTTGTATTTATTGCGCATGCGCGTCTCATAGTTCTGAAGAATTCCTCTTCTTTACCACGCTAGCGCGGTAAAGAAGAGGAAATCTTCGGCTTTACGCACGATTACCGAGTTTGTTTACATTTAACAAAACTAATTTGCTGTTCTTTTATTAAAGTAACTGTTTATATCGAGTTTTTAGTGAAACACAATGAGTAAATCAAGTGACTTTGACGAAAATATGGAGAATAATACTTCTCCAGAAATAATTAATTCGGCAAAAAATACAACTCAAGAATTAATGCCATCTTTATCAAGAGAGAGATACTAACTTACATACAGCAAGTTTATTTTTTCTATATTTATTATTTAAATCTAACAATCGTAGATAAAGTACGGTACGCAACTCGTGCGAAAACGGCATTTTGCATTGCTCGTGTGGTTTTACTACCCTCGCAGTCACTCGGGTGCAAACTCCACACTCGCATGCAAAATGCTATTTTCCACACTCGACGCATAATGTACTATTACTATGCGAGAATATCTAGATTCTATCCCTCCCACTTATTTCTACACCCCCTTCTCTTTGATAAGATAATTTGCAAATATCACAAGTTTACCCCCCTCCTAACTGAAAATATGACAAAACTGTACATAACAACAATTACTGTACTCTTAAAGAGCTTTACAACGATATGAATCATGAAAGGTATTCATTACTTTGACACCGTATTCATTACTTGTACCCCGTACCCCTGTGAACCAAAATTTAAATTTCGAAAATTCAAGTAGACCGTGATTTTCCCCTTGCATTGAAAGTCAAGTGTGCAAATATTCATCAAGATAAGACTAAAACTGTAGATTTTTATAAAGAATATACACACACAAACATATACATATGTTGACTTTTATATAATATAGATTGGTGTGTTGCAGTGGCGCACCCAGGATTTATTTTTGGGAGGGGCACAGATTTAAAAAAAAAAAGGGGGGGGGGGTGTAATGCGGGCTTAGCATAAGCACAGACAACCAGTCTGGTTTTCTTTGTTCTTAAATTACTTCATATCAAGGGCGGATCCAGCCAATTTTGAAGTGGGGCTGGCGCCTTTTTAGGGGGGTCCAGGGGTCCACCCCCGGGAAAATTTTTATAGTTTAGGTTACTTGAAAACGTCTTTTTAGCCTATTCTAAGAGCATCTAAAATGTTATTATATACAAATAAGTTTAAGTTTTTTATGAACGGGACATGAAGACCGGGGTATTTTATTCAAACAAAATTATATACATACCAATAATATTTTATTATTAAAAGTTGTACATTATATAATAGAATAATGTTTTATTTTGGTAGCCAGAATAATAAATTGGTACATTTTAAAAATATTTTAGTTATGTGAATTAACACAAAAAAAAAAAAAAAAATACGTCAACAGAAATTAGCCGATAGTATTAGGTTAAAAATAAACATAGTAGTGTATATTTATCAAATAATGGGGGGCATGTCTTTTTAAACGCCAAAAAAATATGTCGGGCTAAACTAGGTATATAATTACTTTTTTTTTTTTTTTCATTATTTCTTTAACATGTGCTGCGAAATTGCATTCTTAAATTTTACGTCTTTGGCTTTGGGGGGGGGGGGCATGTCTTTTTAAACGCCAAAAAAAAAAAATGTCGGGCTAAACTAGGTATAATATAATTAGGTACTTATTTATTTATTTATTTTTTTTTTACTATCACAACACTATTACTTTAACACGTGCTGCGGAATTGCATACTTAAATTTTAGGTCTGGCTTTGGGGGGGGGGCACGTGCCCCCCCTTGGGTGCGCCACTGGTGTGTTGGAAGATATTATCGTTATGAACGTTTGTTTTTATGTAATTTTCTTTATAATTATTTAATTTCAGTACGCGTATCCTGTAGCTGTTGGAGTAGGAGCAGTGTTAATACTCACATCTGAAGCCCTGCTGGACCTCATGACTGGACATAAGAAGCATACATATGAGAACCCTAATATCAATACAAAATCCTTTATACTTCTTTGGTATCCATTTCGGTATCTAAACTTATCATATATATTCACAATAGTATTAACTTTAAGATTTTTTCATCGCACGTAAAAGTACCCTAAAAAATAGAAGGTTAATTGAAGTTTTAAGGTTCCCTTTGAAAAGGTAGTTTGTAAGGAGCCATAGAATATGGTTGATCCTTTTTCCTGGACGATAGTTATTTATATTAAATTCCTCATCCTTAAAAAAACCTAAGAAAATTCCTACTATTCTCATTCCAACCAACCTGCAACCTTCAAGAAGGTTTTTCCATATCGGCAATGAAACCCACCAAGAAGATTCTAAAGCCGTGAATAGCTTCCTCAATTTATTTACTTGACTTTCTCTTCGCAGGTTTCTTAATCCCTACAACATCTAGTCTAATAAATCAATAATTTTTCATATATTTATTTACAAGCATAAAAGTAGCCTTACTACTCACAATCAGTTAGCCTTAAATCAAAATCCGTTATACTTTCCTCACAATTAGTTAGCCTTTCCTCACAATCAGTTAGCCTTTTCTCACCATCAGTTAGCCTTTCCTTATTATCCGTTAGCCTTTCCTCACAATCAGTTGGCATTTTATCATAATCACTTAGCCTTTCCTCACAATCAGTTAGCCTTTCTTCACAATCCGTTAGCCTTTCCTCACAGTCAGACAGCCTTTCCTCACAATCAGTTAACCTTTCCTCACAATCAGTTAGCCTTTCCTCACAATCAGTTAACCTTTCCTCACAGTCAGTTAGTCTTTTTTCAAAATACGTTACAGTCCTGGAGATAGCGTGGAAAAAAATGTCTGACTAACATCAAGCTAGAATTTTGTATAAAAGTTAATCTTTTAGCGACTTTTAAGAATATGTGGTCGGCTAGATTCGTCTGCGGGACATAGCTTGGCAGAAGGTATTTGAAAAAAACAAAATGGTGGAGAGAGGCCATGTCCCGCCAATTATGGTGTACATTATGATTTTCATGATCCTGAGTACAAAATTAGTTTGTAAACCAAACATCAAGTCGATGTTATTTTCACACTTGATAGGTTAGCTATTCAAATATTACTAAAAATCTACGTGGTCACCTGTACACACTTCAACAACACACTTCGCCACCCGGGTAGCACCAGCCGGGTGGCGCCACCTGGTTGATGCCACTTGCTTCCTCCACCTGTCTTGCGCCACCCGAGTTTTTCCTTTATTCGGCCAGTAGTGAAATGGACCTGGAGGAGATAGCTGTACTTGCTTATCATTATGTTCGTTAAAGAAGGAAAAATGGCGTTTTTGGATTCATCTAATGATTTCAGACAAAAAAAAATTCTAGTTTGTTTTCATACAGTGTACAGTGTACACCTGTATCAAAGAGGACAGTAACATTTTTTAAATTTTTGCCGAATGTCGCGTGGAACTTTCAACAATTTGCTTAGAATATTGAAGAACAGTTTGGACCTGTAAAAACACTTATATGAGGAATGCAGTTGGCACCTGATTTGATTTTCCCTAGATTTGATCGAAGGAGTGGGGGCTGAGTGGCAGGGACTTGGGTGGCACCGTGTGACGGGCTCAATTAAGAACAATGGGCTGACCGGGTGGCGCCACCTGTAGGAGGCGGCTAAACCGTGGGACGGTCGACCGGGTAGTGCCACCCGGTGGGTGGCGCCACCTCGTGTGGCAGGTTCCATTTTATTCTCATTGACGACCGGGTAGGGCCACCCGGGTGGCAAAGTGTGTCACTACCCTTAGTGTATGAATCGAGTTTTCTCAAGGACCATCTCTCGGCGATCCTACAGTACTCAACCCTCTGGAAACAAATCACGACCGTCAACCTCAAGCCGCCCCGTCACATTAGACCGATTGCAACCACCCGTCCGTATATACCTACCCTACCACCCGACAACCGATTTACTTCTTTCTTCAACCTACCCTCTTTTTCACCGTCGATCCCAACCACTACTCGTCTCTCCGAGTCACATCGCTGTCCTTTAGCAGGGAATTGAGCGTAAGGCATGGGAACGGGTTAAGAGGGTGTTCCGCTGGCTTTGGCATTAGCGGAACATCGCGGGAGCGATTCGCCTGGACTTTACGCTAGCCTCCCAGGCATTTGCGTAGGGCCGAGGCCGTCTCGCACGGCACTGCATCCTAAACAGTCCTTTTTAGGGCAGACAAACAATTGTCCCTCGACCTCTCTTCCCGTACCTACGACACTTAGGATGACCCTACTTCTCAACGGTCCTTTTCAGGACCACACCACTTCACAAGTAGACCTCTCTTTACTTCTGTCGTCAGGGTCTCGCCCCAGGTTAGGAGATCGGAATCCTTCAACCAACCTTGTCCCCCCCCCCCCCCCCCCCCTCCCCTTGCTGCAAAAGATTTTATCATCAGCCATATTGCATCTTTCAAATTTATATTTATGAAATATTATTTAAAGAAATTTTTAACTAATTTTAATATTTTTTTAGAACAGATGAGGGCATCATCTTCTACATTGTGAACGCATTTCAGTTGTCTCACGGGGCCTCAGTTTGTCTAATAGCTGTCCCGGCAATTACAATATACCACCAACTTACAACAAACATCAGCGCCGAGCTTTCCTTCCTCATGCTGTCAATGAATAAAATCAGAGAGCGCACATCTTCTCTCTATTTGACAAAATACGGCAAGGAACACAAAAACATTACTGACAGGGACTATGAGGATTGTCTCTATTACTGCTTTAAACAGAACGTTGAACATTTCCATAAGATTATTCTGTAAGTTCTCATTTCTTTACACAACTCTTTCAAGTTGAGAATATGTTTAAGAAACTTTTAACTATTATTTAAAATAAGTATTTGTAATATTACATTTAGAATTAGTTGCATCTGAAACTGAATTATTTTATTTGAAACAAATTTTTAAAAACAAGCTTTTATTCGTATTCTTCTCAGCAAACCCTTTCATTTGGTACCCATATCATGGGCGTGCTTAAAAAATAACTATTCCGCCATATTGGATTTAGAATGACGTCACTTAGCTAACCATGCATAACTAAACGTGTATGCAAAATTTCAATTCAATCGGTTCAGGATAACTGCTTTAAAATTTAGTTGCAATATTTGACCCGAACATTCATAAATACATACATTGCAAGTTAAATAAAAGCTTTTAAAAATACTTGAATCGTAAAATTAATCATATTCTACTTAGATCACATTAGTAAAATTTTACACCGATTTATCTCAAGTTTTCCAAATTTACTTAAGCAGCCCCTGCACTATCAAGCCACTTGATCAAAACATCGCGTCAAGCTGATTGACCCGACCTTCAAGCTGCCTTGGGGCGCATCAAGCATCCCATCAATCTTTTCATCAACACTCATTTGTAGCGGGGTTTTCGTCTAGTGAACTGCTCCTCCTGGACTGTAGTGAATCAGTATTGTGTTGATACCATGGTTTAGAATCAGGATTTGTGATGTCGAGCAGGTGATTGACGGAATGCTTGATCAAAATTGCTCTAGACTATCAAGCTCTCCGTCAAGCCGCTTGACTCATTCAAACTTTCCATCAATCTCCGTCAAGGCTTGACTCAAGCATCAAACGAGTTCTTAGACTATCAATCATTCTTGACACCATTGCTTGACGCGCTGTTTTGATCAAGCGGCTTGATCGTGTAGGGGCTACTTTATTTTCAAGCCTAACTTATATAAAAACATAAATATAAGACGATTATTCATCAATTAGCAACGCTTTTCGACGATACTCTACGATCATATCACACCATGCTACGATCACATCATACTACGCTACGATCATATCACACCATGCTACGATCACATCATACTACGCTACGATCATATCACTATAACAGACACTATTACTTACTATTCTTAAAATTAAATGAACTTGATTGAACTTAATTAATTATGAATTTTAAATTAAACTTGAATCTATTAATTTTGCAGGCTTCACAAAGCGACGCAGAGTATTTGCTCTGTCTGTCTGTTTTTCTTTTTCTTCGCGAGTGCATTGCTATTTTCAACAGCTGGAATTGGACTTGTGAATGTGAGTAATATATATAACTTCTTTATCCTACGATATTGTAAAATCTCATTATGTTCCCGTACTAAACTTTCTTTTATAAGTACATAATTACTTTGTCCTGTGTCCTCCATTTGCTAGTTCTTTCTAGTTTTCGTGGTCACATGAATGGTACATAGAACTTTTTATTGAAATTTAAAATAAAAAGAATTCCTCCCTATAATACAGGTGTAGACTGGGACAGTTCAATATACCATAGAGAGACAATAAAAATCACAGGTAAGTACTTGAATCCAAATTGTTTTTAGGGTTTCGTTGGTTATTAGGCAACAACATAACATGTTATTATTTCCCTATCCTGCCATATATGAAAGTAAAATAAAATATTTAAAAATCGGGTACGGGGTACCCGGAACTTTTCCTCACTTGACCGTTCTGAACTAACTGATTTATTATCATTCTTCAAATATAACCTTATTTTTAATAGCTATATTTTATTTAATTATTTGAAGTTTGGCGGCAATTTGACAGATGTAAACAAACTTTGACGTCATCAAAATTATCGCATTAATAAAAATAATTATATTCGCTTATAACTTTTAAACTAAATAATGAAACTTTTCATTAATTAGTTTTCATTAATTCGCTTATAACTTTTAAACTAATTAATGAAACTTTTTTTTGTTCCTTAATTTTTTCCGGTTCCAATGATATGCTATAAGTCAAAAACCTATATGTAATTTCAGTATTATTAACCGTCAAAGTGTAAAAATTTATAACTTCAAATTTATAACTTCTTGGCGGCCAAAATCAAAATGAAATTTAGTGGGTTTGTTTGTCATACAGAGGTACATTCAAGCCAAATTTCAACTCGATCAGGACCATTTTCGATTTATTACGATTTTTTTTTAAATTTTTGCTGACTCAGCAAACTGGGTTCAAGATGGCGGAAAAAGTTGATTTTCCGGGCGGCACAACTACAGGTTAGGACTGATTTTTCTGCCAAGTTTTAATTCTCTAGGTTAAATACCTTGGGCGCTACGATGATAACACACATACACACATACATACGTCTTGCTAAAAACCACTCAGGAGGTCTTAAAAACACCTAAAACGGATAATTCCGTTGAAAACTCGAAAAAAATTTTTTTGGTGAAAACAATACTTTTCCTACTATTAGTAGTGAGGAAAAGTAAAAATTTAAATAGATAGCCTCCAATGAACAACAACAAAAAGTATAGAGTAAATGTCCTTGGTTCGATTCCCCTGGGGGTTACAAGGTTTTTATAATAAGTTAGATTAAATAACAATTCTGGCAATTTTCATCGCCCTATCATAAGGTATTCATCATCATCATCCTCGGCACTACAGCTCTCGAAGAGCCTGGGTCTGCAGCACTTCGCTCCTCCAGAGGTCCCGCTGTTGTGAAACAGCACTCCACCTCCTAACCCCTATCCTCCTCAGATCGTTCTCCACCTGATCTAGCCATCTCAGTCTTGGACGCCCAAGACTGAGGACTGGACGCCCTCTACGTCTTCTTCAGCCGAGTTTACCATCATCCAAATTTATAGCCACCCTATTCTCCGGCATTCTCTCAACGTGACCTACCCATCTCAGCCATTTTTTTTAATCTCAGCCACCATGTCCGGCATGGTGTAGAGAATATGTAGCTCAAAGTTACTCTTAAGTTCCCATCTTCCATCCTCCTTCACTTCTTCTCTATAGCTTTCTCTCCCAACGCCGTAAGCAGCTTTCATCAGAGTTTGTAAGAGTCCAAGCCTCCGATCCGTATAATACAACAGGCCGGATGACAGTTAGATAAACTTTGATCTTCAACTCTCGACTTAAGAGTCTACTTTTTAGTATCTTCATCTTATAGTATCTTTCACCTATTTCCTGCCGTTAGTCTCGCTCTTACTTCCTCCGATGTACTTTTGTCATTAGTGATTTGGGTTCCAAAATATTTTAAGTTGTTAGTTGACTTAAATAAGTCACCTCCTAACAACACCTCTTCCAGAGGTTCTCTTCCTTCTCTGCGAGTCATTAGCATATATTATGTTATATTTTTGTTAATATTTAGTCGCAGTTCAGCAGCTTCTTGCATTAATGGCATGTAAGCCTCTTTCACGGCTCTTTTGGGTCTTCCCAAGAGTCCAACGCCATCTGCATACGCAAGGCATTGGATTTTCCGGTTGAACAAGGTTCCTCCTGGGTTGCCAGGTATTTTCCTTACAGCTCTTTCCAACACGAAGTTAAAAAGAGTTGCTGACAGCACGTCCGCCTGCCTCAGCCCTCTTCTAACGTCAAAGGAAGGTGACAAAAACCCATCTTTTTTAACCTAGCTCCTTGTTCCCTTCAGCGATAGCATTGTTAACATAGGCTTGCTTAAAATCAATATAGAGTTGGTGCACATCCACATTGAACTCGTAACATTTTTCTAAGATTTGCCTGATCGAGAAGATTTGGTCGACTGTTGAGCGACGTTGAAAACTACACTGATATTCTCAAAGAAGAAATTTGGAAACAGGGCTTGTTTTTGTAGAATTTTTGCAAAAACATTGTAGCAAACGCTTAGTAGGCTAATTCCTCTGTAGTTACTGCAGTTTGCCTTGTCACCTTTCTTATGGGTAGGACATATTATTGCCTCCTGCCATTGCTGAGGGAACACTTCCTGCTCCCATGCATCCAGAATCAGGTTGTACAGCCTGTCCTGCAATACTTGTCTTCCAGCCTTCAGAGCTTCTGCTGCTATTTGATCCTCTCCAGGGGCCCAGTTATTTTGCATTTTCTGGATAACTTCACAAACCTCCTCCATACTTGGCGGCTCTGCCTCGCCTTCATTTACCGGTCCTTCCACTCTATTTACTATCACCCCTGCTTCGACTTCCATTCCTCCTTCTCTGTTTAATAGTTCTTCAAAATATTCCGCCCACCTGCATAACATTTGGTTTTTTCTTCCAATTATGTTTCCTTCGGCGTCTTTGCAGAATACTGTTTTGGGTTGAAACCCTTTCTTTTTGGACTTAAAATTTTGGTAGAATTCTCTTACCCCCTCCGTAATAAGTTTCCATTTCTTCTAGATTAATCTAAAAAAAAAATGCTTTCTTCTTGTTTCTACATATCTTGGTAGCATCTCTTCTTTTGATCCTGAAATCCTCTGTTGTTATCCTTGTTTTTCTTTGCAGCATCTTTAATCTGGCATTATTTCTTTCGTTGTTAGCTATATCATATTCTTCATTAAACCATGTCGGTCTCTTACTTTTCTTCTTTTCCCCATGGTCCATTTTCCCTCAATATACTGTTTATTCCACTCTTCCTGTCTGGGCACTAGTCTTTCTTCCAAGGCTTTATTAAAAATGTTTCGTGTTTCCTCGATTTTAAGCTTAGTAACGTCAAAACTCCTTATTGTATTTGCTCGTGCCTCTCTCACAGTAGCTATTTATTGCCTGTATCTAATTCGGACCATGAAATGATCTGAATCAATGTCTGCTCCTCTGTATGACCTTATTTCTACCACATCCGTTGCATGCTTTTTATCTATTCTATCATAAGGTATAAGCATGAATTATTTCATCATTTTAGGATTAGCCGTTATAGGGTGGTTGAGGGGGAGGGGTACTTTTTTGGATGAAATTTTGGCGTAAAAGGCAATATTGGGAGAACTCATAAAATGCCATTTACATATACATTTCTAATCTACTCATCAGTAGCTTTCACTTGATATAGTAGTATCACTCTGCATAGTCCAGGAGATCTTAAAAGGAGCTCTTTAAAGGTCAGTAAGTCAAATATTACTCCAAAGAGGTCACCTATTATGTGACAAACTACCATCAACTTGATTATTGATCTACTAACTAAGTTCGTTCTCAGGATCATGAAAATAAAATTGTCCGCCAAAAAGGATTGGGCATAGCCACTCTCCACCGGTTTGTTTTTTTTCAAATGCCTATTACCAAGCTATGTCCCACAGACGAACTTAGCCGACCACCTAGTCTTAAAAGGCACCTAAAGGTTTACCTATACACAAAATTCTGGCTTGGTACTAGTCAGACACTTTTTTGCACGCTATCTCCTGGACTAGCATGTGTGCACACACAACTTGCAATTGATAAAAAAAAATTGGAAATTCCCCCTACCCTGTTACCTTCATCGTCCCACCATAAGTTAAAAGCATAAACTATTTCATAATTTTAGGACTAGCCGTGTGACTGCCACAAGGGCAGTGTAAGAATAGAGAAACGTTTTACTGAGATATGACTGGTATATTATATTGAACACAGCTTTTGTTTATATAATAGACATCTCCTATAAATCTCTGGAAAAAGAAGTTTCCCTCTCCTACTTGGATCAGGACTGACCAAGATGACAGAAATGTCACTTAAAATAACTCTGCCTGACCAGTAGGATCAGGAAACAACCCAAATAATAAAAAATACTAAAATTTGGTGACACAAATTAATCCAAAATAAACTAAACCAATAAACTGACCACAGCGTAAACTAGTCTCTTATTCTGTGGTTCTTTTTCTTTACTTACATAAACAGGAATGATAAATGCAGTGGTTCTAGTGGAGCTCACCAAATTTTGGCGGGCAACCGATTTTGAACTTTCGTCCGTCACTAAATTTGAAGATTTTTCTGCCCTCAGAGAGTGCAGTGCTGTTGGGTGATTTTTGCCACAATCTTTTACCTTACAAACTGCTCGCTTTGGGCAAAATTTAGACCTATGACCACGTAAAAGGCACCCAAAACAAAGACCCCTGCGTTGTACAAATTCTTTGATTTTATCAGGGGATTCTTTAGCTAGCTTAGTACATTCAATCAGTCTGTGCATGCCGTGACAGAATAGACATGCCTCTAGACTATCTGATTGTATAATATTTTTCTGAGGGGGCTTGACTTCATTTATAGATGAAGTTATGTTGACTTCATTTCTACGACTTTTAGAATACTTAGTCGAGTAACTTAAATTTTGACTAATTTTATCGGGTTCTACATATACTGGGTGGTTTCTCATTTTGGCCTGAATTTCAGTAAAACTCGCTAAGTCGTGAATACTCTCGTTTCCATTAAATTTGTCTATATAACCAATCCATTTGGGGAGAAGGCTAGTTGGAAGACGGGATACCATTTTCTTTAAGCACATCTTTGTGCTAAGTTCCCTCAACGCCTCCTCAGAAAGAACCCTAGTAGCTGTCCGCAACGATTCTGCATACGCCTCCAACCCCTTACTATCTCCTGGCCCAATAATTGGACCTTCTGTGAGTCTATTAACCCAGGCCTCTGTTACCGCGACACTGTTGCCAAACTTACGTTCTAGTAAGGCAACACTGTCGTGATAAGACAGACCAAAGTTTCTCTGATAAATTTTTAGAGCGTCACCATCTAAGAATTTGGCAAGGAATACACTTTTCTCCCCTTCCGGGAGAATACCGTCTTCTAAGTGGGTCTTTATTTGAGCTCTAAACAAGGGGAACTCTGCGCTATCACCCTTGAATTTACGCGGTGTTAATGAATTCAGCACTTGTATTTTAGTCATTAATAGCAGAGCTGTACTTGTTCCTGTATTTAAATCCGTATTTGTATTCCCAGCCAAATCCTTAGTAGTTGCTACCTCAAGGGCTGAAGGAGTGTGCAGAACCGGTTGCAGTACTGCCTTCTCTATACTATGTACATTCCCACATACCTCTGTGTCTCTGGGTAATTGAGAAAGCGAACCTAGATCTTGTCGGCCTTTTGTCCATGTTGGTCTCTCCGCTGTCCCCGGCTGCTCCTCCTTTGACGTCTCTGGAAAAGAAGAACTACGGAGGAAAAGCTTCAAGTCCTCGCCTTCAATCTTTGGATCCTTCAGTGCTTGGATCAGAAGTTTGTTCCTTTGTGTCTCGGCATCCAACACCGCCTGCTTCGCCGCCAGCTGCAGCTCTTGTTGTTTTCTTTCCAACCTTTGCAGCTGGTCTGCTAGCTTCTGCGCAGTTTCGCTAGATACCGAAACGCGCGACCTTCTTGATCCTTGCGACATGACGGAAGGAGATCGACTGCTCGAGGGCCTCACCTCTTCCTGCGGGTCTGGACCGGGTTCGATGTTCACCATGGACTCGGCATAGAACTCCTCTAACTCTTCTAAGTAGAGCTCTTTCTCTCTTGCTTCCACAGATTTCTTCCCGGCAAGTTTTCTAAATGATTCTGTGGAAGTCCTTAATTCGTCTATGAGAAACTTGATCTCACTGAGAGACGAACTAATAATCGGCCTTAAAGCTTTTTCTTTTATAAGCTGTACGACTTGCTTCTGTTTCTTCTCAGTCATACGGCTTAAGGTCGATATTACACTTCTTTGCTCTTCTAGCTCTGATTTACCATCAGAGTTCTTCTTTGGTCTTCCGCGACGTCCACTCATCTTTTTTCTTTTTTCTTTTTTCTTCAATGTTTTTTTATTTTGCTGTCACTTCAAAATTTTTTCTGTAAACATTGGATCTGTCACTTCCTGATTCAGATGGAGACTTCTTTTACTGTGACTGCCACAAGGGCAGTGTAAGAATAGAGAAACGTTTTACTGAGATATGACTGGTATATTATATTGAACACAGCTTTTGTTTATATAATAGACATCTCCTATAAATCTCTGGAAAAAGAAGTTTCCCTCTCCTACTTGGATCAGGACTGACCAAGATGACAGAAATGTCACTTAAAACAACTCTGCCTGACCAGTAGGATCAGGAAACAACCCAAATAATAAAAAATACTAAAATTTGGTGACACAAATTAATCCAAAATAAACTAAACCAATAAACTGACCACAGCGGCCACAAGCCGTTATAGGGTAGTTGAGGGGGGGAGGACATTTCTTTCGGGTAAAATGTTGTTGCTAAAAACGCAATATTGGCGGTAAAAAGCACAATTGTAAAAAGTATATATATGTTTGAAATCTACACTTCAAAAGCTTTCATTTGATGCCCATCTCAAAAATTAAAAAAAATATATATATATATATTTTGAGCTTAGCACATTTTTGCCCATTACGCATGCGCATATTATATGTTGAACTTCTAAATATTTTCCCTATGTGGGGGCCAAAAAGTTACGCCAGTATTTCAAATTTCACATATCTAGCGTGAACGGTTCAAGGGATATGAACCAAAGTACGACGGACAGACAGACACATCCCCCCAACATGAGGGTTTCGAGGATGGTCTACGAAATCCTAATAAGAAAACACTATATAGGAATTTTACGTTTGCGCATGGGCAGCGGTACTAGTGATCCGATCACGATGAAATTAATGAGGGATCATCTATGGGTCAGCCCCTAACTATCCACAATTCTAAGCAAAGACAATTTGTTAGATCTTAAGAAATCATCATTTGGCGGATTTTTACGTTTGCCTAGTAGCTACTATAGATCCAATTACAATAAAAGTCGTACGGGACCATGTAAGGTATAACCTGCACAATTCCACCACATTTCATCGAAATCGGATAACAATTGTGGAAGTTGTGGGTGTGGCAAAGACCTCAAGGTTGCGTAGTCTGATGAGATCATCATATTATGTTCAATCCTCTACTATCCTCCAACTTTTATTGAAATCGGACCATTAGGTCAAAACTTTAAGTTTATATAAAGATTCGATAACTGTTAAGTGTTTTCTTTGTTTATACAGGATGACACACGAATTGGTGTTCAGGTTAAATCAAGTATTCTTAGCGTTATAGAAATTGGTGTTCTTGCTCTGCTTTGCTGGAAAGGTGAACAGGTGCGATCTTTGGTAAGGTTCTGAAAAAATGTTAAAAATTTAAATATATTATATCTAAAAAAAAATGTTTGTAAAAAAAAAAAAAGTCTCGCGTAAAATTTGAGATCATAGGTTTAGCCAAGTTTCCCCCTGTCCAAGTAAGTTCTACTTGGTCTAATATATCCAGTACATGTAAGTGATGTTTGTCCCCCTCTTATATTCTCTTTCCCTCACCAATTCCAATATTTTCTTTCCCTAATCACTCTACACTACACGTTTAAATTTAAAAATATTTTCTGACTCAGCAATTACGGAGCCAAAGCGGTTAAACCGTGTGTTGTTATTTGACCTTTTTCCCTATGTTTTATATTGATCTTGTTTAAAAAAAAAAAAAAAAAGTGTTATGCAGTGTCGAATGCCAATTTGTATCATTGTGCTGTATACTTGTCAAGTTAGGAAATGTTTTTAAACTAAAAAGTTGACACGGCCGGATGGGTGACGATGAATGACGGGGCGAGTGCGGGGAGGTAGGAAGTTTAGGAATAGGATGGTATGCGAGATACGGGATGGTGGGTGTAGGGAAGGTTGTAGATTTTGTTGGTAAGGAGTGGGGGGGGGGGACCTCGGCCCAACGCTAATGCCTGGGAGTCAAGCGTGGAGTCCGGGCGAATCATTCCCGAGATGTTCTGCTTATGCCAAAGCCAGCGGTACGTCCTCTTAACTCTATCCCGTGCCTTGTGCCTTACGCTCAATTCCCCCTCTAAAAACCGCAATTGCACTCGGAGAGACGAGTAAGAAGTGGTTGGGTTGGCGGTAGAGAGTAGGGGTTTGCGGAGATACTCGAGTGAGGGTTGTAGTTAACCTCGGGGAACTCGTCTCGTCCTCGATTTCTTTCTTGTTGGACGGTCGGGGTTCTTGTCTCGGCTTCTGATTTTCTTCTCGGCTGGTAGATCAGTTCCCTTGGTAAGAAGTAATATATAAGACGTCAGACAAAAGTCTAAAAAACGTGATGCGGCCAGGTATGGATGTTTGTGTTGGTGGTCCTAAAAAGAGCCGAATGTACGACGAGCCCTAGCAGGTCCAAGGCCGTGTTAGTGTAGATGATGGTGGTCCTGAAAAGGACCGTATGGGTGTGGATGAGGGTCAGTGTCCAGAGACAAAAAAAAGACAGTGGTTTGGCTTGAAGTCTGAGCGACTGGAGTGAGCGAGGTGTTGGCAGGAGAGTGGTGAGGTACGGAGGAGAACCTCTGAGGTTAGGCTTTGGGAAGGCTCGGAGGGGGGTTAGTCTTCAACCACGCTGGGTTTGGTATATATAGGAATTCAATAGGTGAAAGAGAGGGGGGAAGGACTAATGAGAGAGCTCGGGACGGGAAAAGCTCGCTTCTCATTAGCCCTATTGAATTATGATTTAACAAAACAAGTTGTTTTCTGGCTTGAGGTGAATGGTTGCATGCATGCCTGGGAAGGTTTCTAAGTTAGTAAAACTATGTTCCGATATTGGTACACAGAGGTACACTATACAAATGTCAAAGTAATGAAAACCATTAAAGATGCATATCGTTGAAAAGCTCTTTAAGAGTACAGTAATGGTTGGACGAATGCCCGGGAAAGTTTCTTTCTGAGTTAGTAAAACTATATTTAAATTTTGGACACAGGGGTACCGGGTACAAGTGTCAAAGTAATGAAAATCCTTCATGATGCATACCATTGAAAAGCTCTTTAAGAGTACAGTAATGGTTGGACGAATGCCCGGTAAAGTTTTTGAATTAGTTAAACTATCTTCCGAATTCGGTACACAGGGGTACGGGGTACAAGTGTCAAAGTAATGAAAATCCTTCATGATGCATATCGTTGAAAAGCTCTTTAAGAGTACAGTAATTTTTTGTCATATTTTCATTTAGGAGGGTGGTAAAATTGAAAATACTGGAACCCTAACCCTATTTATCCCTAAAGGTCTATAACCTTTATCTATATAAATAAAAATTAATGTTTGTTCATCTGTATGTCTATAATGTATATTGTACAAGTATTGCAAATTGTAATATAAATGTTTCATTTAAGGCAACATTATTTATGCCTTAATAAACTATTCATAAGGTTTTTCAAAGGTAGCAGCTATACATGTCTTATGTTATTCATGTTTATCAGGCGGTACGAAGTTGCCGGGTCAGCTAGTTAATAATAAATAAGAAAAAATTAAATCAAGCTTCATCATATCAGGCAATAATAATAGTCCCCAGGCCACCATAAGAAGTGAGTCGCTGATTGATAAAGTTTTCTTACCTTATGGAATCGCTTATTTATGCCTTGTCCACCGATGAATTGGGTATGGCAACTGGGCGCTGGGCCAGGCTTTTTTGTTGACATGCCAAACTTGCCCTTCTGCGGGAACATTGAAAAGAGATAGATAAAGTTTTGATTTTCACAGGATCGTTTAATTAAATTATTTCAAAAACAGTGGTAAAGGTGGCCACCGATACGAGTGGGCCGTTTTCTTTTCAACGTCCCCGCAGAGCGATATGTTTGGGGCGGTGGACACCCCAAACGGACCACTCTTATCGGTGGCCACGTGTACCACTGTTTTTTAAATATTTTAATTAAACGATCCTATGAAAATTAAAACTTTATCTATCTCTTTTCAATGTTCCCGCTGAAGGGCAAGTTTGGCATGTCAACAAAAAAGAAATGGCCCAGCGCCCAGTTGCCATATACCCAATTCATCGGTGGATACGGCATAAATAAGCAATTCCATAAGGTAAGAAAACTTTATCAATCAGCGACTCACTTCTTATGGTGGCCTGTGGACTATAAAACCTAGCACGAAAAATAAAGTAACTGTAACATATGGTGAAATCAAATTCTATACCTAGGCTAGAAACTCATCTGCCGTCCCTCGTATCACTAATCATGTTTAAGATCGATTTTTGTTGTAATATTTGTTTGCTATGAATAGAAATATACTTTTACATTAATAATTTCAAATGGTTTTAGTCTGAAGATGCAAGAGACGTACTTTATGAGATTGACTGGTACAACTCGTCCAAGAAATTCAATACATCGGTGCTAATCATGCAGATGTCCACACTACAACCATTCTCGATATCTGGAGCTGGCTTGGTTACAGCTGATTACTCAACCTTTTCCACGGTAATATCTTTCTTTAATTATAAAGCACTCACTTTAGGATAATTTTTTTTTTTTTTAAGTGAAACTTATTTAGGTGAGGTAGAGTAAATTGGCTTGGATGAAACGAAATCGTGTAACAAAGTTTGTGTTTCGAAACTCGTCTATGTGATAGATTTTTTAAGGGTGAATCAACAGCTGGCTTAAGTCGCCAGTTGATTTACCTGTAAAAAACATCTTTCACTTGGACGAGTATCGATCCATCGACCTCCGATTTAGCAGGCATGAGTGCTAACCATTACACCACGGTGGTAGATTATGTTTCAATACACAGAATTGGTGTATTAGCGTAATATTATATTCATTATAATACTAATTAATATATATTTTACGATTTTGGTAGTATTCATACTACTAGATTAAATTTTAATTTAAATAAAATTATATTATTATTAACTACGGGAAACAGACGGAGAAAAATAGACTCCAACGCCGGGATTTGAACCACGGGTCTCTATATATTTCTCTGTCTGTTTCCCGTAGTTAAAAATAATTATAATTTGATTTAAATTAAAATTTAATCTTTCCGTAGTATGAATACTACCAAAATCGTAAAATATGAATTTCTAATTGATTGTAATAGGTACAGGTACTAATAGGGTACTTTATAATTATAAGCGGTATTTCTCGGTCTAGTTCTATGTCATTAATGTTGACTTCTCAGACTTGTGGAATTTTTGAAAGCTTAAAATTCGGGACATGGTATCAATAACGCCAGAGAAAATCATTCTACTGCGTAGCTTAGTTGGTTAGAGCGCTATACTGGAAATATAGAGGCCCGTGGTTCAAATCCCGGTGCTGGAGTCTATATTTCTCCGTCTGTTTCCCGTAGTTAATAATAATTATAATTTGATTTAAATTAAAATTTAATCTTTCCGTAGTATGAATACTACTAAAATCGTAAAACATGAATTTCTAATTGATTGTAATAGGTACAGGTACTAATAGGGTACTTTATAATTATAAGCGTTATTTCTCGGTCTAGTTCTATGTCATTAATGTTGACTTCTCAGACTTGTGGAAAAATTGAAAGCTTAAAATTCGGGACATGGTATCAATAACGCCAGAGAAAATCATTCTCCTGCGTAGCTTAGTTGGTTAGAGCGCTATACTGGAAATATAGAGGCCCGTGTTCAAATCCTGGCGCTGGAGTCTATTTTTCTCCGTCTGTTTCCCGTACTTAATAATAATTATAATTTGATTTAAAATACTATATTATATATAAATCTTGTTTTCATGTTTTTTCTTGATTATTCGCTAAAATGTTATGAAAATATTTTATATTTTAATTGAATTCCACATAATCATTTCTTAATCCTGAAATAATAAAATCATTAACAATTACGAAGAGAGCAATGAATAAAATCAACCGTTTCGAGAACTTAACGTTTCTTCACTTCTAGTGCGTGAGAATCTCACACGACCACGACATTTTTTTTATGGGTTACTGATTGCAAAATAGGTACCAGACCTTCTAGTGATGATTATGGATTACATATGTAGAATTTATTCAAACTAGTTTTTCCTCTTCTGAGTCACCTCTCTAGAAGATTTCACCTTCTAGAATCCACAAGAAAACACTAGAATCCACAAGAAAACACTAGAATCCACAAGAAAACACTAATCTTCTTTTCTGTTGGGTTTCCCCTTAATATTAAAGGAGGATTGAAACCCTGTCTGAGAACGCTGGTAAATGGCGTAAAAAAGAAGGGGGTGTTATTGTGGACTGTGAATAATATAGTAAGTTAATTTGGGAATGTTGTATCCGGTAAGGCGGCAGAGAACACAAAAATCTAAGTTCGTCTGGAAGGTAAGAGTAAATCTAGAACTTATTAACAATGTAATACCGTGTTTTTGCACACTGCAATAAGGTACACAATTTGTGATAGTGACAGACACCAAGGGATGTGCCACTCAAAAATGGCACATAGGAACTGCTCCAACATCAGACATACGTCATCAAGATGTTTGAGTGGCACATCCCTTGGTATCTCTCACTATCACAAATTGTGTACCTTATTGCAGTGTGCAAAAACACGGTATTACATTGTTAATGTGTTTTGCCAGCCAAGCAAGAATAGCGGTGTGAGAGCACGCTCGTCTCTGATAAGTCCTGTATCTGATCTTCTTGATCTGGTATAGGTCCAGAGTTGGGTGGGCATCGTCGGGCCCCTGATGAGTCGGACGCGACGAAACGATGCAGGACATAGCGTTATGCCGAGCCAACATCTTGATGACGTATGTCTGATGTTGGAACAGTTCCTATGTGCCATTTTTGAGTGGCACATCCCTTGGTGTCTCTCACTATCACAAATAGTGAAATTCTAGAACTTACCTGGAACTTTCCAGTCCTGGGAGTGTAAATGGTGAAAGTAATGATTGGATACGTGAAACCGACGGAACTTGAAAACATAAAATAATAATTTAACACAAAAACTTATAAATTGGCGGAAAACAATGGCGGGTTAAACGATATTGCGGTGAGTGATGTTACTATACACAGTAGATGCACACTACCCCATCCACCTCCGATCCGGAAGGGATTCGCGTATCCCCTCCAGGCTGGAAACCAGATCTGCCTAGTTCACATGCAAACCGCTAGAAAGCGTCCACATGCAGAATCTAGGCTATAAAGCCCTAGAATATTTAACCTTCCAGACTCTGCCAAAATAATAATTATTAACAATTCACCATCTTCCTTCTCTAAAGTTCGAGGTCTATTTTCATTTGGATAGTAGTTTTTATTTATATTGGTACCCCTTAAAGAAGAGCAAATTAGCTGACTGTTTAATTACAGCAAGGGCTGTCTCAAAAGTAAGTTACACTATTTTTTAAAAATCTGTTTGGTGCGCGGGAAAGGCTGAGAATCGCAGGGAGGTTTCACCCGGGTGTAGTGGCAGCGCTGAAATATTCCCAGACGAGCACCACCACCGGTGCGATAGCTAAGCTCCAGCCGCTGTGGAGCTCCACTCGTTCCCACCGCCGATTGCAAGGTCCGTGGTGTTATTGGTTTTTTTACAGCAAAAAACCTAAATGCGACCGAAATTCATCGTGTGTTGTGAAGTGTGTACGGTGAAGACGTTATGTAGAGGCCAATGGTTTCACGATGGCGCCAATCATTCATTGATGGGAGAACAACACTACACGATGAACAACGAAGCGGCCGCCCATTTACTTCCCGCACTGCAACTGTTGTTGAAGATATCCGAAGAGTGGACATGGAACGGGGCCTAATGCTTGAATAAATCCCTTGTGAGCTTTCTCCAAATGTTGAAATAAGCCGGGCTTCACTTCACAGGATCATTTTATCAAAATCCATTTATCAAATCCTCTCCATTTATCAAAAGTGAGTGCAAGGAAGGAAAAGTTGACAAAACATTGCTTATGTTCGACAACGCTCTCCCACATGCTGCTGGTCAGACTCAAGACCTGCTTGAAGTGTTTTGATGGGATGTTTTGGGATATCCCCCATATTTCCCTGATCTTGCACCAAGCGATTTTCACCTGTTCCCGCTGCTGAAGCAACATCTCGGGTGAAGACGCTTCGCAAATGAGGACGACCTTATTAAAGAAAAAGTTGAAAGATTGCCAACCAGTATGGCGGCAGAGTGGTATCACGCTGGATTTAAAAAAAACTGTTACCACTGTACCAAAAATGCAATTCAATTCAAGATTATGTTGAAAAATAAGTTAGGCATGAACTTTTCAAAATATACCCTTTTTTTAAAAAAAAAAAATTAGACTTTTTTAATATTAAAAAAAAAAGAGTGTAACTTTCTTTTGCGACATCCCTAGTATATTGCATACCGGAATTAAGCTCTCATTGACGTCTTGGCTCTTTTAAGTGGCCATCCCTGGTATATACTTTTGACTCGATTTATTTTTAAGTATTTTAGAATAAAACTTAATTTACTGGTGTATTTTCAACAAAATTTAAACTAATATTTAATTGTTGCAGATTATCAACACATCCTTTTCTTACTTAAATTTACTGCTGGCATCAAAGTGATGAAATCTACCTAGAATAAATATTAACTTACACTATTGTATTTGTATTAATAGAGTCTTTTTTCTTTTATTTGTTAATTATTTGTTGTTTAAAATAAACACTTGTGTATACTTATTAAGCATTTAGACCTAATAAAAAAAAATGTATTGCAGTTTTTTTCTTATTTAGAAAACTTTAGTTATCAAAAATTAAATATTTTATTCAAGTTACTATTGAAAAAATATTTTGTTTTTCAATTAAATTCCCCATAACCATTTCTAAATCCTGAAATAATGAAATCGTCAAAAAATACAAATAGAGCAATGCATAAAACCAACTGTTTCTAGAACTTAAGTTTCACTTCTAAAGGCGGAAATACACATGCTATTAAAAAAGCATGCCAGTTGCGAGTTACTAGCATGTCAGTAGCTGGCATGCTGCAGACGCTGTATACATTTGCCAGTAAAACAGCATGCTAGTATCATCCGGATGGTAGGTCTTGCGCGAGCTACTAGCACATGACAATACACATACCAGTCACAGTTCTAGTTTTGAAACAGGCAATCGTTTCTTGCCTTCTTTTAACCGAAATAAATTATGAAATAATTGTATTTGATTTAATTAATTCTGATAGTTTTATTAATTGTTTCAACGTACCTTATGAATGTATCGGTGCGGAATGAAATTAACCAGATTGTTCTGTTACTTGCAAAGAACTGTGTTTTAAATTTTAAATTATTTGTAAAATAATAAAAAGACACGAAGAGTGTGGGTAAAGATTGGATAGCTAAAAGGGAATTAGGTACATGGAGCGAGTCAGTGCCTACTAAATGAAATGCGGTTCGGGGACGTCAACGGTTTTAGGAATCAATTGCGAATGCTTCCGCAGAAAGTTGATGAGTTGTTGTCAGATATCCGCGAAGGGAAGGAACGCAACTGAAGACTGAAGGGCTGAGGGAGACTCATACTAGCTACTAGCAACCCTGGGCTGGCAGGCCTGTTTACACGTGCTTTATCAGTTCCCCCTCCCCTCAACTCGTGCCACTGGCAAGACAAAAATCAAACCTCGTGCGATTTACTAGCATGATTTTTACTTGCATGCTATTAGATGTATACATATGCCAGTAGCTCTCCTCTGCGAGCTACTCGTATGTTTTGTGCGAGTAACTAGCATGTGTATTTCCGCCTTAATGCGTGAGTCTCACACAAATTTTTTTCGTATGATGCTTTTCTTTTTCTTTATTTTTTTTTTTTCTTCGTTGCAGAAAGGTTCTTATGATTTCCAAACTTTGTGACCCTACTTAAATTGGACTTAGACCTTCTGTCAAGTTTTCAACATACTTTTTTTTTAATTTGATCTTTTGATTGAACTTGTTTGAAAGAGTAAGGTTCATCGATGTTTCGCTAACACATTTTTATGAGAGTTGCACGCGCGACCTCAAAGTATGTGACAAGCACTTTAATTTATAATTATGCCCAGCTCAGTTGGTAGTTGGGGTGGGTTTTATGATTAAATTGAAGTAAAAAAAAAATTAACATAAATAAAATGAACATATATATTTTCTGTATGAGCGCCAGGTTCTTTTAATTAATGGGGAGAAGAACCAACCCCGTCAACATTATATTACATACATTTATACTTATAAGAATTAATTTTAAGAATACAATGGTCTTAGCAGTGAAATAAAAAAAAATAGGTGATGTTAGATGATTGATGAATAAAGTGTTGGGTTGGAAAATTCGGCCCTGGACCAACCACCCTAAAAATAAGTAAATAAGGAGCCTATTACAATAAAATAAAACTAAATGGGAAAGAACCCTAAACAAAAATGAAATGGTGCCAATATGGTCAACCAAACCAAAGAGAAAAAGAAGCTTACCTTCACTTGAAGGGTTCGGACATTTAGATTGTGGAAGAAAAATAATATGTTGAAGAGTACCACTGGTACACTATACTCAGAAAAATATTACTATGAGCGTACTGAACAAAAAGAAAAAAAATCATCTCACATTCTCAGAGGCCTCACGGCCAAAGCCGCCGGCCACCACGCCGTACCATGAGCCTCTGCCTGGGCAAATCCAACATGGCATACCTCAGGACGCAACACAAAAACCAACCTGCCTGCATTATTTTATCAAAAGTTAGTGGAAATAAACTTATAAAAAAAACTTTAAATAATAAAAAAAGAAACACGTAATTGGGATTTTTTTCAAACCCTCGAAATCAAAATTATAATGAGCTACCTAGCAAAATCATAAGTGGTCAACCTGTACAATTTTCCACACAATTTAAACCAAACATTGTTGATAGAAAATTCACCCAGATTGATTACCAACCGTTACAAGTAGAATCGGCGGAATGGGGAAGATTCGAAAATCGCGTAACTCCTGATTCGCGTAAGACGGGGTAGCCTAAGTCTGGGTATTACGTATTACTGTTTTTTTTTAGACATTTCTGTATATTATATTGTAGTTTCATATATTATAATTGAGTCAAGGAAGAACTAAAATTGGCCACATTTTAAAAGAAGATGAAAGGCCTGAGTTTTTTTTATTAAACCTTTCGCACTATCTTTCTATTGGGGAGTACTACGTCAAAGTATATATTTTGTTTTGCTGAAACTCATAAATGGGATCAAACAAGTAAGGCGCGCTTCACGTAAGTAGGTACATGAGGCGATAATCGCCGGTTTCTGTACGATTAAGTTAAAATTTTTAAGTGTAAAATTTTAATAGTGCATATTCTTTTTCTACACTTCGACCTCTAAATTGATGTATAACATGTCATGGTGACTAAAAACATTTTTTTAGTCACTCGCCATATTGGCCACCATCTTGAAAATATTAGATGTGAAATTTTAATAGTTGCATATTCTTTTTCTAGATTTCAAGACCTTTAATTTGATGTATAACATGTCATGGTGACTAAAAACATTTTTTTAGTCACTCGCCATATTGGCCGCCATCTTGAAAATATTAAGTGTGAAAAGTCGATAAAGTGTCCAGTTGTACAAATGCCGAGAAGCACCTGTGTGCCGATTTTCATGTTCCTAGCTATAGTAGTTTATGAATTGAAACAAGCAACGGACAGACCAAACCCGCCCAGAGGGGGGGGGGGGGGGCAATTGCCCAGGGGCCCGGCTAAGGCCAAAAACTCAGGCCACCGTAACAAAGTATTGCAAGTAAGAGAAATGACTCTAGACAAGGAAGTTTCTTATATTGACAACCTCATGGAAGAAATTATTAGTTAAAGAAACAAATTTAGTTCCATAATTGAAGAAGCTAAACTTGTAGCCAACGCGTTGGCCAGCCAAATGCCAACAAGAGAGTTTTCTGAGAAGAGAAAGACGACAAGAAAACGTTTTCACCAAGAGACTTCTGATAAAGAATATGGACCATCAGAACAGTAGCTCAGAGTCAAAACAAGAGCGATTTAATAATTCTTAAAATAAATTATTATTTAATATTTATACGTTTTTTGCAATTCTGAACCACTTTTATAAATAATATTTATCGATACCATCAAAAATAATGGTTGATTGCTCTTGGTCATATTTTAAAGTTTTTTTTTTAAAAAAAAACCAGAACATTCTGAGGTTTAAGAATAAGCAGGAGTTTTGATACAGAATGACTTTTTTTCGAAAACCCCAAAATAAGAAAATTTTTCCATTCGGATACTATGTTTAACTACAGCAGTCTACTTGTAAATATGTAAATAGATTTAAAGTAAAAAAACACTCAAAAGAAGGTGATATGGTTAAGGCAAACACTCATATTTAGGATTGACAGGGGGGGGGGGGGAATTGTTGAGACCGAAAGGGGCCCTCACAAAATATTTGCCTAGGGGCCCGAAATTCGTTTGGGCGGGCCTGGGACAGACAGACAGAGACGTTATATAAGATTTCATTTGTATTTTGTACAGAAACCTAAAAGTAATAAAATGAATAAATATGTATTTAGTTAAGGAACATTGATAAATAAGGTAGGCCGGGTAATTAAAAATAACTGCATTTTTCTCAGAATATATTAAAAACTTAATAAACTGATAGATTTTATTCATGAGAGAAGTATAATATGCGACACAGATATAACAAATATAAACTCTTACCTGATAATATAAAACTATTATCAGGTATGAGGAGGATCAACCATAGAGTAATAACAATTCAATCTATTTGTTGAGAAAGGAGACAGACCTTGTTAAAGTTTTTAGAAAAATGTTCTTCTAAACATAAAATAAACATCGACTTCGCTGGTAGAAATCAGACTCCACAAATTCATCTAATAAACTTGTATTTTTTTTCTTTGTATTTGTTCAATTTCTTTTTCCCTATCGAAATTCGTCAAAGAAATATCACTAAATTGAAACACTATATATATATATAGGTATTTCTGGAGGAGTATTATTCTCCACATTTCCGTCAAAGTCACTTGATTCACCATTGTTTTTCACTAAAAACTTGATATAAACAGTAAACAGTTACTTTAATAAAAGAACAGCAAATTAGTTTTATTAAATGTCAACAAACTCGCTAATCGTGCGTAAAGCTGAAGAATTCCTCTTCTTTACCGCCCTAGGGTGGTAAAGAAGAGGAATTCTTCAGAACTATGAGACGCGCATGCTTAATGAATACAAGTAAATAATCACTTTCTACACATTTAAACAGAGATACAATGTTTATATTTTGTATCAATCGTAGATGAACAGTTTTAATGAAATCTGGGTAAACAGCAGGCTCTGTTCACTCCCCAGTCAGCAAAGAAAATAATATTGTGCAGTCACAAAGAAATAAAAATAAAAATGCAAATGAAATAAAATAATAATAATAATTATAGTAACAAGAAAATTAAATTAATGTGTAACTGCTCAAGTGATAAATATATATTATATATATTTTTATAGCGCTTCCTATGGGGTCCCAGTACATGAAACTCCTAGCGGTGGTCATCCACCGGCCTACGTTATTAAGTAACTGGGTGGAACACTAAATAATTAAAGTCATAAAACAAAAACCTTACAAGTAAAATAATAATATAATAATAATTAAATATGAAGGGGCTTCAGGTTATAGTTCCCTGGATGTCTGTCTAGGGTAAAGGGGCTCAAGCCAGAAGCTGGTTAAAACTTACTTGCTCTCTGCGGATACTCGTTATCGAAGAAGAGGGGGTAAATTAGAGGGAAGAGAGAAGTATAATTTTAGCCAACCTCAAAAGTTGATGACTGATGATTACAGTGCTCTAACTCTAGCTTAACCGTCTGTTGGCTACGCTGCGTAGTTTTAGGGTAGCAATAGCGGAGACCTGCGAAACGCTGATGGTTTCCGCAATCCGGGAAGTTCGGCTCCTTCTTAATCCACCGTAGGTGAGAACAGCCCTAAACTTTAACTTTAAAAACTAAGCAAGGAGGTAGTTTCTTGCAAACAGCTCTCTGACACAACTCACTGTCCTTCTGACTTAACAAAAACTCCACTAGCTGTTATAACCCCCTCAGGGTTGCCCATATAAAAAGTGAAAACAAAAAAAACTAAACCTAGACCTAATTACAATAAATAAACTACAACTAAAACTAAAGTTAGACCTATGCTACAATCCGCCCTAGATTTTATTAAAAACGTTAAAGTGTCTTCGCTAACTGAAGATGACTGGAAAGATGGGAAAACAGATTTTCAAACTAATGGAAAGGTTAAAAATAATTAATTGTTAATCAAAACCAAATTTAGATTAGACAGGTTAGTAAAAACAAATATTAATGGAAAAAGGGGAAAAAAAAGGGGTGGATATGACAAACCCGCAACGCTTGGGTGTACAAGAGGAAAATCTAACCCGATATATGTTAGGGGTTTGTTTACTTAATAAACCCCTACATTAATAAATGTAGAAATCTATCCAAGGAAACATGAAAATAATATGGATATGGAAATTCAAAGTATGCTAACAACTGCAGGTTAAGCCTGCTCACTTAAATATTTAAGGTGTTTTAAAAACAAATTACTAAACGAGATCAGATCTTATATTAAGAAATAAGACCATAATGATGTAACATAAGAAAGATTGTTTTCTATATTTTAACTTGTATTTGAATACTGCAACTTCAATACATAATAATTGTTAGAAGCAATAAAGATCTAAGAATGTGTGACATGATGTAAGAAACCATCCAGTGATAGCACTTACAGAATGAAACAGAATTAAAATAAACTAAATAAATAAAATATATTTCAGTTATCTAAGAGGTCTCGCGGCTACTGCCTCTTCAGGCGTCTAGTAGAATTGTCAGGAATGGACCGGGAAAACAGACTGTGGACTAGTGGATTAAAATGGTCGGAAAGGGAATCGTGGAAGGATTTGTATCTGGATATGGCTAACTCTCGGACAAAAGGTACTTTAAGGTCGTTAGGAAGGATAAAATTGTATACAAAGAAGGGAGCTTCGGCTATTTTTCTTAGAATTTTGGATTGGAGAGATTGGATACAATACAATATACAATAGGAATTGGAGGGCTTGGTGCAACCCCAGAGTTCTATGCCATATATTCATATGGGCTTAATAAGTACTTTGTTCAGCATGTTGTGTTTAGATGTGTTGTGTAAGAGTCTATGTAGGAGTTCAATGTGTGTTGCATGTTAGGGTGACAACAATCTAAGTGTAGCCCCAGATAGCGGATGGAATTGGAATGAGGAATAAGGATTTGCTTTGCTAATTTGCTAATAAGGGATTTGAACCACGGGTCTCCTGTATTTCCAGTACAGATGCTCTGGCCAAAGTACTGGAAATACAGGAGGTTCAAATCCCGGCGCGGGAGTGTATTTTTCACTGTCTGTTTCCCGTAGTAAATAATAATTATAATTTGATTTAAATTAAAATTTAAACTGACCGTAGTATGAAAACTACCAAAAACTTAAAAATGAATAAATAATAATGGTTATTGGTAGTGGTTGATTTGTGACGGTATACACCGGTACACCATACCGATGCCTCTGATGGAAGTTTGTTGATGCAAATGGGAGTTTTATTTTTTTACCAATGTTTTTTTGTTTATTTTTTACCATGTGTGAATACAAATGTTGTATTAACATTTTTAAAATGCTTAGAAAAGCGTTAATATAACATTTTAAAAAGTCAAAATTTCAAGGTCACAGTACTGGAATCTCTTTTTTTTTAAAAAAAAATCAAGGACTGGCTATTGGTAATTTATTATAATAAAAAATCTATAACCTTAATTTGTATAAATAATTTCAAATAAGATTAAAAAATTAAAAAGTTAATCTTTTTAAAAATTTGTTGTTAGGATTCTTTGTGGATACAAATGCTAGCGGGCTTGGCTGAACCCTTGTAAGAGGGTTCTGCCTAAGACATGAGGAAAAGAGCTGCGGAGTGCCCGAAACATGTGCTTGGATCCACTACGGATCCAACCTCCAGCAACCTTACCAAGGCTTGCATGGGTGTCCGTTTTACTTTCTCATAAGGGTGGCTTTTCATCAGAGGGGGATTTGATATTGTTGCGTATCGATAAGGTTGCACCACACTTGGGCAACTTCTTATTTTCAACGACAGAAAAAAGGGGGGTAGGCGCTGCTTCAAAGGACCACCTCAAGGGTTGAGGAAAAGAAACCAAACTCACCAAGTTTTGGGTTAAGAGAAAAGAAGGTATAATTGAAAATTGAATTACAAAACTGGGAATAATAATAAGTTATACACTTAAACAAAAAATATTATAAAACAATAAAGTTAAAATTAAAAATAGGGCGACTCGGAATTTCAAAATAAAAATTAAATGATAAATAAAATAAAATATATATTATTTATAAAGGGTAGATGGAATAAATAATTATTTATAGATAAAAATATAATAGATAGATATAAAAGAGTAGATCTCACGGAGAAGATGCGATGGATGAGGTTGTGTAGAGCTGGGGGGTTGTGTGCCGTCCTTCAAGTAAGGTAAACGGTGAAGGCGGAGGGCTTCGACTGCTAGGAGTAGCTGTGACTTGAGCCCTTGGGATAGCTCGAGCTTCAGTCTGGAGTCTTGGAGACGTCAAGGCAGTGATGTCACTGATTAGCGGCACTGGGGTCGTGGCGTAATCACTGGAGACCCGGAGTAGTGGGGTCATGCCTCTAAGACTCACAGCAGACTACTGCATTCTAGTTCTGCGGGCAGGTGTGTTGAACAAGGGCTGAAAGGATACCTGGAGAGTGGGAGGTAGTTAACCTTGGTAAGCTTTAAGAACCCAGGGCCCTCATCAACAAATAGAGGGAGATAATCAGTTTATAAAATAAACAGTAATTCAATTAAAAAGGAATTGACATCAATCCTCCTTATATAAAGATAACATAATTTACAAAAAACGAAATGACAATATTATAATATAATTACTTAAATATAAATATCAGATAACAAATAAAAATAAACTTTAACCCTACGATGCAATTCCGAACAGATATTTTTTTGGAAAAGAAACATCTCAACTTTATAGTCTAGCCTTTTAACCCAGTACAAATTCGAGTATTTTAGAATTTTGTCTGTAAGGTAATTATTTATATAATAAAACAAAAAAAAAAAGTATAATAAAAGAAACGTGAATGACAAAAAAAACTTTTTTAAAAAATTATTTGAAAACATATACTTTTAATTACAAAAAAAAAAAAGTGTGGTGTTGTGGGACTTCCATTAGGAACGAAGTTCCCTCTACTCTGCATTGAAATTAAAATATTATAAACTATATCACTTCACTACAAAAAACTTCTGCTTGTATCAGGTTGAAATTTTACATGACTGTTTTAATTGTACTAGATGAATATGAAGTTTCATTAAAATCGTTACGTTAGAACGTAATATATTGATAAAAACGTTGTTTTCTCTATTTTAAACGTTTAGGTCCGCTTTAATAGTTCTAGTGATCTTTAACACTTCATGGCGGTGTCAGTGTTGGTTTGACATAAGAAACATCGTTCCAATAACTGTAGTTAGAACAGAAACGGTAGAATACAATAGTTCAAATTTTAATAACTAAATTAAACATTTTTGAAAAACTTATTGAACTATACTTTAACTATGAGACAAAAATTGAAGGTTTTTTTGGAATCTTATGATGAGATTATGAGAAATGGTTATAGTCTATAGAATATAGTTTCAGAATTAGACTACAGAGAGCAGTAGTGTATTGTTCAAGAGTAAATTGTAGTTTTATAGTTCTCTCCTAGGGTCTGGTATAGCAGCACAATCGATCGCGTGATAGCAAGTTCTATCAAAACAACTATCATTTCCTACGTATTTTATTATCTTTCACTTTCAATCCTTCGTAGATAAAGAAAAGATCTACAACAGTATCAAAGATCAAAACACTTGACCTTATTGGCTGCCGTCTAAAGAATTATATTTAAAGGGAAATAATGTACATAGTATTTGAGTTTAGTTCTACTTAATACCCATAGATTATATATGCATTCTTCTTATTATTTAACTCCATATATTTACTTAGTATTGTATTCTCTAATAATATTACCACTTCCTAGACTAAAATTAAATATTGTCTAGATAATTTTTTAAATTTATTTGGATCTGTTCTTTCGTTATATTTTCAGGGAAATTTAAAATGTGGGGGGGACGTTTTAAAATCTAAAATAAAAAAAATCCATAGATTAATCAATATTTCCCTAGTCTTCACTGTCAGTGTTACCACTTCAAGTTTCGTTTCATTACACTAGTTAAAACCTGTTGCTTCACGGGAAAAGAAGAGTCGCCATAAAAATGATAAAATGGATTTTGTTTGGTTTTTTCGGTGTTTAATTCGAATGTGCGGATGTGATAATTTTAGTGAAATGAGCGGTTAATGGAGGCAGATACGATGTAGGATTTGTTTGCCGAACGGAAATGGATGGATTCCTGGATGATCAAACATTACTTTCAGTATTGGGTAAGTTCGACTTGTTATCTTTTCTTCTCATGTCCTTTTATAGGTCTATTAAATGGTGTCGGATTTGTAATCGAGTACCCAGATTATTTGCAGATCGTTTATTAATCTTTACATTTATATAACAGTATTTATCATTTACACATTTTATTTTATCAAAATTTATATGTTATGTATGTTGTCATTTAGGAGATTGATCCGCGTAGATGTACGTATATTAAGAATTTTACGTAAACTACACTGAATCTTTTTGACTGTCATAAAATGGTAGACCTTTTGCATTGATAGCCCTTATAATTTATGTTTATTTAGTACTCTCTTTTTTAATCTGAACTGTTTATTATGATTAATTCAGAATGCTCTTTAGATCTTTGATATTTGGCTGCTACGGGGCTCATTTTGATTGTTGACTTAATGCCTATTATTTTAGCTATTTGATTGATTGTCAGGCATATTGCGTTGATTCTTATTGTTCCAAACTATTTCTTTACTTATTATGTCAGATACTACATCAATCTAATTAATTGGTAGTATCCATTCAGTTCATTCTTATTGATATCTTATCTCGGTGTTTGATTGATTATTTTTTTTCTCTTTGATTTAGTGTTTTGAAGTTAAATCCTGCATTTTTTAAATCAAAGCAAATATGTTGTTCATCATTTATCAGTTATTAAGAAAATTTTTGGGGGAAATTTGGTTTATTTTGTTAATTTCTTTGGTAAAGTGTTTTATTCCCATAGTAATGCTCAATATCTTATATATATATTAAAATGAATGTCTGTCTGTCTCTTATGCCTGCCTAAACTGTTCATCCGATTGTGATGAAACTTTTGGAATGGTTGCACGCATGCCTGGGAAGGTTTCTAAGTTAGTAAAACTATGTTCCGATTTTGGTACACAGGGGTACGGGGTATAAATCTCAAAGTAATGAGAACACTTCATGATGCATATCATTGAAAAGCTTTTTAAGAGTACAGTAATGGTTGGACGAATGCCCGAGAAGGTTTCTGAGTTAGTAAAACTATGTTCCGATTTTGGTACACAGGGGTACGGGGTACAAATGTCAAATTAGTGAAAACATTTCATGATGCATATCGTTGAAAAGCTCTTTAAGAGTACAGTAATTGTTTTTTTTTTTTTTCTTTTGGGTTTTAGTCTCGATCAACTGCCAGGGTTATTACAGTAACAATTGTTGTTATGAATATTGGTAAAACTGAGGAATACGGTGGAATACTATGTGGTTAGAAAAGTGTACAGGCTTTACTGGAATGTATTATTTTGACAAAGGGATATCAACTCTCTTATGTACAAATCATACATATATAATCACTCAAATATATAAATCATACTAATGTACTGTTTATCAAAGAATATAATCTTTTGCTGCTAAGCGATTCTCGATCGCACCGTGTTTCTCAGTTCAACCTGAATATTTTCTTTTAAGAGGGGGGGGGGGGGTAAATTGAAAATACTGTTAAAATATTTCTATAACCAAAGAAAATCTTTAAAAGGTGTGTTGGGTAGTTGTATAATTAAAACTTTCAAGTTTCCATCATTTTATTTAATGCAATATTTCAACCTCTCCTTGGGTCATTATCAAGCTAAAATAATTGAGATTTGCTCAGAATTAAGAAAAGGTTAGTGAATGTGTTTTTTTTGTTTTCTGTTCATATCTAAAATGTTTTAAATGATATAATATGTAAATAAATAGTTAGATTGAAATGTTACATAGTGCTTCTTAATGTTGTAGGTAAAATGTAATTAATTATGTTTTTGAAATTAATAATGTACAAATTATTTATTTTAGCTTGATAATGACCCAAGGAGGGGTTGAAATATTGCTTGAAATTGAATGATGGAAACTTGAAAGTTTTAATTATACAACTACCCAACAGACCTTTTTAATGATTTTCTTTGGAAACTAAAATACAAATTGAAGGGCAATTTATAAATACTACATATTTCTATAACCTATGTATATGTAAATAAAAATGAATGTTTGTGTATCTGTATGCCAATACTTATTGTATATTGTATAAGTATAATATATTGCAAAGTGTAATATACATTTTTCATTTAAGGCAACATTATCTACGCCTATATAAACTATTTATAAGGTTTTCAAAGGTAGCAGGTATACATTTCTTATGTTATTCATGTTTATCAGATGATACGAAGTTCGCCGGATCAGCTAGTTTTTGATAAAAGTGAATTGTATGGTGCTGTTTACAGATTCGAAGTACAAAATAATTTAGAATTTTCAACGGCCGCTTCGTGATGCTCTGGTCATTTTATGAAGAAAATCAACCCTGCTGCATATAGAGGTAGAGGTCCAAATCGTAGTACAAAATTCGATGGCACTGTACAATTCAATTTAGCAATATTTTTATATTATTGAATATCTGTCTGTATACATTTTTATTAAAAAGAAAAAAATAGTCAATGTTGGTCTGATCGGTAAATTGTAGATCACTGTTATATCTTTCCACGTGGGTAATACTGTAATATGTCATGTTGAACTAAAATTTACTAATAAAAAAAGCTACATTGTATAGTTCTAGTCCAAAGCTATTTTATTTATTTATGTTTACATTTACGTAGAATTCTTAAAAACCGTATAAGCATAGCTCGAATCTCTGTAAATATTGTCTTTTATTTTATTAGTTTTATTGATTTAATATTTATTTTAGCTTTTATATTGGGGAAACAATAATGGTTTAAATCCTAAACCTATAGATTTTTGTTGAAAAACATTTTTCAACAAAAATGTTCCACATATGCTGCTAAATTGGTAGAATTTGGTCTATATTTAATTTTTCTTCTGCATTTAACCTGCTGGCGAAATTGATCATGTAGTTGATGTCACATCGTCTTTTGGACTGATACGAGAATGTTTATCTGTCTCTTAGACTGATAAAGGATATTTTGAAATTAAAAATTTAAGACACTAAGATATCCAGTGACCAGAGATAATGTGTGAACATTGAGCTCACTGTATCCGGAAGGACATTCACAGTGTTCTTGCCTAGCTATGCCAGGCTATATACAATGCTTAGGAACAATGATAAAAAAAAGAAAAAAAAGAAGGAAACAAAATAAATTTATAAACATATTGCTTCCGAGCTTACCGAAGGTAACGGAAGCTATGTGATCGTTCTGGAAACCAAACAAATTGTATTTCTTCGATTTAAAAAATTCCAAGACAGAAATCCGTTTCAGACATCAGGAAACATTTTTGGTTCCGTTTCTGTCTTTCGGTCTGTCATCAATTTTTGCGAACCACCATGTCTTAAAAACTACTCATCTGATTTTAATGAAATTTCGATGGTAAGTCATAATTAGCTCATTGTTGGCCCCATATGTAAGTTGCAACCTTCTGCGCCCATTTGTTTCTCTACCTCATGCACACAAACATACATTTATTTAGTAATAACAATACTGTGTTTGCACACTGCAATTAGTAGTGTGCATTAGCATCGTCGGGCCCCTGATGAGTCTGACGCGACGAAACGATGCAGGACATGGATTAATGCCGAGCCAACATCTTTATGACGTAAGTCTGATGTTGGAACAGTTCCTATGTGCCATTTTTGCGTGGCACATCCCTTGGTGTCTCTCTCTCACACAAATTGTGTATACATTTATTTACACCTATATCTTCAAAAGTAGTTAGATGGTTTGTCAAACGTAGCCCGCAAATGGCCCCAGATTAATTTCAACTGTCTTTGCCCTTTAAATTTTGCTAAATTTAGGCAAAAGATCAAAGCAATTTTGACATATTTACAAAATGGGGGAAAATTAAATAAATTTGACAATAATAGGTTGTAAAAGTATAAAATCATTAAATTATATGAAATAAAAGCAAGGAAGCAATGTGCCACACTAATTGGCAGACTATTTATATATTTGCCTTCATCAATAAACTTTATATTCAACTAAAATAATAATACGACCAAGGACCAAGTAGCTATTGCTGTGTTTTACGTCTTGGAGGTTGAATTAGTAACTGTTACTTGTCTTCAAGTAGTCACCATTTCTCCCCACCTTACCATGTTGGCCCACAGTTTTTGTACATGATTCGAAGAAAATGAGTCCATTCATGATTTATACCTTCAAGATAATTCTGGGCCATGGCCTTAGTTCTAACTGTACTAGTGTTAATGTCATACCAATAATGCACTACTGGCATCATTATTTACAAAGAAAGAACTTAAGTGATTAAAGGAATCATGTAAGAACTTGAGATATCATACTACAGCACATAGTTCGTAAAATATTAAAAAATAGTTTTAAAATTTAGTTAGTCGCTTCGATTGATATTTTGGGCTCAAAGCTATTACATTGTAAAGAGTGGAAATGATCAGTCGTACTATCTTAGATTTAGTCACTATTGTTTTACAATTAAGTTAGTCGCTTCGATTGATATTTTCGGCTCAAAGCTATTACATTGTAAAGAGTGGAAATGATCAGTTGTACTATCTTAGACTTAGACACTATTGTTTTACTAGTTATGTTTCAATTTTTAAAGAATTACATAATAAAAAGTATTATTAAAAAGTATTTAATAAGTAAGTAAGAATTACATAGTAAAAGTATGTAAGTTTTTTTAACAAAGGAATTATTAATCTTAGGTATATCACGATTAAGCTTATTACATAACATAGAGAAATAAATAAACATAGAGAAATATATAAATCACGTTAACACGTTTCAAATCTTCTTCCCTACTAGGATCTTTAATCAAGCCATGCCTCTTTAAGATTAATTATTTTATCCTTGAACTATCACATTATAACATAACTTAAATCTTCTTCTAAGAAACTAATAGATTAGAGCCGCTGAAGAACAATATACACTTGTTTAATTATTTTATTTTTCCTTCCACGAGGTAAGTGATAATCACTATAGCAACACAAACCTTCATGAATTTGATTATTATTATTATTATTATTATTATTTATTTATTTTTTTTTTTGGACGTCGTATTTACATTGATCCTATTACTCATGATGACGAACCTGACATGGTGCCAAAATATGGCATGGATCATTTTGGGACATGACCTTTAGTTCTTTCTATAACTCTCCATATTTATTCAATTGTCATTTTCATTTTGGGACATGACCTTTAGTTCTTTCTATAACTCTTCCTATTCTCTCATAATTTTTTTTTAAATTGTCATTTTCCTCGTGATTTTAATTTTTGGACATGACCTTTAATTCTTTTTATAACTCTCCATATTTATTCAATTGTCATTTTCCTTATGATTTTCATTTTGGGACATGACCTTTAGTTCTTTCTATAACTCTTCCTATTCTCTCATAATTTTTTTTTAAATTGTCATTTTCCTCGTGATTTTAATTTTGGGACATAACCTTTAGTTCTTTCTTTAACTCTCCTAATTTATTCAATGGCCATTTTCCTTATGATTTTAATTTTGGGACATGGCCTTTAGTTCTTTCTATAACTCTTCCTATTCTCTCATAATTTTTTTTAATTGTCATTTTCCTTATGATTTTAATTCTGGGACATGACCTTTAGTTCTTTCTGTAAATCTTCCTATTCTCTCATAATTTTTTTTGTCATTTTCCTTGTGATTTCAATTTTGGGACATGACCTTTAGTTCTTTCTATAACTCTCCATATTTATTCAATTGTCATTTTCCTTGTGATTTTAATTTTGGGACATGACCTTTGGTTCTTTCTATATCTCTCCATGTTTATTCAATTGTCATTTTCCTTATGATTTTAATTTTGGGACATGACCTTTAGTTCTTTCTATAACTCTCCATATTTATTCAATTGTCATTTTCCTTATGATTTTCATTTTGGGACATGACCTTTAGTTCTTTCTATAACTCTTCCTATTCTCTCATAATTTTTTTTAATTGTCATTTTCCTTATGATTTTAATTCTGGGACATGACCTTTAGTTCTTTCTGTAAATCTTCCTATTCTCTCATAATTTTTTTTGTCATTTTCCTTGTGATTTCAATTTTGGGACATGACCTTTAGTTCTTTCTATAACTCTCCATATTTATTCAATTGTCATTTTCTTTATGATTTTAATTTTGGGACATGACCTTCAGTTCTTTCTATAACTCTCCATATTTATTCAATTGTCATTTTCCTTGTGATTTTAATTTTGGGACATGACCTTTGGTTCTTTCTATATCTCTCCATGTTTATTCAATTGTCATTTTCCTCATGATTTTAATTTTGGGACATGACCTTTAGTTCTTTCTATAACTCTCCATATTTATTCAATTGTCATTTTCCTTATGATTTTAATTTTGGGACATGACCTTTGGTTCTTTCTATAACTCTCCATATTTATTCAATTGTCATTTTCCTTATGATTTTAATTTTGGGACATGACCTTTAGTTCTTTCTATAACTCTCCATATTTATTCAATTGTCATTTTAATTTTGGGACATGACCTTTAGTTCTTTCTATAACTCTCCATATTTATTCAATTGTCATTTTCCTTATGATTTTAATTTTGGGACATGACCTTTGGTTCTTTCTATAACTCTCCACATTTATTCAGTTGCCATTTTCCTTATGATTTTAATTTTGGGGCATGACATTTAGTTCGTTCCATAACTCTCCTTATTCTGTCATTGTTTTTAAACATTCCACATGCGCACAAACATACATTAATTACACCTATACATGTATAAGTACAGATCTGATTTTTAAGAAATTTGGATGGTATGACGAACGTAAGCTATAGATGGTCCCATATTAATTTTAACCCTCTGCGCTTGATAAATGTTGCTAAAATTATACTTTTATTCATGTAAAAAATAAAATTACCTTTGGCAGATTTTAAATAAAAGGCGGGAAAAAATTGAATAGAGTAGACTATAATGGTTTGTAAAAGCATGACATCATTTGACTTCATCATAAGAATGCGAGGAAGCTATGTGCCACACTAATTGGCACACTATTTAATTTAAAATAGTGGTTTAAATTGGAAAATCAATTTGAGCTCTAAAATTTTTAGGTCGCTGGCGTCCCAAAATTATGAAAAAATAACTTTTACTTCCAGAAGGGAGAAAAATTTAACTTTCCTCCCTAGTTTACAGGGAGGGAAGTTACTCATTGCACCCGGTCTAGTAAACATGGAGTAATGAAAAATAAGGCAATCATGATTTTTCATGATTCCCTCCAGTGTTGCCCTAGATAAAGCACAAGTAAGTAAGCTTAGAGCTAAATGCATAATTTCATTTATTACCTATTGTTTATTGAATAAATCTCCAATGTCATCTTCACACATAACCTCCACAAGGTAATGGTGATTCATCAGTAAAACAAACAAAAAGTTAAAAGTGAAATCATAATTCCTAAATGTAGATATACTAATCCATATGTTTATACATCATCTAATTTATGTATTGAAATTCAAATAATTACTATCTATCATTTAATTTTAAAGTGATTACACCTATTTGGTGAATTGTTAATAAGTATCCTATCTGTTTGTGTTTTTTTTGTTTTCTTAAAAAAAAATAAAAATGTTTACTTTTTGTTTTATAAAATACTTTAAAATTAAAATCTTATTAAATTGTTTTTTTCTCCCTTCTGGAGTAAAAAACACTTGCACCCTCGCGATAATTAACTCCCTCTGCTCCGCCTCGGGAGTGAACGTTATGGTTCCCTCGGCTTCACCTCAGGAACCAACTTCATCGCTCAGGGTGCAATCACTTACTTTTTTTACTTTCCTCCCTTGGTGCGTAAATAACTATTTCTTCAACGGGTTCGATAATTTTGATGAAGGAACGTTAAGTTTAGCCTATTCTTGTATCAATGGAACTATTGACGCTTTTCTTGAAGAAAACTAAAGGCGCTTTTCTTGGAAAAATAGGTGCTTTTATGAGACGATCATAAATAATAACGTAAAGTTTGTTTGAGTTGTCTTAGATAGATTTATAAAATACCTAGTGTGCAAATTAGTGTGGCACATAGCTTCCTCGCGTTCTTATGACGAAGTAAAATAATGTCATGCTTTTACAAACCATGATTGTCTTCTCTATTCAATTTTTTCCCACCTTTTATTTCAAATCTGCCAAAATCGCGTTGATTTTTTACATTAATAAAAGTGTTATTTCAGCAAAATTTATAGAGAGCAGAGGGTTTTAAGAATTTTTGTGTTTTTCTTAAGAATTTCCTCTAAAAAAAAATGTTATACTCTGTCGAGCAGACCTTGAATTAAAGTATTGTGTTGATAGTTTTTTTTTTTTTTTAGCGAATGTTGACACGCTTGTCGTGTTGTATAATTGTAGAGCGTGTCTCTTAGTATATTCATGTATATGTTAGTGTGTCAGAGACTTGCAAGTGTGCGTGGATACCATTATACTGGTCAAAGTCGTTTGGCAAGTCCGTCGAGTAATTTTCGTAAATTGACCGTACTTTAAGCACTAGTTTGAGAGTTGAATGAACCTGTCTTACTGAGCAGACCTCTTTTAGTTCTAAATTCTCCTAGCAAGTTTAAATCTGGTTGGTTCTTTTATCGAACTTAGCTTAATTTTTTTATTTAGTGTAGGTACAATCTATATAATATTTCTATTAACATTTAAAAGTGGCTTAGTTTTAGAAGAACTTTGGTCAAATCTTGGAAATATTACGTAAACTTTGTTAAATATGCCCTTAGCAGTTTTGTGAGATGATCATTAAGTCAACTAAGAATGATACTTTGAGTTCATGAACTTTATTGTGGAGTACAAAGATTCATAGTAATATGTTTTACCAAAAAATGTAATTAGACTGCAAGCAGGTTTCTTTAAATCTGGTTATTTTGATTGTGACGCACGAGTAGAAATATAGATTTGTGCTCGCATACTGTAAGAAAGCGATAGAAGAAAAACCTTATATCTATCTATATATATATATAAAATTAAAGTTTTGTCTGTACATTGGTCAGAATTGAATTTTTTTTTTGGATACTTTTTCATTTTAGACATTCCAAAAACCGAATCCGGCCTTAACTTTTTTTTGTGTATGTATGTGTGTCTGTCGCCCAAGTCAGACTTTATAGGCGCAAAACTGGCTAAATGAAATCGATTAATTTTTTTTCAGAGGAGAGCGCAAACATGTTGCGCAATTTGTAGGCTTGGTTTCATCTAAAAATATTGAGTAGAACCAAAGTTATTAACAATTTTATATCAAAAAAGTATATAAAACATAACCTAAAAAAATAGGTTGACTCGCCGTAAACAAACCCCACAGACTCGCTATTATATTATTACTTTACTACTATTATTATAATATACTTCTAGACCACCTAGATACTTGCGGTTTTTTGCGTTTGGTCGGAAATTGGCCTAAGCCCATTTTTTTTTTTTTTTAAATATATCCCCCCCCCCCTAAAAAATTAAAGATGGTGGACGCACTTTAAAGTTTTTTTAGAGGCTTATTGTGGCTAAACGGTAAGTTGTATCAACAAGCTGATAGCGGTAACTAATTTTAAAAGATCTACTAATTTGGTCCTATTACTTTTTGTCGTAATTTCATCGGTTCTACCTTAAATAGAGCTACATTTTATTTTAAAAAGAAATTTCACTTTGAGCGCTTATGTCGTCCGATTTAATTTCTGATTGGAGTGCTTAAACCTCACACTAATGCTCTTTAAATCGAGTATTTATTATTTTATTAATTGTTTCTAGAACTAGAGTTATTAAATATTTGCTGGTGCAACTGCCGTATTGAATGAAGAGGCTGGTAATTAAATAATGCACCATCAGTGTTGATGACTTCCCAGTCTAATTAAAGCAGTCCAAGCAGTCCCAGTCTAATAGGCATTGTTAGTTATTACTATATTACTTAGTTTCTACTGGCTATTTTTAAAATATATAGATAGAATCCAAACTATGATTTAGAGAGTATTATATTCTTAATGATGTGTAATATAGTCCTGATTTTATTCCTAGAAGGCTTTGGAAACCAAAACTATTTAGGAATTTAATTTAATTGCTAGGCCTACATGATTATAGGAAACATAGCTACTAATACCTAGCATGAGCCCCGCGCGGGGTGAAAGCTAGTAATTCTATAAGTACGAAATTAACAATAAAAGCTCACTATTTGTAACCAGAATAAGATGGAGGTTAGCAGACAGAACTTTATTTTTATTTTACCGCCTACTCGTACCATATAGTCCTACGTACTTACACTTGTTTTTTTGTTGTATGTGTTTATTGAATTTATTTTTTTATGAAGTTGTTTCCCCATTCATATGTGCAACAATTAATTTGGTAATGTTAGGTTTAAAAAAAAATAAATAAATAAATACAAACAATATTAAGCAAATAAAATATTGTTATTTCTTTTAATTTAAATGTTTTTGGCTTCTGAAGAAGTTAATATGTGGTTTCTGATTTATTTAAAATACGTAGGTTTGACGGTTGTTTAACCCTGATGACGTAATCTGCACTTGATGTTTAACGTGATGACGTAATCTGCATTTGATCGTTGCCAGTAATCATAGAATTATCGTGTTGGCTTTATAAAGATAAAATGTTTGTGCGTGAAGTCTCACGTGTAAAGATTTTCATGTTATTGCGTCAATATGTTATTATTCATATGCAGAAGAACTGCTGGTGAAAAAACAAAAAAAAGAAGGAAACACAATGATCGTAAAAACTTTAAAATATCAAACATTTTTATTTTCTTTTGACAAAATGGCTTGGAAAATGAAACAATTACCACAATAATTGTTATATATTGCTTCCGAGCTTACCGAAGGTAACGGAAGCATTGTGTTCACTTTTGAGAACGAAAAACTTTTATGCCTCCGATTTTAAAAATTCCAAGACAGAAATCCGTTTCAGACATCAGGGAACATTTTTGGTCTCGTGTCTGTCTGTCTGTCTGTCTGTCGGTCTGTGTGTCCGCGAATTATGAAACGTGCGACGATAACTTGAGCAAATGTCGACCGATATGGATGAAATTTGGTAGACATGTTCATTTTACCAATGCCCAGGACGAGTTCGTTGGACAACATTATCCGTCCAAGCGTTCACGAGCAACGCTCGCGTAAACGTGAACTTCAAATTTAAAATTGGAATTTTAGGTCGGGAAAAAATCTAACTTCATCTATTCAATGAGACAAACATTTTTTTCAAATACAATCTTTCCGTAAAACCAACAGCGACACCGCTATGAAGTGTTAAAGATCGCTAAAACTATTAATAGTTTTTACACAATAAACATTATAACAATAAAGTACATGATAGTATGCGAGGAAGCTATGTGCAGTCTATTTTTTTAATCTATTCTTTAATTCCTTTCTTGTAATATCCCACTAATAATTAAAAATAAAAATTCCTGTGACATGATTTATCCGCCATTTTGAATTTAAACGGCTGACAATAATTAGTTCTCTATATTTTTCTTGTGGGTTCGTCAAAAAGATCTTGAGAAGTTTCATATTTTTTCTTTCTTTTCATTCAAAAGTTACTACGTTTCCGTGAGTTTTCAAAACCGTTCTGAAAACTGTTTGGTTTCAAACCGAAAGTGTTTCCATGAGGAGTTTTCAAAACAGTGTTCACAACAATTTTGAAAAGCTATCTGATTGTTCTGAAGAAAGAATAGTTATTTATGCACCTAGGGAGTAAAGTAAGCCATTATTCCCTAAGCGAAAAAGAGAAGAGAAAATTATCGCGAGGGAAATAATGGCACTTTACTCACGAGGTACATACAATATTTTATCTCCATTAAGGATAAAATACACATTTTCGTCCATTGCAAAGTTTTTATTTACTATTTTAATAAATAACAATAATTATAAATATATATTTAAAAAATATGTATTAAACTGCAAAGAAAAAAAAAAAAAATAAATAATAATTATTAGAACTTTTAATAGCAGATATATGAGATTCAATATTAAAAACAAATAAGAATTGGAATTAAACTCAAATAGACGGTTATTTTGATGCAGGTTATAAACAAAGATAAACATGGTCGAAAAAGCAGTGTCGCCAACCTGATTTCAACAAACCAAACTTCATTACATTAGCCATTCATTTTCTACTATTTATAAAATAATTAAGTTGCAATCTTTACTTTTTCGCCCTGCTTTTACTTTTTCTCCCTACTTTTTTAGTTCAGGGATGAAAAGACTTACTTTAGTCCCTCTAAATTAATTCAAAATCATAACTTTTTCTCCCTACTGGAGATAAAATATTTTGTCTCCGATTCCAAAAATTCCAAAACAGAATTCCGTTTCAGGCATCAGGGTACGTTTTTTGATAGCTTTTATTTTTATTCTAATTAAAATATTAGTTGTTCGATAAGCTGAAGTTGCTTCTATTATAATGATTAGGACATAATGAAAGCTAGCGATGTGCATAGAGGAGAGAAATGCATTGTTTAGTTACACTTACTAACTAGTAATATAATGTAGGAACCGTATTAAAAACTGCATCTTTTCATTTAAATGACTGCAAGAAGAAAGGAATTATAACTGTAATTATAAACTAGTCTGTTAGTTTATTCACTATTTTAAATATTATTACATCTTGAGAATATAATTTACTAGTATGTTAATTGCAAGAAAATGTGCACACGTGGCTTATAGAAATATAATATTTTAATTCTATAAAAATATTATGCAATATTTGATATAATCGTGGCCGTGGCGAATTTCGTGACGGCTTGGGTTTTTTTCTCCCTTTATTAACCTTGTATTGCACTTAATAAATAAATAGTTTTTGCTTCCGAACTTACCGAGGATAACGGAAGCTATGTGATCATTCTGTAAAACCTGTAGTCTCTTATTTTCAAAAATTCCAAGACAGAAATCCGTTTGAGGATCCGTTTATTCCCTAAGCGAATAAGTTGGTTCTTGAGGCGAAGCCGAGGGAGATAATTATCGCGAGGAGAATTATAGCACTTTACTCCTGAGGTGCATACAATATTTTTTCTCCGGTAGGTAGAAAATACATAAACACGCATACGTTTATTTATTATTTTAATAAATAACAATAATTGTTTGCACTTTTAATAGCAGTTATAAGAGATTCAACATTAAATAAACAGGTCAAGTGTGTGCTAGTCAGCACACGCAGCGAGGGTCCGTAGGCCACACTGTATAGTTTAAGTAGTACCCTATTGATGGTGTTTTTTAAAATGCTAAAAAGCCTACTTTGAACTATCCTATGGGTCTGATATTCTCAAAATACATAAACAAACTTCTGATAAAGTATTTTTTGCCACTGAACCGGACTACAAACATATAAATACATCGAAAAGACCATAATTATAAAAAAAACCTTAAGTTTTTTTACCCTAATTTTTTTTTTTAAGTCACTATATTTTTAAAATGTGTGGGTAGGTACAAGACACATATATGTGTCAAATTTCAAAGTGATCGGACGAAAGGTGTAGCCGTGAGAGCAGACGACAGACGGACGGACGGACAGACACACGCAGGAAAATATAAGGGTCCTTGGTTTTGCCTACGGACCCTAAAACAATAAGAATTGCAATTAAACTCAAATAGAAGGTTATTTGGATGCTTATTTAGATGGTTATTTAAATGATAAGCGCAAACTACAAATAAGGTCAAAAAATCAGCGTCGCCAACTTGATTTAAACAATTTACTACATTAGCCATTCATTTTCTACTATTTATAAAATATTTAAGTTGGTGATTCTTCTTTTTCTCCCTGGTTTTACTTTTTCTCCCTACTTTTACTTTTTTTCCCTACTTTTACTTTTTCTCCCTACTGAAAATAAATATTGTTTAGTATTTTTGTATTATATCTGTGGGACATAATATGTTCTACACGTACACGTAGAGTAGTTATTTTACTACGTTTTTATTAGCTTGCCTTCTTGTTTGTTTGTATGTTATCCGGCACAAATCTAGCATCGATTTCTAACTAACTTTCCGAATAGCTAGACCTTTGAAACTTTTAGCATAGCTCAGAACACGATGACAATGCATTATTTTAATACTTTTAGCCATCTTTCAGCAGAATTTAATTGGTTTTCAGCAAATTTTGCTGTATGGAAAGTTAGTCCACTAGTTATTTTATTTGTTTTGCCATGCCCCATATTTACAATGTTCAAATCGGGTTTCAAATTTGTGATTTTTATAAATAAGAGATAAACATTGAATGACAGCAAAGCAGGAAATATATCGATTATATTATATCAAATATATCGATGGCACGATTTAGATTTGGTGTTGGGGAAATCCGTTGGACAAAGATTTGTCCTTTTATAGGTTTAAGATCAGGTCTCTAGATGGTTTTCATTTATGTGAAGTTAATAAATTCGGAACTTTTTTTTTTTTTTTTTTTTTTCACATTATATATTATATAACATTAACAATTATATTATCAACATTACATATGATTCAACTGAAAATTTAAAAACGTAGTATATAAAAAGTTCTTTTTATCTTGAAATTATTTTATTTTATATTATCTTTTATTTGTCTATATAATTTAGTAAACACTTGCTAATATTATATTATGGATTTTTTTTTTTTTTTTTTTTTCAATGAAACGTTTAAGCGTTAAACATATATATATTATCTATATTATTAAACATTTTAATTTTTAAAATCTACATATCTATTACTTTAATCGTGATAAATGTTGACATTATTATACTAAGTTATGATTAGTCTTTTAACAGTTTCTGTTTTTTTTTATGATACAAAACAGGTGATATTAGAAGAGTGAGTTTTTCGTAGGCATATAATAGAAATAATTAGTCAGGTGCACGATGTTTTAGTTTAAACTGTAATTCACAAGGAAGCGTGTCATATTGCAGTGGAAGTTATAGATTGTCTGGGCGCTAGTTACGCTGTGTGCTCAAGCGGAAAATAGCGCGTCGTCAGCTGCTGCGTGCACTCCCCTTTTAACCTTCCTATTTCATCCCCTTTTATAACCTGTAAAAAAAATATAGTTTGTTTATTCTTGGTTTTGTAGTAACTACTGGTTAAACAGTTTACTTTATCACACCTTAATACTAATATTTACGCTGTGGAGAATTATGAGAGGCGTAACCATAAAGTAATCTCTTTTTTTTAAAGGTGTAAAAACACTAATTGCTACCTCTGACTTTACTTTATTCATTATAATTAGTAAATTCCTATTATGACAGTTCTGCGCCAATTATTCTAGTCTCTCTTGTATCAATTATTTGAACAATTTGTTAAATCTACTTTTGGTCTATTGCTACCCAGCTTACCGAAGGTAACGCAAGCATTGTGTTCACTTTTGAGAACGAAAAATGTTTATGTCTCCGATTTTAAAACTTCCAAGACAGAAATCCGTTTCAGACATCAGGGAACATTTTTGGTCTCGTGTCTGTCTGTCTGTCGGTCGGTCTTTGTGTCCGCGAATTCTGAAACGTGTGACGATAACTTGAGCAAATGTCGACCGATATGGATGAAATTTGGTAGACATGTTCATTTTACCAATGCCCAGAACGACGAGTTCGCTGGACAACGTTATCCGTCCAAGCGTTCACGTGCAACGCTCGCGTAAACGTAAACTTCAAATTTAAAATTGGAATTTTAGGTCGGGGAAAAAATTAACTTCATCTATTTTATGAGACAAACATTTTTTTTCAAGTACAAATTTTTAGCAAAACCAACAGCGACACCGCTATGAAGTGTTAAAGATCGCTAAAACTATATTAATAGTTCTACACAATAAACAGTATAATAATAATGTTAATGTTAATATAACAATAAAGTACATGATAGGATGCGAGGAAGCTATGTGCCACACTTAGTTGGCAGTCTATTTTTTATTCTGGATCCCATGGCACACCTGGCCGGCCTTGCGGCACACAGTTTGGAAAACTCTGTAGTAGATGGATCTTTAAAGGTGGGATTCCTATGCTGCGTCTGACGCGTGCGGCTGACGCGGTGCGTCAGACGCAGAGGACTGCTACAATGTAATTCAATGGGAGGGATTCCTATGGTGCGTCAGACGCAGAGCACTGCTACAATGTAATTCAATGGGAGGGATTCCTATGGTGCGTCAGACGCAGAGCACTGCTACAATGTAATTCAATGGGAGGGATTCCTATGGTGCGTCAGACGCAGAGCACTGCTACAATGTAATTCAATGGGAGGGATTCCTATGGTGCGTCAGACGCAGAGCACTGCTACAATGTAATTCAATGGGAGGGATTCCTATGGTGCGTCAGACGCAGAGCACTGCTACAATGTAATTCAATGGGAGGGATTCCTATGGTGCGTCAGACGCAGAGCACTGCTACAATGTAATTCAATGGGAGGGATTCCTATGGTGCGTCAGACGCAGAGCACTGCTACAATGTAATTCAATGGGAGGGATTCCTATGGTGCGTCAGACGCAGAGCACTGCTACAATGTAATTCAATGGGAGGGATTCCTATGGTGCGTCAGACGCAGAGCACTGCTACAATGTAATTCAATGGGAGGGATTCCTATGGTGCGTCAGACGCAGAGCACTGCTACAATGTAATTCAATGGGAGGGATTTCTATGCTGCGTCAGACGCATGCGGCTGACGCTGGGTCGCTCTGGTCGTGCGGCCGTACCGGTTCGAGAGCAGTGTAGACGCAGACGCGAAGGAGATAACGGGTCGTAAATGTGTACTCTAACACCCACTTTATAATTGTCCGATTGAATTCGGTTTTTTTTTTTAAACTAGGTATTCCTTTTTACAATTTTTAATCTGTCCCCATTTCGTTAAATTAAATACATCGTTTTTTTAAATGCATATGTATATAAATATGTAATCCCCCATCCTTAAAAAACCCTTGGTTCCCAATATTTCCCGTATATACGTGAGTGGTGAGTGGATATTTATATAAATAAATTTTTTAAAAACTATTTATTTTACCGAAACGGTGCCAGGTTAAAAGTTGTTAAATTGTAGAAAGGAACAGTTTAAGAAAAAAGATACGGTCCATCGGACAATTATAAATAGGTGGGTGTTCAAGTGCTTATTTACCGTTTTTTAATCAAATCAGTTATGTCGGATAAAGCACTGTTTACAGTTGAGGAACATGAAAAGTTGGTGGATATTGTTAAAATTTCCAGTTATTTTATTTATTTTTTTTCTTTTACGAGATCGAGAATGTAGCTGAACTGCGTTGTTTTGGCTGAAATATTCCCGACATTTTTTCTCACTCTTCAACGAGTGCCGATTGATAAGTGTCTCAAAACAACCTTCCTCAATCCTTGATTTTAAAATAGGGTGAGCAGCATTACCCCGACTTATTAGTTCCAGTAAAATGTCTTCGTCTTAAATCTCTTCAAAGTTCTAATAGAAGAGCAAACCGCGGACACTCATTATTGTCACCCTCTCACTACCGAGGCCGCAGATCAACTGAACATATGCATAGAAAACCCTCTAACCTGCGTCAGCCGCACTGCGTCTGACGCATGCATAGGAAACCCTCTAACCTGCGTAAGCCACACTGCGTCTGACGCGTGCGTCTGCCGCATGCGTCAGACGCAGCATAGGAATCCCACCTTAAGGTACGAAATTATGAAACATTACTCCATTTTGATTACAATTTGGTCCGCTAGGAGCTCTGATATCATTTTATATAAAACTTAAAACTTCTATTCTATCGGTGGGATATATTATTAGTACGAATACAAGTGAAAAGCAATCTACCTCCTATTATATTCTATTTTCCTGGCAGGATATTTAAGAGCGCCGCATTTTCCATGTCGTTTATTGAAACTTCATCCTGCCTAACGTCAAATTATTGTTTCAATAAATAAAAAAACCTATCGACCTCCTGTTAAATCCTAACTTCCTAGCACGATATTTAAAAGTGTCACATTTTTCATGTTGTTTTTTATACGTGACGAAAATTTCTACTCAGAGCTAAAATATATCCATGTTAAACACTTATCACTTATCACAATCCATAGTGCATCGTCATGGTGCTTGCTTTGTCGTCTAGTAATTGTAGAAAATATCTCTGTTCAGGAACTTTATTAAGTGTTTTAAGTCATTATGTTAAGTAAATAATTGACTTGTATACTTTAGAGGTAAGTATTTTTAAATAAATATTTGTACTTTCTCTCTAACACTTCATGTTTAAGACAGGTTTTGTAAAATATATTTGTTTTATCTTTATAAAATGTCGACAGTTTTCAGTTATAGAGGTAAAGGTTTTTTTATTTTAATCCAGGATGTGAAACCTCTTGGTCATTCGTGTGTTTTAGTCATTACTGTTATGAATCTCCGTTATTCACGAATTAGGATAACTGTGTCGCTATTCGACCAAATGTATATAAAGGTATTTTACTTTTTTTAATAAAATCATTGTTATTTTTTAAATAAAACATATCAAAAATACACTGTGTCCTATCGCGTATACTTTAATGAAGTTAGGCTTTTAAATATCATTATTGTCTAATTTATTTAATTTCCTCCCAAATAAAGGCTGGTCGCCTGGTCTCGAACTCCATAGGCTCGCTGTGCTATGGAAGAGGTAGGTCAAATAGAGAGATGAGGGAACCAAGCCACCTCCTATTCCCCTCGTCTATTCTCTTTATAAGAATAGTATATTATGTTACAAGGCTGTGAAGTGAGTTTTTTCTTTACCGCGGCAATTACATTTACTGTCGAGCGAAGCGAGACAGTAAATATTGCCAAGGTAAAGAAAAAACACTTCAAAGTCGCGTAGCATATGCTATTTTTTCCGAGGTAGCAGACAATGAAAAAACATTAAATATTAATCACTAATCAATATATAATAATAACAAATATTAGTACATACTTAAGACTTAAAAAAAGAAACCTTAAAATGAGGTTACCCTGTAAGAAAAGATAAATAAAACGCATTGACATCTAGCGGATTTTTATCGTACTAGAAGCATTTCTACAACTACTGCAGCACTACTAACGGAAGTTTTGACAACTACCCGCCGTAAAGAAAAAATCTTTTAGTGCCTAGGACGTAAATGATTTTTTCTTTACAGCTAGGAGTAATGAAAAGATTTTTTAAGTCCACGTAATGAAAAAATGGATTTTTGCTATGTTTTTTAGGCTCTAAAGTTACTATTTCACAGCCTACCACGGAAAAAAATTATTAATATAGTTTTAGCGATCTTCAACACTTCATAGCGGTGTCGCTGTTGGTATTAATTAAAAATTGTAATTGAAAAAATGTTTTTCTCATTGAATAGATGAAGTTAGATTTTTTCCCGCCCTAAAATACCAATTTTAATTTGAAGTTCACGTTTACGCGAGCATCGCTTGGGCGGATAACATTGTCCAACGAAGTTCAGCGCATTGGTAAAATGAACATGTCTACCAAATTTAATCAAAATCTGTCTACTTTTACTCAAGTTATCTCACACGTTTCAGGCACACAGAAGGGTTCGCGGACACAGACAGACAGACACGAGACCAAAAATGTTCCCTGATGTCTGAAACGGATTTCTGTCTTGGAATTTTTAAAATCGGAGACATAATCAAACTTTTTTCGCCCTCAAAAGTGAACACAATGCTACCGTATACCTTCGGTAAACTCGGAAGCAAAATATCTAGGTAAAACCGGATCGAAACTAAAAAATAAAAATCACGTCAAGTACTTGCCACCAAGTCTAAAAGGGTTTATTCGGTCATAAGAATTCATGAGTACATTATTATTAGTTTTATTTTTTATTTTTTTAAACAAAAATATGTATAAAATTCACTTTTAAGAAACAAGGTGTGCATATAATATATGCACACATAATATATAATATTATAATATATAATAATATTATCCATTACCGTCTTCGGTAGTATGCACTAATTTGGTTATTTTAGGGGTAAAATGGCCGCTATTTTAGAAACACGATATATTTTTCAATACGTTTAAAATGATACCCAACTTCGAATTTTCAAATGACAAAAATTTTGGGGCTTCGAGGTACGGTCCTCTAACATTTTTAAAATTGGAGTTTTTTATAACAACTCCCAGAAATATCATTAGACCACATATATGCATATTTTTGCCTTATTTTTAGGATCTGTCCTAATGGGGTAGCGGGGGGGGGGGGGGGGGGGACATTATTTTTTGCCTTTTGTTTTAATTGTTTTAGGGGTAAAATGGCCGCCATTTTGGAAACACGATATATTTTTGTGAATGAAATTTCAATACCTTTAAAGAGCATACTCCTCCTGAACGGCTGAACCGATCCGCACAAAATTCGGAACGGTCATAGTGACCAAGCACTGGATGGTATAAATCTGAAATGGTCCAACTTGGTACACAGAGGTACGAGGTACAAAAGTTAAAATAGTATATGCCCTTCATGTTGCATGACGTTGGAAAGCTCTTTAAGAGTAAAGTCATTGTTGTTATGTTCACTTTTATCATATTTTCATTTAAGAGGGGGGTAAAATAGAAAATAAAAAAAAAAAAAAGCTTTTTAATTAAAAAAAATAGAAATATTACTATTTTTGATTCGATTTCAGCTGTTTATAAATAAAAATGTTTATTGTTTAAGATTTAAATGTACGCTCAGCTCAATATTTATTTATTTATTTATTTATTAATCATTTTTTAAGAGTCCTCAAACAGCTGAAGCCACAAGTGAGGCACTCTAATACATAAAAAACATACCATAATTATGGCTAAAAAAATTAAAAACCTGCTAATCAGGTGAGATATTGCAAGCAGACAACTGCATTGCACACCTAGTTTAATATTTTATCCTGTTATTATTGTTTTAATCCATCTAAATTTCTTAAAAATCTGTTAAGTACTTTTTAAAGATATAGGTATAAATAAATGTATATTTGTGCGCCTGTGGAAGAGAAACAAATGGGCGCAGAAGGTTGAAACTTATATAAGTTTCAAGTCATAATTAGCCCATATGGGCTAATTATGAGTTACTACTCAAATTTCCATGGTTTAAAAGTTAACTAGAACAAACATTAAGCGGCCGCCATTTTGATAAGCTTTGACCGATTATACTGGTTAATGAACTCGTAAATTGTCTGCGGATCTTTTAAGAAAATCTCATAATTTATCAATATTTATTTGCCTTTTTTTCGTGTGAAATTTTTTTTGGGGTGATTTATAAAGCATGTACTAATAATGCTATTAATGTATGTAATTAATTTTAGACTTTTGAATTTTATCCGCTCTAGTTTTATCCTTCAAGTAAGCGCCTTATGGAAGAGATTACATGAAATCATATGGTTTTTGTTACGATAAGGCCTATAAGATATAATATAGGCTGGGTCCTTGCTTCATACATGCCTAATCTCATGATCCCCTCCCCCCTAGGTCTATGTGATTATAATTCCGTGTATATTCATAGCGTAGAAGTGAATGCTAGATCTAGCGCTGGGATGATCTGTTGGTCGAATCCCCTCACTCTCAGCTGTTGTCGAGTTGTCAGTTCAACTGGTCCACTCTCATCTATTAGATCTCTCTTTAGATTCCCAGGAGTAAACCTTCCCTCTGACTCTTTTTCATTCACAAACATCCGACCTAACCTGACCCAGAAATAATATAAGGATTGACTTGACTTAACTTGGATCCTCGACTGTGTTTTTTTTCCAATGTGTGATAAAGACTCATTATGAAAGAGGTGTAGTTTAATAACCAAACAACGTCTTCACACAAAATAATTGTAATTGAAACAACTGACAGGTTTCGACTGTTCTAAAGCAGCCTTCTTCAGATAATCTAGAGGTTACTGGATCGACTTCGAAAGTACAAGTTTTACTAAAACACTTGTACTTGCGAAGTCGATCTAGTAACTTCTTGATTATCTGAAGAAGGCTGTTTTAGAACAGCCGATCCCTCATGCTGCACGCAGCTCTTTCATGTTGACTTGAATGTTCCGTTTCGCGTTGGCATTAGCCTAGCGGATGAAAAAAAAAAGAAGCAGGTTCTCTCCCTAACATTTTATCTATCTATATTCTATAATATGTAAAATTAAATTTTTGTCTGTTACATTGGTCAGAATTGAAAATTGTTTTGGATACTCATTTTATACATTCCGAAAACCGAATCCGGCCTTAACTTTTTTCATGTATGTGTGTCTGTCTCCCCAGTCAAACTTTATAGGCGCAAAACTGCCTAAGCGAAATCGATTTTTTTTCGGAGGTGAGCGCAAACTTGTTGCGCAATTTGTAGTCTTGGTTTCATCGAAAAATATTGAGTAGAACCAAAGTTATTAACAATTTTATAAAAAATAATAATAAAAAAAAAACTTGACAGTGAAGGAAATTATGATTTATCGTTTCTGTTGACCAACAATAACCAAAACCCATAGACTCGATAATCAAAATTTTGGGTACTTCTAGACCACCTAAAGACTAAAGCGGTTTTTTGCGTTTGGTCGTAAATTGGCCCAAACCGACTGGAAAAATCCGAAAAGTTGGTGGACGCAACTTTAAAGTTCTTTTAGAGGCTTATTGCGGCCAAACGGGAAGTCGTATCGAAAAGCAGATTGCACCAGCGGTGACTGATTTAAAAAGATCTACAACTTTGGTCATATTATGACATTTTGTCGTACCTCCATCGGTTCTACCTTAAATAGAGCTAATTTGATTTAAAAAAAAAAATAATGACTTTGACCTCTTATGGCGTCCGCAATTGTTGACCGATTTAATTTTTAATTGGGGTTCTTAAACCTCACACTAATGCTTTTTAAATCGAGTATTTATTATTTTATTAATTGTTTCTACAACCATAGTTATTAAATATTTACTGGTGCAACTGCCTTATTGTGAGAAGAAGACTGGTAATTAAATTAATGCACCATAATATCATGATTGACTACTTTTCAATGATTTCCCAATATTATTGGTTTTGACTACGTTTATTTTCTTATTTATTATACTTTTTTTAGCATTGTTATTTATTACTATACTAGGCATCGCGTGGCTCTATCATTGAAGCGAATGTTCGTCTCATCGAATAGATGATAAAAGAATCTTTTCCCGTCCTGAAATTCCAATTTAATTTTTGTACCTCTCGTTTACGCGAGCGTTGCGCGCGAACTCTTGGACGGATCACGCTGTCCAACGAACTTAGCCTGAGTATTAGTAAGAGGATCATGTATACCAAATTTCAACTAAATCGGTCAACTTTTACTCAAGTTATCGTCACACGCGTGAACGTTACTGACAAACAGACAGACAGACAGACACGGAGCATATTTCGTTGAATGTAGGAAGCTCGCTACGCTCGCTTCAATTACTTAGTTTTTAAATATATAGATAGACTCCAAACTACTATTTGGAGAGTATATTATATTCTTAATAACGGAATGAATGATAAGTATTATATAGTACTGATATTATTCCTAGAAGGCTTTGGAAACAAAACTATTTAGGCACTTCATTTAATTGCTAGGCTTAAATGATTATAGGAAACATAACCACTAATACCTAGTGTGAGCCCCGCGCCGAGCGCGGGTTGAAAGCTAGTTATCTATGATCTACCGTTAGTGATAGCTTCTTGCAGATTCTCAAGTCCGCAATGTTTTGTTTATTCCCAATTAAAATATGTAACTTAGGTTTAACTTGAACTTGTCTCAAGTAAAGTGGCATTGGGTGAGATTTTGTGTTAACTACACTGATTAAGAGTGTAAATAAATGTATGTTTGTGCGCATGTGGAAGAGAGAACAAAATGGACATAGCAAGTTGAGACTCATATGGGACCTACATTTGGACTAATTGTGATCTACCATCAGAATTTCATTAAAGTCGGACGTGTAGTTTTACTGATTGTTGGTTCGTAAAATTTTAGTAATAGGCAGACCGAAAAATGTCCCCTGATGTCTCAAACGGATATCTGTCTTGGAATTTATATAATCGGAAACAAAATATTTGCGTTCTTTAGAAGGATCACATGGCTTCCGTTACCTTCGGTAAACTCTGAGGCAAAACAGGGTTTTTTTTAAGGTCAAATACACACTTTTTTTCAGAGGAAATTTGCAGACAATTCGCTTCTTATTATCAATCCGTTTAGTTCCCTCGATGAAGGAATTGAGCGGGATGGCTTATTCTTATTACCACATTAAACGAAATGTGAAATAATAAACAGGTCAAGTGTGTGCTAGTCAGCACACAGCGAGGGTCCGTAGGCCACACTATATAGTGTTTAACTGTAAAGTGTATAAACAGTGGTTTTTTAAAATGCTAAAAAGCTTACTTTGAACCATTCTGGGTCTGATATTCTCAAAACACACTCTGATAAAGTATTTTTTTACCACTGAACTGGACTACAACCATATAAATACATCGAAAAGACCATAATTATAAAAAACGTATTTTGTCAATAAAAAATAAAAGAATAATTTTTTCGAAATTTCCAAAAAGTGGTATCTTTACTTTTGGTCGAAGAATTTTCAGGAATTTTTTCAGATTTTTTGCACTTCACATAAGCGAGATAGAGGAGGGGGGGGGGACACGTTTCACACCCACTTCAAACTTGCCTACGCTCGCCCTATCAAAGTTATATCCAAAGAATTATATATTTTTGTAATCAGCTTGACGTACCCTTTCATATGATACCCCTCACGGTGTCGAAAAAAAAAATAAAAAAAATGTTAACCCATAAGTTTTTTTACCCTATTTTTTTAAAAAAATATTTTTTTTTAGTCGCTATATTTTTAAAATATGTGGGTAGGTACAAGACACATACATGCCAAATTTCAAAGTGATCGGACGAAAGGTGTAGCCGTGAGAGCACGTGAGTGGACGGACGGACAGACACACGCAGGAAAATATAAGGGTCCTTGGTTTTGCCTAGGAACCCTAAAAACTGATTTTTTTTATTAGGAAGTCAATATTGTTTAGTTTATTTTTTGTAACATGGGATGTTAGAATGAAGTACGACAAAAACAAATAAAGCAAGTCAAAGATGAATCTTTATTTTGGAATGTTATGAAATGGGGGGGGGGGATATAAATTCAGTTGTTAACCATTAGGAACTAAGGGAGATAGCGCCAGGTAGTACCAACCTCGTGTAAACCTGGTCGATATTTTCCTTTCCTTGACTCCCTAGCTTTAGATTTCAAACTATGCATTTATACAACTCTGGAGCTTTAAAAAATAAAACTTTTTAAAATAATAATACTTTCAAAAATAGGCTTTAAATCTCAATGATTTATTATAATTGAACGAGCGTAGATAATTCTTCATTTCAGATACTTGGACTTTGAAAAGTAAGTTTGTTTGTTGGTCTCACGATAATTGGCTTAAAAATTGACCAATTTGTACGAAATTCGGCACAGAGGTGCATCTCATTATTTGTGCCAACTGTATAGTTTTTGGAAAACTATTCGCTTGGTGTTTCGCTTACTGTGAAAACTGATAACCTAAAGTAGCATCTTCTCTCTGGAAATTACTTTTAAGCTGTTTTGAGATGATTATTCTAGGAATATTTCTATTCTTTTTAGTTCTACTGTTTTATTTCGATATTGTTCTAATCTTGCTTACAATACGTTATGCTCTTGTTGAGTTAGAAGCTACTAGTGAATAGGGTGCATAGAGAGCACGCTTAAATAATTTAATTTTTTCTCTTATATGTGTCATATTTGTTTTTAATATACCTATGAGGAAACATTTTTCGGGGGAAAACTTACTTATTCTTGATCTATCTAAAAGAACTTTAAAATTATATGTAACATAAACCACAGAAGCATTCATTTTTCAATGGATGGCTTGTCTATTTTGAAAATGTTAGGAAAAAATGATAATTTGGTAATAGTACAGGGTGTTAAAAAAAAATGTACTCACACTTCTAATAACGAGAATAATATTATTTGTGAACATAAAACACACAGGACACACTCACATTTCAGGACAAACTTCCTCTCTTTCAAATTAATTTGATTTCCTGCCATGCGGTGATTAATTAATTACACCTACTGTGATTAATTAAAACACCTGCAATATAAAAAAGGCTGCAATGCTAGTCACAGGTAAAATGTGAGTCGTGAGAACATTTTTTGAGACACCTTGTAGTTACATATTCTTTTCCTACCCTTCAAGACCTTCAAAACTATGTACAAAAAAAAAACAAAAAAACAAAAAAAAAAAAAAAACATTGCATGGTGACTCAGATCTTTTTGAGAAGTCGTCCGCCATCTTAAAAATATTAATTGTATAAAATTTCCATAAACTTTACTAATAAAATGTATGCCAAATTTAGAACCTAATTGTAAATTTTTAAGCCAGTTATCATTAATTAGTTGTACAGTTGTCAATAACGCTGAGATGCAACTGTATGCCGAATTTAGAACCAAATTGTCAAATTTTAAGCCAGTTATCATTAATTAGTTGTACATAGTTGTCAATAACGCTGAGATGCAACTGTATGCCGAATTTAGAACCAAATTGTCAAATTTTAAGCCAGTTATCATTAATTAGCTGTACAGTTGTCAATAACGCTGAGATGCAACTGTATGCCGAATTTAGAACCAAATTGTCAAATTTTAAGCTAGTTATCAATAACGCTGAGATGCAACTGTTTGCCGAATTTAGAACCAAATTGTCAAATTTTAAGCTAGTTATCAATAACACTGAGATGCAACTGTATGCCGAATTTAGTACCAAATTGTCAAATTTTAAGCCAGTTATTAATAACGCTGAGATGCAACTGTTTGCCGAATTTAGAACCAAATTGTCAAATTTTAAGCCAGTTATCAATAACGCTGAGATGCAACTGTATGCCGAATTTCGTACACAAACAAACAAAATTTTCAAAGCCTTTAAGTCTTTGAAATGAACCTCTACGCTAACTACGCTCTTTCAATCAATAACTGAATGCTCCAAGATTGTTTATCAGCGTGATATCTGAATTTATCTCCAAGAATATGTAATGTGTTAAGAATGTTGTTAAGAATAAATGTGTAATGAATATTTTGTGTTGTTTAATTCCACACAATGCTACATCAAAATATTAGAGAAAAATTACCTTTTTTTGTCTATGTTTGGACAAAAGTTATCCTTGGAATTTTTGTTAGTATTCAATTGTTACCTTTATACTTACATCGTGTTTCTCTATGAACTCTTAGTACTTGTTTGAATACTGATTGAAGATGACTGTGTTCTGGATATTCTAAATATTTTTCTTTGTAAAATTTTCAGTTATCTTTAGAATAATGACAAAGAAATGCACCTCTACCAAAATGAATGTTTACTTCTCAAAACTAGTTATCGGCCATTCGGCCATCATCAGTGCCGGTAATAGGTAAAGGAAAAACCCCGTCGTCGAGTCACATGAGAGACGAAGAAACAGACTTGTCAATTTTTGGAGTCCGTTTCGCTTTTTCATTATTCTATTGACATCAACTCCACTTGCGCTCTTATCCTTCAGACGTTAGTTTCTTGACTTCTTTGTCTTTTCTATTTTGTTTTATCTGGGTTTAATATAGATAGACTTAAGTTTCTTCATGTGTTTAAATATGATGAGAGTTTCGCAGTTTTTTTAGGGTTTCGATGGTAAAACCAAAAAAAGAAACCCTTACAGTTTCGTTCCTGTGTCTGTCTGTCTATCACTCTGTACGGTTCCAATAACTTTTGAATCAAAAGAGATAAAAACATAAAACTTCTCCAGTATTAAAGATCGTTTTGACGCGCTCACGGAAAAAATATAGTTAACTCAAAATTATCAGCTGTTCAAATCCAAAATGGTGGATAAATCATGTCACGCGAGTTTTCTTCTTTTTTTAAAAAATTTTGAGTAGGGTATAAAATGAAAGGTATTGAAGAGTAGATTGAAAAAATATATAACACTTGTGGAAAGTGTTTATTTTTTAATGCCATTTTGTCAAAAACATCAAGTTTTTGCGTGCTTCTCCCCTCCCACGCCCTTTTACTAACTGATTTCATGATCACAATACCAACTGAATCCTTTTTATGTGAGACTTCGTTTGTTATGTATAACTTAAGATCATTGTATAGCGTTTCTAAGTAAATTGAAGCTTTGCCTTGCTTACTGCAGTTCCGTATTGTGGAGGGAGTTAAAAGGAGTCTACAGATATTAACTCGAGATGTTTTGATATACTCGTATGTTATTAATAGGTTTACAGTATAATTTTAATTGCCATTCTAGCGTTTAAAAGATTACTTACGTCAAAGTATTCCGCCAATTCCCAAATATTATAAACTAAAAATATTAATTCCTTTTTAAAAAAAACACGTGGTTATTGTGTTTTTACATACAACTAATAAATTGATCTTTATTTTTTTTTTTTTTTTGGTTGTAAAGTTATTATCCTCTAACTACTTTATTACCTTGGTACCTGAATAGCATAAGAGCATAACATATTTCGGTCCGAGGTACTTTGAATGGAAAAGAGGTACTCTGGTACAACCGTGTGAAATTGGAAATTACCCTCGCTTTATGTTCCATCAGGTCTGTAAGTTACACAATGAGACTACAACAGTGTTACCAATCCCTAACTATACCAAACTTAATCATTATATTATACCACAATTAAAAAAAAAAAGTTTCCCTCTTTTTTTAATTATTTCTAAACTCTAAACAATACAATTGTTTAATTAATTGATGATTATTAGTCCCCATTCAACTATATTCTCATCTTTATGCTTAATGAAAGAAGAAATATATTTGCTATTTTTTTTTTAACTTTCACTTTGGTTCATCGTGTCTTCGGCGACCTTCCCGAAACAGTCTAGAGTACGTTCACCTCACGAACAACGCTATTTTTTTATCGTAAAGTTTCATAAACTTACTTCGATATTCTCTCTTTTTTTCTTTTGTATTGTTCTTCAAAGTCTAGTACCATTTCCAAACGTAATAGAAAAATTACAAGATAAAAATAACTTTTTATATACTATGTTTTTAAATTTTCTGTTGAATCATATGTAATGTTTATAATATAATTGTCATTGTCATATATAATGTTAGTGAAAAAAAATACATAGTTCCGAATTAATTTACTTCACATAATAATGACAACCATCTAGAGAGCTGATCTTAAACCTAAAAAAGGACAAATCTTTGTACAACGGATCTCACCAACACCGAATCTAAACCGTGCCATTGATATGCCCCTGTGTAGGGACAGTAAGAGAAGAAAAATGTGTCCAAGTAAAGAAGTTAAGATGCAGAAAAATTAAACCTAATTGACGGGTGCCACACGTCAATTAATTTATTTCTTTGTTTACTTTTCGCTGTCATTTAATGTTTACCTTTTTTAATAAAAAATCACAAATTTGAAACCCGTCAAAATGAAGATTGTAAATACGTCAAAATGAAGATTGTAAATACAATGGGATATGTCAAAATAAATAAAATAACTTGCGGATTTTTTCCGAACTAACTTTCCATACAGCAAAATTTGTTGCTAATTAAATTCTGCTGAAAGATGGCTAAAAGTATCAAAATAATGCATTGACGTCGTGTTCTGAGCTATTCTAAAAGTTTCAAATGTTTAGCGTACTCGGGAAGTTAGTTAAAAATCGATTGCAAGATTTGTACATGGACAACAAAAAGAAAGCAAACTAACAATCAAGAAAGCAAGCTAATAAAAACGTAGTAAAATACAAAATTGCTCACTGTCAGAACTGTTGAGTTTATGACCAGCTTTAGTGGTCGAAATCACAATTCTCTGATTGTCTCTCACCGATATTTTAATTACCTTATTCGCCATTTCTTAAATTTATGTATTATGTAAACCAAATATAATGTAAATACATACTTCATTTTGAAGTTTTATGAATGAGAAATCTATGAACTATTTTTTTTTGTTGGATTTAAAATTTTAATTAATTTTATATGAATTGTTTTTAATTTTATTAATTTACATCATTGATTGCAGTAAATCATTAAATCTTTTACATTTACGTATCATATTCTATTAAAATATTATAGATAAGCCGCTGTTCTTAGAATATTACGTACGTCGCATGGGAGATCAATTCTACCGCCTTTTTAAGAATCAATTTGTTTTTATTGAATTATAATCTTAATTATATTTAATTGAGAGACATTTTCTGAATATTTTTAAGACGTAAATAATCTAGATACCTTCCTATGGCGAGTTTGCCAGAAATTGGGTAAACTATTTGATAAATCTCTTCAGAGACGCATAATTTTGCGGTTTTAGTAACTTCATTTGTTCTTATGTGTCTTTAGGTCCTTTAATTATATTATTGGATTTTAAGTAACAATTTAGCTACTGACTTTTAACAATTCTGATTTAACTGTGATCTGTTGTCTGAAACCAATGTTCCTAGTAACACAAATCTTGTAGCATTAATCTCAATTCAATGATGCACCACTGCGATGTATTATGTGTACTTAGTGGGGATCACTTCCATCTATCTTCTGAAACTATCGATGACAGTAAAATAATACTTGTTCGTTCCCATCTGAGTAAAATCAATGTGGATACGCTCCAATGGTTTCTTTGGCTTAATCCATTGGGGGGTCGTCGCATGTCGGTGGCTCATTCTGCTTTTTACAACAAGCTTCGCATCTCTCCACTAAATCTTACAAATCTTCATCAATTCCTTTTCTAAAACCAGTGGTCCGTCTTTATAATGACTTACATCATGGTCAGATTCTGGAGGATAGAGGGACATACAGTAGTTTTATAAGTAGAAATCGAAAGGAGAGCTAATAAGAGCTAAATATTTGGCTGGGAGGCCATTGAGAGCTAAATATTTGGCTAGGAGGCCATTGAGAGCTAAATATTTGGCTGGGAGACCAATGATAGCTAGATATTTTTTGCTGGGAGACCAATGAGAGCTAAATATTTGGCTGGGAGGCCAATGAGAGCTAAATATTTGGCTGGGAGGCCAATGATAGCTAGATATTTTTTGCTGGGAGACCAATGAGAGCTAAATATTTGACTGGGAGGCCAATGAGAGCTAAATATTTGGCTGGGAGGCCAATGATAGCTAAATTATTGGCTGGGAGGCCAATGAGAACTAAATATTTTGTTGGGAGGCCAAATGAGAGCTAAGTATTTTGCTGGGAGGCCAATGAGAGCTAGTATTTGGCATGAGGCCAATGAGAGCTAAGTATTTTGCTGGGAGGCCAATGAGAGCTAAATATTTGGCTGGGAGGCCAATGAGAGCAAAATATTTTGACATATAGAAGGTCAGATGTGAAAATCTCTAGCTATCATTGGCTCTTCCATCCATTTTTTCGATTTTCCCATGGTGTCATAATCAATTCTAATTTTAAGATTACTGTAGGGCTTTATTCAATCTTTAATGCTTTCTTCTTAGAAAAATCTATTTGAAATTGGGGATATCAGTCCGCAGTATCTCTTTAATTTACTCAAGAATAATTTCTCCATGTTGCTGCTTTTGTAAACCATTTTCAAAATAACTTAGTATATTACTCGCAGCACAAATGGAGAGTGATAGAATCATACGAATCCTTCGTATCTAATTATTAAACGGTTTTATTCGGAAAATTTGAATTTATTTTATTAACTTGGTCACTTTGAATCGGAACCTTGGCGGGGAAAAACCAAAGTGTACCTTGGGCTGAATTGCCTTGGCGAAGAGAAACCCAAGTCTTCATTCGGCTGAAGCGTTTCTTAAAAAGAAAACGAACTTTTAACTTTTAAAATTCTGTTATCTTTAAAAGAAAAACTATTACAAAAAAGCATTTTTAATTAGCCAGATTATAGATTTTCAGAGGAGAAACGTCATATATATTGGTTGCATCAAAAATATATTTTTTTTTTTTTTGATGAATTCTCAAATTCTTATGGATCAATTTTATTCATCTTGCCTTAGAGTAAAATTACAAAAACACTCACGCGCTTTATTTTACAGAATGTGTCATGTTTCATATGTAATTCCCTATTGGGATAATGAATTAGGTAATTTCTGCTATGTATGTCTACTTGCTAAGTGCTCTTAATTTTCTTTTAATGTCTTATTCTATTAATTTTTGTAATTAATATGGCCTTCAAATCTAAAACTTAATTCCAATTGGAACTTAAATTTAAATTTTAAAATAGAGAGACGATTTATTGTTATTTATTTATTTATACCTGATTTGGGTGTCTATCTTTATACTCTCTATACAATAAACAATATTTTGACAAATTATTGTGAAGTGGTTATAAAATTTAAATTTTGTTTCACCGGAATTCATGTTTAACATTTTCCCTTATTTGTACAAATTTACAATAATAATAATAAGAAATAATTTTTTCTGTAAATTCTTATCAAACTAAAACAGTCTTATATTTTGTTTAGTTTGCGTTTTCTAAATTAGAATTTTTTCTCTCTCTCATGGCATTTTATTCTTATTTTTAATAAAATAAATAAATAGTATGTAATAAAATAAAACATTTCTTTTTCCATATTAGCATTGATTAGTTAGAATTATAGTTTGATAAGAGTTATCTGCTAAATGTTGTGGGTTATCGCAGTGTACTAGATGACGTTAGTAAATCTTAGTTTAGTGTATTCGTATTAACAGATACACTAAAGGCCTGTTGTATTGGTAATTATCAATATCTACAACAAATTTTAATTATTGTTTATTTATATTTTGATAATCTTATTATTCACCGCTTCTTAAAATTGAATAAAATATATCATGGAAAATTTGTGTTTGGGTTTTGTTACCCGATAAATATAAGTACATATTGGCTAAAAATCCTCATTGAAACGATGATAGTACTCTCACAAACTATCATGTCAGTTAACAGGATAGTACTGTCGTGAAAGTGTACAGTATACATGCATTTTTGAGGTGAATGTTGACATAATTTGTCAAAACTTGTCTCATACTAAGTAGCGATATCGCACTTGTCATTTTGATGTATATTTATATACGTGTGTCACAAGCAGGGGAGATTGGTTTAGATGCAGAGGTGCACTCACAAATTTTCCAATACCGGAACGCCGTAATGTCCGGGCCGGAAAATTTTGGAATATGAACCCTCTAAAAACGCGTTTTTATGCATTCTGGGGGTAAAATTTACCACAGGGCTTAAAGTAACAAATCTAAGTCTACTTTAGGTGGAAAAAATTCCGTTTAATAACTCCATCCTTTTTTTATAACTTTTTGATAGTTGAATTTTTTGAAACTGCTGGAACGATTTTTCTTGACAAAAGTACAAATTGCGCAGATTAGCAACTTATTTTGTTATCATTCTATTAGCTATTCACATTAAGAATTAAGAAACAAAGTTATTTATATAAATAGTTGCCGTACCGTTTCTTTTTTAGGGTCCGTAGACAAAACCAAAGACCCTTATATTTTCCTGCGTGTGTCTGTCTGTCCGTCCGTCCGTCTGTCGCCTGCTCTCACGGCTAAAACTTTCGTCCGGTGACTTGGAAATTTGGCATATATGTGTCATGTACCTACCACTCATTTTAAACATGTAGCGACTTAAAAAAAATATTTTTCAAAAAAATTTGGGTAAAAAAACTTTTTTAACGGGTAAAATCTTTTTTTTTTTTTTTTGGACACCGTGTGGGGTATCATATGAAAGGGTACGTCGAGGTGATTACAAAAATATATCATTTTTGGTTATAAGCTTGGATGGGGCGAGTGTAGACGATTTTGAAGTGGGTTGGGAAAGTGCCCCCCCCCCCTTCCTCTATCTCGCTTATGTGAAGTGCAAAAAATCTGAAAAAATTCCTGAACATTCTTCAACCAAAAGTAAAGATACCACTTTTTGGAAATTTAAAAAAAAAATTATTTTATTTTTTATTGACAAAATACGTTTTTTTTATAATTATGGTCTTTTCGATGTATTTATATGTTTGTAGTCCGGTTCAGTGGCAAACAAAAAATACTTTATCAGAAGTTTGTTTATGTGTTTTGAGAATATCAGACTCGTAGGATAGTTTAAAGTAAGCTTTTTAGCATTTTAAAAAACACCATCAATAGGGTACTACTTAAACAATACTGTGTTGCCTACGGACCCTCGCTGTGTGCTGACTAGCACACACTTAACCTGTTAATTTTATTTTTGTTTTATCGAATTTAGATGGGCTGTTAACATTGTTAATGGTAATAATGTCATTAACAATGTTTTTTGAGAGATTATGAATGAGCTATACAACTAAATGTACTAAAACTTGTTTTAATAAGTTTTTATAATACTGTACATGATTTAATCCCTCTACAATTGTACGAGTATGGCACAAGTTTGTAGTTTTAGTACAGCAGTAATTCTTTGATGAACTTTACTAGTAATTGTACTTATCTTCAATTAAATTTTTTGATGAATATTACTAGTATAATTGTATTCATCTTTAATTAAATTCTTTACTCTAGTTTAAAATTTTCTTGATTGATTGTTGCTCATGTACATTATGTACATGGATTATCCATTATGTACATATTTATGTTACAGCAATTTATTATTTATTCTTTAATTGTACTTTAATGGGTCACTGATTATCTTTAGGATCCATGAATCAGAGATTAATGTGAAATTATTACATGCATATGATATAATTGATGCACGTATGTTGTTGTAATTTTTATTATATTATTTAGTTTTGCTTACGTAGTTAACATTTTTTATTGTTGTTTTTTTAAATTTTTATTTAATTTAATTCATTATCTACACGCAAAAGAGGGCAATTTGAGTTATCAGATGGAAAATTATCTCCTTCTTTGATATACCCATGAGAATAAACACTAAACATACAGTTTTTAAATAAGAGAAGATATTTCTTTGATTTTACCGCAACCTAAGGTTATTTTCAGAACATTGTTTACCTTTGTAGTGTGATTCGGTATATAAAAGGGCATTCGAAGATGTCTATGTATTTTTAGGGTTTTGTAGATTCTTCTCAAAACCCTTATGCCGAGGGTGATGTGTCCGTCTGTCCGTCGCTCTTTGGTTCATAGGACCCAAACCGTTTAAGCTAAAGAGCTGAAATTTGAAATACTGGTGCAACTTTTTGACCCAACCACAGAAAAAAATACAGAAATTCAAAATTAAATATGCGCATGCGCAATTCGCAAAAATGTTGTAAACTCAAAAATTTATATTTTTCTTAATTTTCGAGTGGGGTATCAAATGAAAGCTGCTGAAGAGTAGGACGCAAATATATATAAGCTTTTGTAAATTTTGCATTCCTTATTGGGTAAAAAAATCAAAATATACCCAAAAAAATCCCCCCCCCCAACCACTATACTTCGGCTGGTCCAAAAATTTCGAAAAAAATTCATGCTAATGCCTTATTGTGGGGCGATGAAAATTCCGGGAGTTCATCCCAAATTTTAACAAATTGCCCATTTTGGCGCGAAAATTTGAAGTGCGCCAAAAATTTTATTTTTGTAAAATTTTTATTTGGGTATCATATGAAAGCTGGCGAAGAGTAGGATTCAAATATATATTTGCTTTTTTAAATTTTGCATTCTTTATTAATTTTATAAGTCAAAATATAGCCCCAAAATTTTCCCCACTCCCCAACCACTATATAACGGGTGCTCCTAAAATTTCTAAATAATTCATGGTTATACCTTATGGTGAAGCGATGGAAATGGTCTGAAAAAATGAATTTTTCTAGTCGTAATTACCGATGAAAAACATTGTGACCCCCTGGGGGATCGAACCCGGACCCTTGAGATCGAAGAATAAAATCATAATTACATAACGGGCATGCTTAATCTTCTACAAAACTCTAAAAAGTACTTGGACGCAAGTACTTCCCTGTGATTTTCATTTATATTTTATTACTAAAAGAGGATAATGTATTTCTTAAAAAATTATGATTAATGATTAAAAATATGAATTATCGGAACATGTTAGAATATTATTTTCGGCTCGATTTTTTATGTCTCAAAATATTGCTTTCTTTGACAAAACCACTAGATCATTAGAGAAAAATCGTTTCGATACGACTCAGACAAACTTTGTCATATACGAGTTTTTAATTACTTAGCCTAGTGTTTTCCATTTATTAGTTTCCCTAGGTACTTTTAATTTTAATATTATTATTAAACATTTATTAAAATGTACCATAAAAATAACTTCTTGGCGGGGTATCGAACCCAGCCTCTCTCCGTCCGCATTAAAAGCTATTTTCTCAGGAACTAGATTTTTCCCGGGAAAACGGCTTATATCGTTAGATTCGTATTTAAATGGACTACATTTTAGAATTTTTTAATCAAAATTGTCTGAACTGTTTTCGAGATTTTTTTAACGTTTTTCAGAGTTCTTGGAGGGTAGCTAAAATTAAATTTGAACCTAAAATTAATTTCTTGATTTCGACTCAGGGTATTATTTTTCTGAACAGGTATGCCAAATTTGTCTAAATCTGCCCTTTTTAGGCTCCAGGCGTCTGCACAGACAGACTTTAAAAAAAAAAACAAAAAAAAAAACACTTTCTTGGACTCAGGAGACCTCAAAACGTGTAAATCCATCTAAATCGAATTTTCGCGCCACCTTAATACTTTCTCTTTATATGAGAAATTAAAAATGTATAATACATTGTTTGTTTGCAATGTATGTTATCTATTTTTTTTTCTTGCTGAAGTTTGTCTTGTAAATATATATTTTGGGATTTGTTTATGTTGAACACTAATTAGTTATATACTAATTTATTTCTACGTTTTAACGGCTGGGCTGTGTTAATTTCGTCCATTTCTTTTTTCTTGATTTCTCTTAGATATTGCAGGGAAGAGATTATATACCTCTGAATTCTCTGATAATAGCTGTTATTCGAATAAATTATATGGAAGTGAGTGTCATAGCTTCGTGTTTGGAAGCTATGTTTCTTTCTTTTTTTTATTTATTCTGCCTGTAAGAGTATTTAAACCTCTACGAGAGAATTTTTTTTTTGTCTTCCTTGAAAAACCGATCGATCGTAAATAAAGGCCAGTTTAGATAACACGAGCAGACGCCATTTTGTGTCTTCGTTTAGGGCGGGTTACCTAAAGTCGGACTTAGGATCGCTTGTTTTCCATTGGTCGATTGCTAAGGGTGTTGTCCACGGTTGCCATAGCAACTCCACACGGAGGAAGAGCCCAGTTTTAGGAGTTTGTTTAGGGAGGGGACCTCCACAAAGTATTGGAGATCGTGGTCATGTGTCGGTCAACACCTAGTCCTTTCTGACCGGACTATTTTCCCCGTCATGACCTCGGACATAACTATAGGCGGTACCATGGAGTACACTTGGACCATCGAGGAGCAAGGGGAGACGGTGGTTCAGCCGCAAGGGCAACACTCCGGTCCGTACCTTGTTGTACCATTCACTGACACCCGTTCTTTGTACACTGGTAACACCCCTTAGTATGTCCTGGTACTCGATAACACCTTGCACTTGTTATTGACCTAGTTTGTTGTTTTTTTTTGTTCGGGAAAATAACCTTTTCAATTCATTGCACAAATGTTATTAATGTGTTATCGCTTTTGTAGAATTGTATCGCACTTAGTATGATTGTAGACGTAGTGAAGTTGAAACTTGAAATGTGATGATAAATATAAGTTGATAAAACGGAGAATGTCTTAAGCTTCCATTTGCTTGGAAGTCAATGATGGTTCTACCTGGTTAAGATTTTTTCTGTGGTAAGTTCTTATTACTTCTGGAACTTTGGAAAAGAAATCTTTAATAACTTATTACCGATATGTTTTCCTCCTTGTAGCTTAATGAACTATGCATATTCTTTTTGGTACTTCTTTATATTGTTACTCCCCTATATTGTTTTAGAATAAAAATGACTTTGACTAAATAACTATTAAGACAAAGGGATGTTTAGTCCAATGTAGTTTGGGACAAAGTAATATCATACTTCTGTTTTTATAAGGGGAGTAACAGTCTAAAAAAGAACATTCCGTTCACCTTCTTTTGATTGTTACTCCCCTCTTGTCTCCCTCTTCTTGTACCTACCCACAGGGTAGGTACAAGAGGGATATCATATGAAAGGGTACGTCGAGCTGATTACAAAAATATATAATTCTTTGGATGTAACTTTGATGGGGCGAGCGTATTCAAGTTTGAAGTGGGTGTGAAACGTGCCCCCCCCCCCCCCTCTATCTCGCTTATGTGAAGTGCAAAAAATCTGAAAAAATTCCTGAACATTCTTCGACCAAAAGTAATGATACCACTTTTTGGAAATTTCGAATAAAATATTATTTTATTTTTTATTGACAAAATACGTCTTTTTTATAATTATGGTCTTTTTGATGTATTTATATGGTTGTAGTCCGGTTCAGTGGAAAATAAATACTTTATCAGAGTGTGTTTTGAGAATATCAAACTTTTAGAATAGTTCAAAGTAAGCTTTTTAGCATTTTAAAGAAAACACTGTTTATACACTTTACAGTTAAACACTATATACTGTGACCTACGGACCCTCGCTGTGTGCTGACTAGCACAAACTTGACCTGTTTATTTAGCTTTTTGTACACTACACAGTTGTGGAAAATACGAATACCCCAAAAAAGTTGAAGGATACAACCCTGTTTATGCGAAAAAGCGCCCGGTAGAAGGGGGATAACAGAAAAGATCTCATTTTTTCGCTACTCTTCTCTTATAAATGCATTATATATTCATAAGAGAGATAAACGAAACAATGCAAAATAAAAATGTATTTGTTAAAATGTTAGAATCGTGATGTTTGGTAGTTATTGGTCATTAGATGTAAGATTACCATATAACAGATTTCTATACATTTTGTTTGGTGTATTTAAAAAGTATTACAGGTTGTAAAAATCATCTTTGCATTCTTTCACCTGATGAAAGCGCTTCTTTGTAAATGCTTGTTATTTTCCAGTAGTAGTTTTGTTTTTTCTATAAAGTCTTTTTATTAACTTCAGGTTTATTTTGATTGCCGTTTGTTAGGTAAGATTGTAGAAGAAGTAATTTCTCCTTACGTGTGGTTTGACCTTTAATTATATATATATATGTATATATATATATATATATATATACAGGGTGTCCCGGGTCAGGACCGACAAACTTTGGGATGTGATAGTACAGTTAATTTGGAGTAAAAAAAGTTCTATAAACCATGGTCCTATTCTCATTTGTATTCTAGCTATCTTATTTTTAACTTTTTTTTGTAAAACGTGACTTTGACTTAATAAATTGGCCATATCATTGGAAGTAATAAGGCTAGAATGATAAATGATATACCACCTGAAAGAGCATGAAAAATTCTTAAATATAATCATCATTTCAGCTATTAAATTTCATTTTTAGTCATACGTTAATTCGTTAGAACTTGAAAATAATAAAATTTAATTAAAAAAAGAAAATGTTAGAGCTTGTATAACTACTGTATTGTATTAGATAACTATGGGTGCAAAACTCCTTAAAGTTGGCGCATTTACTAAGCTTCAAAACGATACTATTAAATTTAAAATATTGCAACTTAAAGTATCCGAAATAGTGATGAAATTCCAAAAAAGCATGTCCTACTGTAAGCTGAGATAGGGTTGGGGGATGGGAAGTGCCCTGAAAATGCAATCGTCGGGTGATTTTTTTTCTTTTTCTTTTAAGTTGCTCCAGTATAATAAAACGTTAAAGTCAGAGTTTAGTCATAGTACCCGTGTGGTACCAGTCATGGTACCAATGATACTACAGTCATTGTAAAGTCATAGCACCTGATGAATCTTGTAATTATTAAGGGTGTAATCATTTATTTTTATTACGATAATTAATTATTTTTATAATAATATTCTTTGTAACATAACCAAAATTGTACTGTATTAATTGAATTATCTTATTACTTTGTTAAAAAAAAAATCATTAAAGATGAAATAGAAAAGTGTAATAATAAAATACACCGACATTTTTATTTATAATTAACACTTCTGTAATTACTATAATAAATGTTCAAAATGGTGCCCTCCTTCATTCATACACATCCACAATTTTTAAGTCGAAATTTGCTGAATTTTATGGGAGTCGCTATTGGTCATTTATTTGATGAGCTGCTGCTTGTATCCTGTTTATTAGCTCCTCTTGACTGTTAACCGGTATTCTAAACACCAAATCTTTCATCCATCCCCCCAAACAGAAATGTAAAGGTGTAATGTCTGGTGACATGGGTGGCCAAGCAACCGGTTCTCCTCTTCCAATGCACCTATTAGGGTAGTGTTGAATGTACGAATCTGTACTTAAAAAATGTCGGACGTGTATTAATGAAGAAGGGCACCATTTTGAAAATTTATTATAGTAATTACAGAAGTTTTAATTTGAAGTAAAGAAGGTCGGTTTATTTTATTAGTAAACTTTTCTATTTCATCTTTAATTTTTTTTTTTTTTTTTTTTTTTAACAAAGTAATATGATAATTCAAATAATACAGTACAATTTTGGTTATGTTACAAAGAATATTATTATAAAAATAATTAATTATCTTAATAAAAATAAATGATTACACCCTTAATAATTACAAGATTCATCAGGTGCTATGACTTTACAATGACTGTAGTATCATTGGTACCATGACTGGTACCACACGGGTACTATGACTAAACTCTGACTTTAACGTTTTATTATACTGGAGCAACTTAAAAGAAATAGAAAAAAAATCACCCGACGATTGCATTTTCAGGGCACTTCCCATCCCCCAACCCTATCTCAGCTTACAGTAGGACATGCTTTTTTGGAATTTCATCACTATTTCGGATACTTTAAGTTGCAATATTTTAAATTTAATAGTATCGTTTTGAAGCTTAGTAAATGCGCCAACTTTAAGGAGTTTTGCACCCATAGTTATCTAATACAATACAGTAGTTATACAAGCTCTAACATTTTCTTTTTTTAATTAAATTTTATTATTTTCAAGTTCTAACGAATTAACGTATGACTAAAAATGAAATTTAATAGCTGAAATGATGATTATATTTAAGCATTTTTCATGCTCTTTCAGGTGGTATATCATTTATCATTCTAGCCTTATTACTTCCAATGATATGGCCAATTTATTAAGTCAAAGTCACGTTTTACAAAAAAAAGTTAAAAATAAGATAGCTAGAAAACAAATGAGAATAGGACCATGGTTTATAGAACTTTTTATACTCCAAATTAACTGTACTATCACATCCCAAAGTTTGTCGGTCCTGACCCGGGACACCCTGTATATATATATATATATATATATATATATATATATATATATATATATATATATATATATATATATATATATAAAATAGTTTCCTTTATTTGGTCATGGTACTTAGGTTGAAGATCTTGTAATCTTCTATACTTGTATTGAACTTTTAGCTCTGACTTAAACTTTACGATAATGAAAAAAAAATCTAACCACACAAGAACAACTTTTTTACTTATTATAGTAAAAGCTTAAAGATTTTTTTTTTATACTTGGATAAATTATTTATCTACTCACGGCAGCAAAATTAAGCATTACTTATCTGCTTTTAGATTGTAAAGTACTGTATCGCTGATTTGTCATTAAAATATTAATAATTAATATAAAAATGCCATTTTTCAAAACTGGTCTTATTTTCAACTTTTTTTTTTTTTTTTTTTTTTTTTTTTGGTTTCTGTATTCTTCACCTTAGTTGTATCTATGTTAGGGTGACTAACCGTCCCGTAAAAACGGGATTGTCCCATTTTTTCATGAACATTCCCGGTGTCCCGAAAAAGTCTTCCGGGACGCCTAAATGTCCCGTATTTTCGTTGTGTACTGATTCTGTTTGAGCATAATTTTTAAGATTTTTTAAAGATTTGCCAATATGTGTTTGCAATCCCTGCCCCTAATGGTATTACTGAAAGAATATTTTCGCTCATGAACATTCACTGGACTATTGTAACTTTTACAAGTTTGTATTAGAAAAGAAGTAAGTTTTAAAGATGGCTGGGGCAACAGCTAAGTACACTAGAACCTCACCAAAAGAGGTTACTGTGAAATGCCGCCCGACCCAGGACCCTGCATCTGGTTCTGTTTTGGTAAAAATTCTCAAAAATCGCTTATTAAACCTACGTTCAAAGCTATCTTTTATTTTATGTGTATAATAAACACTTTTAATAGCTAACTAATGTACTTTTTATAAACGTACGCCCTTTTGCATTATTATTTAAAATAATAATTATTTGTAATATAACGGACTTTTATAATAGTGGACAATCATCAGCTCCTTATAGCCCGTCGCCGCACCCCCCACCCCCCCTTTACCCTGGGTGTATTCCTTATACACCGGATTGGGACCCGAACGTGAGGTGTCCCGTTTTTTCCAGTTGACTATTTGGTCACCCTAATCTATGTGCAAAATTTGGGGAAGATTGAATGACGGTAAGTGGTTCAAAATTGGGGTAATAGTTGTGCGATGAAACTTAAAAAGCAAATAAATTTGACGCCATTTTGTTTTTGTTTTTGTTTTTTTGGTTTCTGTATTCTTCACCTTAGTTGTATCTATGTGCAAAATTTGGGGAAGATTGAATCACGGGAAGTGGTTCAAAATTGGGGTAATAGGTGTGCGATGAAACTTAAAAAGCAAATAAATTTGACGCCATTTTGTTTTTGGTTTTTTGTTTTTTTGGTTTCTGTATTCTTCACCTTAGTTGTATCTATCTTATTTTTTGACAAAATGGCGTAGAAAATTAAACGCTTTCCACAAGTGTTATATATTTTTGTAATCTACTCTTCAATACCTTTCAATTGATACCTCACTCAAAATTTAAAGAAACATTTTTCCCCGTGACAGCAATCAGCCGCCATCTTGGATTACCAGTTAATCCGACCAAGTTGCTATTCATATTTTATTTTTGGCCCATCGGATCGCACATTTTCAATATTTTTTTATATTTTTAGTAAACGCGGAAATATAGTTTTAGGGTGGGGGGGGGACGCAAAATTTTGATGTTTTTTTTGACAAATTGGCAGGAAAAATTAAACACTTTCCCTAAGTGGTATATATATATTTGTTAAAAATAATTTCTTAAAGACAACATATTCTTGACATTGCACGAACTTTAGTGTTTAATATATGTTAATTTAACAAATAATAAAATGACGGTACTCAGAACATTATGTTGGGCTTACGTTAATTAAAATTTTTATTTTCTAAGACAAGCATCAATAACTTATTCCTTATAGCGACCATGTGTTTAAAATTGGATGTAAAATTATTATAATTTTATCATTTATAATATTTCAACTAAATTGACCAGTGTTAATAACAAATCACGATTTCAAGCTTCTTGCATATAAATTGCTGTTTATAATAACTAGGTAAAGATGTTCAGTAAACTTTGTTGTTCATACATAAAAATATAATGATAATTATTTTTTTTAATTTGAGCTTCTTTTTTTATTATATAAAAATATATCAATTGCTTGTACGAGTAGTTTAGGGAAATCCCAGCTTCTAAGAATTCAGATGATCATAAAAATGTAGCCGACCTTATCTATTTAAAACTCCTGGCTGTGGATAAAAATATAATAAAATTTCATGTTAAACACCGGAATTTCCGTCTATTTTCTTAAAAACCTCTTCAATTACCAAAATACAAAGATAATGTTAATGATAGATAATATAATGCATGATACGCACATATATTTAGATAAGATAATGCATTATTCATATTTAGATAAGATGATTCATGATACGTATTTTGTCAAACCAAACGTGAGAGTGTTTGGTTTAAAACGTTTCGCACGTTTATGGAACAGATTCGACTGATATTTTATTGTAGGAGTTTTTTTATGGAACAAATTCGACTGGCATTTGTTGTAGAGGTTTCTTTATAAAACAGATTCGACTGACATTTGTTGTAGAGGTTTCTTTATAAAACAGATTCAACTGGCATTTGTTGTAGAGGTTTCTTTATAAAACAAATTCGACTGACATTTGTTGTAGAGGTTTCTTTATATAACCGATTCGACTGGCATTTGTTGTAACTTCCGTTACATTTGGCAAGCATTAAAGGTAGGCTTTCTGGTTAGGATAATCTGTCACTCGGCTAATGAATGGATACAATGGAAAAAATTATTTTGTAAAAAGGAAGGACCTTTAATGTATAAATGACTTGATTTGGAACGAGAATCAGTTTATTTCAATATCTATAATTCACTAAATTTTAGCAATTTCAGAGGATTCCTAGAGCTTCCCAAAAGTTGATGTATGTATCAAATAGAATAGTCCTGCGTATATACATTGGTGATGTCACAATTGCTATTTCCAGGGTTCTAATTCTGGTTTCTATCTTTATAAAGACATTGGAAGTTTAAAGACAATTAAGTCGTATGCAAATTTAAATTTTAAGGCTAATAAATTAACTGATAATGATAGGGTTTAAGAGCGATAACAGCATTCCTCAGGAGCACGTACACACTTGTGCTTTTGATTTAAGATTTGAAAATTATTTAGGCTGCAAATGTGGGCAGCGAATATTTTAAACAAGCTTTATCTTGGCTGCTTAATCGCCTTATTTTCACATACTTTTAAATTAAAATAAGAAGTACGATGACGGTAATATAAAGTTTTATCTGTAAGTTATGCGAATGGACTAAAATTAAAAGCTTCTTGGCCAACTAACCATAATCCTTATTTGGTCATGGTACTTGGGTTGAAGATCTTGTAACCATAAAACCATAATCCATAATCCTTTTTAGACAGGAAATCTTTCAAATATACTGATTGCTTCCGATCTTACCGAAGGTAACGGAAGCTGTGTGATCGTTCTGAAGAACGAAATAGTTGTAGGTCTCCGATTTCAAAAATTTCAAGACAGAAATCCGTTTCAGACATCAGGGAACATTTTGATTCCGTGTCTGTCTCTCAATTTTTGCAAGCCAACGTGGTTTGTCAGAAAGTAGCCCGCAGATAGCCCCAAATTTCAACCGTCTGTGCTCTTTAAATTTTGCTAAATTGATACTTTATTACATGTAAAAGATCTTGAATTTTGGAACGCCGCGCCGTAACTATGGAGACCCTAAATTTTTATTTTTCGAAAATTTGAAGTTGGGTATCATTTTTAAGGTATTGAAATTTTGTTCACAAATGTATATCGCGTTTCTAAAATGGCGGCCATTTTACCCCTAAAAGAACAAAGTAAGTGCTATTTTTTGTACATATTTTAGTTTAAAAAAAATTAAAATAAAATTATGTTTTATGACTGAAGAAACCCTTTTGGGGGCGTGGTAAAAAATACTTTGGGAACCACTGAATTATAAGCAGTAGGAATATGTTAAAATTTATCAGGACATACAATCAAAAAGATTAATAAAAGCATGCGATCTAAGTGCATCAAATTAATTATGCTTGAATGATGAGCATAAAACCTTCAGGATTATGTATTATGCTAAGAAGAGGACTTTCTTCATCAGGTGACCTTATTAAGATTTATGCTAACCTTTACCCTTACCTTACTTAATACCTTAATAACTAAGGAATAAGTTTATCATATCATGCATAATAATAATACATGTTATAATTTGTTGTATTATGTTTGTTTTATAAGATGATACTTTATATCATTAATCTTCTTTCTTATCTTGTTTCTTTTTTTGTCTATTAACAGAATACAATTAATCAATATTCACGATATATAGTTACATAGAAATCTTTACTGTGTTTCCTGCATATCTATTTATTTAAAAACTTTTAATCGTGATTGTTCATCCTTTTATTTATGCAGCGATCAAGGAAGTTTTGCATATTTTTTAAATTGAAAAATATATGCATGTATTATTATTCTAGATTTGAGTAAAAATGACTGTCAATTAGTGTGGCACATAGCTTCCTCGCGTCTTATTCCTTATACTCACATGATTTCATGCTTTTACAACCTATTTCTGTCTAATTTATTTTATTTTCCCCCCGTTTTTTAAATTTGTCAAAATTATTCTAATTTTTTATATGAATTAAAGTATCAACTAAGCAAAATTTAAAGAGCGCCGGCGCGGCGGTTAAAATTAAACTTGAGTTTTCTAATATAAATTGAAAAAAAAAAAAAAAAAAAAAACTATATTCCAAATATATTTTGCTTCCGAGCTTACCGAAGGTAACGGAAGCATTGTGTTCACTTTTGAGAACGAAAAACTTTTATGCCTCCGATTTCAAAAATTCCAAGACAGAAATCCGTTTCAGACATCAGGGAACATTTTTGGTCTCGTGTCTGTCTGTCTGTCTGTCTGTCTGTCTGTCTGTCTGTCTGTCTGTCTGTCTGTCTGTCTGTCTGTCGGTCTGTGTGTCCGCGAATTATGAAACGTGCGACGATAACTTGAGTAAATGTCGACCGATTTTAATGAAATTTGGTAGACATGTTCATTTTACCAATGCCCAGGTCGAGTTCGTTGGACAACATTATCCGTCCAAGCGTTCACGAGCAACGCTCGCGTGAACGTGAACTTTAAATTTAATATTGGAATTTTAGGTCGGGGAAAAAATCTAAATTCATCTATTCAATGAGACAAACATTTTTTTCAAATACAATTTTTTAGTAAAACCAACAGCGACACCGCTATGAAGTGTTAAAGATCGCTAAAACTATTAATAGTTTTTACAAAATAAACAATTTTACAATAAAGTAATATAACAATAATTGTTATAGTACATGATAGGATGCGAGGAAGCTATGTGCCACACTAATTGGCAGTCTATTTTTCTTTTTCGTCTACTTAATCTTGAGCTATTTGCTGGCTACTTTGATCAAACCATCCAAATTTCATAAAAATCAGTACTTTTGAAGATATAGGTGTAAATAAATGTATGTTTGTGCGCATTTGGAAGAGAAACTAATGCGGGCGCTGAAGATTGTAACATATATGGGTCCAACAATGGACTAATTGTGACCTACATACTTCATTGAAATCGGACTTGTAGTTTTTAAGATATGTTGGTTCGGAAAAATTAAGCCTAGATATTTTGCATTTCTGCTATGTTAAACTAGGCATCGCGTGGCTAGTAATAAATATGTATTGAATATTGAAAAAATAGATAATCATGAATCATGTTGAGTTGATAGATATAGGGTATGGTAGTAGGGTAGCGGCTAGTAGTAAGGGAACCACCCCGCATTCTTACTATTCCTCTAACCAAACATCTCCTTTACAATTATTATAAAATGTATTTCTTTGCTACAAAAAAACTACTGCATGTATCAAATTGAAATTTTGCATGCCTGTTTCAATTGTGCATTAGATGGTGTATATAAAGTTTTATAAAAAATCGTTACGTTAGAACGTAAGATATCGGTAAAAAGGTTGTTTTCTCTATTATAAACGTTTAGGTCCGCTTTATTAGTTTTAGCGATCTTTATTAAATCATAGTGGTGTCGCTATTGGTTTTACTAAAAAATGTTATTTGTAAAAAATGTTCGTCTCATCGAATAGATGATGATAGAATCTTTTCCCGTCCTGAAATTCCAATTTAATTTTTTAACCTCTCGTTTACGCGAGCGTTGCGTGCGAACTCTTGGACGGATCACGCTGTCCAACGAACTTAGCCTGATTATTAGTAAGAGGATCATGTATACCAAATTTCAACTAAATCGGTCAACTTTTACTCAAGTTATCGTCACACGCGTAAACGTTACTGACAGACAGACAGACAAGATGCATAGTTTGTTGAATGTAAGAAGCTCGCTTCAATTATTACTTCCGAGCCTACCGAAAGTAACGGAAGCTATGTGATCGTTCTGAAGAACGAAAATATTTTATGTCTCCGATTTCAAAAATTCCAAGACAAAAATCCTTTTTGACATTAGGAAACATTTTTGATTCCGTGTCCGTATGTCTTTCAATTTCTTAAAGTCTGTCACCAACATATCGGTATATAACACTTACATGTGGATATGCTTGCGTGGACAAGATGAAGTGGCGCAATCCCACCACTAAAAGTTGTTCGGTACTTACATACTTATTTATTTAGTGCAAAAAACAATTAAGATTAAAGGACCTTAAATTCAACACAGTCATGTAAAGATGCTTGCGTGGATAAGACACAAGACGAAGGGTTGTAAACATACTTAGATTTTTGAATAGACTTTATCTTTTACAGTCTTTTAAGCTAATGAATTATTATAATTTTTATACAAGTAAAAATTTAAATTGTAGGTTCTATTTAAACTAGAAAAATTGCAATTTTTTTTTAAAATTTATTCATGACAGTAAAAGTGAACGTCTTAATTATACATATAAGATTGTAACATTGTATTTAAGTAGAGATATTTTGAATTTATTAGTTTTTTTTAACATATAATATTGAAAATCGCGTTAATATTCAAGTTAATGGAGTCTTACAGTGTGAAAGATTAAAAATAGGTTATGCGGTTTGCTAGTAAGGCCAGTATCCAGTATCCTGTGGATATAATAACTAGGATCTCATATGGAACCTGCGGCCAAGGATCGGAACCTTCAAGGACGACTAGAACATACCTCGCTAATACACTTGGTACTTTTAACAGTCTACTGTCCAATAATCACTACAGTATTACAGTAACAACGCCCCATTTCTTTACAAATAACTGTAAACATTAGTAACTTGAGCATCGTTGAATCTCTAAATAGTGTGTCAATTAGTGTGGCACATAGCTTCCTCTAGAAGCGTATTTTAATGATGTTTAGCATATACGACCTATTATTGTACAATTTATTACAATTTTTCCCCCATACTTTTTTATAACAAGTTATTTATTGGCATAAGTAACAAAATTGTCTGCCAATTAGTGGGCTCATAGCTTCCTCGCGTTATATTTCGTACACTTTAATGATTTGATGTTTTTATAACCTTGTCGGATTCCCTCGTTTTTTAAATCTATCAAAATTGTTTTGCTTTTTTACATGAATTAAATTATCAAAAATTTTAAGTTTTTGGTAGTTTTCATACTACGGAAAGTTTAAATTTTAATTTAAATCAAATTATAATTATTATTTACTACGGGAAACAGACAGTGAAAAATTCACTCCAAATATACGGGAGACCCGGGTTCATATCCCGGCGCGGGAGTGTATTTTTCACTGTCTGTTTCCCGTAGTAAATAATAATTATAATTTGATTTAAGTATCAAAAATTTAAAGAGTGCCGCCGGTTGAAATTAATCTGGTGCTACCCGCGGGCTACTTTCGACAAATCATCCAAATTTCATAAAAATCAGATGAGTACTTTTGAAGATATAGGTATAAATAAATGAAAAATTGTTTTGATTTTTTCTATTAATTAAAGTATCACTTTAGCAAAATTTAAAGAGTCTAGAGGGTTGAAATTAATCTGTGGGCTACTTTCGTTTAACCATCCAAATTTCATAAAAATCATATGAGTCATGAGTAATTTTGAATATGTATGGCAGTGCGCATGTGGAAGAAAAAAATATGAGTGAAGAAGGTTGAAAATTGAAAAGCAAAAGTTAAAGAGTGTAGACTGTCTGCGCGGTCTACTTTAAACAAACCCTCCAAATTTGATAAAATACTTTTGAAGGTATTAGGTGAAATAAATGTATGTTAGTGCGCATGTGGAAAAAAAGAAAAAAAAAGAGTGCAGAAAGTCAAAACTTATATGGGACTAACTATGGGCTAATTATGACCTATACCATCCAAATTTGATTAAAATTAAACGAGTAGTTTTTGGAACGAAGTTCCTTATGGCACGTTCTGGAGCCCGGGAGTGAGTCCGAAAAAACGACCAAAATCACCGTCACGCAAAATTCGTCACGAAATCTACCGATGGCGATAACTTGTGTAAAAGTTGACCGACTTAGTTGAAATTTGGTACACATGTTCATTTTGCCAATGTCAGGGACAAGTTCGTTGGACAACGTTATCCGCCCAAGCGTTCACGTGCAACGCTCGCGTAAACGTAAGCTTCGAATTTAAAATTGGAATTTTTGGACGGGAAAAAATTCTAACTTCATCTATTTAATGAGACAAACAACTTTTTTTAATAATTTTTTTAGTAAAACGAACACCGGCACTACTATGAAGTGATAAAGATCGCTAAATTTATTAAAGCGGACCAAACCGATTAAAATAAAGAAAACAACGTTTTTACCGATATCTTACGTTCTAACGTAAAGATTTAAATGAAACTTTGTATACATCACCTACAGTACAATTGAAACAAGCATGTAACATTTCAACCTGATACAAGCAGAAGTTTTTGTGAGTTAATGATTTATATTTTTTATTGTAATATTTAATTGGAGTAATATGCCGACGGGGCCTGGGAGGACAGTTCTTTTTCGTTCTACAACCATCTCCTTTAACTATAAATTTATCATTACCTTTTTTCTCAATATACATTATTTATTGAAAGACGCTCGCTTCAAAGATAATAAAAAGATTTTCATTTAATTTTGCCTTAACTCCGCTAGTACAAATAGTTTTTGTCTCTTTTCTAACTCCTCCATGTATACGTAGTTATTACAGCGATTTTATAATTTATATTTTATGAAAAGCGTAAGGAACTTCGTTCCTACCGGGTGTCCCACGACACCACAGCAATTTTTTATATTTGTTGGTTCGCAATTGAGCGACAGGCCGACAGACAGACACGGAACCAAAAATGTTCCCTGATGTCTGGAATTTTTGAAATCGTAGACATAAAAAAATGTTCGTTATACAGAACGATCACATTGCTTCCGTTACCTTCGGTAAACGTGGAAGCAAAATCAAAACAATTTTGACATTAAAATATGTAACTGGGGAAACAATTAAATAAATTAGACAATAATGGCTTGTATAGCATAGAATCCATAAAAACGTGATAGCATGCGAGGAAGCTATGTGCCAAACTAATTGGTAGTGGTAGTCCATTTTTTTAAGTATGTGTAACTATTGAAAACTCTCGGTCTAAAACTAAAAATTTCGTTACTATTTGTGAGTTCTACAAAAGCGTAGTAATAAGAACTAACTTTAGTGTTTGTAACATTTAACATTTAAATCCTAATTACTTTATTCGTTTACTCGTATAATGCTGTTTTATTATACTTTATAGCAGTAGGTCATATAATATGGGGTTAAAATCATATAATTATACTTGTAGAAAAACTCTTTTGATTAATTTTAGTTGGGTGCAGAACTAGTTGAATAAACCTTAATTATAAGCGAAGGATAGTAATTCAAACTAGCTCTTTCAGCATTATCCAGAATTAATCGATTAATATAATAACTGTTTATATAGTAATAGGTATGAATTTTACCCAAGGTTTTACTAATAACCACTTTTAGTGTCAATAAAACCTTATTCTGCTCTTCTAACCTTATACATGAGTAACCTTTTGGCGTGAAAAGCCTTCTGTGTACTCGTAATAGAACGCTTGAAACTTATGACCTTTTACAGGTACCATTAAATATATTTATCATTGACACTTAAGTGTTGGCAATATGTGTGGGAAAGAACTTTATTAGCGGTAAATATTCTGATGTAGTTCATGGGAAAGTGTAGAATATAGAGTTAATTATTTAAGATTTTGTATTTAAGTGAGTTTTCATACGCTTTAAACAGTCTCTGCTGTCGGTTTATGAATATTCCAATATAATTAAAACCACCTTAAAGTTCTATAGTGTCTTCCAGTGGCGACCGTGTCTCGAAGAGGACACGTCCCGACGTTCTATAGGTCTTCCAGTGGCGATGTTTCGCTCCTAATGCTAGAAGCATCTTCAGGGGTGTTCATGGTGTCCTAAGGAAGACCTAGAACTTCATTATAATTCTAACCGCGGAAGCCTACGAACTTTAATAAGATCATCTTGACGAGTCTATTCTCTCTTTGATCCACTTCATCGTTAGACATCCTTCCTTTAAGATATTCCTTCCGAGTTTTCCGAAAGCAATGGAAGCATCGTCGTCCTTTTCAAGAAAAAAATTTTTAGTGTCTAAAATTTAAAAATTCCTAGACGAAAATCCATTTTAAACTTAGGGAACGATTTTGGTTTTGTGATGGTCTGTCGTTCGACATATTTGTCAACCATCAAAAACCACGTGTCGATCTTTCGTTTGACATACCTATTATTGTCAAAAACCACGCGTTCGATTTAGATAGTATAGGTCATAATCAACCGATTGTTCGTCCCATTTTAATTTCAACCTTCTGCGAAAATTTAATATTAAATGAAAATAATTATGGCTTCACTGAGAATGAAAACAGGTCGAAACAACTAAAATTTCTATTCCCTTGGGACTATTCGTTCAATATATGCGAGAAAGCTATGTGCCACTCTAGTGGACAGTCTATGTACAATGTGGAATGCATAGAGCTTGTATTATTTTTTGCCGGGTCTGTAAATTAGGATTATTTTTTGCAGGATCTGTAAGGTTGGATTTTTTCTGGCAAGATCTGTAAGGTTGGATTATTTTTTGCAGGGACTTTAAGGTTGGATTCTTTTTGTGCAGGATCTGTAAGGTTGGATTCTTTTTTTGCAGGATCTGTAAAGTTGGATTCTTTTTTTGCAGGATCTGTAAGGTTGGATTCTTTTTTTGCAGGATCTGTAAGGTTGGATTCTTTTTTTGCAGGATCTGTAAGGTTGGATTCTTTTTTTTGCAGGATCTGTAAAGTTGGATTCTTTTTTTGCAGGATCTGTAAGGTTGGATTCTTTTTTTGCAGGATCTGTAAGGTTGGATTCTTTTTTTGCAGGATCTGTAAGGTTGGATTCTTTTTTTTGCAGGATCTGTAAAGTTGGATTCTTTTTTTGCAGGATCTGTAAAGTTGGATTCTTTTTTTGCAGGATCTGTAAGGTTGGATTCTTTTTTTGCGGGATCTGTAAGGTTGGATTCTTTTTTTGCAGGATCTGTAAGGTTGGATTCTTTTTTTGCAGGATCTGTAAAGTTGGATTCTTTTTTTGCAGGATCTGTAAGGTTGGATTCTTTTTTTGCAGGATCTGTAAGGTTGGATTCTTTTTTTGCAGGATCTGTAAGGTTGGATTCTTTTTTTTTGCAGGATCTGTAAAGTTGGATTCTTTTTTTGCAGGATCTGTAAGGTTGGATTCTTTTTTTGCAGGATCTGTAAGGTTGGATTCTTTTTTTGCAGGATCTGTAAAGTTGGATTCTTTTTTTGCAGGATCTGTAAGGTTGGATTCTTTTTTTGCAGGATCTGTAAGGTTGGATTCTTTTTTTGCAGGATCTGTAAGGTTGGATTGTTTTTTTGCAGGGTCTGTAAAGTTGGATTCTTTTTTTGCAGCATCTGTAAGGTTGGATTCTTTTTTTGCAGGATCTGTAAGGTTGGATTCTTTTTTTGCAGGATCTGTAAGGTTGGATTCTTTTTTTGCAGGATCTGTAAGGTTGGATTCTTTTTTTGCAGGATCTATAAGGTTGGATTCTTTTTTTGCAGGATCTGTAAGGTTGGATTCTTTTTTTGCAGGATCTGTAAGATTGGATTCTTTTTTTGCAGGATCTGTAAGGTTGGATTTTTTTTTTTTACAGGATCTGTAAAGTTGGATTCTTTTTTTTGCAGGATCTGTAAGGTTGGATTCTTTTTTTGCAGGATCTGTAAGGTTAGATTGTGTTTAATATGTCCAGAGTATAGATTCTTTTTTGCTAAGTCTAGTTTGTATTATTTTTAGCAGGGTCTTTAAATTAGGATTCTTTTTTGCAGATTCTTTTTTAGTATGTCTAGAGTTTGGATTCTTTTTTACAAGGTCTAGTTTGTATGTATTCTTTTTTGCAGGGCCTTTAAATTAGGTCTCTTTTAGCTTAGACATTGCAAAAAAGAATTCCAAGGATTCTTTTTAGCGGATTCTTTAATGTTGAATTCTTTTTTAATATGTCTAGAATTTGGATTCTTTTTTGCAAGGTCTAGTTTGTAATCTTTTTTGCAGGGTCTTTAAGGTTGAATTCTTTTTTGCAGGGTCTTTAAGGTTGAATTCTTTTTTGCAGGGTCTTTAAGGTTGAATTCTTTTTTGCAGGGTCTTTAAGGTTGAATTCTTTTTTGCAGGGTCTTTAAGGTTGAATTCTTTTTTGCAGGGTCTTTAAGGTTGAATTCTATTTGCAGGTTCTTTAAGGTTGAATTCTTTTTTGCAGGGTCTTTAAGGTTAAATTCCTTTTTTGCAGGGTCTTTAAGGTTGAATTCTATTTGCAGGTTCTTTAAGGTTGAATTCTTTTTTGCAGGGTCTTTAAGGTTGAATTCTTTTTTTGCAGGGTCTTTAAGGTTGAATTCTTTTTTGCAGGGTTTGTAAAGTTGTATTCCTTTTTACAATGTCTAGAGTTTGTAATCTTTTTGGCAGGGTCTGGAATGTTAAGATGATTTTTTACAATGTCTGTAGGGTTTGGATTCTTTTTTCATATCTGCAGAATTTTAATTCTTTATTTATAATGTCTTGTATTAGAAAAAGCAATTTTACTTTAGCCAAGTTTATTTGAACTATCTAATTTATTTTAATACAGAGACCCTCTTTGAGACAGCTGTCAGAAATCATGTCTCAGTTTAGGTCACAACTAGATGAAAACGTAATGCAATAAATTCTTATTATAAATACTATAGTTTATTGAAGACAGTTTTATCTATAATGTTTAATATTTATTCCGTTTTGAATCAAATCGCTGCTGGTATTCGATTGAACATTAAGGACTTGACAAGACTCGTGCTTGGTAAAAACGATTTGAAGCAATCATTTTAGATGAAGGGAAAAGTTTTTGATTGGTTGAGTGCCCCGAATTTCCCTAGGTTCTGATTGGTCAGGAACAAAACGAAATGACGTCTTTCCGTTTTGTTTTCCAAGTCACGCGAGCTCTAGGTCCCTTTACTTCCACGTATCACAAACTTCCAAATAAATAAACTTCTCTAATATAACAGGTTTCTTTATTCCACGAAATTAAATTATATATCAATATCTCTTATTTATTTATTTATATTTTATCTATCTTGATACAATAACTTATAGTTTATATTATATGAAATATAACTGAATACATAATATAGTCGAGGAGATAAGCGTGTAAAATTATGTCTGACTAACATCAAGCTAGAATTTTGCGTACAAGTAAATGATTTGGTGCCTTTTAAGAATATGTGGTCGGCTAAGTTCGTCTGTGGGACATGGCTTGGCAATAGGCATTTGAAAAAAAAACTGGTGAAAAGCGGCCATGTCCCTTCCTTTTTGGTGGACAATGTGATATTCATGATCCTGTGAACGAAATTAGTTAGTACACAAAAATAAAGTTAATGATAGTTCATCACTTAATAGGTTTGTTAGTCAAATATTACTCCAAATCAAAGTGGTCACCTATTAAGTGGCAGACTACCATCAATTTGATTTTTGGTCTACTAACTAAATTAGTTCTCAGGATCATGAAAATCACATTGTTCACCAAAAAGGGCGGGACATGACCGCTTATTACCGGCTTGTTTTTTTCAAATACCTATTGTCAAGCTATGTCCCGCAGACGAACTTAGCCGACCACATATTCTTAAAAGGCACCAAAACATTTAATTGTACACAAATTTCTAGCTTCATGTTAGTCAGACACTTTTTTGCACGCTATCTCCTGGACTAATAGGTTCATTTCATAACAATAATACTAATATTATAATACGAGTTGTTATTTGTTATGTATACATATAATAATTAACAACTTTCATTAAAATGTTATTATCTGCTCGGGGATTTGAACCTATACTTTTTCATTTTAAACATCGCTCAAGTATTGATTAATAAATAAACTGAAGAAGTAAGACCCGGATGAAATATAACAACTTCTTTTCAAATCGAAATTTTGTTTCCCTTTGACCACTTTTGCTTCATTTTACCCAAGGTAACGATGCTATGATCGTTCTGAAAAACGAAACAATTTTATGTCTTCGATTTCAACAATTCCATGACAGGAATCCTTTTGAAACATCAGGGAATATTTTTGGTTATGTTTCTGTCTGTAGCTTAATTTTTGCGAACCAACATATCTTAAAAACTACTCGTTCGATTTTAATGAAATTTGAAAAATTTCTGAAATTTTTGGTAGGTCATAAGGGCTAATTATTGTTGGTAATTTTTTTATTGTCGGCATTTATAAGTTTTAAACTCCTTGTTTTGTGCGACCCTTATAGTTTCCCTCTTTCACTTGCACACAAACATACATTTATTTACACAGATATCTTCAAAAGTATTCATCTGATTTTTATGAAATTTGGATGGTGTGTTGAAAGTAGCCTGCAGGTAGCACTAGATTAATTACGACCAACTATGCACATTAAATATTCCTAAATTGATACTTTTATTCTTGTAAATTAAATTATAGAAATAATAATTATAATAGTGTCAGGTTAACTGTGCGTATGTTGAATTATATCTAATTTCTGGGAGCTATTAATTCTTTTTATTTGAAGTTTGAATATTTACGTTGATATATTACAACTCGCGGTTAGTTGTGGAAGAAATAATAATGATATATATCTGCGTATTTTCCATGTGAATTCAACCAACTCTAGCTCTATTATTACCATCGTATAGATGGTAAAATAACCCGGTGTTTCATTGTTCAGCCAGGAAATTCAACTCTTCAGCAATAAAATAATAAAAACATATCCTTCCTCTTCGTTTACTTATTGTCTAGTATTACAGTTAAGTAAAAAATAATAATTTACTTGATATATGGATATTAAATGGACAAATATTTCGAATTTAATTTTGTCTGATAATTCCATTTCAAGGTTTTTTTCTTCAGTTTGTGTTAAATAAATCTTAATTTTTAATGAGTTTTAAACTCGTTTGTGATGTATGAAGTTTTTTCTTTCGAAGTAATTTGGTTTTTATTATGTAAGTTTTTTCTATTCTGTGGTTAATATTTATATATTATTTTATGCTATCCCCCCCCCCCCCCGTTTAAATGATTATTTTAAATTATTTTTAACCACATATGAGTTTTTTTTAAATGTTTAAAATTATGTCTTTTAAAATTGTTTTAAATATATTTATATATATATAAATAGTTAGCTATTAGTTTTATTTATATACTTTTAAATAGTTATATATATATATATATATATATATATATATATATATATATATATATATATATATTTATCTACGATTGATACGAAATAAAAACATTGTATCTCTGTTTAGATGCATAAAAAGGGATTCTTAACGTAGTTATATTCATTGTGCATGCGTGTTTCATAATTCTTAACGCACGATATTAGCGAGTTTGTTTATACATTTAACAACACTAATTTGCTGTTTGTTTAAAAAAAAAGTAACTGTTTATATCGAGTTTTTAGTGAAAAACAATGATTGATTTATATCATTATGACGAAAATGAGGAGAATAATACGCCCCTGAAATAATTAATTCGGCATAAAATACAACTAATGAATTAATGTCATCTTTATCAAAAGAGAAATACGAACTTCATACAGGAAGTTTATTACATTTTTTTTTCTGTATTTATTATCAAAATCCTATACAATCGACAATCGTAGATAAAGTACGGTACGCAACTCGTCCGAAAACGGCATTTTGCTTTGCTCGTGTGGTTTTACTACCCTCGCTGTGCTTGGGTGCAAACTCCACACACGCATGCAAAATGCTACTTTCCGCACTAGACGCGTAATAGTGCAGGAAGCAGCATGCAAAAAAGTGTCTGACTAACATCAAGCTAGAATTTTGTATACAAGTTAATCTTTTCGCGACTTTTAAAAATATGTGGTCGGCTAGATTCGTCTGCGGGACATAGCTTGGATATAGGCATTTGAAACAAAAAAACAAAATGGTGGAGAGCGGCCATGTCCCGCCAATTATGGCGGACAGTATGATTTTCATGACCCTGAGTACAGAATTTAGTATACAGAAGTTAGTAGACCAAAATTCAAGTCGATGTTATATTCACACTTGATAGGTTTGTTATTCAAATATTACTAAAAATCAACGTGGTCACCTGTCAAGAGACAAACTAACATCAACTTGATTTTCGGTCTACTAACTAATTCTGCACTCAGGATCACGAAAATCACATTGTCCACCATAATTGGTGAGACATAGCCGCTCTCCACCGGTTTGTTTTTTTCAAACGCCTTTTGCCAAGCTATGTCCCGCAGACGAGCTTAACCGACCACATATTCTTAAAAGGCGCTAAAAGGTTGACTTGTATACAAAATTCTAGCTTGATGTTAGTCAGACACTTTTTTGCACGCTATCTCCTGGACTATAATGTACTATTTTATGCATTTAAAAATCTCTTGGTTATAAATAGTAAATTATTTAATAAAAATAGTTATGACTAGAGAGACGTTAGTAAAAAGTAAAACAACAATATTGTCACCACAATTTTTATACTAATAAACATTTTAAAGTTAACAATTTTCCCCTTCCTAAAATTCCAATTTTACAATTAAAGCTTACATTTACGTGAGCGTTGCGTGTGAACGCCTTGGCGGACAACGTTGTACAAACGAACTCGACCTGGGCATTGATAAAATGAACATGTGTACCAAATTTCAACTAAATTGGTCATCTCTTACTCAAGTTATCGTCATCGGTGGATTTTGTGACGGTAGTTTTTTCGGATTCACGCCCGGGCTCCAGATGCTGTTACGTGCTATAAGGAACTTGGTTCCAATATAAACAAGTGGCCTTTAATAACGCATTAGTGCGGGTGTTGACATCTTATTGCAGTTGATGCGGGTTCAATTCATTCTTTAAATCACTTTATTACAGCGGTTATAATATTAACTACAACAGTGCATTAATCTTCTAAAAGTCATCATTCTGTACTAAATGATGGATGGATAGATAAATGTATTTAATGATATGTCTGCAAAAGATTTATCTTCCTTGAGTTAAAGTAATTTATAATTTGTTACAACATTAAAAACGACAATAAAATTATGCGGCTAACATTCACCGGAACATTACATATTTTTTAATCTATCTATGTATATATGTATATAGAATTAAAGTTTTGTCTGTACCTACATTGATCAGGATTTGGAAAATGTTTGGATACTTTATCATTTTATACATTAGGAAGCCCAAATCCTGCCTTAACTTTTTTCATGTTTGTTTATATGTATGTCTGTCTTGTCTGTATGTAACCACTGACTTTGTAGGCACAAAACTTTTATAAAAGTTTATCAGGGCCGCCGACAGGGGGGGGGGCAAGGGGGGCAAATGCCCAGGGGCCCGGGTCTCTAGGGGGCCCGGGCCTCCGGGGGACGGCTCTGGTTTTTTACAATCAAAAAAGGCAAGATAAATATTGTAATTAGTGGCATAACTATGGGCCCGAATCGCGGGTGGACCCCAGTACCAAGGGGCCCCCAAATCCAAATAAAACATGAAATTACTATATTTGTACCAATGTCGGTAGGGGCCCCTTTAGAGCATAATAAAATGTAACTTAAAATTATACTTCTATACTATTGTAAAGGAGACCCCAATCAGTTCTGAATGCAAATGTTTTTTTCTTTTCTTTTCTCATCAATTTTTTTTGGCGTGGGGCCCCTATGCCCTATAGCTAAGTTTGGGAGGGACAGGCTCGGGCCCCCTTGAGCCCCGGGCTTCCAGGGACGGCTCTGGATTTTTAACCACTAAAAAGGCAAGATGGATATTGTGATTAGTGGCATAACTATAATAGGCCCGAATTGCGGGTGGGCCCCGGAGCCAAGGGGCCCCCAAATCTAAAAAAAAATAAAAACCATGAAACTACCATCTTTGTACCAATGTCGGTAGACGCCCCTTGAGAGCATAATAAAATCTAACTTGGAATTATACTTCTATACTATTGTAAGGGGACACCATTCAGTTCTAACGCAAATGTTTTTTTTTTTTTTTTTTATACGGCCCCTAATGACCTAGCTAAGTTTGGGAGGCAAAGTTGATTCACGCAATGGAAATTAAACAGACACAAATACAAACTTAACCAGCAGTACATATGTATTTGAAATTCGTCCCCACCAAACATCTTTTTTTAGGACAAACTTGCCCTCAGAAATTCTTAAAACTCATCTTTTTGCTCTTAAATTTTAAAAAATTTTCCGGGAAAGAAAATGTGTATTTTCTTCCTACTGGAGATAAAATATTATATGTACCTCGTGGTTAAAGTGCCATTGTTCCCCCCGCGATAATTATCTCGGCTAATTAGAGTTATTCCCTCGGCTGCGCCTCAGGATTTAGGGACCATGGTTCCTTCGGCTTCGCCTCAAGAACCAACTTTTTCGCTCAGGGAATAATGGCTTACTTTACTCCCTAGGTGCATAAATAACTATTATTAATTCGTCCTAGAACTAGAGTTATTAAATATTTACTGGTGCAACTGCCGCATTGAGAGAAGAGACTGGTAATTAAATTAATACAACAATGGGTGACGGTTGTTCAATGACTTCCCAGTCTAATTAGTTTTGACTACGTTAATTTTTTAATTTATATATATATATATATATATATATATATATATATATATATATATATATATATATATATATATATATATATATATATATTGGCATTGTTATTTATTACTCTATTACTTAGTTTCTATTGGCTATTTTTTTATATATGTAAATTAAAAAAAAGAGTCCAAACTACGATTTGGAGAGTATTATATTTCTAGCAATAGAATGAATGATGTATAATATAGTCCTGACTCTATCCCTAGAAGGCTATGCAAACAAAACTATTTAGGCATTTCATTTAATCTATATATATAAAATTAAAGTTTTGTCTGTACATTGGTCAGAATTGAAAATTTTTTGGATACTTTTTCATTTTAGACATTCCAAAAACCGAATCCGGCCTTAACTTTTTTCGTGTATGTATGTGGGTATGTATGTGTGTCTGTCGCCCCAGTCAGACTTTATAGGCGCAAAACTGGCTAAATGAAATCGATTATTTTTTTTTCAGGGGTGACTGCAAACATGTTGTGCAATTTGTAGGCTTGGTTTCATCTAAAAATATTGAGTAGAACCAAAGTTATTAACAATTTTATAAAAAAAAAAAAAAGTATATAATAAAACAACCTAAAAAAAATAGGTTAACCCGCCGTAAACAAACCCCACAGACTCGCTATTATATTATTACTTTTCTAAACTATTATTATATACTTCTAGACCACCTAGAGACTTGCGGTTTTTTGCGTTTGATCGAAAATTGGCCCAAGCCCATTGAAAAAATCCGAAAAGTTAAAAAAATATACCCCCCCCCCCTAAAAAATTAAAGATGGCGGACGCACTATAAAGTTTTTTTAGAAGCTTATTGTGACTAAACGGTAAGTTGTATCGACAAGCTGATTGCGCCAGCGGTTACTAATTTTAAAAGATCTACTAATTTGGTCCTATTACTTTTTGTCGTAATTTCATCGGTTCTACCTTAAATAGAGCTAAATTTTATTTTTTTTTAAAAAAGAAATTTCACTTTGAGCGCTTATGGCGTCCGCAATTGTTGACCGATTTAATTTCTGATTGGAGTGCTTAAACCTCACACTAATGATCTTTAAATCGAGTATTTATTATTTTATTAATTGTTTCTAGAACTAGAGTTATTAAATGTTAGCTGGTGCAACTGCCGTATTGAATGAAGAGGCTGGTAATTAAATAATGCACCATCATTGTTGATGATTGTTCAATGACTTCCCAGTCTAATTGGTTTTGTCGAAGTTTTTTTTTCTTATTCATTATACTTTTTTTTTTAGCATTAATGATGTATAATATAGTCCTGATTTTATTCCTAGAAGGCTTTGGAAACAAAACTATTTAGGAATTTAATTTAATTGCTAGGCCTACATGATTATAGGAAACATAGCCACTAATACCTAGCATGAGCCCCGTGCCGAGCGCGGGGGGAAGGCTACTATTATAATAAAACCGTTAATATTTTGGTAGGCTTTACGTTATTAGTGGGATAAAATTGCTACCGTTTAATCCAAGAAAGAAATCGGTGTCTACTTGTCATTGGAGTGAACATGCCAGGGATCTCAAAGCTTATAAAACCATCTGTTATCATCTAAATGGGCTGCGTTGAAGCGTGTAAACGTCTGCTGCTTGTCCACTGTGAACACATTACACCCAGTGTTAATGTGTTATACACGGCCGCTCTGCTTATCACTCGGAACGACATAAACCTGCAACCATACCTTATTCACTCCAATTCAACCGGAATAAAGTAGCTACACGGTACACATGTGAACTATGAATTAATCACGTATACGTTACAGTTTATTTTATCATAATATTCAACGGTTTATGCGTAAAGTAGTGTATTCATCACTAATATGAATTACCAAATAATATATGCTTAGATGATGAAGTATTAATTAATTAATAATTACTTAATTATCTTTCATCTTAATTTAGAAGGGATCAGTGATCAGTGTGTATTTGTGGCTGAACGTGAATGAATCCGCTGAAATATCAACGCTGTATAATTAATAATCACTTAATTATCTTTCATCATAATTTAAAAGGGATCAGTGATCAGTGTGTATTTGTGGCTGAACCCGCCGTGTTGGATGAATCCTCTGAAATATCAACGCTGTATAATTAATAATCACTTAATTATCTTTCATCATAATTTAGAAGTGATCAGTGTGTATTTGTGGCTGAACGTGAATGAATTCGCTGATATATCAACGCTGTATGATTAATAATCACTTAATTATCTTTCATCATAATTTAGAAGGGATCAGTGATCAGTGTGTATTTGTGGCTGAACGTGAATGAATCCGCTGATATATCAACGCTGTATGATTAATAATCACTTAATTATCTTTCATCATAATTTAGAAGGGATCAGTGATCAGTGTGTATTTGTGGCTGAACGTGAATGAATCCGCTGAAATATTAACGCTGTATAATTAATATTAATGATGGATGAATGAATTGATTATGATGAAGTGTTACAAGCTGGTATTATGAAAAAATAATAATGTTTAATTTTGCAACATTCCGTGATCGCAGTTTTAGTGTAACGTGATAATTTGTTTACACTAAACCTGAAGTTTACTTAGGGTTTCCTCTGTTGGTTTATCTACTTTAAACAATGAGGTTTAAAGTAGATAAACTTTTTTAAAAGGAACTTTTTTTTTTTTTTTTTTTTTTTTATCTTTATTGTTTAACACAACTACATAATTTCATGTTATAAGTGTTACAGAGGTTAATGTTTTTTTTTGGCAATGAGTAACGTGAGAAAGGTAATAGTCCAGTGACTATTCCTTTCGGCTAGGAAAAAAGTTTAAGGATTAATAGTTACACTTGTAAATGTATAAAAGTAATGTGTGAGTGAATGAAATGAAATTAAGTGGACATTAAAGAATAAAATTAAATATAAAAATTATGTGACGAGAAGGTCTCTAGGCCACTGCCTCTTCAGGCGACGAGGTGGGTTTTCTGGAATAATTTGGGATGCAAGGAGTTCTATTAAGGGATTGGGGTGATTGTGCAGAGATTCGTGGAATGTGTGGTATCGGGATACGGATAGTTCTCGGACAAAAGGCACATTGAGATCGGTGTGGAGAGTGAGGTTGGAGACGTAGAAGGGGGCTGTCTGTGATTTTCCTAAGGATCTTGGATTGGAGAGTTTGGATTCGACGGATGTTGGAAGGCTTGGTGCTACCCCACACTTCTAGACCATAGGTCCAAGCTGGTTTTAAGACAACATTGTAAATACGAAGTTTATTGTTCAAGGTAAGATTAGACCTACGATCTAGAAGACGAAGGAGCAACTTGTATCGTCTTGAAATGTCCGTACGTTTAGTTTTTGTATGATGTTGCCAAGTGAGTCGTCTATCGAGGAGAAGGCCTAGGTAACGGACTGTGTTGGATTGAGGAATAAGAACTTGATTAAGGATGACTGGAGGACAGGTGCTATGACGAAGAGTAAAAGTGACATGAACACTTTTCTGTTCGTTAATTCGTATCCTCCATTTCCTTAACCAAGGTTCTAGAAGGAGGAGGTGGCATTGGGTGTTATTAGATGCGGTTTGAGGGTTTTCGTGGACAGATAGGATGGCCTTGTCATCTGCAAAGGTGGCAAGGACCGAGGAAGGATGTTGAGGGATGTCGTGAGTGAAAATGGAATATAGGAGAGGTCCTAGGATACTGCCCTGAGGTACTCCAGCACTTACAGGGCAGATGGAAAAGGAACTGTGTAAATTATATTGTGCTTATAAGCTTTGACAAAGATATTCACTACAAAACGCATTATATTCAATGTGTTTTTGAGTTGCATAGTTGCATTGGTCAGATTTTGATTAATTGTTTTATATTTTTTACGCTGATGAACAATTTCATTAACTATAATGAAATTTAAATTTAGTACATAATACAATTTTTAAAGCTTTCTAAAAATTTAATTGGTAATCCAAGTACAATAAACAAAATGCATAGAAAGATGTTATCTTTAAAACCTTAAGGTATAGGAAGCTATGTGATCGTTCTAAAGAGCGATTTTTTTATGTCTATTTCAAAAATTCGAAGACAGAAATCTGTTTCAGATATGTATCAGGAAATATTTTTGGTTCCGTGTCTGTCTGTCGGTCTTTCGCTCAATTTTTGCGAACCAACATATATCTTAAAAAATCGGTCCGAGACAACTCAGACAAACTTTCTCATATACGAGTTTATAATTACTTAACCCAGTATTTTCCATTTATTAGTTTTCAAATGTACATTTAAATATTATTGAACATTTCATCAAAATTTATCATAAAAATAACTTCTCCTGGGCGGGGAATCGAACCCGGGCTCTCTCCGTCCGCGTTTAAGCTCATTTCTCAGGAACTAGATTTTTCCCGGGAAAATGGCTTATATCGTTGGATTCGTATTCAAATGGACTACATTTTAGAATTTTTTAATCAAAATCGTCGGAACTGTTTTCGAGAAATTATTTTTTTTCATGTTTTTTCAGAGTTTTTGGGGGGTAGCGCCCCCAAATTTAGAGCTAAAATTCATTTCTCGATTTCGCCTCGGGGTATGATTTTTCTGAACATGTATGCCAAATTTCGTCAAAATCGGCCCAGTAGTTTAGGCTCCAGGCGTCTGCACAGACGACAGACAGACAGACATTTTTTTAAAACCACTTTTTTGGACTCAGGGGATCTCAAAACGTGTAAATCCATCAAAATCGAATTTTTGCGCCATCACAATACTTTCTCTTTATATGAGAAAGTAAAAATACTCATCTGATTTTATTGAAATTTGAATGGTAGGTCATAATTAGCCCATTGTGGTGCCATATAAGTTACAACCTTCTGCACCCATTTGTTTCTCTTCCACATGCGTACAAACATACATTTATTTACACCTATATCATCAAAAGCACTTATATGATGTTTATGAAATTAGGGTGCAATTGAAGAATACAGAAATTTGGATGGTTTATCGAAAGTAGACCGCAGATAGTACCAGATTAATTTCAACAGTCTGCGCTCCTTAAATTTTGCTTAATTGATACTTTAATTAATGTAAAAAATCAAAACAATTTTTACATTTAAAAAAAGGGGGAAAATTAGATAAATTTGATAATAGTAATAGTTTTTAATAGTATATAATCATTAAAGTGTAGAAAATAGAACGCGAGGAAGCTATGTGCCACACTAATTGTCATAGTATTTTGTTAGAAGTAGATTATAGAACTAGATTAATTTATCATTCATTTACGCATCCTTGTATAGACGCATCTGAGAATAAAGTATTTAAGTATGTAAGTTAGCGTGTAAGTTAAGTAAATGGTTTTGATGCTTGAGATGGCTAAGTGATAGTTACTTGATGTTGAGAGTATATAAGAATGGCTAATAGTTATAATAGCGTTGCCTTGGCATTCTCCCTGGTTTTGGCATCCCTCTCCTAGAAGTCCCTAAGTCCCACTACTTTGTATTCATCTTACTTAGCTGTTTAGATGAAGTCCCTCTCCTTGCAGCATGTTGATACTTCAACCTTAGCTCTCCTTTCACTTTCCTCCTCATCCTTCTTCACTTGATCTGCCCCACATTTGGATTCTTCCCATAGCCTTGCATTCATTCATTTGGTTCATCCTCTTTTTTTTCTTCTTACTTCTTGCAGAAATAAATTAAACAGCTTTTTTTATATCATGGCTTTTTTTTGTCGTATTATCAAACATTTTTTAAATTCTCAAATAAACAGAAATAAATGGTGCGATAATTCGATTTTGAGATTTCGATGGATTTACACGTTTTAAGGTCCCCTGAGTTCAAAAAAATATCTGTCTGTGCTGACGCCTGGACTGCCTGGAGCCTAAACTACTGGGCCGATTTTAACGACATTTAGCATAAATGTTAACAAAAATCGTACCCCAAGGCGAAATCGAGAAATGAATGTTAGCTCCACTCCAAATTAGGAGCGTCCTACCCCCCCCCCCCCCCCCCCCCCAAAAAAAAACTGAAAAAACGTGAAAAAAAAATTATTTCTTGAAAACAGATCAGACGATTTTGATTACAAAGTTCTAAAATGTGGTCCATTTAAATACGTATCTAACGATAAACGATATATAAGGCGCTGTAGTCTATTTTCTCTGTCTGTCTCCCTTTGTAAATAGTAATTATAATTTGATTGAAATTAAAACATATAAGCCGTTTTCCCGGGAAAAATCTAGTTCCTGAGAAAATAGCTTAAAACGCGGACAGAGAGAGCCCGGGTTCGATTCCCCGCCCGGGAGAAGTTATTTTTATGGTACATTTTGACGATATGTTCAGTAATAATTAAATGTGCATACGAAAACTAATGAATTGGAAACCTGGGCTAAGTAAACATGAGAAAGTTTGTCTGAGTTGTCTCGGACCCATTTTTTATACGGGGAATAACTGCCTATACTCATGCCATTATTCTTGGTTATTCTGACAGCGCGGGAAAAATCGGAAAAACGGAGGGGAGCCAATGAGAGCTTGAGATTTTGGCGGGTAGTAAGGTTGGGCCAACTAGACAAACAAAAATATCACTTGATAAGCTTAAGATAAACTCCTAGTGGATTTATTTTTCCCTCAAATAGGTTGGCCAGCCTGTCAGATTTACAATGTATAATGGCATGATTATAAATTGGACCTTCTCTAGTATAATATAAAGGGATTTCCAATATTAATGTAACATTATGGGTTCTTGTTGGATTCACCAGTTTGTATGGCTATTTAAGATACTTGATTAAATCTATTCATATGTTATAAAATAATTATTTGTGTTTCAGGTCGAAGTGATTTTGTCAGTGGTATAGAGAATGAAGGGATAGATTTCAGCCAGTTGGAAGATTTTATTAACAATGAGACTGACCAAACCGTTACGTAAGTAATCTCACTTAGTAAATGCCATTATTATTATTATTGCACACTTTTAATTAGCTCCTCATGTTTGTTCAGGACAAATCTTGTAACCCACATTTTACCCACCACCAGAGTACCTAGTATGCTAAAATGTACTCAGACTATATGCATTATCAGTTTCAGTAAAATCAAAAAAAAAGTTAGATCAGTGACAGGTAAATGATGGTATTTCTATTAAAAACATTTAATTCTGAACGGCAATGATTTAGCTACTCTCCAGTCTGAAATTGTTAAAGTTTTAACAAGCGAAAATATTTGTCTTAGCACACTACTTGAATGCAGGACACGATAAGTTCAGTCTGCAAGGTCCTTTAGTCAATATTACTGTTAAATTAATGTCTGTAATCGGAGTTACATTATCAGAAGAAACATATGGGTAATAAATAGCAGTTATTTGCAATAACATGTTGCCGGTCACTGCCCCAAACAATGGTTCACGGTCGAAAGACAGACATTTTCTTAAAATCTCTTTTGTGTTATCACGGGTCCTTAAACCTAAAACGAGAATGAACCGACATGTTACTTACCCCTAATAATAATACAAGGTAAGTAATCCTGTTACTGTTATAAAATAACAATAACAGATGATCTGTTCTATTATCTAAGCTGTTATAATGAGAACTGTTATTCGATAACAGGTCTTTTTAATAATATGTTATTCTCCAATAACATGCTATTTGGAACTATGTTATTTTCAACCCACCTGTACCAGAAGATCTGCATTAATGTCAAACTAGATGAAACATACTCTTAGACTATTGACAAGAAAAAATTGGGTTTTTAGTAATAAAGCTATGAATTCTTCACGTATTGAGGAGTTGTATCTCCGTTTTAAAAATTGCAGTTGAGATGGACAATCGTTTTTGGTTGCCTTTCTCGAATGGAAATGACAAAACTTTTGAGAAAGGCCACTGTTAGTGATGGAAGATCATCAAATTTAATGTTAATAAGAATTAGTCAGACTGAGTGTTAAATGCAAACATCAATGGAAGCAATTTTAAGTGACAACCTTAGAATGGAATGTGATTGTGGCGACTGGAAGATCCATCTCATCAGTGCTCCACCCCTTTTGTCACCCTTCATTCATTTTTTTGGGTCCATAGGCAAAACAAAGGACCCTTATATTTTCCTGCGTGTGTCTGTCTGTCCGTCCGTCTGGTTGTCTGCTCTCACGGCTACACCTTTCGTCCGATCACTTTGAAATTTGGCATGTATGTGTCTTGTACCTAACCACATATTTTAAAAATATTGACACTTAAAAAAATATTTTTCAAAAAAATTAGGGTAAGAAAACTTGAGGGTTACATTTTTTTTTTTTTTTTTTTTTTTGACACCGTGAGACCAAAAATATATAATGCTTTGGTTATAACTTTGATAGGGCGAGCGTAGGCAAGTTTGAAGTGGGTGTGAAAAGTGTCCCCCCTCCTCTATCTCGCTTATGTGCAGTGCAAAAAATCTGAAAAAATTCCTGAACATTCTTCGACCAAAAGTAAAGATACCACTTTTTGGAAATTTCAAAAAAAATATTATTTTATTTTTATTGACAAAATACGTTTTTTTTTATAAGTATGGTCTTTTCGATGTATTTATATGGTTGTAGTCCGGTTCAGTGGCAAAATAATACTTTATTGGAAGTTTGTTTATGTGTTTTGAGAATATCAGACCCATAGTATAGTTCAAAGTAAGCTTTTTAGCATTTTAAAAAACACCATCAATAGGGTACTACTGGCCCCTCTATGGACCCTCGCTGTGTGCTGACTAGCACACACTTGACCTGTTTATTTATTTATTTTTTTTTTTTTGCCAAAACACTATCAAACGATTGCAGCACCTCGAGCATTTGTTCCATATGAATGTTGGCTCTTTCCCAAATTAAAAATGTCACTCAAAGGGAGAAGATTCAAGGACACTAAAGATATCAAGACCAATGTGAAGAAATTAAATAACATCTGTATAAAATGCTTTCAGCAAGATGCACCGCTGGGAAAAGTGTGTTGCTTGAGAAGGAACTTACTTCGCAGGGGATTGTGAATTTAATAAGCTGGCTAATGGTTTATTTTATTAACAAAGATCAAATACTTTTCGATCAGATCTCATATGTGTTATACTCATTTATGTAAAGAGTCGGCATGGCTGTGGTGATTAAATTACTTACCACGTCTGCTTCGGCATCACTGAATCATGGGTGGTACTAGGTTGTAGGTTCGATCCCTCGCCGTGATGCTCTGATTTATATGACGCACAAATGATCACATCATACTCGCTTCGGCGGTACAATGTACAGATGTATGATGTGTGAAGTGGCTGCAACTCTCTAACACGGGGCTAGTAAAATGGGCCTAAAATATGGCCTAATTGCTAGGTTCCAACAAGTGGTTCGTCCTACCCTTCTATTACTAGTACTATCACCTTACTACTACTACTACTACTGCTCATTGATTTGTATGTTTTATATTTTCTCTAGATATTTTGGAGACTCACTATGTGGAGATAGGAGCTCACGGCAGCTCACTGTTGGACACATACCTCAAGGATCCAACATAGAAACACACTTCCCACAACCGTAAGTCCACTAAATTTCTCTTCCCACTAAATTTCCTCGTTCACTAACTTTCTCTCGTCCACTAAATTTCCTCGTCCACTAAATTTCTCTTCCCATTCACAGTGAAACTAAACCATATTATATCAATATAAGTGGCTAGATGGCTGAAGAGGTGTAAAAATAAAAATATTTCAGCTTTAATTTAAAGTCATCTTCAGTCATGGTAGTAAAACTTTTTCAATTACTATAAAATAATTAATATTACAAATTAGCAATATATTTGCAATGTTTAATTATAAAATACAAAACTATTTATATTTGTAATTTCAGTTCCTTTTTTTTTTTTTTTTTTTAATAAATAAATAATAATAATAATATTGAATCTAATTACACATTTAAATATTAATTATTGAAAATGATACTAACATAAATCATCCTTAAGTCGAAAACAATTATGAAATCTCCATAAGAGAGAGTTAAAGATGTTTCAAAGATTTTGAATAAAAAAAAATTATTTTATTTTATTATTATTATTATCAGTGGCGCACCCAGTATTTATTTTTGGGAGGGGCACAGATTAAAAAAAAAGGGGGGGGGGTGCAATGTGGGCTTAGCATAATCACAGACAATCAATCAGTTAGGTTTTCTTTGTTCTTAAATTACTTCATATCAAGGGTGGATCCAGCCAATTTCAAAGGGGGGATGGGCTCTCTTTTAGGGGGGTCCGGGGGTCCGCCCCCGGGAAAAATTTTATAGTTTACGTTACTTGAAAACGTCTTTTTAGCCTATTCTAAGAGCATCTACATCTAAAATGTTATTATATACAAATAAATTTAAGTTTTTTAAGAACGGGACATGAAGACCGGGGTATTTTATTTCAACAAAATTATATACATACTAATAATATTTTATTATTAAAAGTTGTACATTCTATAATAGATTAATGTTTTATTTTAGTAGCCAGAAAAATAAATTGGTACATTTTAAAAATATTTTAGTTACGTGAATTAACAAAAAAAAAATAAGGACGCCAAATGTTTTGAGTTCAACAGAAATTAGCTAAAAGGTAATAAGGTATATGTGGTAATAGGTAATAGGTATGTGGTATATGTGGTGTAGGTAAGGTGTGTGTGTGTGGTAATAAGGTATGGTGTAGGTAAGGTGTATTAGGTTTTTTTTTAAAGTCTTTTTAAACGCCAAAAAAATATGTCGGGCTAAACTAGGTATATAATTACTTATTTATTTATTTGTTTTTTTTTTACTATCCCAACACTATAACTTTAACACATGCTGCGGAATTGCATACTTAAATTTTAGGTCTGGCTTTGGGGGGGGGGGGGCATGCGCCCCCCGTGCCCCCCCCCCCCCCCCCCCCCCCTGGGTGCGCCACTGATTATTATTATGTTTACAAGCTTTTATCTAACTTGTAATGTTTGTATGTATGTTTGGGTGAAATATTACAACTGAATTTTAAAGCAGTTATCCTCAACCGAATGAATTGAAATTTTCCATACTCGTTTAGTTTAGATGACAATACATGGTTAGTTAAGTGACGTCATTCTAAATCCAATATGGCAGACAGCCCAAGATGGTGGACTAGTTATTTTTTAAGCATGCCCATGATATGGGTATCAAATTAAAGGGTTTGCTGTGAAGAATTCGAAAAATAAAATGCCTTCACTCTAAATCCAATATGGCGGATGGCCCGAGATAAAAGCTTGTTTTTAAAAATGTATTTTACTATTGATTTATTTTTTTCCTTTACAATAAACAATTCAAACAAAATATAAATATTATATAATATTATTTTTTTGTATAACAATAACCTAATACTATTTTTTAAATAAAACTAAAGTGGCTGTAACGGTGAAATATAACTGAAATTTTAAAGAAATACTGTAACATACTGATGAGATCTATCACCGAGAACCTCGATTGATCCAAAGTTAATTTAATTTAAATCTAATTTATTTCGTAACGAGGAAATAATTAGTGCATAGTATTGTGCATGGTAATCAGTCATGAAGGTAATACAAATTTATTTATTGCTTGTGTTAAACTATTAGATTATAAATTTAAAAATGATTTTGATCATCAGCGCTCCAAGGAGAGAGCTTTTGAACTAGATATGAGAAATGTTAGAAGTTACTATGATTTCTTTTTACACCTCTTCGACCATCTAGTCACTTATATTCAGAATTACAAGGGTGTACCGTATTAAATTATTATTTCATAATTTAAGTTTTATAAAACATATTTCTTTATTTCAGACACAATTTACCTGAGAGTCCGCCTGATTCAGGTTCTGAGCCGCCTTATTCTCCACCAGAAGCTAGACCTATCTCTCCTAGAACTCGTATGTGTATAAATTATTTTTATGTCCATAACTTGTTAAATTATTACCTTACTTATATAAAGGACATCTGCTTTCTAGTAACTTTAGTAAACAAGCATATTCTGATAGTTTGAGGTAATGTGTACAGCAGACTCTCTTTAATCTGGCATTCTACTGTTCAGCACATTCTGTAATCCAGCACTGATCGTGCTGCTCCCATTCAGACTTGTTCAGGTAGATAGGTTAACCTTGGCCTGCACAGTTGCCAGAAAGACAAAATATGTACAGGGGTGGCAAAAAAAAAACGCACTTTTTTAACACTTATAGCTCAGCTTCTGTAATAGATAGAGATATGGGGTTTGCGGTGTCTTAAAACTACATTCTTTTACTTTAAATTGCATTTCTATAACTTAACAAACTATTGGGTGAAAGCCATACAGTGACTGTTTGAATTAGGGTCTTAAAAAAGTTGTTGTCCGGGTAGTTTTGAAAACGTATTTATCTACGATTGATACGAAATATAAACATTATATCTTTGTTTAGATGCGTAGAAAGTGATTCTTTACGTACTTGTATTCAGTGCGCATGCGCGTCTCATAGTTCTGAATAATTCCTCTTCTTTACCACACTAGTGCGGTAAAGAAGAGGAATTCTTCAGCTTTACTCACGATTAGCAAGTTTGTTTACATTTAACAAAACTAATTTGCAGTTCTTTTATTAAAGTAAATGTTTATATCGAGTTTTTAGTGAAAAACAATGAGTGAATCAATTGACTTTGACGAAAATGTGGAGAATAATACTCCTCCAGAAATAATTAATTCGGCAAAAAATACAACTAATGAATTAATGCCATCTTTATCAAGAGAGAGATACGAACTTCATACAGCAAGTTTATTTTTTTCTGTATTTATTATTTAAATCTAACTATCGTAGATAAAGTACGTTACGCAACTCGTGCGAAAACGGCATTTTGCATTGCTCGTGTGGTTTTACCACCCTCGCTATCGCTCGGGTGCAAACTCCACACTCGCATGCAAAATGCTACTTTCCGCACTTGACGCGTAATGTACTATTATAGTCCCCAGGCCACCATAAGAAGTGAGTCGCTGATTGATAAAGTTTTCTTACCTTTTGGAATCGCTTATTTATGCCTTGTCCACCGATGAATTGGGTATATGGCAACTGGGCGCTGGGCCATTTCTTTTTTGTTGACATGCCAAACTTGCCCTTGTGCGGGAACATTGAAAAGAGATAGATCAAATTTTGATTTTCACAGGATCGTTTTATTAAATTATTTAAAAAACAGTGGTAAAGGTGGCCACCTTTACACAAGGTTTTCAACGTCCCCGCAGAGCGACATGTTTGGGGCGGTGGACACCCCAAACGGCCCACTCGTATCGGTTAATCTTTTATAATATGATGTATATCGTTGAAAAGCTCTTGAATAGCAGATTAATTTTTGTTATGTTCTATTTTGTGTTATTTTTAGTTTTGAGGGGGGTAAAATTGAAAAAACTGTTTATATAGCGGTTTTTACGATTTGGTTGCTGTCTTATTTGTTTATTAAATTATGTCCGACCTTCCCATCCCCTCCCGTCACTCCTGTCATCCCACATTACTCAATCCCCTCTATAACTCCACAGTCAATCGCTTTCTTACTTTGCTCTGTTAGTTTACTTAGTCATTTTTAGACTGCAAATAATTATAACTGTATTATTAACCCACCTCCTAAAACATTACCAGATCTTACAAGTACCAACTACTATACAAGTGCCTGGCCACTCAACGGGCAAAGGCTGGCCGCAGGTCAGCCAAGACCGGCGAGTTATAGATATGCAGTTTAAAGTAAATGAATGTAGTTTTCAGACCCCGCAAACCCCATATCTATTACAGAAGCTGAGCTATAAGTTTTCAAAAAAGTGCGGGGTTTTTTTGCTCTCCTTGTATATATTACTTTATCAGATATTTATATTGTCTGCACAAATTCAGAATGTGTTGAGAACATATAAAATACACTATTTAATTGTTTGCATTTTTATCTAGAGTGATAACATTATATGTATATGTCACTAAAGATAAAAGCTTTTGTCCAAATTCCATGCATTCGAATTTAATATTTTAAAGAAGTAAGTCATAGGATTAAGTAAAAGAAATATATTTAATTACAGAAGTTTTCGCCCATGAATAAATTTCAAACAAATGGATGGACAACATCACAGAATATTTTCTAGTTATGTATTAATACTAATATAAACAAATGATTAGTTTCGAAAAAATAAAGTTTTATCTATAAGTATTCTGTTATGAATGCTTGTTCTTTGTTATAGTTCAATGAAATGATTCTATTGTGGTATGTTTCTCTTTTTACCACTTATTTTGAGACTTGTGGGAATTTTAGAGCAGTTATATTTTCTTGTTTAACTTATCGTGATGTTTAAAATCGGTAAGTTTCATATTTATTTAATACAAACAAACATTTTAAGAAAGAGTTTATTAATATTAGAGATTAAGAATCCTTTTTTTAAGGTGGAGAAGACACTTTTAACACAGTTTTATAGTAGCTATTTATTTTAAATAATTTGTTGTGTTTTTTATTCAATTTATGTTAAAAAATGTTATAGTCCAGGAGATAGCGTGCAAAAAAGTAAAGTACAAGTCAATGTTTTAGCACCTTTTAAGAATATGTGGTCGGCTAAGTTCGTCTGCGGGACAATGCTTGGCAATAGGAGTTTGAAAAAAACAAACCGGTGGAAAGCGGCCATGTCTCACCAATTTTGGTGGACAATGTGATTTTCATGATCCTGAGTATAGAATTAGTTAGTAGACCAATAATCAAGTTGATGTTATTTTCACACTTGATTGGTTAGTTATTCAAATATTACCAAAAATCAACGTTGTCACCTGTCAAGGGACAAACTAACATCAACTTGATTTTCGGTCTACTAACTAATTCTGTACTCAGGATCATGAAAATCACATTGTCCACCATGGCCGCTCTCCACCATTTTGTTTTTTTCAAACGCCTATTGCCAAGCTATGTCCCGCAGACTAACTTAGCCGAACACATATTCTTAAAAGGCGCTAAAAGATTGACTTGTATACAAAATTCTAGCTTGATGTTAGTCAGACACTTTTTGCACGCTATCTCCTGGACTATTAGTATTTCTAACACTGTGTAATCCATTAAAAAAAAAAAAAAAAAAAAAAAAAATTGTTACACTCTGTCTGTAATTAAAGAGAGCATAAGTGAGCTTCTTACATTCAACAAAATGTGGATACTGTCTGTCGGTCTGTCTGTTTATTTTTTATTTAGCAGAGAGAGAGGTCCCGGAACGCCGTTCCGCCTCAAATCGAGCCCTGCTCATAATTATCATTAACTACGGGAGACATACAGAGAAAAATAGACCCCAGCACTGGGACTTGACCCATGGGCCTCCTATATATCCGTTACAGGCACTCTTACCAACTGAGCTATACTGGAGAATGATTTTCTCTGTCGTTACCGATACCAAGTCCCGAATCCAAGCTTTCAATCTTTTCTACAAATCTAGCAAGCCAATATTCACTACAATAGAACTAGACCGAGAATTAACGCTTATAATTATAAAGTACTCAATTAGTACCTGTACCTACTTTTTAATTATAATCGTTAATTCTCAGTCTAGTTCTATTGCCATGAATATTTATTTGGCTTGCTAGATTTGTAGAAAAGATTGAAAGCTTGGATTCGGGACTTGGTATCGGTAACGACTGAGAAAATCGTTCTCCAGTATAGCTCAGTTGGTAAGAGCACCTGTAACGGATATATAGGAGACCCGTGGTTCAAGTCCCGGTGCTGGGGTCTATTTTTCTCTGTATGTCTCCCGTAGTTAATAATCATTATAATTTTATTAAATTAAAATTTAATCTTTTCGTAGTATGAATACTACCTAAAACTTAAAAATTTGGAGTATATATGTATGTTCAAAATAAGTAATATATTTTTGTTTAATTTTGTTACAGATGTGAAAGTTAGTGGAGTAGAAGATCTACTGCTGACATCTGGTGGAGTTTATAGTAAACTATTGAACAGTGAAGATATACAGCAGGCAATACTTCCACATAGCCCACCCATAGATAATAATGTTCCTTCTCCCCTCCCAGGTATGTCAACTCTAATTAAAATTCAAATTTTGTGATAACCTCCTCTTATTTGAATTAAATTTGTAGTTATATGATTTTCTTTTAATTATTATTTTTTGGCGCTCTGCTGTTTGGTAAAATTTGTTTCTTTTAACCAAAAAAGGGATTTAAACCTTTATTTGTTGAAGGTTTAATTTCTCCTCTTATGTTATAACCATTAGATCAATTAGTATATTCATTTGTTCAATTAGTATGGATTCAAAAACACTTCTCAAATTTTTTTATCATTTAGTTGGTTCTATCAGGATGTTGTGGAATTTACTCATGAAAAGTGAATTAAAATCAAAATTAGTATTTTATTTTATCTTTAGTATTTTCAATTTTTTAATTTTATTCTGTTAGATCTATAGTAGTTGTCTAGCATGTGAGTATTATGGTGCTACGCTAGGTACTTTTGCGAGAATAAATCATGTCTAAATTGTATAATAGTCGTATAGATACACCCACCATCCTTAAGGTAGGTGGTTCGCATGTCACTGTGAGTAATCCAGGGGTTAGTCTGCTAGGGTAAGAATCGTGGGGTAAAATCCTGTAGAGATTTAATAATAGGATGTTGGACCTTTGTCTTATTCAGTTCTGATGTACAGATAGAAGTTTCTTTGAAATATGAGTTCAACTAAGGTCGTTCCCTGACTTGTTAGTGCTGTATCTGAATTAGGTATTTACTGATTTAACGATAACTTGTCAATGTCTCCTTCATCAGATGGATGTGGAATGGTTCTGTCCTTGCATGAGTTTGTGCTTATCAGAAGAAGAAATTATTGCAGTGTGTTACATTTTGTAAGAGTAGGAAAAGATAGAAGCTCTGGCGACAACTGTACATTGCCAAAAATATTGATTGTCGACAATTTGTTGCAGCCCATCAACTTTCACAAGATGGTTTAAAATTCCAAGTGATTATACAGTAAATATCTGTGATTTTTGTTTCAATTGCAATGTCCGTTCATACTTTCTCTGTTCTTTCTAGAGTATTCTGGTAATTTATAATTATACAAAAATGGATTTTTTTCCAAGACCAAAATCAAATTAATATTTTTCCGCTGCCATTTTGCGCTTGACTCCTTGAAGACCACGCTCATCAACTACCTGCGCCTTTACTGATTGTTCGTACCTACAAACTGCATTCCTACACATCCTTCTTTCCAAGTCAGGAAGGATTCATTTAAGTACAGTAGAGTCTCGCTAATCCGGGTTTGACGGGACCGGACCCAGTCCGGATTACCGAAAGTCCGGATTAAACGGAATCAGTTTTAAAATATAATATAAAACAAGTTTTGGTTGAGAAAAACTATTAAAAATCGATATTATAATCGTAAAAGTTACTTCTACTAGTCTCAAAAACATACTTGTACAACGTATGTTCACTATTTTAGGACTGTTCTGTCACCAGTCCAAATATCAAATGAATTAAAATAAAATTACAATCTACTAAGCAGGTGCAGGTATAGAAGGGACTCCCAGGGAAACAAGCTGTGTTCCGATATGAAATTCGAGTAACGGCTAATTATTTCACAAAAAGTTGAGACATTATACACACGCGGCTTGGCGAAATTTCACGGAACTGCGTTGAGCCTCCTTAAAACTCTCTCACCACCTTACTCGTATTTTATTGTATTTCCTGGAATACACTACCTTTATATCTTCCGCCCTACATTTCTATGGAACCAAAAGAGATTTGACGATGTTTTTACTTATTCTAAATCTGTTAATTTTTAACAGAAATACCGGGTATTCCTCGTGTCGGAACGTTGGAATGTACACCTGTAAACTATTCAAGGAACAATTTTATATAAATTTTAATAGACAATAAAAGCAGAAACTTCAATAATCTTAACAATTCATAAATCCGAATTAGCCCTGGTTCCAATTTGTACATAGTATTTAGCCTGTCCGGATTATACGGATGTCCGGACTAGCGGGGTCCGGATAAACGAGACTCTACTGTATAGGGGCTTGGTAAAGAATCGGTACTGAACTGGTTCAGAGCTTATTGAGTTAAACGATACTGCACTGACAAGTCAGGGAGCCGCCTAACAGTAAAATAAGATTTTACCTATTTTTAACTAACTCAAATAAAGTGATTGATCTGACTTCTATTATGGAATGTATTGTTACAGCTGGTACTCTTATTGCAGCCGCTGATGATGGTAACATCACAACAGTCTACACTACTACCAAGAAAAGAAAGCTAAGCCAAGAAAATGTCAATGTTAAACAGGAACCGGGTAATTTATCTTATTTTCATACATTTTCCAACCTTTTCCCTTTCTTTTGCATTTCATAATTCTTTATTAGGAATTAAATTGTTTATTTATAATAGCGTTGGGAACCAATCGATTGAAAACAGTCGACTAAACGGTTGTTTTAAAATATTCATTCATTCGATTGTGGATATCTAGTTTTCATTTGAATGATATCAGTCTATAGTTTGGAGTTGTATTAGTTGTAATTCGGACGTGTATATGTGGACGTGTGTATAACGAGATAACGAGTGTCATGCGCCTTCTCACCCCTCCTCCGCTCTGAGCCCTTCATCGTCGTTCCTTTCCCCTACCCAAAACCAAAAAACATCCGAATCAAACATTCGAATGAAAAATTCGAATGGATTCAGTCTCAGTCTATATTTTTTCATTCGAATGAAAACGATGTCGTAGCAGGCTGTAGTTTGGGACGAGATAACGAGTGTCAAGCGCCTTCTCACTCTCACCCCCCTCAGCTCTGAGGCCTTTGTGGCCTCCACCGTACTACTCCTATATAAAAAAAAAACCATTCGATTGAAACATTCGACTTGCTGGTTCAGTCTCGGTCTATATTTTTATTTGTATATCCTATACCCGCTATGAGACTGTTTTCAGTCGATTGAATTCAATCGACTGTTTTTTCCCGAATCGACTTATTCATTCGGTTGTTTTTTCTAGTCGGTTGTCCCAACGCTAATTTATAACTTAGCACTCTGGCATTCACATCATACAAATCCATAAGTTCCAAGTAAAAAACAGATCTAAGCAGTTCCTTTGTCAGATCTTTAATTTCATTTTTAGACTCTTCGTTATTACTGTCCGTTGGTATGTAAGTCCTACATTGTTATACTAGGTACTTACTTATCCTACGCTACAGCCCATAGTGGGCCTCTACAATAGCTGCCTTCATCGGTGTTCCTATGTAGAGTGGATGATGTTTGAAGTCGAGAAGTGACCTCTGCGCCACTTCTTGCTTTCTGCTTGGCTCAGGTGCTATCCAGAGGTTTCTAGGTCCGGGAAAGAGTGAATCCTTCCTCTCTGTTGAAGTTCTCTGGTTGTTTTTCAATCTCAATAGCCTCCCATACCACCCTGCTGTGATACTTGTTGACAGAAGTGAGTACTCGAATGTCATCAATCTTGATGAGATGGTCAGTCTCTTCAGAATGCTAAACTATCGCTGATTTGTGATCGTTATTTTCATTGCTCGTTCGTGTTCTTGTAGGCGAGTAGAGATCAATCTTCCTGTTTGTCCCATGTAATATTTCCACAACTGCAAGGGATTTGAAACATCTACTTCATCTTTTTTGGATTCCATAGAGAGCTGGCATGGCCATATGGTTTGACTTACCATGTCTGCTCTGCCATCAATGAATCAAGGGTGGTACGAGGTTGTGGGTTTGATACCTCACTGTGACGCTCTGATTTATATGGCTCACTAATGATCACATCATACTCGCTTCGGCGGTACAATGTACACAGGTATGATGTGTGAAGTGGCTGCAACTCTCTACAATGGGTATAGTAAAATGGGCCTAAAAGATGGCCTAATTGCTAGCTTCCAACAAGTGGTACGCCTATTACTAGTACTAGGACCTTACTACTACTGCAGCACCATAAATCTTCCTCATAACACTTCTTTCAAATATCCTAAAGAGCAGCTATACTACATACTTTTCCTACTATAATCCTTTACCTTTTCTATTCTTAATCATAGCATACTAACAATTAGTTGGTAATTGATAACCTACCACTGTGCTTAAAACTAGTATTTATATAAATATTAGCTATTTCAGTTTTTGATAGATTTTTCTTGTGTTTTATTAAGCTATGAGTAAATTCCACATAGTCTTGATACAAACAGCAAGTTAAGACAGAAACAAGTTGACTTATTAGACTAAGTTTGCTTTAATCTAAACTTTTTTTTGTGGGTTGTTTTTACTATGATTCTTTTTTGTAAATTTTCCTTTTTCCTCTTTAGAATTTTATGATTGGTTGTAATTTGTTTAAATATTGTTAATGTTGTAGCCTGAAGAAGCCCGAAAGTGTTTAAAAAGGGAGAGGATTTTTTTTTTTTTTTTTTAAATTTTTTAAAGAAAATTAAATAACCCCTAAAAGGCCAAAATTCTAAAGAGGAAAAAAGATGATTTACAAAATTGCAAAAAACACTTTTTTAATTGTAAATTAAATTAATTTTTAATAAAAATTTACAACATACTGCAGTACCTCACTATAACTGTATAGAGGCTGAGGGTTGTCCGCTTTTATGAAAGTCCGTTATATAGCAAATAATTATTTCAAATAATATTGCAAAAATATATACTTCAATGAAAGTACAGTACTTAGCTATAAAAAGTGTTAATTGCAAAGCAAATAAAAGATAGCCTTAAACAAAAGTTTAATGAGCAATTTTTGATGAATACAAACAAAGAATCAGCTGTGAATTTTTGAAACATGTTAAGTATTCATATGCTAAACAGAGAGTTAAGCAGGTGATTATAAGTTATAACTATAACAGTTTTTTTTTTTTTTACAAACAATTAATTATATGAATTGTATATATATTTTTTAGTTAAAATTGCTGAGATAGTACCTGACGATGATGTATCTTTCCAAGATGGAAGCCCAGAGAGTGGCATGTATATGGACGCTAGTAGTTTTCAATGTATTAGATTCCAACCGTTTCAGCAAACACAGTGGCATACTCTCTGTGACCACAATCTCAAAGAACTGTAAGTCAATTGATTAATTATATGTTTAAAATATTATATTAATATTTACTTTTGCTGAATATAATATGGGTTCTCACTAAAAATGTAACGGATATTCGATGAGCGAGATAGAAGTGAACTGGTTTGATGTGATATTATATTTATTCATATGGTATACGTGAATGGTATTACTCTATGAATGAATTCATTGTATGAAATGAATGAAGTGTACACCTCCTGAGCTACAGATTCTGCCAAATGAGTCTTAGTGCGTTGACAGCAAGGGAAAGTAAAATAATGTGGTGGGAAGCCAATGAGAGCACAGGATTTTAAAATCCTGAGCTTTCATTGGATACTCACCCCATTCTTACTTAGGACGTAGGATGGGGGACTGCTCGTGTGACTCTATGCTAGGTTTTAGTCTGATAGATTACTAGTGGGGAAACCACCACTAAGCCGAAATTCGAGCCTTTGCTCGCCAAAGGTCTTAAAATATTCTAGACTTGGCTTCACTGTTACAATAGTTATTTACGCAACAAGAGAGAGAAGTATGTTTTCCTGCTCGAGGTTAAGTTTTCTCCTGAGGCATTGCCGAAGGTGAAAACTTCATTAGCTCTCGAGGCCTTATGGCCGAGGGAGATAACTGTAGTATTAGCTCCCGAGGCATAGCTGAGGGAGATAATCCCAAGAGTAGAAATACTTTGATCCATGTTGCCTATTAAATTTTATCTACGACTAGTGCACCATGGCATTTAAAGGCTTTAAATTGATTGTAAATAAACTATGTGTAAAAAACTAATGTAAACTGTATTTGGAAATAAATTAGTCTTTGAATGAAGTGCAACTTGTTTTATATCCGGAGGAGTTCAAGTCTCTTCCGGGAATAATGATTCCAAACTCCATTCTTCATCCATTGTTTTGTAAAGAAGTATTTCATGTAATTAACATCGTATTTAATTACTTTATTTATTAAAATAACAATTTTTATACTAAACACACGTTTTATAACAAAAACTTTCAATAGTTTGTTTTTAATTTAAAGACTTTGTATGATAACCTGAAGTAACCTTCCCGAAAAAATTAGCTAAACAGCTGAAAAACTTTACTACCAACATAATACTTAAAAAATACCTTTTAAGTTGGTATGATTGTTTTTTCACTCCCATGGGAGAGAAGTAACACTTCCCGCCCTGTTATTAGCAATGTAAAGTCCACTTACAATGCAAGTCGTAGATAAAAGAAATTACTAAATGATACTAGCAATAACTGATAAAATAGTATTTTTTAGTGTAAATAATTACACGATAATAATACCTGTAATGACCTAATAAAGCTGTTGAACGGGACTAAAACTACAAACCAAAAAAAAAAAAAAAAAAAAAAATTACAAGAAAAACGTAAAAAAAAGTCGTAAAATTACTAAAACATCCTTCTGTGTGTTGATAGTGTACCATATCCTGGTGTTTTATGGAAACTTACGAACAAGTGTAAACATGAGTCCACTTTATTTTACCACATGTATAAAGATGGATTAAGAAGTTTTGTTTTTTTTGTTCTAGGCCCATACCTCATTTTAGGGTAGATGCCGACAAAGGGTTCAATTTCTCTAACACCGATGATGCTTTTGTCTGTCAAAAGAAAAATCATTTTCAGGTAAATTTTTGTTTTCATTATGATTATTATTGTAATCAATTCAGAATTGTGGTTGTAGTTTTAAATACAATTTTGGAATCATTAATTTGTCTGATTGCTTATTTTTTTAATTCCAGATAACATGTCACTGTCAGCTGATAGGCAATGCTCACTTTGTGAAAACAGCCGAGGGTTTGAGGAAGATCGACAGTTTCTTCCTTCATTTTTATGGTGTAAAAGTCGAGTCTCCTAGTCAAATGATAAAAGTTGAACAGTCTCAGAGTGACAGGAGTAAAAAGGCATTCCACCCTGTCTTGTAAGTCCATTCATTATTTTTATTAAATGCTTTACTTATTTTTGAAATTTGACTAATCTTGCTAACAAATTGGTTGTACATTAGAACCTCGCTTACACGGCCCTCAATAACACAACAACCTCAATTACAAGTGCAACTTTCAAATCCCCTTGAGATTGCCATAACACACAATGTTAAATTAACCTCTATAACACGACTATCCAAACAACCTCAATAACGGATTTTTTCCAATTCACAACGTAACTCAGAACCTCTATAACAAGTCGTTTTGAGAAGTCAACCTCTATAACGCGACTCTATACAGGAATGGGTCGACCTTGAACAAGTCTAAACTTGAAAACCTCACCCATTAACCTCGATAACACGACTGATAGCCAAAATAACCTTGATAATACGACCCTCAACAAAAAGAGCACCTTAATGACAAAACTGTTTCCTTAATCCCCGTGAGACACTTCTTATCGAGGTTCTACTGTATTAACAGGGCAGTTTCTACAGTACTTCTTTAGATTGTTACTCCCTATGTTTTTTGTTTTTTTTTTAAATATAAATTACTTTGACTAAATAACTATTAAGACAAAGGGATGTTTAGTCCAATGTAATAGGCAAGACTAGGTGGCCGCCTAAGGCGGCAAAATTTTAGGGGCGGCAAAAGGAAGGAGGAAAACTGTAAGAAGAAATTGAGCAAATTAGGAGAGGAAAAAAATAAATATAGGACAAATTAAAGAAATACATTTTTTTCAAAAGCATATCCCGAACAATTACTTAATATTTGTTTACTTTGGCTAAATAAACTCATGGGGGAGACAAATTAACAAGGGTGATTCTCAGACTACTGGCAATTTTCATGTCTACACTCTTCAAATTGCACATAGTGCTATAATTTTATTTTATTTCTACCATAAATATGCAAGTTAAAATTAAATGTAAATATGCTTTAACAACGTTTTTAATAATATTCGGCTATAAAAATATGTTAAGAAGTGATAAAACTGTAATTACCATGGAAGTCCAGAAATAGGATTTTAACATTTTTTTGTTAATATATTTACCTTAAATAAGTGTATGGGTAAAAGTTATAAATACATGCATTCAATACTAGTGAATAGTTAATAAAACGCAATATTTAATTTTAAAAAATTATTGTATTAATTTTCAGAGCATTTTGACTTGTGTCCTTTTGTTATTTGTCATTACCATGCTTGAAATAAAAACAAATCGTAGAGAAATTTAGTGTAAGGAATTTTTTTTTTTCTCCTTCATCGAAAGTCTTTTGGCATGCCTGCTAATATTAAAAGGCAGTGAGTTTCATGTTATTCAACGTCGGTCTGCTTCTACCATCAAAAGAAATCACGTGTTCTGGTATGTACCTTTTTAATTGAAATTACCATGGTTGTTTATAACACAGGTTATAATTGTTTGTGAACGATTTTGTTCCTGTGATTTATTAGCATAATACTGCCTGTTTACATTATGTCAACAATATATTTTATAAAGACATTTTTAAAGTAAATAATTTACTTACAATTTATGAAATGTAATTACCATGTCTTTAAATAGTTGTAATTACCGTGGGTCTTATTCATTTTTAAAAACCTCGGTAGTTACAGTTTTACTGTACCACTTCTTAAAATATTTTTATAGCCGAATATTATTAAAAACGTTGTTAAAGCATATTTACATTTAATTTTAACTTGCATATTTATGGTAGAAATAATTTATCTAAAAAATAAAAAAAAATATAGCACTATGTGTAATTTGAAGTGTGTGGACATGAAAATTGCCTGTAGTCTGAGAATCACCCACAACTCTTTTGGTTGAAAATGGGCCAAAACAAGTGGAATAAAAATGTTGTTTTTCGGAACGATTGCATAGCTTGTGGTAAGCTAAGCTCGGAAGCAAAATTAAATTGATTAGACAATAATGGTTTGTAAAAGCATAACAATATTTGAGTACAGTATAAGAACATAAGGAAGCTATGTGCCACACTAATTGGCTGAATATTTTATTTTAGTTACTACAAATTAATAACTGTTTATATTATTATATTTGTCTAGAGTTGATTTGAAAAATGAGGAAGTGACAAAAGTAACCGTAGGAAGGTTACACTTCAGTGAGACAACGTCTAACAACATGAGGAAGAAAGGAAAGCCTAATCCAGATCAGAGATATTTCTACTTGGTTGTTGGTCTTCATGCACATTGTACAGACGCATCGCATTACCCCATCACATCTCACTCCTCCGAGAGGATCATTGTCAGGGTAAAAGTATAAGTTTTTTTGGTTCTATTTTTTTTTTTTTTTTTTTTTTTTTTTTTTTTTTTTTTTTTTTTTTTTTTTTGTTAAGGTGATAAACAACAAACCCCAAGAATTGTAAATAACTTAGGGCTGCCAGATTTCCGAAAGACATAATCGTGCCACAAGTCAAAGAGTGGGGCCTCTATTATTAACCTATATGAAGGGGTTTAATTGAAATAATAATCAATCTATATATATTATAAAATCCAAATACCACTCACTGACTGACTGACACATCACGATATCTCTGAAACCACAGGACCGATGACCATGAAATTTTGTAGGTGTGTTCCTCTTACCTTCTAGGTGCTCGCTAAGAAATATTTTTAAAAATCCGCCATCTTGATTTTAGATGGCCACCATTTATATACAAAATTTGACAAGACGATATCTCTGGAACCAATTGCACTACAACCTTGAAATTTAAAAGTTAGCTTCCTTTTATGAAATTAGTTACTTTTGATAAATGGTTTACCAATCGGGCATTTTGATTCAAGATGGTGGCCATATTATATGAAAGTCAACATATGTGTGCATGTTCTTTATACAAATCCACAGTTTTATTCCGACCTCTGTAAAAATTTGCGCACTTGACCTTCAGAGCAAGGGGAAAATCACTGTCTACATGAATTTTCGAAATTCAAATTTTAGTACACAGGGGTACGGGGTACAAGTAATGAATACGGGGTCAATGGAATGAATACCCTTCATTATTTATATCGTTGAAAAGCTCTTTAAGAATACAGTAATTGTTGTTATGTGCTGTTTTGTCATATTTTCATTCAGGAGGGGGTAAAATGGAAAAAATATACCTATATATCTTATATAAAAAGAAGTGTCGGTGTGAGGGTATGGTTTTTATACATATCTACAGTTTTATCCAAATTTTATGAATATTAACACACTTTTCCTTCAAAGCAAGGGAGAGGTCACTGTCTACATGAATTTTCAAAATTGAAATTTTGGTTACAAAAGCGTACGGGGTACAAGTAATGAATACAGGCTCAAAGGAATGAATACCCTTTATGATGCATATCGTTGAAAAGCTCTTTAAGAGTACAGTAATTATTGTTATGTATAGTTTTGTCATATTAACATTTAGGAGGGGGTAAATTTGGGATATTTGTAAATTATCTTATGAAAGAGGAGGGGGTATATGTGGGAGAGATATAATCTAGATATTCTCGCATAGTAAAATAATTTAAATGTTTCTTGATGGTAGTTTATAAACTTATCAAATTAAAATAACACTCCGTAGCGAAGCACGGGTATCCAGCTGGTATTTATATATAGTAGAGTAAATTTTCTACTTTAAAAAAACCAAACATCTCTCTAACACTATTACCATCCTAGTTTCAGCCTTTCAAAACTCAAGTGACTTTTTTTTCCAAAAGTGCTTATTTTTAGTTGGTTTTGGCCATTTTTCATCCTGAAGCCTTAGTTTTTTCAGCAAAATTGATAAGGGCCAACTTTTTAGTAAAAGTATTGTCCTGTAATTTGTTACCAGTATGAGGTTTAAATTGTAAAGTAGCTTCCAAGATACAGCTGTTTAAAGTTGTGGTGGTTATTGGAGAAATTACGTAAAAAGTTCTTAGATCCAAGACATTATGAAAATCATTTTTATCAAAGATGTATTTACAAACAAACATTTATGAAGTCGTTATTGATTAAATAAACAATTATGATCGTAAAGTAGCTTTCTAATTTATATTTTTCATACCAAAGCAGTAATCAGAAAAGCATGGATTGCAACTGGTAATACCGATCAGGATGAACTACTACTAGAGTAGGAGAAGGACAGTGGTTCCTTCAAAACGCAAAAATGAAAGAAAAAAAAATTATTTTAATAATTTAATTTCATGGCAAATCATAAAAAAACATTATATGATAAATTTGTTTTTTTTTAAATAAAGAAGGGAGAAACACCGCCACTGGGATCTTAATATTATATTTTATTTTTAATTTAACATGTTATTTTATTTTTATTTTTTTTGTTTAATTAATCAATATTAACTTTATAAACATTTGTGTGTAAATAAATCTTTGTTAAAATAATTTTTTAAATTTCTTTGGTCTAAGAAGTTTTTATGTAATTTCTTAAAATATCTTACGTAATTCACTTAATTTTTTTGTAAGGACTAAAATAAACCAAAAGTGGAAAAAAGGCCAACTTTAACTTAAAGATAGAATGCTTGACTTCAAAAGAAATATTTGTGTCTAAAGCCTAGTCCACACCAGTAGACACGTTGTGCAACGTGTCTATAGACGTCTGCTGAGACTGTCTATTGTCTAGGTCTAGTGTCCACACTTGTAGACACGTTGCGCAACATGACTACCGTTGCACCGTGTCTACCATTTAGAATGGAAAATCATAGACATGTGATTTTTGGTCTAGCAACGAGACCGTAGACGCCGATTGTCTAGCCAATGTCTATAGACAAATCGCTAGACATTGTCTCTGAGACCAAAATCGCGCAACATGTCGATGGTGTTGTGCCAAAAGGGCCAATCTGCATTTTGTATTTGAATTCTAAAACTTGAAAAGCTATAATGAAAAATTGATATTTTAATGCCTTATTTATATTTTTATTCATTTAAAATATACTTGGATACCTAATTAATAAATCAAAATAACCAAATTTATTTTATTAATTATAAATAAAAAAACAAACGTGATATTAGTTGCAGATTGGCCCTTGTGGATTTTTTCAGATTGGCCCTTTTGGTGCAACACCATCGAATGTCTACTAGTGTGGACAAGGCTTAAAGACTCAGTTTACTGAACAGAAGCTACTATTCCTCCTAATTATAGTTTTTGTGTTTATATTCATACATTTTGTTTGGTTTGAACTTTGAAAGATGAACTGTACTATTGGTTTGTTGCAGGCATCTAATCCCGGTCAGTTTGAATCTGACGGTGAAGCAGTTTGGCAACGAGGAGCCACCGGTGATTCTGTGTTTCATTGTGGACGTGTCGGTATCAATACAGAAAGACCTGATGAAGCTTTAGTCGTTCATGGAAACATCAAACTCACCGGACATATTGTACAGCCTAGCGATATTAGGGCAAAAGCTTATATTCAGGAGGTACTTATAGCATTTTTTTAATATTAATTATTTTAATAAGCTCAAGGGATTTACTATTGCTAAAGGGGTTCCCAACGGGGTCCAGATGGACCTGTTGGGAGTCTATGGAAATTTAAAAGGGTTTTATAGTATTCTAGGGGTCTATTAGGGGTTGTTGATCTATTTAAAAGAAAATTAAAACAAATTATAATGTCCATTAACAATGGGAAGAAAAATTGACTCCAGCACCGGTATTCGAACCACGGGCCTCTATATTTCTGTTACAGTGCTCTGACCAACTAAGCTTATACTGGAGAACAATTTTCCTCTGTCTATAACGATATCTAGTCCCGAATTAAGCTTTCAATTTTCTACAAATCTAGAAGTCAAAATTTATGACAATAGAACTAGACCGAGAATTAACACTTATAATTATAAAGTACCTGATTAGTACCTGTACCTTGTACAATCAATTAGAAATTCATTTTTTAAGTTTGGGTAGTATTCATACTACGGAAAGTTTAAATTTTTTAAATTAAATCAAATTATAATTACCATTTATACACACTATTTATAATTAATAATGGAGCACCAAAACTTTAATTAAATTGGTCAAATTTGAATTTTTATTGACTTACACATAAATGTTAGTTATTCTCATATAGAAAGGATATTGTGCATTTTTTTTTTTTTATCTTTTACTAGCTCATATTAATAAATTTGAGTAAATTGCAGTACATTGTTAATTGATTGTTGTATTTCTATTGTTTCAGGTTGACAGTAAACAGCAGTTAAAGAATCTAGCGAGGATCCGTGTAGTTAAATACAGATATAAACCTGAGTTTGCACAGGATCAGAGTACACACACTGGCCTCATAGCACAGGAACTAGTGTCCGTACTTCCCGATGCTGTCAGTAACTCAGGCACTATCAACTTGCCTTCTGGAAATACTATACAGGACTTCCTTGTCATAGATAAGGTATCATCATTTAGTTTTGATCGATAATAGTGAGTTCTTAATTTCAGAGACTTAAGCTTTGAAAAGTTTGCTTGTTTAACGATAACTGATGTAAAAATTTACCGATTTGATCGAAATTCAGCACACTGGTTTATCTCAGCATTTGAGACATCTGTATCTTTTTTTAGGTAATTCTACAAGATGGGGGCTAATATGGTGGATAAATAAACAACAACAAAAAGTTTGTAGTAAGCAGGACATACATCTTTTTAAAAGTCTTGAAGTGTAGGAAAAGAATATGTAACTACAGTAGAACCTCACTTACAGGGCCCTCAATAACACGACAACCTCAATTACAAGTGCAATTTTCAAATCCCCTTGAGATTGCCATAACACATAATGTTAAATTAACCTCTATAATGCGACTATTATTATCCAAACAACCTCTACAACACGGATTTTTTCCACTTCACAACGTAACTCAGAACCTCTATAACAAGTCGTTTTGAGAAGTCAACCTCGATAACGCTTCTCTATACAGGTATGGGTCGACCTTGATCAAGTCTAGACTTGAATTAACCTTGATAACACGACTGATAGCCAAAATAACCTTGATAACACAACCCTCAACAGAAAGAGCACCTCGATAACAAGACTGTTTCCCTAATCCCCTTGAGACACTTCTTATCGAGGTTCTACTGTATTACTTCAAAAGTCCATTTTTGCCGGCATTTTGAACAAAAAAGTTAATGCTTAAAAGTTAAGATTTTTTTTATAAAGATGGAAAAACATTACATTGGTCCATATCCAAACATACCTTTTATCTTTTTAGACTAATTCAAATATTATAGTTAAGTAAATGATACTGTTTAATTTATTTTCACTTTCTCGTAAAAATAGAAAAGTGATGGCATGAAAATTTGATTTTGAGATTTTGATGGATTTACACATTTTGAGGTCCCCTGAGTCCAAAAAAGTGGTTTTTAAAAAATGTCTCTGCCATCTGTCTGTGTAGGGTCTGTGTATATTGGAGATAGAAAAAATAGTTTTAAGTAAAAGTTTATTATTTTTCACTGTAGAATCCAAATATGCTATCAAAAATATACATTCCAATTTGAAATTTTGATGTTGGGTGGCCTGGGGGCAAAGTGGGTGGTTGCTCCTAGTGGGCGATTGCATGAAAACAAACTTCCCTTTGCATGGTAGAGATCCCCCGAATTTCATTAATTTATCTCAAACCGTTCAAAAGTTAAGAGGGGGGGGGGAGACTTTTGGACCACCCTGAATAAGCTGTTTTCCCGGGAAAAAATCTATTTCCTGAGGAAATTACGAGGACCAAAGAGGTCAGGTTCGATTCCCCCCTAAGGAGAAGTTATTTTTATGATACATTTTGATAAAATGTTCAATCACATCTTTCAATTATCTTTAATAATTAAATTTGATAAAATGTTCAATAATAATTAAATGTACCTACGAAAACTAATAAATGGAAAACACTGGGTTAAGGAATTTTGATCTCGTATATGAGAAAGTTTGTTTGAGTTGTCTTGGACCGATTTGTTGTAATGTAATTGTCGTGTATTTTTCAGGAGCGAGTATTTATGGAGAATATTGGTGCTGTTAAGGAACTAGCGAAAGTTACCACCAATTTACAATCAAGGCTTCAGGAACTTGAAAGAGTCACTCAATCCACTGGTAAGTTGATTCATTCACATTATAATTCTTATGTTGTTTTCATTTCTATGTCGGAAAAGTGTGAATTTAACTTTGTAGGAAATAGTTGAAGAAACTCTCACTTTTCTAATGACTAATGACACAATATCTACAAAATATAATTTATCTCCAGTAGGGAGAAAAAGTTATGATTTTCGATTAGTTCAGAGGGAGTAAAGTAAGTCTTTTCATCCCTGAACTCAAAAAGTAGGGATAAAAAGTAAAAGTAGGGTGAAAAAGTAAAGATTGTAACTTAATTATTTTATAAATAGTAGAAAATGAATGGCTAATGTAATGAAGTTGAAATCAGGTTGGCGACACTGCTTTTTCGACCATGTTTATCTTTGTTTATAACCTGCTTCTAAATAACCTTCTATTTGAGTTTAATTCCAATTCTTATTTGTTTTTAATATTGAATCTCTTATATCTGCTATAAAAAGTGCTCATAATTATTGTTATTTATTAAAATAATAAATAAAAACTGTGCAATGGATGAAAATGTGTATTTTCTTCCTACTGGAGATAAAATATTGTATGTACCTCGTGAGTAAAGTGCCATTATTCATTCCCCTCGCAATAATTAACTCCCTCGGCTGCGCCTTGGGAGCTAATTAGCGTTATTTCCTCGGCTGCGCCTCGGGAATTAAAGATTCTAATTCCCTCAGCTTTGGCTCGGGATTTAGGGACCATGGTTCCTTCGGCTTCGCCTCAAGAACCAACTTTTTCGCCCAGGGAATAATGGCTTACTTTACTCCCTAGGTGCATAAATAACTATTCTAATGACACAATATCTACAAAATCTTTCTTGACATTTTGTTTATTTAGCTTTGAAATCCCAACAATCTAAAGATTTTGTAAGACCTAGTTATGCTTTAAAAAAAATTAAAGATTTAAAATTTTTTTTGATTAGCTCATTATCATATTACAAAAATTCACAAATCAAAATGAAATAATATTAAAACTAATGTTTGAATTCTACTTTGTTTCAGTTCTGCCGAAGAAACAGAGGAAAAGCAAATCATTTTTTAGTGAGCCATGCTCCGACAGAGTTATTCATGGTGCCATATTTGCTCTCGTCGTTATCATGGCTGTATGGTAAGATACACTCATGATTCATGATGTATTTTCTGTAGTTTGTAACAAATTCCGTGTTAATATTATAATTATTATTGTTTTTGTCAGAAGATGTGCTTTAAAAGCTATTTACTAGGAATCTCGTGGCTCTCATTGAATCGAGTGTGTAGTAATAAATATGTATTGAATATTGAGAAAATAGATAATTATGTTGAGTTTATAGTTAAAGAGTATGATTGTAAAAGAGAGCCCAGTTGTGAGGGAGCCAGTCTTCATTCTTACTATTCCACTAACCTCCTTTTCATCCTATCTCCTTTTCAACTATTATAAAATATATCACTTCACTAAACAAAAACTTCTGCTTTTATAAATTTGAAATTTTACATGCCTATTTCAATTGTACTTTAAACAATGTAAATGGAGTTTTATTAAAATTGTTATATTATAATAATTATAACTTAAGATATTGGTGAAAATATTGTTTTCTCTATTTATAATGTTAAGAGGACCACTTTAATAATTTTAACAATCTTCATCACTTCATAGCATTGTTGCTGTTTTACTAAAAAAATTGTATTTTGAAAAGAATGTTTGTCTTATCGAATAGATGAAGTTAGAATTTTTTTCCTCCCTAAAATTCCAATTTAAAATGTTTGCACGAGCATTGCACACGAACACTTCGGCAGATAAAATTGTCTAATGAACTCGTAAATAAACATGTGCACCAAATTTCACCAAAATTGTTCAACTTTTACTCAAGTTATCATCATACGTGTCCGATACACAGACACATATTTCGTTAACTGACTGGATCCCTCTGTCCTGATAAAGCATAATGTTAATTTGTTTGACAAATTGTGATGTTTTATTTGATCATTTTTTTTTTTTTTTTTTTTTTACAGTTTGATCTCGATGGCAGCTCTCTACTTTTTTGAAATTCATAAAAAAACTCAAGTTGATCAACTAGTTATAAGGTGATCATCTATAAATGTTTTAATCATAATCTTATTGAGTTATAAACATATGAATTATACAGGGTGGAGCGCGGCAGACGTATGAATTTGAAAATGTAATAAAACACAGAATGTTACAAAATAATTATTTTTTAAAATTTTTTCCTGATTTAATGACATGGGAAATTTAAATTTACCTAGATTTAAACAAAGTATCAAATAAGTGGTTCCCCTCACACTTCAAACACTGATTAAGCCTTTTTTCGAAGTTTTTGTGCACTCTTTCGAGCATTTACACAGGAATTTCGGCAATTTTGGCTCGAATGTTGTTCTTGAGGGCTTCCAGGGTTCTGGGACGATCGCTGTACACCAAGGATTTAAGGTATCCCCACAGGAAAAAAATCACAAGGAGCCAAATCATGCGATCTTGCTGGCCAGTTTAAATCGCCTCTTAAAGAGATGAGACGCCCAGGAAATCTGTCTTGCAAAAAATTTGACCACTCCATTATAGCGACTGAACCCACATGGAACATAAACTTCCCGTCCCCCTCTTTCAAACGACCCTACTCTCAACCATCTAGGACCAATAGGAAGGGAGCAATCCCCTCTTCAAATTCATACGTCTGCCGTGCTCCACCCTGTATTAACAATTCAATTATTAATTAAAATAAATGTTACTTTTGATTATGTTCTATTATTTTCTGTTATTTTTAGGGATAAAGGAGAAATAATTACTTTAAATGCAGTTCCAAATGGCTTCAAAACAAGACTTAAACCTTCTGTACCTAATTATAGCCCTTCGTTAAAACAAGATATGTAAGTTTAATAGTTTTTTATTTCAATCATTTTTTTATGAAGTATGATTTAATTAAAGGAAGAGTAAGAGAAATATAACAATAAAATTCTCCTATTAATAATGTCTACATCTTCAAATGATTTATGGTATCTAATGATATAACTTTGTCTCTAAAAGCTGGTTCGCACAAAGCTGGTTTTTTGAGCTTTATAATCGACAGGTGCGTTCATGTTCACATGCTATATGGGTATCACATGCTAAGGGGTAGTGGTGGAGCATACAGACTCCAAGAAAATGTTGGGTGCTCGGTACGTTAAAGTGAGAAAGATGGTAAATCAGGGGACGGATAATCAAGATTCTACTTTAAATTATAATTTTATGATTAATAATAAAATATCAATTTTTTTTTCAGGAGATATAGCGGACCACCCATACTTGGCACCCCTCCACATTGTTCTATCCAGCGGGGCAACTGTCAGGTATATTATTTATAAACTTTTACCTAAAAAAAAAAAAAAAAAAAAAAATGAACACTTAAAATTAAATTATTTAAAAAATTGTTTTAACAGTGTTCAATTTTTTCTATGGTTTTGGAGAACTTGCTTATAGTGAATAAAAAAACTCATAGAGAATAACTCTCATAGTGAATAAAACTCATAGAGAATAAAACTCATAGAGAATAAAATTCATAGAGAATAAAACTCAAAGCAATACTAATAATTTTATTGTAAAAAAACAAAAACACAATATCTTATATTAAATACAAACTTTTTCCCGACCATTGTGGTTTTTTTTTACACTGAAGTGAAAACATTGGCTCTTTAAGTTTTATTTACTGTAATTTATGATTGGCCATTATAGAGTTACAAAAATTAAATATTGGAGAAATGGTGGGTATCTAATTTATCCTTCTCAGTTTTTACTTTCTCATATAAAGAGGATGTATTGTGATGGCCCGAAAATCAGATTTTGAGAATTTGGTGGATTTAACACATTTTGAAGTCCCCTGAGTCCAAAAATGTGTTTTTTTAAAAAATGCGGGTTAATCTACTTGGCTGATTTTGACAAAATTTGGCATACATGTTCAGAAAAATCGTACCCTGAGGTAAAATTGAGAAATGAATTTTAGCTCCAAATTAAGGTGCGCTACAGCCTAAAAACTCTGAAACAAATGTGGAAAAAAATTATTTCTCGAAAACGGTTCCGACGATTTTGATTAAAAAATTCTAAATTGTAGTCTATTTAAATACGAATCTTAACGATATAAGCCGTTTTCCCGGGAAAAATCTAGTTCCTAAGAGAATGCTTTAAACGTGGACGGAGAGAGCCCGGGTTCAATTCCCCGCTGAGTAAAAGTTATTTTTATTTAACATTTTGATAAAATGTTAAATAATAATTAAATGTACCAACGAAAAATTATAAATGGAAAACATTTGGGCTAAGTAATTACGAACTCGTATATGAGAAAGTTTGTCTGAGTTGTCTCAGACCGATTTTTTAACATCATATTATTCAACGATTAAATTATTTTCTTTCAAGAATTTCATATTATATTATAGTGTAATTTGGAATAGAGGTTTGATTTTCCCTTTTTTTTCTTAATTATAATGATTTTAAATTATGTTGTGTACAATTTATTTTTATTTCTAAGGATTATTGTTGTGGTCTGCATGCTTCCATGGATTCAATACAGAATGACTTCGCTGATCCAGGTAAATGTTTTTACTTTTATTTATATTGTTAATATTACTCTAACTTTTTATTGAAGCAGGGCTGCAAACTAGTCAGTAAAGTCAGTAATAGTCTGTATTTTGATGAAAGTCTGTATTAGCTCAGTATTTCATGGAATTGGTCAGTAAAGTCAGTTCTTTACACCTTGAAAGCCCTGGGAAGCTAAGGGCCAGTTTTGGTGCTGCCTGGGTATGGATGTGGCACATTGCTAGTGTACAATTTTTTTTAGCTTTTTTGAGCAGCTACTGCCTAACAGCACCACTCTTCTTTAATTTAATTTAAATTTGTTTTTTATTGCAAGTGGCATTAATTATTGATTTTTTAAGTTCTTTTCTTTACTGCATGTGAAGTGAACGAAGGTTTTTATAAAAAATGGGAAAGTGTAGTTTACGACCTTGACGTTAAGTGAAATGGATAATTGCTTTATTATATTTTGTTACGACGAAACTACCAATGCTGCAACCTATAAAGAGTTGCAAATAACTTATGGAATTTAAGCAACAGTATCAACATCTAGAAAGTTTGTCTGATTTGTCTCAGACCGATTTTTGTTTCTATTACACATTATATCAATTTATAAATGAACCAGAAATTTGTACATTAATATTCAATGTTCTGCTCTCTGTACCCTTTATAATATAAAGTTAATATACAATGTTGTCAAAATATAAAGGGATTTGAAAGTATCAATTCCAAGTATTCTTCTCAAATTATCCACAGCCCTTGTAAAATTTAGTGATAAATATTAATCGTAAATTTGTGTATCTAATAATTTACAATCGAATGAAAAGTAACACAAGTGTTTTTTTTTGTGTATTTGCAGGAAGTAATTTGCTAGATGATAAAGATCCGATACGTCCTGAACAGCAGGTAATAAAAAAATATAAAATTGCACAAATTTTTAAATATGTTATGATTATCACAGTTAAAGAGTTTTTGGTTGTAATTACAAGTAATACGTGACAATGTCCTTTTAGAGGAAATAGTTCATTTTATACATCTATTTTAAGTGATATTCATTGATGTTTCATCTGTCTAAAACATGTTGATGCACGCTTAGCCTGTCTGGAATTTGAACCAGATATTGTTTATATTATGAGTGTGATAAGTTCCCAGCTTTATGAATCCCCAAGCTTAGTGCTAATTGTATACCTACATAAAAATTGAAAAAGATTGTAATATCTCAAGAGAAAACTTGATAATTGGTTTATGCATTCAATTTTTAAGTTTTTGGTGGTATTCATACTACGGAAAGTTTAAATTTTCATTTAAATCAAATTATAATTATTATTAACAACGGGAGACAGACTGAGAAAAATAGACTCTAGAGCCGGGATTCGAACCACAGGCCTCCTATATTTCCAGTATAGTTTATTATTATAGTGTGTAATAATAATAATAATAATAATAATAATGTTTATTTATAGAAAGCAAAGAACATTTAAAAATAAATCAAGAGTAAAACATTCTGAGGTATGGCCAACAGCCTGGAGTTGGACTTTTTACATAAACAAACATTTCTATGCAACAAATGTCCATATATTATGCACTAGCTACTTCCAGACTTTGTCATAGGGACTAAATTATGGCCTTTTAGGGTTTATCCTGTTGAACCTTTTAATATACAGTAGAACATTGCATACACGACCCTCAATAACACGACAACCGCAATTACAAGTGCAATTTTCAAATCCCCTTGAGATTGCCATAACACATAATCTTAAAGTAACCTCTTTAACGCGACTATTATTTTCCAAACAACCTCTATAACACACGGATTTTTTTCCAATTCACAACGTAACTCAGAACCTCTATAACAAGTCGCTTTGAGATGTCAACCTCTATAACGCGACTATACAGGAATGGGTCGACCTTGAACAAGTCTAGACTTGAAAACCCCGCCCATTAACCTCGATAACACGACTGATAGCCAAAACAACCTTGATAACACGACCCTCAACAAAAAGAGCACCTCGATAACAAGACTGTTTCCCTAATCCCCTAATCCCCTTGAGACACTTCTTATCGAGGTTCTACTGTACTATTTTTACTACCAATCATCTATGCCCTCAGATAATATATTATGATATGTTAGCACTAATTTTAAATATTTGGCTAATTATTGCCAAGAGATGGTACCATTCAAAACGCTAATAACTTTCTGCCTATTTAAGCATTCTTGGCCCAGACAAAGTTTCCAATAATGTCTCAGACTAGGGCACTCTCCTATGATGTGAAAGACATCCTCCGTCACATTTCTGCTGCAGTTGTCACAGTTATAATCCACATTTGTGAGCTACAACTTGCAATTGAGGTTGAGCATCTCGCTCCTAGCTAGCATAATCAATCTCTTCGACTCATTGTCGACATTCTCATTTTCTTTGCAATCAGGTGTAGCGTTATGGTCTAGTTCCTTATACAACAGATGATATTGAGCCTGTGTACATTCTTCGTTAAAATTAAATTATTATAGTGTGTATAAGCGAACTGTTATTCTCCAATAACATGTTATTTTTGACCCACCTTTACTCTGAGGTACAGAAATATTAATTTAATTTTTGTATTATTCATAATTTTTTAAATTTATTTGAATTATTATTGTTACAATGTAATTTTGTTAATTTGTTTGGTAATTTTCTGTTTAGAGAGCTTTGTGGCTGGAAACGACAAGCTTTAATAAGAAGCCTAGACCCAAATCTTCTAGAGAATCAGGTGAATATATTAATAAATATCACCTGTTTTATAATAATAAAAAAATCTATTAAATAAATGTAAAATGAAGTTTTTACAGGGGCGGATGGGGAGGTAGGGTCCAGCATGGGCAAATATACCAACCAGTGTCATATTATCTCCCCCCCCCCCCCTAAAATCAGGGTGCCCCCATTAAAATTGATTGGGCGCCCCATTTTACAATTTTGTGTGTTGAAATCAATTACTGGCGCCGCACTGATGCAATAGCATATTGATATGACAAAGTTTTGTTCGATTTGTTGGACAAATATTTCATTTTTATAATCGGCTTGGTGGCGCTTGGGGAAATTTCCCGTTGCCCCCATCCGACCCTGAGTTTTTACTACTGTTATCCTCATGGCCAATGCTTTACCACAACTGCTTTTACTAGATGCTTCACAATAAAAACAAAAGAACCAATTACGTGCTAAGAAAATATGAAGAACTAAAGATGGAAATGAGTTACATATTCCTTTACTATGAATGTGCAGGCAAAGTTAAAACTGTTATTTATGCATATATATATGTGTAATTATTTAATTAAAATGTTATTTGTTTGCAGCGCTGGGTCAGGTGTGGCTGGAAGGCAGCAGTTTTAACTGGACTCTGAGCCCTCAGAACTGTGATCGCAATCATCCTCAGTACACGCAGTGTACTCGGGCCGCTGCTACCAACTATTCCTATCTTATACCTGTCAGCAGATTTTTACAAGACTCTTTCATCAATATACATTTTCGGTAAGGTCCCATGTTTATTGTAAAGTAGTGTGAGCAGACTATATAGTAGTATTAGTCTAGTACTTCCTACTAGAACGGAACCACTTGTTTGAACCTAGCAATTAAGCTATCTTTTTTTTAGGCCCTTTTTTACGCCCCATGGTGGAGAGTTCCAACTACTTCACACATCATACATTTGTACATTGTACCGCCGAAGTGAGTATGGTGTGGTCATTAGTAAGCTATATAAGTGTGCGTCAAAGCGTGGGGGAAGAGTCCCCATAAAGGGTGTCCCTCGCCCTGCTCCATCCTCGAACCATAGATATTACATCATCATGACACGGATCGGACCCACATCAAAGAGTGGGGGAAGAGTCCCCATAAAGGGTGTCCCTCGCCCTGCACCGTCCGCGAATCCACGATCGAACCCACGACCTCGAGTTGCCTCGACTTATTGATAGCTCGGCTACCCTGGCTCCCCGAGCAGACCATGTAGTTTTGACCGGGACAGTCCCGTTATTTTAAACTTTTGAAGGCTGTTTCCAAAAATGTCCCGTTTTTTGGAAAAATGGGACTTGTCAATAATTAATGAGTTGGAGAAGTTTTCAATCCTAGTAAATATTTTATATATCATCGGTTTGCTTCTCCTATGTGTGATATTTACTCATCATTTTGAAAAGGGTGGAAAAAAACCACTTTAAATAATCAATTTAATTAAATCACTTGTTAAAGACAATATATAAAGTTCTTTATGACCAAAAACGTAAAAAAAAAAAAAAAAAAAAAAAAAAAAAAAAAAAAAAAAAATGCTGCCAGCAAAAGTGATTCCAAGATTCTTGTAATCTTAGCTAATTTTCCAGGATCTACGTGTTTGTAAAAGCACAGTTTTTTTTTTACTATTGTAAGCCCTTAATAGAGATATGATTAAATTTAATACTGCCTCTCTCATTTGCAAAAATACGGACTGTTGTTATTGTTTACTGTATTTTATAAGTCTCTTTTTCTTTTATCAACTTTTTAATTGACGTGTATTTATTTTTAATTTGTGGCAGGCTTGGAGAAGACGAGAGGGTGACTTGGTGCGGTGGATTTGTTCAGGCTTGCGGTGGTTTGACTGCTCAAGTAGAAACTCTGCCTGGATCTGCTACCTACCCACTGGTTATACAACATATGAAAAAAGTTCACCGTGTATTTAGAGTTGCTCCTACTCAAATCCCTGTATGTATTTCAAACATTTATTGTATTATTATTATTATTATTATTATTATTAGGAGTAGTTAAGGTCAAATATATGGAAGTTTTAAGTTGAAGTAGGTAGTAGAAATGTGTTCTTAGTAGTTTCATGTATTTCAATGTCTGAGATATTGTTAAATAATAGTATAATTGACGGTACCTGATTTCAGCTGAATTGATGAGAATCTGTAAGATTTAAATAAGTACTTCCAAATTTTTGTATAAAACAATAACTATGACAATGTAATCAGCTAGAGAATGATCCACGGAGGGATTGAAATATCGCAAATGTAAGGCGTTTTAATTTTTCTTAAATGACCCAACTAATCAAGAATTATTATTATATTAACACACAAAATTGTTTAATGCCTAAAGACTGATTTTTAAGATTTTCCAAACCAGGGGATAAACTGAATGAGAAGAAGTACTAATTCTTGTTTCTTAATTAACTCTTTCACTACTTATTATGAAAAACTTCTATTTATCCTGGAGTGTGAATCCCCAAAAGGAATTAATTTTGATTTTACCCTTTATTCGCTGATATTTTACTCACAAATGTAACTTATACTAGTTTTACAATTAGTGTTTACTGTAATTTTTACTATTAAATGAACTTACACTAGTTTTGCAATTAGTGTTTTCTGTTATTTTTACTATTAACCCTTCGAGACACGGGCTGGCGCATGGAGTGCGCCACGATTAAAAAAGTTTCTGCAAATCACAGATTCACGATGCGAGAATAATAAAACCTCAATTTACCCTACCACTAGAGACCCTTAAAACAGATAAAACAGTTTGCTTTGATTATTGCTTCGTTCTGCATTGTTTTGCCGTGTTTATTTGTCTTGGTGTACTGTATGCGCCGCCCGTGCCACCATGTCCGGTATAGAAAAATTATGCCATCCGATCAATATTTTTTGGATTTGCATGAGTTATCGGATTAGGATGATGGTTGTGAAGAGTTATCTTAGGACTTTGACAACTGATAATAATAAATAGGGTTGATAATTAAGGTTGAAAGATAGATACTATGTCAGAACGCTGAAGGAGTAATTACTGATTTTTTTATAGTAATTTTTATAATTAAATATATCATTGAAAAATAAATATATAATACATCAATTGACTTTTTAGTTCAACATTTCCAAAACGCAATCTAGATAATCTGGATTTAACCAATTTATGGTTTGAAAAATGCATTGGCGTATAAAGTGCGCCGCCCGTGCCTCTTTATTTGTCCACTATAGCCATGCCACGAAGGGTTAAATGAACTTACACTAGTTTTACAATTAGTGTTTACTGTGAACCAGATTTTTTTAATTTTTCCTTTTTTTTGTACAATAAACTCTACCTATATAAAAAAAATTTCAAGATCCTTGGATTGTTGTTAGAAGTCCTTTAAAATTATGATGAGTCAGTGTCTAAATAACAAAACTTTAAGCCTTGTCCAACCTAGTAGACATGTTGCGCGATTTTGGTCTCAGAGACATGTCTAGAGATTTGTCTATAGACATCGGCTGAGACAAACGGCGTCTACGGTCTCGTTGCTAGACCAAAATCACATGTCTATGGTTTTCCATTCTAAATGGTAGACATGGTGCAACGTTAGGCATGTTGCGCAACGTGTCTACAAGTGTGGACGCTAGACCTAGACCATAGACAGTCTCAGAAGATGTCTATAGTCACGTTGCGAGACATTTCTGTAGGTCTATGAGACCGTCTACAGAAATGTCTCGCAACGTATCAACTGGTGTGGACTAGGCTTTAGGCATGTTGCGCAACGTGTCTACAAGTGTGGACGCTAGACCTAGACGGTCTCAGAAGATGTCTATAGACACGTTGCGAGACATTTCTATAGACGGTCTATGAGACCGTCTACAGAAATGTCTCGCAACGTGTCTTCTGGTGTGGACTAGGCTTTAGGCTCATATAATCTTAGTTAACTATTATGGGTAGAGGTATGAAATTTTTATTTTTGGTTTAGTTTGTAATGAACTCTAATTTAAAATTAATTTTTATACCACCTTGAGTTGGATGTAAAGGATGGTATGGCTGGGCAGTACCGTGCCCCTAGATGTATGTAAAATAAGTAATAATTGATATAAAACTGCTAACAGAAAACACCATGCTATTAATTGTCCAACTATTTTAGGAAACTGTCATAAGATCTTATTATCCAGGATATAGCGTGCAAAAAAGTTTCTGATTAACATCAAGCTAGAATTTTTGTGTATAAGTAAATCTTTTAGCGCCTTTTAAGAATATGTGGTCAACTAAGTTCGTCTATGGGACATAGCTTGGCAATAGGCATTTAAAAAAAAAAAAAGTGGAGAGCAGCCATGTCCCGCCAATTATGGTGGAAAAAGTGATTTTTATAATCCTGAGTACAAATTAGTTAGTAGACCGAAAATCAAGTTGATGTTAGTTTGCCACTTGATAGGTGACCACTGTGATTTTGAGTAATATATAATAAAATGGGCTGGACATGGCCACTCTCTATTGGTTTGTTTGTCCAAATGCCTATTGCCAAGCTATGTCCCGCAGACAAACTTAGCCGACCACATATTCTTTAAAGGCACCAAAAGATTAACTTATACACAAAATTCTAGCTTGACGTTAGTCAGAAACTTTTTTGCACACTATCTCCTGCACTATTAGAACAGCTTCTTAAAACTAGATGATAATTCATAGAGAAAAGGTTTGCATTTATTTCTAGCTAACTACAAATAGTGTAGGATGTGTGTAACTTTTGTCTTTCAGATTCTAATGTATATTATTGTTCTTTTTTTTTAACAGGATATCTGTTCGTGGGAAAGTCGACAGATGGACAATCAGTTTACAGAATTTAATCTTGTTATATATCGGGACTGTCTAGAGTGAGGAAAAACAACATCCGTCCTCAACTTTTTAATCTTCATCTCCTCTATAATCACTATTTTTTAATTAATTTTAAATGACAAGATAATTATTATTTTTTATTCTAAAAAGTAAAAAGATAACTTGAAGCTAATTCTAGAAAATGAATGAAATTGAAAAAAAAAAAAAAAAAAAAAAAAACATTGAAATTTTTTTTTTTTTTTTTTTTTTTTTTTTTTTGTCTCATTTCATTTTAAAAAATGTTTAAGGTTTTTAACTTTACACATATACTCTTTTTTAAGTAAAAGGTATTAAAACACCTTTACTTTGAATCTCCTAATTAATTAAATGAGTATAAAATTACAATAATATATTAATTAATTGTAAAAATTTGTTTTCTCTTAATTATGTCTCTCTACTTATATAATATACATCACATTCCTTAATTTATCTTTCTTTTATTAAATTTATTTAATTAATTGTTTTTTTTATTTGAAAATGATCTAATAATCACTGGTACATTCCATTTAATTGAATTATATTTTATTGTTTTTTTTTGGTGGTGGATTGAATTTGTTCCTGATATTATTTTATTATGTATATTAATTATTTTAAAATTCTTTATTGTTAGAAACAAGACTAGCGGCTCTTAATTTGTTGTTTTTTTTAAAAAAGAAAATATATAGAAAAACTAATTATTTAATAAATATGCATTTTTTTCTTAATTTTACTTAGTTATTTTAGATTTATTTCAATTTTCTTGTATCAGAAGATATTAAAAAATTATAATTCTCTCTATTTGTTATACCACTAATTTATTTTTATATTTATTTTAATACATGTATATTTAAAATTTAAAAATAAACTCCTAACGTCTGATTCCTAGTTGTCGAGGAATATTTATTGAAGTTATTTTCTTTTTTAATCGTAAATATTGTTGTTTTTTTTAAAAAAAAAGTTTAGTATAATATATTCAATGAATTACTTTTATCTTTGATAGGTAATGGGGGGGGGGGGTTATTGGTAATTCACAGATAAGTTACTTGCTTCTACTAAGATCAAGGCAGGCCTTGTCATCAAGTAAGACACTGTCCTGTATTTACCTAGTTCCATAGCAATATACTAATATTGTCCCTCAGTGAGTTATCCTTGTCCTATATTTACCTAGTTCTACAACAATATACTAATATTGTCCCTCAGTAAGTTATCCTTGTCCTATATTTACCTAGTTCTACAACAATATACTAATATTGTCCCTCAGTAAGTTATCCTTGTCCTATATTTACCTAGTTCTACAACAATATACTAATATTGTCCCTCAGTAAGTTATCCTTGTCCTATATTTACCTAGATCCATAGCAATATACTAATATTATCCCTCAGTAAGTTATCCTTGTCCTATATTTACCTAGATCCATAGCAATATACTAATATTATCCCTCAGTAAGTTATCCTTGTCCTGTATTTACCTAGTTCTACAGCAATATACTAATATTGTCCCTCAGTAAGTTATCCTTGTCCTGTATTTACCTAGTTCTACAGCAATATACTAATATTATCCCTCAGTAAGTTATCCTTGTCCTGTATTTACCTAGTTCTACAACAATATACTAATATTGTCCCTCAGTAAGTTATCCTTGTCCTATATTTACCTAGTTCTACAGCAATATACTAATATTGTCCCTCATTAAGTTATCCTTGTCCTATATTTACCTAGATCCATAGCAATATACTAATATTATCCCTCAGTAAGTTATCCTTGTCCTATATTTACCTAGATCCATAGCAATATACTAATATTATCCCTCAGTAAGTTATCCTTGTCCTATATTTACCTAGTTCTACAACAATATACTAATATTGTCCCTCAGTAAGTTATCCTTGTCCTATATTTACCTAGATCCATAGCAATATACTAATATTATCCCTCAGTAAGTTATCCTTGTCCTATATTTACCTAGATCCATAGCAATATACTAATATTATCCCTCAGTAAGTTATCCTTGTCCTGTATTTACCTAGTTCTACAGCAATATACTAATATTGTCCCTCAGTAAGTTATCCTTGTCCTGTATTTACCTAGTTCTACAGCAATATACTAATATTATCCCTCAGTAAGTTATCCTTGTCCTGTATTTACCTAGTTCTACAACAATATACTAATATTGTCCCTCAGTAAGTTATCCTTGTCCTATATTTACCTAGTTCTACAGCAATATACTAATATTATCCCTCAGTAAGTTATCCTTGTCCTGTATTTACCTAGTTCTACAGCAATATACTAATATTGTCCCTCAGTAAGTTATCCTTGTCCTGTATTTACCTAGTTCTACAGCAATATACTAATATTATCCCTCAGTAAGTTATCCTTGTCCTGTATTTACCTAGTTCTACAACAATATACTAATATTGTCCCTCAGTAAGTTATCCTTGTCCTATATTTACCTAGTTCTACAGCAATATACTAATATTGTCCCTCATTAAGTTATCCTTGTCCTATATTTACCTTGTTTTAAGCTGGATGTTTATATTGTCCTTTAATAATAACCTCATATTGTCAGGTATTTATTTAGATTCAAAGCTGAGGTACGAATCTACCTAATTTACTGCCAAGGCTAAGCCGAGGTAGGCAATGAATACCCAAGGCAGAAATGTTTCCTTTGCTGCCTTGTTGCATACAATATTTTATCTTCTCTTGCTATTTAGATAAAAAATGGAAGCTTAGGTAAACATATTAATAATATAACACTGCTTTGTAATAAAACAAATATTAAACTAAATTAAAATAACACAAATTAAAATTAAACTAAACAGAAACAAAAACAGATGATATGAAATGCACTGGTGAACATCATATTTTTCCTGCCTAGGCGAGGAAATAATTCTCTGCTTGTTTCAATTACTTTCCAGCCTGTTTTAATATTTTAATGACAAATCATCGAAATAGTACTTTCCATCCAAAAAACAGTTAAGTAATGACTTAATTTTGCTACTGCGAGTAAATAAATATAATTAAACCGCTAACAACTCTCTTTTTGAGGATGAATGAACGGTGGCTTTTGATCGTTTTTTCCATGAAGCCAGTTTGGATAATTGGATGTTCAGATATCTTCTTGGATGTTCGGATAATACGCTCTAATGTGTTTATGTTGTACTTTAATGAAATCTTGTTCTATATTTACCTAGTATCACAGCTGTTTTATTTTCTCCCCTCAGTAATATTTCTCATTTCAACCTATATTTAACTATTTATGAAACTAAATGTTTATAATTTTCCAAATAACTAATCTTAACCCCCTAATAAGATACTCATCTTAATCTTGATCAATGTTCAAAGATAAGTTTAGTTACTGATACTTAACGGGGCGTTCGGAACTACTAACCAGGTCGTCCACATGTGGTTGATCAACAGGTGGTTTGTTGTGGCATGTGTGCTATGAGCTGATCAAAATTTACTATTTATGCTTAATTTAATGTTAGTTCAACAAAATTTCATCAATCTTAGTAGCAAAAAATAAATTTAGATGTGAGAAACTAATTTTAGGAGCCCTCATCGACATATCACATTTTAATTTGCTTTAAAAAAAAAATCCTTTCAATCCACCCGTTTTGTTTATTAAGATTAATTATGTATAAAAAAAAAAGTTTTTTTCTTTTTATTTACTGTAATATTTATATTTTTGTCTATATTTATAATATAATACATGTATGAAAAAATATATATATATACAATTTTAATATGTTATATTTTTAATTTTATTTTTCTTTAAATTATTATTTTATTAGAGATTTTATTTTTTTATTTAATTAAAAGAATGAGATAAAAAAGTATATAAGATTATATTAATTTTAAGTATTTCTTTTCTTTTCGTATTATTTTTCCTTTTTTTTTAAAGAGAAATGATCAACATTTCTTGTTTAACATTCATTTGTTGTTTGTGTTTGTTTATAAATTAAACAATATAAAAATTAAAGATATTATACTATTCTTACAATTAGTATTGTCTTTTGACAACGTGGGAAATCTAGAGGGGACCAATGAGAGCACTGGATTTTTAATTCAAGAAGTTCGGGCCTACTAGGCAAATACAAATATTACTGAACCCACCTCTACCACAGACTTAGTACCTTTATTTTTTCCCATCACATAGGTTGGCTAACCTGAGTGTCAAAAATCAATACTTATTGTAAGAATATTATAGTTAAGGATTTAATTTAAATCATTAACAAAAATGGAATAATCCAGTATCATTTACACATAACTTTAACACTTTCTTTTTTGCCATCATGTGTGGCTCATAGTGGTGAAAAAGTGCTAAAAGAACAACAAAATCTGATTTTATATCTCTCTTAAGCGCTGATAAAAATATTTCTTCTTTATTACTTATAGCTCTTTGTGTAAAACGTTTGTCTTTTTAAAGTGCCAAGAATAAACAAATCTGGTAGCTCTTAGTGATTAAATGTTTGGCTCTTTAAAGTGTTAAGAAGAAAACACAAAATCTGATAGCTCTTAGTGATGAAAAGTTTGGCTCTTTAAAGTGCTAAGAAAACACAAAATCTGATAGCTCTTAGTGATGAAAAGTTTGGATCTTTAAAGTGCTAAGAAAACACAAAATCTGTTAGCTCTTATTGATGAAAAGTTTGGCTCTTTAAAGTGTTAAGAAGAAAACACAAAATCTGATAGCTCTTAGTGATGAAAAGTTTGGATCTTTAAAGTGCTAAGAAAACACAAAATCTGATAGCTCTTAGTGATGAAAAGTTTGGATCTTTAAAGTGCTAAGAAAACACAAAATCTGATAGCTCTTAGTGATGAAAAGTTTGTCTCTTTAAAGTGCTAAGAAGAAAACACAAAATCTGATAGCTCTTAGCGATGAAAAGTTTGGCTCTTTAAAGTGTTAAGAAGAAAACACAAAATCTGATAGCTCTTAGTGATGAAAAGTTTGGATCTTTAAAGTGCTATGAAAACACAAAATCTGATAGCTCTTAGTGATAAAAAGTTTGAATCTTTAAAGTGCTAACAAAATAGAATATACTCATATTTGTAGTATATTACCCTTTATTTATATATTATTCTTATTCAGGTCCTTAGGGTACTTCTAAAGACCTGAATAAGAATAAGCATAATATAGAATCTTATTTTCTGGCTTTTGGCAATGAAAGCTAGGTTTTCACTTAAATTTGTTATTCAGTCTGTTTAAAAAATAACCAATTATGGTTTTGACAATATATAAAACATTTTTTAAACGACAAGGTTAAAGTAAGTTCAGTGAAAACATGAGTAAGTTCCCATTAATTTTGGTTCACTGTCTAAAATCATCAGCAAAACAACTAAAATATTATGTTAAAAATTGACCTATTTGTTTACTGTAAAGAAATATATTTATTTTATTATTATTTAATTTGAATGTACTTTTATCACTATTTTTTTTTTTTTTTTTAAAAAAGTATAATTGTTTTTAATATAATTTTAGTAACGTACTCATTAATTTTTACATAATTTTAAAATGATACTCACAAAAAAAAATCAATCATTATTATAAAAATTATAAATTATATTTTAAGTATATGTGATTTTGAAGAAGAAGAAAAAAAAAAATCAAGTTCCATTTAAGCGTTAAAGAAAAGATAAAATAGAAAATAAAAAGTTTTTAAAATATATAAAATAATAAAAATATTCAATTTTAAATTGTGTAAGAAGTAATTTTTAAAATGTAGTTTATGTGTTTGTCTTACTACTGTCTTATAAATTAATTAAAAATATTAATTGTAATAATCTTCGTTTATAATTCCATTGTACAAAAGACAATTGTAGCATTTAACATTTTATTTTTTGAATGTGTAAGTATAGATTTATTTTTTATTTCAGATTTATTTTGTTTACGTATATGTTTTTCCTTTTTTGTATAGTTTTATTATTGTTTGAAATTTTAAAAATTAGATTAATTAAATTTTTTTGTTCTTAAAATTTATTCAGATAAATCTTACTTTTTTTATATTTATTAAAATTACATTCCTAATTTTCTGTTATATTTTTTGTTTTAAATATATGTCTTGAAGTTAGTGTAATTGGCATCTAAAATTATTAAATTTCCAGAAATTTTATGTTGTATTTCACCTGTAAGAAATTTTTATTTATGAATTAGTAGAATGTATAAAAAAAAGGCTTGGTGCTATTCCTGAAATAATATCTAAACCCTAACTTGTCAGATTTAATTCTCAGGAAGGTACAGATACAGTAGAACTCCGGAAATCCAAACTAATTGAGACCATAGCCTGTTCGGATTTCTGAATTGTTCAGAATATCATATCAAGGTTACTTTTATTGTTTAATTACATATAGGAAATTGTTCCTGGTATAATTTACAGGTATATCATTTGTTCCGGTTCTAGTTACTTTGTTCGGTATTTTTGTTTAAAAAAAAATTGAATAATTTGAATAAAATTGAATAAAAATGGAATAATTAAAGTGAGCTTCTTATATTTAAATAAATATGCATCCTGTCTGTCTGTTTGTTAGTAACGTTTACGTGTCTGTCAATATTTTGAATATAAGTTGGCCTTTAGTTGAAAATTGGTATAAATGTTCCTTTTACTAATGCTCAGGCTAAGTACATTGGAAATGTACTTAAAAATGTTATCACCTAATCGATGAGACCGACATATTTTTGAAATAATTTTTTTTTTTTTTTTTTTTTTTTTTTTTAGTAAAACCGACAACAACATTGCAATGAAGTGATAATAGTACATTACACGTCGAGTGCGGAAAGTAGCATTTTGCATGCGAGTGTGGAGTTTGCACCCGAGCGATAGCGAGGGTAGTAAAACCACACGGCAATGCAAAATGCCGTTTTCGCACAAGTTGCATACCGTACTTTATCTACGATTGTTAGATTTAAATAATAAATACAGAAAAAAATAAACTTGCTGTATGTAAGTTTGTATCTCTTTCTTGATAAAGATGGCATTAATTCTTGAGTTGTATTTTTTGCCGAATTAATTATTTCTGGAGGAGTATTATTCTCCACATTTTCGTCAAAATCACTTGATTCACTCATTGCTTTTCACTAAAAACTCGATATAAACAGTTACCTTAATAAAGAACAGCAAATTATTTTTGTTAAATGTAAACAAACTCGCTAATCGTGCGTAAAGCTGAAGAATTCCTCTTCTTTACCCCCTAGGGTGGTAAAGAAGAGGAATTCTTCAGAACTATGAGACACGCATGCGCAATGAATACAAGTACGTAAAGAATCACTTTCTACGCATCTCAACAGAGATATAATGTTTATATTTCGTATCAATCGTAAATAAAGATTATTAAACGTTTAAAATAGAGAAAACAACGTTTTTATCTTACGTTCTAACTTAATGAGTTTAAAAAACTTCATACACATCTAAAGCACAATTGAAGCAGGCATGTAAAATTTCAACTTGATACTTGCAGGAGTTTTTTGTGTAGCGAAGTGATAAATTTTATAATAGTTAAAATGGAATGGCCTGGATGTGTAGGTGAGTTAAGGAATAGTAGAAAGACCCTTCAACCCTACTACACAGCTCTCTGTTACAATCATATTCTTTATCTATCAACTCATAATGATTAACTATCTAATATTAATTGCATTACGCTCGCTTCAATGATAGAGCCACGCAAGTGTCTAGTTATGAATAAGTTAAAACAATGTAGAATAGTTTCCATAGAAATGTAGGGTGCAGGTATAAAGGTATTGCTGAAAATACATCTAAGAATGGGATAGGATTTTAAGAAACTCATAGAGGGAGCTTAAAGCAGTCTCAGTAAATTCCACAACGCAGCCATCATTTTACCCCAAAAGTTGTTTGTAATATTGGGGTTTTTGGGGTTTAGATTTCTGAAGTTCTACTGTAACAACACTGGGAGGAAGGGAAGTTGAAAAGGCTGTACATTTAACATTTTTAAAAATGTTAGGGTGAAAAAAATATTAAGTTAGACATTATGTGCCACTGGTGGAATTATACATTTCCACCATTAAAACATTATTATCCTTACATTTTGCTTTTAATACTGGAAGCTATAAATCATAAAAATAATTGTATACTATCTCTAAATAGTATATATCTCTATACCTATCTTCTGAATATTATGTAGTAGTAATGAAAAATAAAATAAAAATAACAAAACACTTTAATACTTCAAGACGTAATTTTATATTTGTCAATTTTTCAATGTGTTAAATTAGTTAATATTGTCGTTTTTAAGTGCCTAAGTTGTAGAAAAATTATTGACATGTTTAAAAAAAAAAAAAAAAGAATGATATATATAATATATAGTAAAAAAACATTTTATTTATAGATTTTTGAGTAAAAAAGATAATATTGAAAAAAAAATAAAAAATAAATAAAATGAGAGCTTTATGTAAAAGGAATGATTGTACCTTAGAAATAACTTCTTTTTTTATAATGGGGTAATTTAAATAATTACAATATTAAGTTACGATAGAATGTTTATTTTATTTGTAGTATTTGATCCCCCCCCCCCCCCCCCCCCCCCTCCTTTTCCTCTCAGCCTAAGAAAGGTGTTTCGTGGCAGGAGCAATGAAAGATATTAACCATGTTTCAATCATTTTCATTTTCCCCCCATATTCTTGCAATTAACTTTTTCCAAAAATGGCAAAAATAAAAGTTTTAAAACAACATATTTTGTCGGGCTTGGAGCACTGATTGGACTAATAAAATGGGCTGTTTTACAATTTTTTTGGGTTAAAGCCCATGAAAATTGCAAATAATTGCCAAAACTGGTTTAAATAAGAAAAGTGGGCCAATTTGTCTTATTTTGTCAGGTTTAAAGAGTTGGTGTGAAGACACCATTTTGTTTTATTAAGTTTCCTTGTTTAGCTTTATCCCCAAGTAGTAGTAGTTACCTAGTACTTCCTACTAGACGGGTAGGACGAACCACTTGTTTGAACCTCGCAATCAGGCCTACAGTGGACCCATTTTACTTCCCCGTGGTGGAGAGTTCCAGCTACTTCACACATCATACATTTGTACATTGTACCGCCGAAGCGAGTATGATGTGGTCATTAGTAAGCTATATGAGCGTGCTTCAAAGTGTGGGGGAAGAGGACCCCTCAGGAGGTCCCCTCGCCCTACTCCGATCTCGAACCATAGATACAGATCACATCTCATGACACGGATCGAACCCACTAGACATCGTGGGGGAAGAGAACCCCTCAGGGGGTGTCCCTCGCCCTACTCCGTCCGCGATTCATAGATGCATTCAGTGTATCACGGCCCGGGATCGAACCCACGACCTCGAGTTGCCTCGACTCAGTGATAGCTGAGCGTTGTCTTTACGACCTCGGCCACCCTGGCTCCCAGCTTTATCCCCAAAACTTTAATTAAAATGGAGATCCTTGACTGTGTTTTTCTCCAATGTTTGATATTGAAGAAAATGTTTAGTTCAATAACCGAACAACGTCTTCACACAAAACAATTGTAATTAAATCAATTGACTGGTTTTGACTTTTCTAAATCAGCCTTCTTCAGATAATCTAGTAGTTCACTTGTTCTTTCGATGTTGATCCAGTAACCTCTAGAATTAGGAATGCAGCAGCGTTCCGCCCCGCCTAGACAAAAAGTCAAAATTTCACTAAAGCTGCCAGTGTATATACTGTAGGTGACAAACTAGGGTTTTTGAGAGTCTGCAGCGTGAAATACGTACAAGCTACCATTTAATATCTTTGAAGGCCGTGTCCTATAGATCAAAATAATAAAAAAAAAAAAAAAAAAAAAATGGTCAAAATCGGCAAGTAGAAGTAGAGAAAAGTGATGTTGGCACTCTCTCTTGACCCAACACAGTCAACTTAGATACTTATCAGTTTCTTCTCCTTGGCGGTGTGCCTGCAGTACTACCCAAAGTTAACTGGTTGTATTCCACGCATCATCTGCAAAGAAAGTAGTAGTTGCATGGGGTCATTCCTTGAAAGCTTAATTTGTATATTACTTATTTCTATTTTATTTGCTTTTTGATAATGGGAAAGATTTTGCAGCAATGATCATTGTGGCATCGAGAAGAGCCTTCAACAATACTGTCAAAAGGCTTTCCTCTCCAATATGCGCCTGCATATATTAAGTTGATTTCACAACTTTTTTGGACTACAGACTTGGCAGGGTGTTTTTTTTTTCCACACAAGTGGTTTTTGGTCAGATTCTAGATTATCTGAAGAAGGCTGCTTAGAACTGCTGAAACCGGTCAATTGTTTCAATTACAATTTTTTGTGTGAAGACGTCGTATGGTTATTGAACTACACCTCTTTCGTGATAAAATGGAGAGAATACTTTAAAAAAACAAACGAGTCTGATTTTAATTAAATCGTTTAATATTTTTGAAAAACCTCCATACCTTAAAAACTACTTGTACCATTTTAATGAATTTAGATGTTTGGTCATAATTAGCAAAAAATAGAATAGAATAGAATAGATTTATTGCTTAAGAAATTATTACATTTCTCATACAATGTGAGTTCGTTGTATATTATTAAAGAGGTATACTGTATATACATAAGAATTTGATTTAAAATAACAAAATAAAAACTTTTTAACAAAATTTTAAATAACAAACAGAAAACATTAAAACCTCTTTAAAAGAAAAACAATTTTTCACTGATAATATGCATGGATCGCGTAATAAGCTGCCTTATTCGTGAATAATAAATGATCTGATTCTCATTGCGTTGATAATAAAATTATATAAATTATAAATATCCTTTTTTCGACATAATTCTAGTATGAGTTTATAGTTATCGTGGACGTTTCTATTAGTAAGTAGATGTTGGAGGTAGTAGGCTCTGAAGTAGGAATATGCGGTACAGCTCAGGATGACGTGGGTCCAGGATTCTTTTTCTTGGAGGTTGCAGATTGAGCATATTTCTGTTTGGTCGAATTCGTATGCATAACCCTCGTGGAAGATTTTGGCACGGTTTTGGCAAGATGTGCGGAGCTGGGCGATGATTCTCGTTACTTTGATTGGAATCTTAAGCTTGAGATAATTAATTAGCAAAAAATAATTTCAACTGTTTGAACAAATGAAATATTGCTTTAAAATAAATGTGACCCCTCTGGGAATTGAAGCAGATCTAAATCTTATGTGACCATTTGTCCTATAATAAGATTCGAGCAAGCTATGAGCCACACAAATTGGCAGACTTTTGATAACACCTATTTCTCTGAAAGTACCTACTCGTTCTTTGAATTTGCAAATGGTCTCATTTAATAAAAATAAATGTGACACCACTCAAAATTGAAACAGGTCCAAACAACCGACTAAGGAATCATTAGGAAGCATTAATATCAATAGGGTGCCCCAGAGAGGGGTGGGTAGCTAAGTGCCATGCTAGTTGGCCAACTATTTTTTAATTGCCATTTTTATAGTAAAAGTAGAAGGAAAACACTCTCCATGTAAAATATTTATTTAAAAATCATTTAATTTAAAAAGCAGCTTTTGGAAATTTTCAACTAAAAGAGCTCATAGGGCGGGGTGAGTCATGCAAAGCCAGACACTGGCACAAGACTCTGAGACTGTCTCTTTTAGTTTATTTACATTTCCACAGCTTTCGGCACTTTAGAGGCCGAAAGCCGCTTTGATGACTTTTCCTTCTACTTATAATCATGACGTCCCCACACACTCCATATCCTATCTTTCTGAGAGTAAGTTAAATTAAACTTATTAATCAGTAGTGCATTCCTAGCTAAAAAAGAAATTTAAGATAAGTTGCCGTTTAAAGAAGTAGTATTCTTTTACCTTTAATTTATTTTACTAAATTGAAAGGCATTTGTAGTTTTAAGGTTGGCAAAAATGATCAATTAGCGCAACTACACCTAAAACCTAGGTCCTAAACCCTGACAAATCTGGTAAGAATCCCAGAGAGATTCATACTGATAACTGATAATCATGTATGTATTTCAGACTGATAACTGTATTTCATACTGATAACTGATAATCACAATAAGTTGATGAATAAGTGACTGGATCCCCCCCCCCCCCCCCATCCGGTATCCTAATGATGTGTTGATTAGGACATAAAGGAAACAGCAAAAAAAAAAAAATTAGTTACACAATTCTATTTTTATCATCATAACATTGTACATTATTATTTTACAATTTATTTTAATTCTAATTTTTACATAATAAGTATACAGTAGGACCCCATTAATACTGACAAATTCAGGCACAGGGTCGTCCGGATTAGAAGGATTTCCAGATTAGCAAGGTTTTAAAAGAAATAACGTAAAACACTTTATAAAAAAATTGTATGTTTAAATACTGTATTTGTATTAACATGAGTATGGATAAATTAAATGTACAGCATGAACGTAATATGTAATTAATACCAAGTACATATGTATGTCCAATCATATACATATTTACATTGCTATCAGTTTTCAACAGTTAGCTATACTGAACACATTTAATAAAATTTACATTTTTAAGTGCATTTTCCAAGTTTTCATTGCCTACAGGGTCAACAAAAATGATTGTTAGAAGTGATTTGTGATATAATTTTTATTGTTGTGGGTTTGCATTTTCAGTGAAGGATCGTCAAGATTACTGAGGGTTACAGATTATCAGTGTACAGATCAACGGGGTCCTACTGTATTATCATTGATTAACTCAGATCATCAGCTTGTCTTTTTTTTTTTTTTTTTTTTTTTTTTTATACATATAAAAATAATCTTAAGTAAATACAAATTAAATTAGTATTGATTAAATTAGTATCAGGCTTAATGAAAATTGGCTCAGCAAAGAAATGTTATTTTGATTCCATAGTACTCAAGTTTTTTTTTAATATTTCAAGATGTGTGCCAATAAACGTTTACAAACCCTGTTCAAATACACATATTATTCATTTTAATTAAAGCTTTAAAATGTCCATAATAGAGAGACACATCTTATAATGATGTATTTCATTTGCTTACTGCTGACCGAGGCGAGGTTTGTCCTATAGTAGGATGGAACCGATAGTTATAGACTCCCTAGAATAGTTTTCCGGATGTGATCTAGAAAACGCAATACTTCTTTGCAACGATTTAAAACTCACTGCAGCATCATTCTCTTCTTCTATACTGGCAGTCAGCTGTAATCAACAAAATAAATCAATCAATCAAACATAATTAAAATAAGTATAACAGACTGTCAATCAGTGTGGCACATAGCTTCCTCGCATCCTATCACGTATTATGTCTAGTGATAGGTTGTCAAGAAGCCATATGCCATACAAATGGACAGGTGTCAAATGTTATTTATACCTCAGAGTAAGGAAGGGGTAGAGGGAGCAATGCGATTTGAAAAGTGGTTCATTATGCTCCCCCCCCATATACTAACACTTTCAAGCGAGCTCAATCCGAACTAAAGTGATCACGTGGTCACTGGTCCCTTGTCTTATTGGTCTATTCCTTGTCCTTCTGTCCCCACGGACGCTTGTCAACAAATCCTTATCAGTAGCATTTATTTGATACCCCACTCAAAGAAGATTGCTATTGGTTATCTAGGAACTGTTACACGTTTATTAACGACGTTACTGCCTTTAGATAATTAATAAGGTTAACAACAAACATTAAAGTACATATTTATAAAAAAAACTGTATTAAAAATACCCCCCCCCCCTTGATTCATTGATGGCCTAGCAGACGTGGTAAGTAAACTAATCCACACGGCCACACTGGCTCTCAAATTTAGTTTAAGTGTAAATCTTAATTATAATGTTATCAATAATTAATAGTGAAAATGATTTACATCTAATTTCTGGTGTCTAAATGCAGTCGCCTGAATAAGAGATTGAACTGACGGATGCTTTAATCCAAAGAATTGAGATCCTTTTCCACGAGTATACACCACCTTAAACAAATTATACAAAAAATAACTACTACCATTTCCATGGGTTTTCAAAACTGTTTTGGTTTCAAACCAAATGTGTTTCCATGAGAAGTGTTCAAAACAATTTTGAAAACTATAAACTCCCAGACTAGTTATAGTTAAATCAGGTTATCATATCTCTACACAACATACTTATTGTGCAAGTCTCAATTCTGCTTTCAATTGGGGTGTTCAGAATACGAAGGGCGAACTCAACATTTGGAGATTTTGAGAAAAACTTAAATCAATGTTTTAAAGCAATGGGCGAACTCAACAAAAAAACCTGACTAGATTTAGGAATGAGAGAAGTGGGGGACTTACAGAGTTATAGAAGGGAGCGTGGAGTTGGCCCTTCGTATCCGCCCGCTTATAGACGATTCAAACCTCTCCAACAAGTTTAAAACAGTAATTTTAAGAGGAATTAAAGGCGAACTCAACACAAAAACTATATAGGCTATATCTTAGGACCCAGACGATGTCAAGAAAAAAAAAAGAAAAAATGTTGGATGTTGAGTTCGCCCTTCGTATTCTGAATACCTCAATTCAATACAATAGTTTTTCCATGTTTTTTTGCTTCTGAGCTTACTGAAGGTAACGGAAGCTATGCGGTTCCAAAGAAGGAAATTTTTGTAGGTCTCCGATTTCAAAAATTCCCAGACAGAAATCCCTTTTACACCTCAGGGAACATTTCTGGTTGAATGTCTGTCTGTCGTTTCTTATTTTTAAGAACCAACATATCTTAAAAATTACTCATCTGATTTTATTGAAATTTGGATGTTAGGTCATCACTAGCCCAGTGTTGGTCCCATATATAAGTTTCAACCTTCTGTGCCTTGTTTCTTTTCCATACGTGCACAAACAATTTTATTTATTATCTGATTTTTATGAAATTTGGATGGTTTGTCGAAAGTAGCCTGCAGATGGCCCCAGATTAATTCAACTTTTTTGTCAGCGCTCCTTAAATATTACTAAATTGGTACTTTAATTCATTTAACAAATGAAAACAATTTCGACAGTTTTTTAAAAAACATGGAAAAATTAAATAAATTTGACAATAGTAGGTTTTATTTAATAGTATAAAATCATTAAAGTATAGAAAATAGAATGCGAGGAAGCTATGTGCCACACTAATCGGCAACGTATTTTCTAAAAACAGTTTTAATACAAAACCAAGAATTTACATGCTAAATATAAAGTTGTGATCTTCAAAATGTTTTGAAACCACTGTTTTCCATGGGGTTTTGAATTCCAAAACAGTTTTGAAAATCTCGTGGAAATGTAGTAAATGTTAAACATATATCATGAAGTAAGGTAAGACAAGTAGAAATAATAATTTAAATAGGGATCGCAAGTAGGGAAGTAAAGTGAAAAAAATTTCGTCTGAAACCAAGTACCCAAGAAACCAACTTTCTGATTTAATCGGAAAAGAATTGAGACATATTTAACACAAATTAACACATCAAAGAGATAATATACGCAATATCAGATAATAATGATAGTAATTAAAAAAATTTAAAAAAAAAAAAAAAAAATGTTAAATATGACAATTTGAATAATTACCTGTGTTCCGACTCGGGTATTAATCCTCTCCATAAGACTCGTATGAAGATCATCAACTGATCTACCTGTTGCCACTTCCGGTTCTCCTTCAGCCATTATCTCAAACCTAACAACAAAAACAAATAAAATAAACAGGTCAAGTGTGTGCTAGTCTGCACACAGCGAGGGTCCGTAGGCCACACTATATAGTGCTTAACTGTTAAGTGTATAAACAGTGTTTTTTTAAAATGCTAAAAAGCTTACTTTGAACCATTCTAAGGGTCTGATATTCTCAAAACACACTCTGATAAAGTATTTTTTTGCCACTGAACCGGACTACAACCATATTAATACATCGAAAAGACCATAATTATAAAAAAAAACGTATTTTGTCAATAAAAAATAAAATAATATTTTTTTCAAAATTTCCAAAAAGTGGTATCTTTACTTTTGGTCGAAGAATGTTCAGGAATTTTTTCAGATTTTTTGCACTTCACATAAGCGAGATAGAGGGGGGGGGACACGATTCAAACTCGCCTACGCTCGCCCTATCAAAGTTATAACCAAAGAATTATATATTTTTGTAATCAGCTCGACGTACCCTTCCATATGATACCCCTCACGGTGTCGAAAAAAAAAAAAAAATTTTAACCCTTAAGTTTTTTTACCCTAATTTTTTTGAAAAATATTTTTTTTAAGTCGCTATATTTTTAAAATATGTGGGCAGGTACAAGACACATACATGCCAAATTTCAAAGTGATCGGGCGAAAGGTGTAGCCGTGAGAGCACGTGAGAGGACGGACGGACAGACACACGCAGGAAAATATAAGGGTCCTTGGTTTTGCCTACGGACCCTAAAAATGATACAAAGAAATAGCCCAAAAGGGAATTGAAATAATACTGATGCTTAAGTATATAATTAAGGTTAGGAGGGAAGAAAATTGATTCCAACACTGTAAGGAAATTGATACGGCTAAGGTTGGTACATGCAGATTTCATTTACAACTTATCTGTTTAGTTTACAACCTTTCTCTACTTGTATGCTCATTTATAACATAGGGTAGGTGGGGGTAAAGGTCCGCATGGGGTAAATGTCCGCACTGCTTTAAAAATGGGAGGGAAACTACTTTTTGAAGTGGGACTGGCAACACTCATTCCTTACGTTGAGGCTTTGCTCCTGTAAGATTATCTAGATTTTGTTTGGACTTATTGCCAAAAAACATGACGTAAGTTTATTTTTTAATGTTTCAATCTAACTTTTTTAGAATTTTGGCAGTTTATTATTAATTATTATAAATCTATATTCGTATTTTTGATAAAGCTGTACCAAAATCGTGCTAAAGTAGTGTCGAAATAGACACTTGTTTTAACTTCATATGTAGTAACCTTCGATAGGTTACTATATTTATATGATTTGGTAAAATAGGGACATGATCCACGCACTGAATGGGGCACAGATCCGCACACTGAATGGGGAAAATTTCCTAATGTGGACTCTTTTCCCAATTAAAAAGTTTAATCTAAAGATTAATTTATGTTAGTTACTTCTGGTAAAAGAACTAGTTTTTAATTTTCAGAGTGTACAAGAGAAAAAAAAAGATTGTTTGAGCCCTTTAACCCAGGAGATCCTGGATGAAAAGAAAGGATTAATTAAAAGGGGTTTCTCCATCTACGATACTTTATATTGTACCTAATATGTTTTCTTTATCGTTCAATATACATGTTCTTTTATGAAGTATTACATATTTCAATTCAATAGGTTGAGGAAAACTACTTTAAAATTCAATTGCAATATTTTACCTGAACATACATACATACATACATAAAAACATTGCAAGTTAAATAAAAGCTTGTAAAAAAAACCAACATACCTTGGAGTTGATCCCCCGTCAAATATTTTACAGGTATATAAACATTGTTTTTCAGGATCTTTCAAGTTACCGTAAATCCTAGTAGCAACATAGCCAACCGGAAATATCACTTCGTCAGTTCTATACTGTGGTCTATCTGACACCTATCATTTTAAAGATAAAAAATTAAATTAATATTAACACCATAATCAAACACATTCTCCTGGTTAGAGTTATACACTTTATAACAATGTATAATTATAAATAATATCAGTTAAAGAATTCAGTGATGTGTAATTGTTATTATTAAAATAATGAGAGGGTATGTTAGCGAAACTAACCCTACTCCAGTTGATTCAAAATATTATTCTATATGAAAACTAATGTTATCTATCAAAGTGACTGTTCTGTTTGTAATTCGTCATATGTTGGACAGACTTCCCAACACCCCCCATAAAAGAATTTATCTCCAGTAGGGAGAAAAAGTTATGACTTTGGATTAGTTTAGAGGGACTAAAGTAAGTCTTTTCTTTCCAGAACTCAAAAAGTAGGACGAAAAAGTAAAGTAGGGCGAAAAAGTAAGGATTGCCAACTTAATTATTTTATACATAGTAGAGAATGAATAGCTAATGTAATGTAGTTGTTGAAATCAGGTTAGCGACACTGCTTTTTCGACCTTCATTATCATTGTTTATAACCTGCATCTAAATAACCTTCTATTTGAGTTTAATTGCAATTCTACAGTCAGATTATCTAAAGTTTTAATTTTTGAGACTCAGATTGGCCAACCTAAATGATGAAAAAAATAAAGTCACTAGGCCTGTAGGAGGGGTGGGGCCGGTGACATGTTTGTTTGCCTACTTGGCCCGACCTTCTAGAATTCAAAATCCTGACTTCTCATTGGCTCCCCACGGATTTTCCCCCACTATCAAAAGTCAAAACTTTAGATAATCTGATTGTAATTTGTTTTTAATATTAAAGCTCTTATATCTGCTATTAAAACTGCAAATAATTATTGTTATTTATTAAAATAATAAATAAAAACTGTGCAATGGACGAAAATGTGTATTTTCTCCCTACTGGAGGTAAAATATTGTATTACCTCGTGAGTAAAGTGCCATTATTCCCCTCGCAATAATTATCTCGAGCTAATTAGCGTTATTCCCTCGGCTGCGCCTCAGGTATTAAAAACTCTAATTCCCTCAGCTTCACCTCGGGATTTAGGGTTTATTGTTCCTTTGGCTTCGCCTCAAGAACTAACTTTTTCATCCAGGAAATAATGGCTTACTTAGGGAATCACAAAAAAAAAATAATAATAATAATAATTAATTTGTTTTACCTCGCCGATGGAGTGAATTGTAAGTTCTCCAAGTTTAATAGGGAATATAGGTTTTCCTAGAGGGTCCAATGATATTGTTTTAACAGGCTTCTTTTTCTTCACTTGAATAGGTTTCTTGACTGGTTTTCCAGACTTATTTTGATTCTCTGTAAAGTTATAAACATAATATGAAAATAACCTGGGACATTAAATTAGTACTACTTTGCTAGATTAAATAGCATAGGAGGGGATCGGTGTACACAAGGGGTTAGCATACTGGCAAAACTTTCACCTAAAACAATGGTCATTACTGTTATAGGCCCAATCTCAGAGCAAGGAAGGGGTAGAGGGAACAATCAAATTTGAAAAGTGGTTCATTATGCTCCCCTCCTATACTAAACCTCCCAAGTGAGCTCAATCCGAACTAAAGTGATCACGTGGTCACTGGTCCTTGTCTTATTGCTCTATTCCTTGTTCTTCCGTCCCCACAGACTCTTGTCAACAAATCCTTATCAGTAGCATTTATTTGATACCCTACTCAAAGAAGATTGCTATTGGTTATCTAGGAACTGCTACTCGTTTATTAACGATGTTACTGCCTTTAGATAATTAATATGGTTAATAACAAACATTAAAGTACATATTTATAAAGAAAACTGTATTAAAAATCGTAAGAAAATATCACTTATTCTTATCAGCTGATATCAGATAAATTTCGAGTTTTTATCGAGATATTGATACTGTTTCACCAAACTGCCGCTTGAAAGTGTTAGCATATGGGGGAGAGCATAATGAACCACTTTTTGAGACCCAGATTCTATAGTATTGTTCCCTCAACCCCTTCCTTGCTCTGAGGGCCAAATTCCAGGGGGGAGTCTTCTGAGGGCCTCTGAGGGGGGAGTCTTCTGAGGGCCAGTCCCACACCATCATAGTGCCATAGGCCATAAGTTAACATAGAGGTAGCACAAACCAGCACAACGCCAAAACCACGCCATTGACATATGCCACCTGTGTGTGAATTGGGCCATACCTGGCAATGGTTCCAATTGCTCTCTTAACAACCTTAACTTATAAAAAATAACATTAGTTTATTATTCAGGGTAGTGAGACAATAAACTCCAGCATAACATCTAGCAACATTTTCAGAAAAATTAAAAAGCTTCAGCTTAATTTGTGAATTTGACGATCACCGGACTGGTGTCAGATGACAAACATCATCAGCTTAGAATAGTAATCTCAAGTTTAAATTAAGACAAGGAGTCTACATGCAAGAGATCTATAGTACTTCAAAGACTTAAGAGTTTATCTGCTAATCCTACTTAGCAACCAAACTGGTCAAGTTATCTCCAGATCAAGCTATTATCTATGTCAAGTTCTTATTATATTAACCCTTGGATGCATACGTTGTAATAGACATGACGACTTAATCTGTTTAAATGCTCATACATCAGGTAGAATAAATATATACATGAAAATATCTAAGCAACATTTATAAAACATATTCAAATTGGTATTATTAATATTTTTTTTTAAATTATAAAAATATATTTATTTAGTCTCATAGTTTACAAGCACAAAGTTACTCAGTCTCAATATTCATTTCCTTATAGTTCAGGAGATAAGAATATGTGGTCGGCTAAGTTCGTCTGCTGGACATAGCTTGGCAATAGGCGTTTAAAAAAAAAAAAAAAAAAAACTGGTGGAGAGCGGCCATGTCTCACCAATTATGGTGGAAAATGTGATTTTCATGATCCTGAGTATAGAATTAGTTAGTAGACCGAAAATCAAGATGATTTTAGTTTGTCCCTTGACAGGTGACCACGTTGATTTTTGGTCTACTAACTAATTCTGTACTCAGGATCATGAAAATCATACTGTCCACCATAATTGGCCACTCTCCACCATTTTGTTTTTTTCAAATGCCCATTGCCAAGCTATGTCCCGCAGACAAACTTAGCCGAACACATATTATATCTAAAAGATTGACTTGTATACAAATTTCTAGCTTGATGTTAGTCAGATACTTTTATGCACGCTATTATTGTTATTTTTATTTTATTTTTTATTTATTTTTTTTCTCCGACGCATGTTACCATATTCATTTATTTGGGCATATGTATAAATTTCACAAAAAATAGCATAATAATAAAATTTAATTAAAGTGGCATGTGGCGACAATATGAGCTCAGATTTGAAATATACTCAAGCATGATAACAAACAGCTACTGGTTCCATAAGAATTACAATAGAAGATAGTAGGTGTAATTTGTTACCAGATGATGAAACCTTAAGAGTTTGTCAGAATTTGACTTTACTTACCTCAGTTGTGTAATTATGAGGTAAAATTAACGAATCTTAACTTATCCTTCTTGGTGTGTGTTAATGCATTTTATTGAAATTAAACTGATTAAATATACGTACATTTTTTAAGCTTGAAAATGGCTGGTGAGGCCAAAACGTTGCCGAAATTAAATTAATTTTAATAATTTAATATTTTCTATGAACCCTAAAAGGACCCACTACCACTACCAGACATAAGATTATTAGATGGCACACCTACAACCAATATTCATGAATACTAACCTTGATTAGATAATATAACCTCTGTCTTCTTCTTAGCAACAGGTTTTTTGCTTTGATTAATATTTTCTGAACTCATAGAGGAAACTTGAGCTTTGATTGCCATCAAATCACTGTCAGCTGAGGAAAAGCATGAAAAGCAATTATGAAAATTATAGGGTTAATATTAGCGCCCTTATTAGTAAAAGCAAACACATTTAGTAAGTCTTGTCTACTTTCTTAGTTCTAATAATAAGAAGGAATATTTAAGCTAACTGAAAGCTTGGAAAACAAATACAATAGAACCTCACTTACACGACCCTCAATAACACGACAACCTCAATTATAAGTGTAATTTTCAAATCCCCTTGAGATTGCCATAACTCATAATGTTAAATTAACCTCTATAGCGCAACTATTATTATCCAAACAACCTCTATAACACTGATTTTTTATAATTCACAACGTAACTCAGAACCTCTATAACAAGTCGTTTTGAGAAGTCAACCTCTATAACGTGACTCTATACAGGAATGGGTCAACCTTGAACAAGTCTAGACTTGAAAACCCCGCCCTCGAACCTCGATAACACGGCCAAAATAGCCTTGACAACACGACCCTCAACAAAAAGAGCACCTCGATAATCAAGACTGTTTCCCTAATCCCCTTGAGACACTTCTTATCGAGGTTCTACTGTATATTATAAACAATATCAAGGATACAAAAGGTGACAATAGGTTTGTGGCAAATAGCATTGTTCCAACCCCACTCCCACTTATTTGTATCGTGCTTTAAATTGACAAGAATGGTTTAGGTCAGGTGTTGTAAGCTTTCACCATTATCAAATCTTCATCAGGTTGTGAAGGGTTTATAACTAATTATCGCACTATAGAGAGAGAGAGAGTAGAATAAGCAAAAATGTGGATTCACCCCGAAGGGGCACCAGTAAACTACCAACCAAAACAAAGAGAAGAGATAATACAGCAAAAGAACGAAAAAAATATATATATTATTATTATTATTATTGTATTTTAAGAACCATGGAACTTGTGAGCCAAGACTTGAGACTTGGCAATGGAGGGTTAAAGATGTTTATGTGGCCACAACTCTCTCCTCACCAGAAGCCCATGGTTCTGCACGCCTCAACCAAATTCTGTAAGATGCCTCCAATGCATCTTTAGACAGCCTTTTCAAAAATTGATTTAAATGATTTCGACCAACACCCAGATCCCTTACTAGGGTTGTGCACAGACTTAGCTGGGAGACCTCTAACACCAACTTCCACTGCAAAACCCTTCTGCCTGATTGCTGATCATAACGCTGCGTACTTGTTTGCTTTGAACTCATGCTGCTTTGGGATGTTAGTGTCCCAGGGTACTGTCAACTCAACTATAATAACAGACTTAAGACTCAATGAAAAAGCTGTCAAATCCGGACATAAAGAGGTGACTGCCAGTTCAGGAGGAAATTCATAATGCCTATTCCCAACATCCATCAGAATCTTCCAGTTATCACTCTTCCCAACTATAGAAAGTTCTCTCACAGCAGCTTTATGCGGTTTGACCTTCTCCCCACTTTGAACAAAGGTTATTATCTGCGAATGTACAGAACCCTGGGAAAGCTTTGCCTTGGCAATAGAAAAATTAATAGCTTCCCTGACTATGGCGAGTACTTTATCGAGACGCCACGTGAAACATCTCTCTTGCAAAGCTACCTGACAACCTGATAAGATGTGACGTGCAGCGGCTGGGCCTCTCCTACATAGCTGACAGCAATCTTCATCTACTAATCCCCAACGCTTTAAATTACTTGGGTCAGGAAGAGTACACTGCTGGGCATTAGCATAAAATCTAACCATCTCCGGTGACCAATCATACAAAAAAGACTTCCAAAGAATCCTCGGAGGTATGCAAGTTTCACCAAGAACAACCCAATCGTGTTGCATCTGCAATCCCTGTGCATGTACTACTGCATCATGATCTGCCTCTTCTCTAATTACAGCTCTCATCATTTCTACCCTTGTTTGCTTGTCACGTTGGTTCCAGCCAAGGCCCTCATGGTGAAAACTTATTCCACCCATAAATCTTTCCTTAAAGTTAACCTGCTGCTGAAGAGATGATAAGTCCAACCTGGAACCTGCAGTCACGTCTCTCACTAAAACATCCTAAGAGGAACTCAAAAGGTGGCTTTGCATAACTCTAAATTGATATAACTGCGAATGCTGTACCAACCTGTACTAGGTTTTGGCTGAGGATTGTTTTTTTAGACAGTACAGTAAATGATTCTCAAACAATCTATGCAAAGGTTGAAAGAGCTCTGATGACGGTACGAAGCAGAGTCCCAAGTCCCAAGTCAGATTGGAACAGCTTTTATCAATTGAACAGGCCTAGAGGCTGAACTACAGAACATTAACACAGGGCCCCATATGATAAGCATCACCTCACAAGTGATATTCCTTTGTCAAAAAAGTTATTTAAACAAAGGAATATTATCTCTCCAGAGTATAGAAGTGATAATATCCCTTAGCCTAAAAAAAAATGATTATCTTTACAGTATATAGAAAAGATAATAACCCTTAGTCTATGAATAGATTTCAGGCAGGGCCCCCAAGTTCTGTAGTTCTACTTGAGTCTATTATTTTTAGACGCAAATCTTAGGGAAACAAATGTGTGCAATACTAAATTTGGCATAATGAGTAAAATGAATATTAGGTAAATTAAGCAACAATAATTACCAGATGATTTAGATATAGGCTGGTATGTATAAAGTTTCTTGAACAGATAATTCCTTTCATCGATCATGTGAAGGGTTTTTTCTTGAAGAATTGCTATTTGATCACAGAGAGCACCATTCTCCTAAAATTAATCATAAAAATAAATAAATATAAATTTATACAAATCACTTTGTCCGATAAGTATTACAGATGAATTGGCTCCAATATGTTATATACAAGGGAAAGGGGGCTACATACTCGTATGTATCATTAAAATAGTTATGTTACCTACCAAGATTTTGTATAAAGAATTATTTAATCAACAATTCATAAAAATAATACAGTCTGTTTTTTGCCAATTTATTTAGCAACCTTCAGTGCATTGAGATAAAGAAATCAGTAAATTATCTGATCTGTACATTACTGTAACACGGGGACCACAGATCCTGGGTGGTGGTAGCGGGCCGTGTACAAAGAATATTTTCCTGGGACGGGAAAAGGGGGGGTTGCTGTACAAAACACTCAATAACACTCCATCAGAAACTGGGCCCCTGGGGCAAAGTGGGCCACCTTTTTACATTACACTGCTGATTAGTGGTACTTTTTATTTATAAAAAGAGAGGGAAATTTCATTCTTCAAGAGCTATTAATTTGCAGATCAAAGTCCATGGGCTTTGATCTGCCTATGGTCTTTTCTAATGCCACCTTAATTCTGAGAAAGTAGGTAGGTGCACAAGTGGAAAAGTAGATAGTCATTTTTAGTTAAAGCGGTTGTATTATGGAAGATCAACAGAAACAAACTGTAAAAACCAAATGTTCTGTTGACCGAGAAAAACAATTATTTTTAAACATAAATAAGTTAAAAAAATGTAATAAATTATTTTTTAACACAGTAAAATACTTCTTTTTTAAAAGAGTACATTCATTATATGTAACAGAGATTACCAGAACAACTCGGTACAGTAAACCCTTTAGGCCCCATGGGCGGTAAATTTACTTTTTTCAATTTTCTTTGCAAAAGGCCTATGGGCGTAAATTTACATTTTCAGGTTTTTCTTGTTTGGAGACATGGTACTGTCAGAGTAAATTTATTAAAGAATATCTAGAGCTATCTCTCGTTCTATGAAGAGCCCAGTAGGTAGAGCAATGGTTGAAGGCAGATAAGAAAGGATAGAAGAGATGTGGTCATCTAGGGTTCGTAGACCCAGGCACAAGTGTGCCGCTGTTCAGTTGGCCCTTGACTTGGGGGTTTTTCCTTTTTTATAAATTTCCCAGCCTTTATTACAGTTTTTACTTTATTTTAATATTATCTCTACATAGACTGTACTGGCTTTCCCCACAATTTTTTCCTATTTCCTAGTAAGTTTTGTACCATTAGGTCTTGGGGTAAAATGTGAGACATTAGTACAAACTCAGTTCTTGTTCGAACACCAAATCATTTACAACTCTCCTCGCTTTATTGATTTTACGGAAATAACTTTGCTTGCTCTCTCAATTCTGCTCTCTGTTTGTGTTCATTGATTTTGTTTTAAAAAGATGTGTAAATATATAATATAATACATAATGAATAAAAAGAGTGAGAGAGACAACATTTTGGACTCAATTAATGTACGCATGTACGCGCTTTACAGCAATAGAAACAAATATAAATTCTTAACACTATATAGACATTCTTTCTGCATTACTGCTGATTAAAAAATAATAATTTTACTTACATTTACCTATCCTTGACGGTAATTATTACATATATACTCATGTAGTAACTATAATTTTAAACAATTTTTTTTTTTATAAAATTAGGTGTATATATATATTGTCCGTTATGTAAAAATATATTATTAATAAGCTTGGTAAATTCGGATTGTACGTGCCACCACTTTGAGGTTAGGTAATAAAATCCCGCATATTAAATTAAAAACCTTAATTTTGTGTACCCTTGAATTTGCAATAGCTGCTCCGCTCATTTCCTGAAGAAAAACAACCCTCGTGTATATAAACCAGGTAGAGGTCCAACTCGAAGAAATTTCGATGGCACGTACAATCCGAATTAGCCATAAGCTTAATTATAGGCTGGAGAAAAAGATAACTGCTTAAAATGAGTGATACATTTACTGCGTAAGGTAGAAAAAACATCAGGCCAGGGTGGAACATACCTGTTTTGGACCCCAGCTCTGGGCAACAAACTTACAATAATATATACCTTAGTCCTCAAAGGGAACTTAATATATTGAAGTACTTACATAAACTAAATCTTTGATTAATCTCTTGATTCTTTTACATTTTTTCCTGTATTTGTCCATTTCAACTTGTTCCTTTGTAATTGTGGAAACATCTATCTTTACAGGCCTTTTTGGTTCCATACCAAACGATAATTAACTCTCACTTTGTCAACACGTCCAGGTAAGTAAAACTATTTAAAAATTAAGCTTGGACTATCTAATTTGAAATAAGTAAAAGTACAAAACAAACCACTTAAGTTTCGACACACAGATTAAAAAAAAACAAGAACTTTTTAAGAACGAACAAGAATCGTTTACAAAAAAATAAATAAATATTTAAATAAAGCTTTTACTTCTTTATTATATATTAGACTCAGACACTGTATTCGTATAAACAATAAACACAGACTCAACATCTTTATCTAAATCTATTGTTTACGGCCTACGGCTGTTATCAGGAAAAACAAACAAAACTAGATCTTAATTTAGTTTTTTTTTAATAAAAAATCAAATATAGGGAATTTATGATAGTCTGGTTAAGATAAGATAAAGACTGCAGAAGCTGTCACATGCCAAATGCAAAACAAGATCTTTGCGATGTGTGGCTTTGTTGTTTAGTGACCACTAGAATGTAGTTTTTATATTTTTTTAAATGATGCCTTTGACATTCATGTGATCTCTATTTTATGTTTTGACGAGCGATGCGTATTTATCAACCTGACTTCAAAAATGAACCTCGATAGCATCGAGAATTGTCAAGAAGTGAGTTGAAAAATGATAACGAACGTGCTTCTGTTACATTTGTTGTCTTATCTTAGGATATATCTGTCTTATTATTATTAAAAATTTCCCGCAATTTTATTCAAAGTTTTATTAACATTTTATTGCTATTTATTCTCGACCATTACTTTTGTTTAACAATGAATACTTATTATTAAATTCGATGTTTTGAATGATATCTCATGGCTTGAATATTAATGGACATAATTTGAGTAATATTAAACCCAAGCATATATATTAAGCCAAGTTGACCCGCCCAGCGATTATCGACCATATTTTTCTCCTTTGGTTCAGCCATTGATTGTTTTGTCAGTTATTAAGAATAGCAATAAATTACTTCTTTTTACATAATTGATTGAGATTTATGTCTTTTTCATGGAGAACTTCTCATATTAAGTATATGAAAGTATCGTACCATATTTATGTTAAATTAAAATGTCAAGTGAAGTTTTGGCTACTCAACATCCTTGGCGGCCTAATTTCCTTTGTCAAAACAATAAATTCAAGTGACCCCCCCCCCCCCACACACACTTTTCTAACTTCTTCTCCTAGATGGCTGGATAACTGCAGTTTTACCGACGTTTTCCCCAGTATGGACTCAAAATTAATAGTTGGTAGTAAGAGCAGAATTTCTTACTTCTTATAATAAAAAGTTCAGATATATTGGGTTAGTACAAGAAATACACCTCTAGTCATTCAGCCATGTAGTTAACGATCTTGTAAAAATCTTACCTGAAACTAATGTGGTGATGAATCCCAATGAGGTAAAACATATTTCACACTAATGCCAAGTGGATGTGTAAAACGGCTTATTCCCTCCTTTCCGGCGAAAAATGCAATCGATTTGGTCAACGTTACCCATCTTTAAAATGTGGACTCTAATGTATTATCGTCACATGGTTTTTATGTTCCTCTGGGAGAAAAGTTGTTGCAAATACATTTTAGCCCTTATTGACACACTAAAAAGCAGTTTGTAAGTATAATTTTTTTTTTATTAACTTTTTGGCAGTATAATGTATTAAAATAATGTAGGTGTTGTCAACTAACCTCTTGACTTTCTTTAATTGTATTGATCTTGATCCTACCGACAACTAAATAGCATTGGGTAAGTTTGGCATTGGGTAAGTTTGGACTGAATAAAATGTACACAATTTTAAAAGTTAATTAAAAAAAACCAAAAACAAACAACATATGTTTGGATCCACTGTGGATACAAACGTGAGCGGGCCTGACGGAGCCTTGCAAGATGGTTCTACTCGAGGCACGGAGAATAGAGCTTCAAAGGGCTGAAAGGGAGGGCTTGGATCCACCCGCCAGGCGCGTTAGCACGGCATGGATCCACCCGCATTGAATGGGTTAAGTAAATGGGCTAAATCCCCTCTACCTAATTGCTGCCATCATCATCAATTCTCGGAGAGCCTGGGCCTGCAGAACTTTGCTACTCCACAGGTCCCTCTGTTGTGCAACAGTCCTCCACCTCACCCCTATCCTCCTCAGATTGTTCTCACCTGATCTACCCATCTCAGATCGTTTGGACATTTTTATGTCTTGGCTATGGCACATTAACCTCGAAAAGCGTTACGTTACACGAGTGGGGGAAGATATAGGATCAAGGTGTTAGGAAGGTATAGGAGGTGTTCAATCGAGTCTGTCCGCTCTTGGTAGGGATAGTGTCTCCCACTACAGCACTTGGTTCTGCTGTCCTAGGGCGTCCCCTCCCCAAGCGATTGTAAAACGCTGTACACTGTAATAGGAGAATAGAAAAAGGTAGGAGCTAACTGCACTCGTTTACATCGCCGCTTAGAGGTCGGCTGACTTATGATTATGAATGATTGGATCATTCAAGGATACCCTCTCGTCCATCCCTATCACACTCCGTCCATCATTCCGTCTGGCCCTTTAGCCATTTAATACTTTTGATAATACTCTACTACTACCCCCCCCCCCCCCCCCCCCAAACTACAACTTCTGTTCAACTGCTCTGATTTGCATCGGACAAACTCCATAACTCTTAGAATTTTATTCCTAATAAACGAATTAATTTTTTAAAACTTATTCATAAAATTTATTTTTTGCTTTATTATATTATTTAAAAATATGTGTGACGAAGCTAAAAGATTACTTCTTAATAAACTGGAAATGAAGAAAAGTACTTTATGTTGTTCACAACATATGTTCGATTAAATTCTTAATTTACAAACGCAAGAATCTGCACGGTTGATTTTTTTTACATTTTCATGTCTTTACTTTGGCTTATAAACTCAATAAGCTTTAACAAAAAACGACACCAAAAAGCGTTACACAAGCATTACCTAAAAGCGTTACATAAAAATGTCTCACTGTCTTGCAGACTCGTATGCAAGCAATTATTTTTTTCTTGTTTTGTTATTTTCCACCTGATCTAGCCATCTCAGCTCAGATCATTCTCCACCTGATCTAGCCATTTCAGTCTTGGATGCCCTCTAACTCTAAGTCTTCTTCTGCCAGGTTTACCATCATGTAACTTCTTAGCCGCCTTATTCTGTGGAATTCTCTCAACGTGACCTAGCTATCTCAGCCCAGGGTGTCCAGCAGCCTTGAATTCCTTGAACTCCTGGAATTATGCTTGAATTTTTAGGATGCTTGAAAAAACCTTGAAATATGCTTGAATTTTGAAAAAATAACAGAAAAACTTAAAATATGCTTGAATTTTGAAAAAATTGGGTATTTTAAAGACCCTAGTGTTCTAGAAGTACCAATACATTTTGAATTTTTTATTATACAAACCACCCTAAACAACATTAGTTCGGATAATCAATGCGCTACTGTATATTGTATTTAACTTCTCTGGGGTACTACTGCTGTAATTAGGTTGAATTAATACTATTAATATTATAGTAGGCTGGAGGGTTTATTTGGAATGAAAGTCCTTCGAGTGATATTTATTTTTATTTCATCAGAGCTTAGTGATCACTGAAGAAGCTCAGGTTCCCATGGTGAAAGCTTTGATGAAGTAAAAATATATAGTCGAAGGACTTTCATTCCAAATAAACCCTTCAGCCTACTATAATATTCTACAAGTCCAAAAAATAAAATCTCTTCTATTGTAAAAGTAATTTATATTATTCTGCTGAACTCATACTGTTTTTCTCATATTTTTTTCTATAATTCTTAGAAATTGTGAATAAATCACTATTTTAATAACTAATGTTAATAAACCCAGCCTGGAATTTTATAAAATTGAGCCTTGAAAATCTTGAAATATGCTTGAATTTTATATTTTAATATTGCTGGACACCCTGCAGCCTATTTTTATTACTCTCAATCCACCAGGTCAGGTTTGCCGTAGAGAATATGTAGCTCTTTGTTCCACCTAAGTCTCCATCTTCCATCCTCATTCACAGGGCCAAAAATTCTTCTCGGTAGCTTTCTCTCCCAACGCCGTTTGCAGTTTTCATCAGAGTTTGCATAAGCCTAATTGCTGCCACAAATATTTCTAATATTTCCTAAGCCCCCTCCTCTCTAAATATAACACAGATAGTCCAGGAGATAGCATGCAAAAAACTGTCCGACTAACATCAAGCTAGAATTTTGTATACAAGTCAATCTTTTAGCGCCTTTTAAGAATATGTGTTCGGCTAAGTTCGTCTGCGGGACATAGCTTGGCAATAGGCGTTTGAAAAAAACAAACCGGTGGAGAGCGGCCATGTCTTACCAATTATGGGGGACAATGTGATTTTCATGATCCTGAGTATAGAATTAGTTAGTAGACCGAAAATCAAGTCAATGTTATTTTTACACTTGATACGTTAGTTATTCAAATATTAATAAAAATCAATGTTGTCACCTGTCAACGGACAAACTAACATCAACTTGATTTTCGGTCTACTAACTAATTCTGTACTCAGGATCATGAAAATCACATTGTCCACCATAATTGGTGAGACATGACGGCTCTCCACCGGTTTGTTTTTTTCAAACGCCTATTGCCAAGCTATGTCCCTCAGACGAACTTAGCCTACCACATATTCTTAAAAGGCGCTAAAAGATTGGCTTGTATATAAAATTCTAGCTTGATGTTAGTCAGACACTTTTTTGCACGCTATCTCCTGGACTAACAAAACATAACATACAAAATAACACTATAAATAATATTTTCCTGTGCTACATTGTTTTAATGGATAACATTGACTGTATTTACTGATGTCAAATCTTTTTCTTTCATTTGTTCTAATAAACACCAACCTACTACTTTGGTACGTTGTATTGTTAATAATTTTATTACATTTTTACATTAACAATTTTTATTACATTCAATATAATATTTACTACTCTCTTGCTTGTTTTTCTTTGTTTGCAGGCAAATTATAAAGAAGGAAAGGAGAGTAGTCCTAATGAAACCAGAAAATGCAATTTCTTTGGTTCTAGAATAGAACCTGCTGTAGGTGATTACATACCTGAACCAGTTATTCAGTAAGTTCATCAATTTTATATTATACTGAGTGTTCCAAGATAGAGAATCCAAGAGGAAAAATTAAAATTAATAAATTATTAAAATTAGAATTCAAATTAATTATTAAAATTAGTAATTGGCCTTGGGCCAGAGACCAGTGGCCGATAATCTGGGGCCTGGAGCACTTAGCAAAGGGCCTAGGGCTTTTAGCCTGGGGCATGGGACCTGGTGCATTAATGTTCACTCAATTTCAGATTCTTCTGAAGTTCCTACTAAGTTATTTGTCATCAAAAGTTTGTATATCTCACTAAAAGATTTATTAATGAGTTCTTAATAGTTTTCTCTTTATAAAAGTGTAGTTTCAACCCAAAAAAATGTATTTTCTGCATTTGTTAGTCGAATCGACGAAGGTTTAGTAATACCAGCCATCCAATTACCATTAGCATTTAAGGGTTAAGAAAACAGCAGGAGTTTTTATAAAGAATGATTTGTTATTCGAAAACCCAAAACTAAGAAAAAAAATTCAATTGGATACTCATATCTCGGGACCCACTGTATATTGTTAAAACTTTTAACTGAATTTTGTTAAAACTAAAGATATACATAGATATATCATAACACTAGATTTAAGAATAACTTAGTACTTACTAGTCATAAGTTAGAGAAATTCAGAACTGGCCATAATTATCTTGGCATAACACTTTTTAATAGTTTGGATTCTGTGATACAGCAGCTCCAATACAAGGATTTTTGTGAGATAATTACGAATTTTCTGTTGTTAAATCCATTATGTAGTGTAAGTGAATTTTTAGCCTTAAATCTAAGTTGATTACCATTAGGATTAGTATTTACCATGTTTTTTAATCCTTAAGATAGACCAAACTGTGATATACCGTTTTTGTCCTTTTTAGCTTTAAGTTGATTGATCTTTTATTGTTATATGTACAATTTTAGTTTTATTAATTTTAAGTTATTTTCTGTGATATGGATGTGTGTTTCATGTTTTGGTTTTGTCTTGTTTGTTTACCACTTTTAAATTTTGTACGCAATTTTAGTTTAATAATTTATATGTATTAATTTGTATTTTATTAATGTATTGATAAACTAGTAATGACGCTATGATACCATGTTGTACTAATTGTACTTGAATAAAGAATTTATTTATTTATTATTTATATTTATTGTTAAATTGTTGACAAGTATTATAAAGTAATATCTTTTCAAATTTTTAAGTTTTAGGTAGTATTCATACAACGGAAAGATGAAATTTTACTTTAAATCAAATTATAATTATCATTAACTACGGGAGACATACAGAGAAAAATAGACACCAGCACCGGGACTTGAACCACGGGCCTCCTATATATCAATTACATGCGCTCTTACCAACTGAGCTATACTGGAGAATGATTTTTCTCTGTCGTTACCGATACAATCTTTTCTACAAGTCTAGTAAGCCAAATATTCACGGCAATAGAACTAGACCGAGAATTAACGCTTATAATTATAAAGTTGGTAAGTGCGCCTGTAACGGATTTATAGGAGGCCCTTGGTTCAAGTCCCGGTGCTGGGGTCTATTTTTCTCTGTATGTCTCCCTTAGTTAATGATAATTATAATTTGATTTAAAGTAATATCTTTGTATTGTGATCATGGTGAGTGAAGGCACATGTCTGTTTGATAGTAATGTTTATACTTTTTTTTCAGAAATGTGGTTTCAACGGTGAGTTTAGATTGTATGTTGAATCTCCAGAAAGTATCATGTTCAACCAGAAATTCCGAGTACAATCCCAAGAGATTCTGCGGAGTTATAATGAGGATATTCTCTCCCAAATCCACTGCCCTCGTATTCTCTTCTGGGAAAGTAGTAGTGACAGGTGTGCGACACGAAGAAGAAGCTCTGCTAGCCTCCAGAAAATATGCTAGAATTATGCAAAAACTTGGATTCAAAGTAAGTCATTATCATTTAATTACAGCTTAAGGTGTAATGTTTTATGTTTTCATGTTGGTGACACCATGTTCTCCAAGTTTATTTGTAGCTGTTGCTATTTATAATTTTTATTTTCAATGGAATTCCCATAGAGAAAGTTTCTTTCAGCAAGTATTAATCCAGGAGATGGCGTGGAAAGAAGTGTCTGGCTAACATCAAGCTATAATTTTGTGTATAAGTAAATGTTTTGGTGCCTTTTAAGAATACATGATCGGCTAAGTTCGTCTGCGGGACATAGCTTGGCAATAGGCATTTGAAAAAAACAAATCGGTAGAGAGCGGCCATGTACCACCCTTTTTGGTGGGCAATGTGATTTCCACAATCCTGAGTACGAAATTAGTTAGTAGACAAAAAATTGAGTTGATGATAGTTCGTCACTGAATAGGGGTTAGTTAGTCAAATATCACTCCAAATCAAAGAGGTCACTTATTAAGTGACAAACCACCATCAACTTGAATGCCGGTCTGCTAACTAATTTCGTACTCAGGATCATGAAAATCACATTGTCTACCAAAAAGAACGGGACATGGCCGCTCTCCCTCATTTTGTTTCCCGCAGATGAACTTAGCTGACCATATATTCTTAAAAGGCACCAAAACATTTACTTATACACAAAATTCTAGCTTGATGTTAGTCAGACACTTTTTTGCATGCTATCTCCTGGACTATGACCTCCTCGACGTTAGAAAATCTCTGTCCACCCAAAAACTTCTTCAATTTAGTGAGAAGATGGTATTCCGATGGTGCCAGGTCCGGGAAGTAGTAGTAGTGGGTGAGTCACAATATCCTATCCAAATGAAACGAGTAGGTCCTGAGTGAGCCGGGCGGTATGGAGTCTGGTGTTGAAAGAGTGACGCACCACGAGTCAGCAAACCCCACTGTGACGACATTTCGTAACAGTCTGAGGCTCTTGATAGCTTAATTTGACCCTGAGGAACCCCTCTACATGCCATGGGTGCCAACTTTAAAAAATATATCCCTGTGTCCTACATAGCCTTGTAATCTTACTTTCTGGACATCCCTCGTACATAACATTTTTTAAAAAGTATTTTACATTATTTTTTTAAACATCTACCTTACCCGGTACAAAAATAGTACATTACGCGTCGAGTGCGGAAAGTAGCATTTTGCATGCGAGTGTGGAGTTTGCACCACACGTAGTAAAACCAACACGAGCAATGCAAAATGCCGTTTTCGCACAAGTTGCGTACCGTACTTTATCTACGATTGTTAGATTTAAATAATAAATACAGAAAAAAATAAACTTGCTGTATGTAAGTTCGTATCTCTCTCTTGTTAAAGATGGCATTAATTCTTGAGTTGTATTTTGTGACGAATTAATTATTTCTGGAGCAGTATTATTCTCCACATTTTCGTCAAAGTCACTTGATTCACTCATTGCTTTTCCCTAAAAACTCGATATAAACAGTTACTTTAATAAAAGAACAGCAAATTAGTTTTCTTAAATGTCAAACTCGCTAATCGTGCGTAAAGCTGAAGAATTCCTCTTCTTTACCGCCCTAGGATGGTAAAGAAGAGGAATTCTTCAGAACTATGAGGCGCGCATGCTCAATGAATACAAGTACGTAAAGAATCACTTTCTACGCATCTTAACAGAGATACAATGTTTATATTTCGTATCAATTGTAGATAAAAATCCAAACGACCCTGTGCTTGAGGTTTATCAATATTACATATCAAGAAGGCCTAAGCATTCAAAAGTTTTTTCAGCTTTTTATAAACCAGTTGAATTAAAAAAATTGTTGGCCAATCTTCCTTTAAATAACTAGAACCTCGTATTCTCTGTTCCATGTACACTTTGAGGTATACTTATTTAGTCAAACCAATTCATTTAAAGTTAATTTGCAGGTGCCTAATTAATAATTGATACTTACTTAAAATTCTATTTTACTTTTTTGTTATTTTTATAGTTTCATGAGTCACAGTCACCTTAATTCTCATCTGATTAATTGCATATCGTAACAGGTATGCTTGTATTATTAATTATTAAGTTCTTCTCTTTTTTTTGCTTAAATCTGTCTATAATCTTATTATTTGATGTACTTCATCCAATTGTCCAATTTATCTAAAAGTTAGTGTTAAATTCATCAAAAAACCTCCCCCTGTCCTATTATATTATCAATGTCTTACACCATTAAGTTCATTAATATGAATTTATTCTTCATTTTGCTTCTGAGCTTACTGAAGGTAACGGAAGCTTTGTGTTCACTTTTGAGAACGAAAAACTTTTATGCCTCAGATTTTAAAAATTCCAAGACAGAAATCCGTTTCAGACATTAGGGACCATTTTTGGTCTCTTGTCTGTCTGTCTGTCGGTCTGTGTGTCCGCGAATTATGAAACATGTGACGATAACTTGAGTAAATGTTGACAGATTTTGATGAAATTTTGTAGACATGTTAATTTTATCAATACCCAGGACGAGTTCGTTGGACAACGTTATCCGTCCAAGCGTTCACGAGCAACGCTCGCGTAAACGTGAACTTCAAATTTAATATTGGCATTTTAGGTCGGGAAAAAAATCTAACTTCATCTATTCAACGAGAAAAACATTTTTTTCAAATACAATTTTTTAGTAAAACCAACAGCGACACAGATATGAAGTGTTAAAGATCGCTAAAACTATTAATAGTTTTTACACAATAAATTATATAACAATAAAGTAATACAAATATAATTTTAATGTTAATATAACAATAAAGTACATGATAGGATGCGAGGAAGCTATGTGCCACACAAATTGGCAGTCTATTTTACTTGTTTCTGGTTTCATTATAACATTCATATTTTTTATCAGTATATTCAAGGTTTTATTTGTTAGATTATGTTACCCAGGGCCGGCGCCCAGACCGTATAGGCGAACTAGGCGACCACCTAGGGCGCTAGGGCCTGAGGTGCGCCGCAAGATACTTGCCCACCAAGAAGTCAATGTTTTTACAAAGAAAGATAGATGAATAACTTAAATTAGGAGAGATCTCAGGGGCGGATCCATGGGGTGGAAGGGGACCCCCCCCCCCCCCCCCCCCCCAAATACAACAAAATTACGAAAAAATATCAATTGAATAAAACAAGGTTGAACATTTCTTATGTTTTATTATGCTCTAAATAAAGGCCCAAAATTCACCATTTTGAACCTAATTTTTTTTTAAATTTTCATACCCATTTAAAATTAATAATATAATTATATTGCAAATAAATGATTATTCTTTATGGAGCATAGTCAAGATGATATTAACATTTGAAACTGGGATTCCCACTTACATGTTTATGTAAGTGGTTTCTGGTTGCTTGTTTATATACTCAGTTGAGTATATAAACAAGCTGAACTTGGGGATACACACAACAGCATCCCCAAGTTCAATTACTGTATAGGACATTGTGAAGGTATTTCATAATGAATCAGAAAGAATTAATAGCATAGTAGCGTTATAGGTAAACTTTTTTTTTTTTTTTTTTAGTTTAAAAAATGATTTAGTTAATAAATGTTTCAAAAATTCTGCAAAAACAATTTTAAACAAACTTTTAGGTGATGCTTTTTTTTTAGCTGAAAAAGCTCTAAAAAAGGCCCAACATTCACCATTTTGAACCTAATTTTCTAACATTTTCCGGGGGAGACCCCCCGGACTTTGGGCTAGGGTCGTGTATGACAGAAGAGAGATTAGTAGGACTGGCAACTATTTTAACTGAACTGAACAGGAGTTAGCAAGTTATTTACATTGTAGCAGTGATTTAATAATAAATTTGGGATAAATTGAGTTTTATTTGTTTTTGTACTTATATTTCCTAAAAGTGAGTGGCTAAATCGACTGATCGGCGTTGGCTTAGAATGAAGGGGGGGGGGGGGGCGCCTTATAATAGTTTTGCCTAGGGCGCCAAAACCTCTTGCGCCGGCCCTGATGTTACCCAAAAAACTTGTATCAAGTTTAAATTATGTTTTCAAGCACGTCTATGCCCTCGGAAAGAGGCAAAATATAGCCAATTTTATACACTGACAAAAGTATAAACCTATTTTGTTTTACAACCCTTCAATGACATAAATCCTAAACTCACAAACTGTTAAATCTGACCTATTTTATTTAATGCTTTACGTTTTTCAACATTAAAAATCTCTCTTTGAATTTTTTTACCTCAAAATTGCTACTTGTACTACAAATATCCTTAAGTATGTTTTTGATTCTTAATCATTTTCTTATTTATATATTTTTTTTAGGTACGATTTAAAAATTTCAAAATACACAATATGGTGGCCACATATGATTTAAAATTTCCAATCAGAGTTGAAAGTCTACACCAGAAACACGGACAATTTAGCAGGTTTGTCTAAATTTTTGAAGTATTTAATTTGTCTGATTTTGATCAATGATCAATACTTGCCTGAAACACTACTGTCCAAACAGATTTATGTCAGGTTTGAGAATCAAGGTTGATTCATGTTTCACACCATTTGTCGTGCTCCCACGTCACGTCAGATAACATGGGACCACATCAGACATGAGGCGGTGTTCACATTGTTCTGACGTCAGACACATGAAAGAACACACTTCGCACTTGTTGCTTCTCCCTTCAGTTGGTTTTGAGCCTTCTACCATGAATGTTCTCCATGTTTTTGACATGCTGGATGAAGAAGAAGAAGAAATGGCTGCTCTGTGTACTGCAGCCATTTCTTCTTCTAGAGAATGGATACATCCAATCAATGCAGAGCGAGAAGAATTCGGGGAGTTTTATTATTTAATGTCACAGCTTATAGAAGGAGCCTCCTTTCGTGAATTTTGATTTCTATATTCCCGGTGTGTAGGGTCGCCCAAACATATTCAATTAACATGTCTTCTTCCATCTTCAAAAAAACAATCACTAAAAAACGGTATGTAAAAAATGTACAGAGAGTAGTAAAATATAGCCATATAGCACCTGACTCTTCTGATGCCTTCCCACGACTGAAGAAATATCTGGAAGTTTAGATATCCCTCCCACGCGTCATAAGGCATGTGGTGTCAGATAGCATCATATCTCGAGTTCCAACGTCACGTCAGAACAATGTGAACATAGACTCACAAAACCCTGTGTTACTTTTTTATGTCACACGCATTATGACGTGGGCCCATGTAACGTCAGAATAGTCTGTACCCACCTTAAGATGCCTGTCCTATAATGACATAATTTGGAGTTGATCTCTATGAACATTATGTCTGTTTCTACAAATAGAAACTTATTACCTTGTGACATTAGCGCCCCATCCACTGTCGTTCTTTCCCGACAGACTTTCCTTTTTCTTAATCGCAAGGAAAGCACGGCATGATTGATAATCATGTTCATTATCATCCACACAACCACTTTCCTGTGAGACGATCCGCTCATTCCATCCTGCAGGCGTGTGACTACAATCCCTTTGTTGCCCATCCACATGAAATAGCATAATCCTGTTTGTTTTTCAATTTTGTGAGGCCAGAAGGAAAGGACGCGTGAGGGTGGTCTCTTTCCTCTCACTTTCCAAGGGAATGGTGTCTCGTCGAGGGAAAGCGTGTCTGGAGATAAAATATTGTATGTACCTCGTGAGTAAAGTGCCATTATTCCCCTCGCGATAATTGTCTCCCTCGGCTGCGCCTCGGGAGCTAATTAAAGAGTCTACTAAGTTATTAAAGAGTAATTAATTATAGCTAATTAAGAGTTATTAAAGAGTCTAATTCCCTCGGGATTTAGGGACCATGGTTCCTTCGGCTTCACCTCAAGAACCAACTTTTTCGTTCAGGGAATAATGGCTTACTTTACTCCCTAGGTGCATAAATAACTATATTTATTTTGTAATATTATATATTTTGTATATTTTTACCCAGTATTAAAATTATTTTATTTTATTTTTTTACAGTTATGAACCTGAGTTGTTTCCTGCTTTGATCTATCGTATGATAAAACCTCGTGTTGTTTTACTTATTTTTGTTAACGGGAAAGTTGTAGTAACAGGTATGCTAATTTTCTCTCTTCTTATTTATAAGGGCTATTTTTTTAAGTAAGGTCTGATTGGCTGTAGCTTTAAAAAAACACTATGATAAGTGTTTAAACATAGGAAGGTATCTATGTATAGAAATAGCTTTAAGATATAAGGAGTAAATTAAAAAAAGTGTTTGTCAATATCTTTAGTAGTTTTGATTCTACTTGAAAACAGACTTTACTTAAAAAATAACCTGATAAAAAAAAAAAAAAAAAAAAAAACTTACATATTGAAGATGTCTTTGCATCAGATGATGCCATTTTTATAAAAAATTTACTTTTGCTTTGAATGTTCAAATTTAAAGCTTATCACGTTCGTCCCCCATCAAGACGAACAATTGCTTGGCACTGCATAGGGTTTTGGAAAAAAAAATAATAATGTTTCACACTGATGATCTCATCGATTTGATGAGTAAAGTGGCCGGATAACCCCCGTCCTGTAATGACCTAATAAAGCTGTTGAACGGGACTAAAACTACAAAAAAAAAAATAAATAAAAAAAAAAAAAAATAATAATAACTTTAAATAAATGAATAAATAAAAAAGCTAGAAGACAGCAAAACGTGTTTATAGAACGGTGTATGCACTCTACAGGGCTAACTGGTTAGAAAGAATCTGAGCCATAAAGAAAATAGATAAAGTGTTTAGTTATAGGTGTTTTTAAGACCTCCTGAGTGGTTTTCAGCATGACGTATGTATGTGTGTTATCATCGTAGGGCCCAAGGTATTTAACCTAGAGAGTTTAAACTTGGCAGAAAAATCAGTCCTAACCTGTAGTTGTGCAGCCCGGAAAATCAACTTTTACTGCCATCTTGAACCCAGTTTGCTGAGTCAGCAAAAATTTTTAAAAAATCGTAATAAATCGAAAATGGTCCTGATCGAGTTGAAATTTGGCTCGAATGTACCTCTCTGTTTGACAAACAAGCCCACTAAATTTCATTTTGATTTTGGCCGCCATTTTGGAGTTATACATTTTTGAATTTTTAAACTTTGACGGTTAATATTACTGAAAGTATAAATAGGTTTTTGACATATAGCATATCGTTGGAACCGGAAAAAATTAAGGAACAAATATAAAAAAACAGATGAAATTCCATTAATTAGTTTAAAAGTTATAAGCGAATATAATTATTTATTAGTGCGATAATTTTGATGACGTCAAAGTTTGTTTACATCTGTAAAATACCGCCAAACTTCAAATAATTAAATAAAATATAGGTATTAAAAATAAGGTTTTTTTTAAGAATTATAATAAATCAGTTAGTTCAGAACGTTCTCCCATCCAAGTACTACAGTAAGTAATACTGACCACGTCCAATGCTGCTTAAGCAGCAGGAGAGGCCACTTTAGTGGCCTCAGAAGTGAGGAATAGTTCTGAGGTACCCCGTACCCGATTTTTTTGTATTTCTATCTAATAAAATGGATTTTAAAAAATTACTTTCTGTTAACTTTTTTACTCCCCCCTCATATGTTGTTTATTTATTTTTTATTTTTTTTAAATTCATGTTTAAACTGGTTTCAGGGGCAAAAAGCAGAGAAGATATTACGGAGTCTATTACAAACATCTTACCTATTTTAAGGAGCTTTAAAAAGTAACCTTCTTTCAGTTAAAACTTTTTATTTCTTGAACAATTAAGTATTACTCTTATAAATTTAATGAATCTATTATTTGTACTTTCCATTTATTATAATTTATTTATGATTAAAATAAATAATGTGATAGACCAAACTGTATTTTATTTATTAAACTCTTAGCATAAATTATTATACAGGGTGTTTCAGCTTTAATCTAAAAAAAATTAAATGTTGGTTAGGAGACCTTAAGTGGGGAAAAAAAGTTCCTTTAATGTAAAGCCTCTGCGTGGCTTTTATAATTTTTGAAAATTACACAAGTTTTCCACAGAATCTGCCTATATCTGCTGGAATACTGGTCCTAGAGCAATAAATGAGGTGCTATTTTAAAGATTAGGAAATTTTATGTTAGATAATAGTACATTACGCGTCGAGTGCGGCAAGTAGCATTTTGCATGCGAGTGTGGAGTTTGCACCCGAGCGACAGCGAGGGTATGCCACCGAGAGCAATGCAAAATGCCGTTTTCGCACGAGTAGCGTACCGTACTTTATCTACGATTGTTAGATTTAAATAATAAATATAGAAAAAATAAACTTGCTGTATGTAAGTTCGTATCTCTCTCTTGATAAAGATGGAATTAATTCTTGAGTTGTATTTTTTGCCGAATTAATTATTTCTGGAGGAGTATTATTCTCCACATTTTCGTAAGTCACTTGATTCATTCATTGTTTTTCACTAAAAACTCGATATAAACAGTTACTTTAATAAAAGAACAGCAAATTAGTTTTGTTAAATGTAAACAAACTCGGTAATCGTGCGTAAAGCTGAAGAATTCCTCTTCTTTACCGCGCTAGCGTGCTAAAGAAGAGGAATTCTTCAGAACTATGAGACGCGCATGCGCAATGAATACAAGTACGTAAATAATAACTTTCTACGCATCTAAACAGAGATATAATGTTTATATTTCGTATCAATCGTAGATAAAGTTAATTTAATACCTTTTAAATTATTTTCAAATCAGTTTTAAGTGGGTTCTAGGTAGAATTTTTTTTTTTAAAAGAAAAAAAAATGTGGTGTGTAATTCATATGAAATAATTTCACCAGGACAATAAAAATTCTGAAAAGTTGGCACATTTTTTTCATTTATTATTTTATGTGAATTACACAAGCCACGTTTACTTGATCCAAGTTGACTTGGACCAAATCCGTTTTGACTCTATTTTGACGCTACTTGGATCATGTAAACAGGTTATCAAAGTCAACTTGGACATTCAAGTTGAGTTGGACATTATTTGATCTAAGTAGACTTGGATGGCGTATACCATAATATGATTATGACAAGAAAGCTGTCAAAAATGAGAAATAACGTGAAAAGTTGTGACAGATTTGTTTATAAAAAGGATATTGACAGCTTTTATTACTTTTAAATTTTTGTTTTTATTCCTTTGCTTCTAAATGATTTTTTTGACAAGTTCCCCTACTTGGACCAAGTATACTTGGATCGTGTAAACACTGCATCTAAAACTCATTTTTACTTTGACCAAGTGGATTTGATCAAAGGTACTTGGTCCAAGTCTACTTGGATCGTGTAGACGCGCCTACACCACTTTTTTTTCATGTTTTCTTTAAAAAAAAAAAATTGTTTAACATAGTACCACTTAAAATTGGTTGAACATTAATTTTAATAGTATTAAATTAACTTTATCTTACATCAAATTTTCTGATCTTTGAAATGGCATCTTATTTATTGCTCTAGGACCAGTACTTCTTCCAAATTTTGTTGAAAACTCTGTTGAAAAATAAAAATTAGTGTATCACCAAAATGGAGCGACACAAGACTAATCATTACAGGGACTTTTTTTTGCCTCATTTTAGGTCCCTTAACCACCATTTATTTTTCTTTAAGATTAAACCTGAAACACCCTGTATAACTAACTATACAGGGTAGTATATTATATATACTATATAATATTCTGCCCTCTTATCTGGTCTCAGTTTAACTGGGCCTTCAGATAGATGTGACTCCTCATACATGTGACTCCTCATACCACACCTGTGTATCCCATCTTTCTGACTGAGGTACAGATATTTATGATATTATACATGATAAATTTCATTACATAATAAATGATAAAATCTCAGTTTAACACTTTTTTGTGAAAATATCTCTATCTGATGTAGTAAGTTGAACAGTTGATAAATTGTTTTGTGGTGCAGGTGCACTGTATTATTTTAAAAGAATTTATCTCCTATAGGGAGAAAAAGGTTATGATTTTGAATTAGTTTAGAGGGACTAAAGCAAGTCTTTTCATCCCTGAACTCAAAAAGTAGGGAGAAAAAGTAAAAGTAGGGCGAAAAAGTAAAGTAGGACAAGAAAGTAAAGATTGCAACTTAATTATTTTATAAATAGTAGAAAATGAATGGCTAATGAAGTTGTTGAAATCAGGTTGGCGACACTGACATTTTCGACCATGTTTATCTTTGTTTATAACCTGCATCTAAATAACCTTCTATTTGAGTTTAATTCCAATTCTTATTTGTTTTTAATATTGAATCTCTTATATCTGCTTTTAAAAGTGCTAATAATTATTGTTATTTATTAAAATAATAAATAAAAACTGTATAATGGACGAAAATGTGTATTTTCTTCCTACTGGAGATAAAATTTTGTATGTTCCTCGGGAGTAAAGTGCCATTAAAAGTTATTCCCGAGGTGCAGCTATAATTTTCTCGGCTTCCCCTCGGTATTTAGGGACCTTGGTTCCTTCGGCTTCGCCTCAAGAACCAACTTTTTTGCTCAGGGAATAATGGCTTACTTTACTCCCTAGGTGCATAAATAACTATTTTCTGTTTTTTTTATCCCAAATATTTGGTTAATAAAAAAAAATTGGGTTTAAGTGGCCATGGGTTCGTTCCCTAGGTGCCGGTTATGAGGGCTCTCACTGTAATGATAGATTATACTAAACACTTTCATCCCTTAAGGGGGCTACACACCTTACGATTATCAGTGCAGTTTATCAAATGTGACATCATGTCTGAGCGATAAACTGAGGTAACTGCACAGTTTGGTCCGGTTTTCTCGCCAATAAAAAGTCTGTGCATTCGGACCCTCTTTTGTAGATTTTATTAGAAAACACTTAGAACCAAGTGAAGATAAAACTGAAGATAAATCGGACGGTATCCTACACACCTTCAGTTCAGATAATCGTACCGATTTACACACAGATATTTACAACAGATAACTGCGCAGATAATCTTAAGGTGTGTAGCCCCCTTTAAGGTATATTAGAAGGGCATTCAATTTTTCTAATTAAGTTATATAAATGTTTATTTCAGCTTAAAACTAAACTCTAGTTTAGGGGGGAAAAAATAAGTAAAAATACATTATATATAAAATTTATTTGCCTTAATTAAAAATTATTTACAACTGAAGATAATACAAAGTAATTATAAAAAAAATTTTAAGTACAAAAAAGTATTTATATAATATACAATTGTGTTCTATATTTAAATTTAACTTAAAAGAATTGTTGACACCTTAATATAATTCAAAAGGCCGATAACAATATAAATTTGGTTAATACATTTTATTTTTGGCACGGAAGTATAAAAAAAAGCATTATTCCTATATATCTGTTTATGATATAGGAATAAAGGTTAAGTAAAGAGTAAAAAAGTAACTTTGATAGTCAAGAGTGCAAAATGTTACTAAGTAAACACCAAGAGGAAAAATAAACTTGAATAATAGTCCAGGAGATAGCGAGCAAAAAAAGTATCTGACTAACATCAAGCTAGAATTTTGTGAATAAGTAACTTTAAATAATATGTATTCGGCTAAATTTGTCTGCAGGATATAAGTTGGCAATAGGCATTTGAAGAAAACAAACCGGTGGAGAGCAGTCATGTCCCGCCCATTTTGGTGGACAATGTGATTTTCATGATCCTGAGTACAAAATTTGTTCGTAACCAAAAATCAAGTTGATCTTGTATGTCACTTGATAGATGATAAACTTCGATTTAGAGTAATATTTGAATTACTAACCTATTAAGTGACAAACTTATATAGACTTGATTTTTGGGTCTACTAACTAATTCTGTTCTTATTTTACGATTTTGGTAGTATTCATTCTAATTAGTATTAATTAAATCCAATTATAATTCTGTTCTCAGGATCATGGAAATCACATTGTTCACCAAAATCGTCGGGATATGGCCGCTCTCTCCCGATTTGTATTTTTCAAATGCCTATTGCCAAGCTATGTCTGGCAGACGAACTTAGCCAGACATAGCTTAAAAGCATAGCTTAGACATAGCTTGGCCACATAGTCTTAAAAGTTACCAAAAGATTAACACACGAAATTCTAGCTTGATGTTATTCTGACAATTTTTTGCTAGCTATTTCCTGGACTATAAGGAATATGCATTAGATGTAAAGAAGTGACTTTTAAGTAAAGAAAAGAAAATGGAGATGGATCAGACAAAAGCACATTGAGACAAAATATTCCACAACCATCAAGAATCCTAGATCTGGATTCTAGATCTTGAAGAATATAGATTGGAATCCTCAAGGAACCAGAAGAAAACATTCACCCAAGTATGGGGGATCTGTACCATGAAAAGGGGTGTGTATTCAACCACTTGACTATTAGGGGCAAACACCATTTTGCCCCCAGGTGTTGAAATCTACCATTTTTATACCTTTGCTCCCCAATAGGGGGGAAAATATTGGAGATAGAAAAAAAGTTTGAAGTAAAATATTTTTATTTTTCACCGTAGAATCTAAGTCTGCTATCAAAAATATACACTCCAGGTTAAAATTTTGAAGTTAGGTGGCCTAGGGACAAAATGGGTGGTTGCCCTTACTGCGCGATTGCATGAATACAAACTTCCCTTGACATGGTACGGATCCCCTTAGTTTCATGAATTTATCTCTAACCGTTTAGATTTTACAACGTATTATCAGAAGGGTTATTTTTTCTATCTTTGCCCCCCTATAGGGGGCAAAATATTGGAAATAGGAGAAATAGTTTCAAGTAAAAGTTTATTATTTTTCACCGTAGAATCCAAAAATGCTATCAAAAATATACACTCCAATTTGAAATTTTGAAGTTGGGTGGCCTGGGGGAAAAGTGGGTGGTTGCTCCTAGTGGGCGATTGCATGAAAACAAACTTCCCTTTGCATGGTAAAGATCCCCCAAGTTTCATTAATTTATCTCAAACCGTTAAAAAGTTAAGAGGGGGGAAACTTTTGGACCACCCTGTATAATCTGACAAAACTACCTAACATGTTAAATATTTTTCTATACAAGCAAAATTGTTAATACACACAATGTGTATAACAAATACTGATATTATAAAAAGTATTACAAGATTAATTACAAATAATGCATGGATCTTAAGTCATTAATTACAAGTGGTGAAAACTTTTATGGACAATAAACTGTAGTAAGGTTACTACTCTGGTATAAATTATAAAGTGTTTACATTTTTTTTTTTCTCAAAAATATACAATTCAAAGAAGAATACAAGAAAAAATAATCACATAAAACAAAATAGTTTCGTTGAAATTTCATAACTATAATTTTCATTTTGTTATTTAATTTTTTTTTATTAAGATTTTAGATATAATCTTTTTTTTTACAAACATACAGTAAACAAATTTTATTTTATTTTCAAAATTCATAAGTAAAAAATATAAATGCCCATAAAATAAAATATTTACCAACAAAAAAATGTTTTAAGGAATATAACATATATTTATTAAAGCATTTCATAAGTAACATTTTTTTGTTAATTTTTTATCCTTTCAATTATTATGAAAAAAAAAAATAAATAAATAAACTAGATTTTTATTTATTATTTCCAAATCCACAGCAGATATTATGTGAACTGAAAAGAAGCAGTTCACAAATTATTGAAGTTTTATAACATGTTATTGCTTTTTTTTAAAAAAAAAAAGAAAAAAAAGAGCTATAAGAAAAAATACATCAAAATGTTATTTTAAAGGGCATTTAACACATCAAAATAATAATAATAAAAAGTTCAAAATTAATATAAAAAAGATATTTACAAACTTATCACTCAAAATTTCCAAAAAAAAAATAATATTCAGTCAATATTTATCAGGACTGATCTTTTTTTTTTTTGGTGGGTAACTTTATATATACTTTCTTCTCTTTTTTTTTGGCAATTTTTTTTTTCCAAAGTTACAAAAAAAGAATTAGAATTTCTTGCTATGATCAGGTGTTAGGAATGCATTTTTATTTTATTTAGTTGCACGTATTTAAATTGGTTGCTTAAGTATGCAGCTACGTTGTTGATGGTTGCCTACAGTTAGATTCGTCGGCCGCATCTGAACAATCTCTGTTGCCGTCGCAGATTTGTGAAAGAGAGATGCATCGTCCATCAACGCATCTTAGCTCGCCACTGGGGCACGGTGAAGCGTGACTATGCATCACTCGATCTAACCACATAAAATAACATTTTCATGTGAATAAGTTGATAATTAACATAGATTTATACATGGCTAGGTCACTTAGTAGTGTTAATAGGTAAGTAGGGAAGAGCGGGGTTGGTTTGGACACTTTTTTTTTTTAGAAGCTGTGAGAGCCACAGTTTTGCTTGAACTTATCCTAACTAACATATTCCAGACTTATAGTGACTTAAAAAAACATTATCATACTATTTTTTATGTTTTTCCAAAACCTTCACTTTGTCCAATGTATCCCAATGGGTGGGATACATTGGATACAGGGGTGGGATACTTTGGACACATACCAAAACTCCTGATTTTGTAACTGAAAACATGAAAACAATTCATTTGAGTACTTAAATAGAAGGAACACTAAATAAGTAAGAAAGTAGGCAACCAAAAGAAGAAATAGGTATGATGTGTGGGTGGTATGGGGGATGAGTGGGACAGTTGGGGATGCATAGGACTTACTGTCCAACTCATCCCTCGACGCCATTTTTTAAAAACAACATTGGAACCCATAGTTCCACAGTAAGCAACCAAAGTGATTTGCAATCATAAATAAATCCATTACCAGGTAAAAATAGAGACTCTGAAGAATATTGCAGAGGGGCTGGAAGGCTTCCGACGTGGGTCTCAAATTTTACATCAGCTTGCTTCCAAATCTAATTTATTTTTTTAAAAATCAATGGTAATCAACAAGACATCATACCACTTGAGGGATTGAATAACAACTGAAGGGCTACTGACTGTTCCACCAGGGTTGCTATCTGACCTTCTTTTCAACCAATAACAACAGTGTCCAATTCATCCCACTGTCCCAACCGACCCCGCTCTCCCCTATTAATTGAGTTAGGATTTTCCTTATCCAGTGGCGTAACCAGGCCCCCCCCCCCCCCAGACCCAACAGAGTAAAAAAAACCGTCAAATTTTTATTACATATTTTTTACATTCACCTCATATTAAATTTCACCTCAGAAATGCATAAAAGCGCTGTTGTGAGAGGTCATATTTTCAACATTTTCCGGGGGAGGACCCCCCGATCCCCCGCCATAAATCCCCCCCAATCAGATGATGCCCATGACCTACAGTAAGATATTGTACTGCAGTAAGCATCAGCATAACATTTTCTAACGAATACGTTCTAAAACAGTTGTTGTTGTTACTTGGGCGCTTCTTTTTGCCAGTATGAATACCCCCCCCCCCCCCCCCCAATCTACACTGACTTAGAATGTGCCCCCCCAGATCTTGCCGATGGATACGCCACTGTCCTTATCAGTAATTCATCTTTTAGCTAGCTATTTCAATAATAAATTCCAAAACATCGGTTTCAATAACTTTAAATCTAAAATCTTTTTTGCTTCATCTGGTGTAAGACAGGGCTCCATTTTAGGACCTTTCCTATTTCTTATTTTTTGTTAATATATCTGCCTAGTGTTTTTAATTATTTGTTTTCTCTGTTGTACTGCTGATGACCTTTGTAGCTACATCTGGTGTAAGACAGGGCTCCCTTTTAGGACCTTTCCTATTTCTTATTTTTTGTTAATATATCTGCCTAGTGTTTTTAATTACTTGTTTTCTGGTTGTAAGCTGACAATCTCGAATTGTATAAAGAAGTAAAATCCATCGATTATATCAATAAACTAATTTCTTGGTTCAATGAATATAAATTAGATCTGAATATTTCTAAGTCTACTTTTGTCTCTTAGAATAAAAACTAAATATAAAATAAACCAGTCCGTTATTTAAATTTCCGATACAGTAAGAGATCTAGGAGTGGAATTCTGTAGTCATTTTAAATTTAGCTTTCACATTTACGATGTTATCTCTAGTGCATACAAAATGTTAGGCCAGGGGCTCACAGGAGTCTTTTGGCTCGAAGACAGTTTTGCCACTACCTCAAGGGCTTACACAGTATATGGGTGATTCCAATTTAAAGTGCAATTTTCATGTCCTAGATGAATTACTGGAGCGTTTTTCACATAATTGACAGGATTTTTCTTCATGGTGACTCAGTTAAGCTTACAGAACTACAAACAAGCAAAAAATTAATGCGCCGCTTAATTTTAATTGCTACAAAAAATTTTAAAAGGCTATTTTGTAACAACCGTGGCTGTCCTTAAGTCAGTTATTCTTATTCACTTCACTCTAGCTCATACATTAATAATTTTATTCAAAAAATGATTGGATAATTTTGAAGTAGGGTCCTACCAGGATTAAAATATGTGTTTGTTATTAAAAATAATAAATTATTACTAAACAGAACTTCAAGTTAAAGTTTGTCCTTTAAAAAAAATGTAATTACAGTGGAATTATATATATGTGATCACTACTCTGGTTGTGGCAGGGAGATTTTAAGTGGCGAGAGATTTTTGCAATGCCGCAACACTGATTTTCTAGCAACAGTTGATAGGGGATGAGCTGAACCCTTCAGTTAGGAGCTAGCGCTAATTCCGATTGTTCTTCCAGTTACGTGCCCTTTTAAACGTAATTACCGTGCATGTTATTAAAGTCAATTTTCAACAACTTTTTAGGTTAAGTTATAGTTCATTGTTTAGGCTTTTAAGAGTGCTATTTAATGGTGTATTAAAATTGGATTTTTATTTTAAACTACTGACCAAAATATTTTCTTAAAGTGAGAAATGTAACAACAGTGCACGAAAATGTGTAATTCACGTGGCTTAATTACCATGTTTTAAATAAACTTAATTCCGGCCTAAAAATTTAAAAAATGATTTCCTATCTGTCCCGCATGCTGCAATATATCTGAAATTAGTCTGAGAACATTCCATAATTTTTCCTGAATTTTTTTAAAAAGTAAGAATTTTCAGTCTAAGTCCAATTTTAGATTCCAAAATAGCACTTTAAATTGGAATCACCCATATGGGAATACGCACACTGGAGGGATTTTAATTATAAAAGGCTTCTTTAGTTATTCATTTTCTTATGAAGACTGACTTGGGGAAACCTGCAATCTTATTACATAATTATTTTTACTTTTTGTATTTATACATAGTTAATTAAATAAACAAATGATCTTACCGTACTCTGGTTGATGACAGTCCATCTCATCTGAACTATCTGGACAGTCTGTGTGTCCGTCACACCTGAATGCAATTGGTATGCATTTATCTTTACTTCCACAACTGTTAAACAAAAACATTATATAATTAATAATAATAAAATAATATAGGGCTATCTGCTGGTTACTTTCGATCAACTATAAAAGTTTCATACAAATCAGATAAGTACTTTTGAAAATGAAGGTGTAAATAAATGTATGTTTGTGCTCATTTGGAAGAGGAACAAATGAGCGCAGAAGGTTGGAACTTATATGGGACCAACTAGAGTTGGGACAACCGACTAGAAATAACAACCAAATGAATAAGTCGATTCGGGGAAAAACAATCGACTGAAAACAGTTTCATAGCGGGAATAGAGTATACGAATAAAAATATAAACTGAGACTGAACCTGCAAGTCAATTGTTTCAATCGGATGTTTTGTTTTTAATTTAAGAGTGGTAGGGGAAGAGAACAAAGGTGAAGGGCTCAGAGCTGAGGAGGGGTGAGAAGGTGCATGACACTCGTTATCTCATTATACACGTCCGAATTACAACTCCAAACTACAGACTGATATCAGTCTAATGAAAACTAGATATCCACAACCGAATGAATGAATATTTCAAAACAACTGATTAGTCGATTGGTTCCCAACGCTAGGACCAACAATGAGCTAATTATGACCTACCATACAAATTTCATTAAAATAAAAAATGAGAATACTGAGTTGGGTTACTCTTACGCCATTTTATATATTATTATATCAAACCGACCCTGTATTTTTCCACTTTTACTTTGCCCTACTCAAAGCCCCAAGCCTTTCTAAAATCTCGAGCAAGAGCGGAGGAAATAAAACATGAGTAGGTTTGATATCATACTCTTACGCCATTGTATATACAGTAGAACCTCGATAAGAAGTGTCTCAAGGGGATTAGGGAAACAGTCTTGTTATCGAAGTGTTTTTTTTGTTGAGGTTCGTGTTATCAGGGTTATTTTGGCTATCAGTCGTGTTATCGAGGTTAATGGGCGTGGTTTTCAAGTCTAGACTTGTTCAAGGTAGACCCATTCCTGTGTAGAGTCGCGTTATAGAGGTTGACTTCTCAAAACGACTTGTTTTAGAGGTTCTGAATTACGTTGTGAATTGGAAAAAATCCGTGTTATAGAGGTTGTTTGGATAGTAATAGTCACGTTATAGAGATTAATTTAACATTATGTGTTATGGCAATCTCAAGGGGATTTGAAAATTGCACTTGTAATTGAGGTTGACGTGTTATTGAGGGTCGTGTAAGCGAGGTTCTACTGTAGAATTATATCAAACCCACCCAAAATTTAAAATTTTTAAAATATTGAAATTTCTTGATGAAGGGACATTTTTTTGTTTGGTGTAGGGACATTCTTTTGCTTTCATTTTGCAGGTGGGTTTAATATTACTTTAACCCATAAAAGTTCAACTTTCTTCGCCCATTTACTTCTTAACCACCGTGTAATACAAATGGGCAGGCTGATATATTGAACCATCCTCCTGAATTTTGTAATCGGTAATGCATGCATCAAACACCAAACTACTATGATAATTTGAGTAACATTTTTTTTTTTTTTTTTTTTTTTTTTCCAGGGGGCTTTTACACCCGAAGACTCAGGCCACTTAGATGGGGCCCATCGAACAAACCCGGGTTAGGGACCGAAATCTTCACACTTTTGTGAAGATGTGGTCGGTAACCATGACTCCCCTCCTGGTTGTATTACAACCAGGAGTGTCATCATCATGGTTTCCAGGCCGAAACCTGGTGGCGCCACTCTTTCGAGGAGCTTCCCATTTATTTAAACAATGCTGGGTTGACATTGAGTGGGGGGCCCGGTCCGGGAATTGAATCCAGAGCTGTGGTCAGAAGCGTTCACCCATCCATCTACTGACCCTGCTCGAGGCTGCTTAACTTGCGTTATCACACGGCAAAGCGCGCTAGCCTCTGAGCCACTCAGGTCCCCTGTGTAACATTACAAATAAAGCAATAATAAGTTACGTGAATTGCTGAGCTGGGCATTTAACACAAGTTGTTTCATCGCCACCTCCAGGGCAGTCAGGATTACCATCACACTTCCACCTCTGAGGTATACAAGATCCATCATTACATCTCATTTCATCCTTCAGACAAGTAGTTCCTGAAAACAGAAACAACATTAAAATCTATATAAATAAATAAGAGTAATAATTAGATAGATACGTATGTATGTGAAAATAGATTCATTATAATCTTTAAGAAAGTAATCTGTTCTTTAGAGAAAAATATAAGCATTTTCATATTTTACAGCAATTTATTTGTAATTACCTTTAGTGAGATCGACACAGGTTGTTGTTGCAGAAGGCTCAGGATACAAGTCACATTGGAAAACCTTAGATAAATCCAAAGTACCCAAAATAAAATCGCTACAGTCCTCAGCAACGGCTAGAACATAAATAATTATATTTTTAAAAAATCAGACACGGGTCTTAGAAAATTTCCTCACTAAATTATCCAAAAATGGTGGCAGATATTAAAATGAAAATGTTAATGACCTTGAAACTTAATTATTGGGGGAAATACAGATCCAATTAAGGTATATCCTTAACCCTTCCTTGGGAACGCGCTGTCCTGTGAGGCCTAAATTTGAGATATAACTGTGAAATTGAGATAGATGTGGGTGCGATTGGAAGATAGGGATTTTTCTAGCTACATTTCTTGCTTCTATCAAGAGAATCAGTCACTGTTTGATATCGTATTATACTTAAATTCTGAGCTCATATTGTCCTGGCACCCATGCCACTTTCACTTAAATTTTAGTATTACGCTAATATTTGGAAAATTTATACATATAATACAAAATAAATTAATATGATACCTGAATTTAAAAATAAAATAATAAAAATATACAGAAAAAATTAAAAAATTATAAATGAGACTAATTTTGTGCTTATAAACTATGAGACTAAACAATGGTATTTTATAAAATAATAAAACCAATTTAAATATGTTTTATAATATTTTGCTAAAATGATTTCAAATTTATATTTATTTTACCTCTTGTTTGGGCCTATAAAACAGATTAAGTCCTATCAGGGGTCCGCGCCTCCTCGTGTCTGTATTAGACCGCGTGCACCCGAGGGTTAATAGTTTCGTTTCTAATGCTTTCATAGAAAAGACTCAGTACTAAATTATTTATAATTTATTCCATTATTACCCAGTGAATAGGGTATTTGATGAAACCAAGCTTTCAACATGTTAGCGCACAGCACTATACAGAAGATATAGATTTTGTTCGGCTAGTTTTGCGCCTATAAAATCGAACCTTTGGCGAAAGACATCCAGACATACATAAATACCAATAGGTAGAAAGAGTTAAGTCCAGTTTTGGTTTTCTTAATGTCTGAAATGAAAAAGTATCCAAACACTTTTAAAATTCTGATCAATGTACAGACACAATTTAAATGTTATACATATAGATAAATAGAAAAAGGAATAATTTACCTCGACAAGTATTTCTGCAAGGGGGAGTGAGCTGTTTGCCGTAAGGTTGACACTGGGGTTCAAGAAGTGGACAGAGAAAATGTTTAGCTCTTGGACTGCATCCGGACTGAAGTACCATCTCGAAGTAAGGCAGAGCCTCTCTGAGGGCTGAAGGGCTGTCTAAAGATGGAAGAGTAGCTGGTAGAGATGGCAGAGAAGTCAGGTCCCAAGGAACAATACCTCGGCACAGTGAAATGCTTGGAGAACGGCAAACACCTTAAATAAAAGTAAATTTACCTTGAAATTATAACAAAGTAAAGTTGATATGTTTTTTCTTCTTGCAAAGTAGACAAGTACACGCAATAGTCCAGGAGATAGTGGAATGTACTTCGATAAATTCTTAACTGGGTACTTGTTACTAATAGTCCAGGAGATAGCGTGCAAAAAAGTGTCTGACTAACATCAAGCTAGAATTTTTTGTACAAGTAAATCTTTTGGTGCCTTTTAAGAAAATGTGGTTGGCTAAGTTCGTCTGCGGGACACATCTTTGCAATAGGCATTTGAAAAAACAAACCAGTGGAGAGTGGCCATGTCCCGCTCTTCTTGGTGGACAAAGCAATTTTCATGATCCTGAGAACAAAATTTGATAGTAGACGTAAAATCAAGTTGATGTTAGTTTGTCACTTCATAGGCTAGTTAGTCAAATATTACTTCAAATCACAGTGGTCACCTATCAATGACAAACTTACATCAACTTAATTTTTGGTCTACTAACAAATTTCATGAAAATCACATTGTCTAAATGGATAGTCTATCAGACTTGCATATTGCAACTAATAATGCATAGCATGTAGAGAGTGCAAACCACGAAAACATATTGTTTTTAAAATCAACTTTTGAAATTAAATTTTTTCTCATGTGAATTCTCAAATGCTTAATTGTGCTTTACTCCAGCTTTAATTCTAGAATGGCTGACTAAACCACTTAATGCTATTATAGTTAATATGTTATTATAATAGCTGATAATAATTCGTCTCATCATCTAACTATTAGGTGAGATTAAACACTCGTTATTGATCAATTACTCCAACTCTGTTCCAAACAAAAGCTTTGTGATGAGAGGATCTTAAATATATATTTTTTAGAGGAAATTATTCAATCATTAGTCCCACTACTAATTCGAAATTTGGCACTTTTTTACTTTAGCACCCCCTTGGTTTTATTCAATAGTTTGCCTTTCAAAAGTCTCCCCAAGACATTGAGACTCCTGGGGCAGTTTTATATTTAATATTGCTTTATCTTAATAGTTGATTAGAATTATATACACAAGTGCGATATTCCTTTGTCCCAAGGTACATTGGAATAAATATCCCTTCGTCTTAATAGTAATTTAGACTAAGGAATATATTCTACTCTGTATATGTTCCTTTGTCTAATAACTATTAAAACAAAGGGATATAGGGGGGTGGTAATGTAAAAAAAGTACCCGAAATTTAAATACTTATACAAACATCGTTTCCTTTCTCAATTAATAAATTTAGTCCAACAAAATATTTAGCACATTTAAATTGTTAACAAATCCAAGAATATTAGACAAGGGATAGAACATCGATGTCGATGTATCGGCAACATCAATGTATCGGATCGAAAACATCGATGTTTGGAGTTAAATACTTATAAATACCTCAATTGCTTCCTCAACAAATAATTTTGTCCAAAAAAAGATTTAGCACATGTTAAACGAGGGATCAGTTATGCAACAAATAGTTAGCAAATTCAAGAAGATATTAGAGTAGGGTTGGGACATTAATGTCGATGCATCGGATTAAAAAAAAATGAGGTTCAATGTATAGCGGCAACATCAATGTTGACCCGAAGAAATATCGATTAAAAGACAAAAAAAATCGGTCCGAGACAACTCAGACAAACTTTCTCATACACGAGGTAGTAAGTATTTGTCCCAGTGTTTTCCATTTATTAGTTTTCGTATGTACATTTAATTATTATTGAACATTTCATCAAAATTGATCATAAAAATAACATCTCCTGGGCGGGGAATCGAACCCGGGTTCTCTCCGTCCGCGTTTTAAGCTAATTTCTCAGAAACTAGATTTTTCCCGGGAAAACGGCTTATATCGTTAGATTCGTATTTAAATGGGCTACATAAGAGAATTTTTTAATCAAAATCGTCGGAACCGTTTTCGAGAAATAATTTTTCTTTACGTTTTTTCAGAGTTTTTAGGGGGTAGCGCCCCCAAATTTGGAGCTAAAATTCGGTTCTCGATTTCGCCTCGGGGTATGATTTTTCTGAACATGTATGCCGAATTTCGTCAAAATCGGCAGAGTAGTTTAGGCTCCAGGCGTCTGCACAGACAGACGATAGACACACAGACAGACATTTTTTAAAAACCACTTTTTTGGGGACCTCAAAACGTGTAAATCCATCAAAATCTCAAAATCGAATTTTCACGCCATCACAATACTTCCTCTTTATATGAGAAAGTAAAAAGGCGAACTTTTCTTTGCTCGAGGTAAAATTTTGTGAGACCAGCGACCTTTTTTTGCTCGTCGGGTTGGGAGATCGATGTCGTGCATCGAAAACATTGACGATATTTTCTTTCGATTTTTGGCTACAATCGCTGATGGTTCAGTTCGATGTCGAACATTGAAAACATCTATGTTTTCTTTAGATTTTTGGCTACAATCGCTGATGGTTCAGTTCGATGTCGAACATTGAAAACATCGATGTTTTTTTTTTGATTTTTGGCTACAATTGATGATGGTTCAGTTCGATGTCGAACATTGAAAACATCGATGTTTTCTTTCGATTTTTGGCTACAATCGCTGATGGTTCAGTTCGATGTCGAACATTGAAAACATCGATGTTTTCTTTCGATTTTTGGCTACAATCGCTGATGGTTCAGTTCGATGTCGAACATTGAAAACATCGATGTTTTTTTTTGATTTTTGGCTACAATTGATGATGGTTCAGTTCGATGTCGAACATTGAAAACATCGAGGTTTTTTTTTGATTTTTGGCTACAATCGCTGATGGTTCAGTTCGATGTCGAACATTGAAAACATCGATGTTTTTTTTTTATTTTTGGCTACAATCGCTGATGGTTCAGTTCGATGTCGAACATTGAAAACATCGATGTTTTTTTTTGATTTTTGGCTACAATTGATGATGGTTCAGTTCGATGTCGAACATTGAAAACATCGATGTTTTCTTTCGATTTTTGGCTACAATCGCTGATGGTTCAGTTCGATGTCGAACATTGAAAACATCGATGTTTTCTTTCGATTTTTGGCTACAATCGCTGATGGTTCAGTTCGATGTCGAACATTGAAAACATCGATGTTTTCTTTAGATTTTTGGCTACATTCGCTGATGGTTCAGTTCGATGTCGAACATTGAAAACATCGATGTTTTCTTTTGATTTTTGGCTACAATTGATGATGGTTCAGTTCGATGTCGAACATTGAAAACATCGATGTTTTCTTTCGATTCTTGGCTACAATCGATGATGGTTCAGTTCGATGTCGAACATTGAAAACATTGATTTTTGGCTACAATTGATGATGGTTCAGTTCGATGTAAAACATCGATGTTTAGCTATCGATGTCCCAACCCTCATCAGATTAAACATGCAATTAAATGAAATAAAAACATAATGTTTAGAGTTACTCTCAGTGTGGTTGAGAGGAGGGTCCTTGGTAGGCTGATGACCTCTTGGACGTACGGACGGAAGAGTTGGTGACACAGCTAGGCCTTGGGTTGTTCCTTCCTTGGTCCTGTTCCTTTCAACCTAGGACGTATAACAGAACCAACGTATTAGATATATTTACAGTTACAGACATAAAGTTAAGAATTGGTGATTGGCAGGAATGCAATTGGGATAAATAAAAACCAATAAGCTACAGTGAAACACCTCTGATTAGGCCAATCAAAATGGAGTAAAAATTGTTATTTTTAAATTCAAAATAAAGATGAGTATATATATTTAAAAAAACATAAAAAAAACGACACTTATTGGTAATTAGGTCAAGGGTAAAGCATGTTCCATGCTAAAATAGTCTCCCAATTAGTGTGGCACATAGATTCCTCTCGTCCCATTTCGTATACTCTACCTATTTAATTTTTCCCCCGTTTCTAAATCTGTTATAATTGTTATGATTTTTTTACATGAATTAAAGAATCAATTTAGCAAAATTTAAGGAGCCCACAGTTGAAATTAATCTTGGGCTATCTGCGGGCTACTTTCGACAAACCATCAAAATTTCTTAACAATCAGATTAAGTACTTTTGAAGATGTAATTGTAAATAAAAGCATGTTAGCGCGCATGAATATGGGACTGTATTAGGGACCAACAATGAGCTAATTATTTACCATCCAAATTTCATTAAATTCAAACGAGAAGTTCGTTCTTCAGAACGATAACATAACTTCCGTTTTCCGTTACCTTCTGTATGCTCGGAAGAAAAAAAACGGGGGGAATAATTATAGTTATTTACGCACCAAGGGAGGAAAGTAAGTGATTGCACCCTGAGCGATGAAGTTGGTTCCTGAGGCGAAGCCGAGGGAACCATAGCGTTCACTCCCGAGGCGAAGCCGAGGGAACCATAGCGTTCAGTTAATTATCGCGAGGGTGCAAGTGATTTTTACTCCCGAGGTACGTACAAGATTTTACCTCCAGAAGGGAGAAAAAAATAGTTGATAAGATTTTAATTTCAAATTATTTTATGTTAAAAAAGTAAACATTTTTATATTTAAAAAAAAAATGATATATACTAATAATAATTCACCAGATAAGTTTAATCATGTTAAAATTAAATTATAGATAGTAATTATTTGAATTTCAATGCTAAAATTAAATGGGAGATCAGCTGGTAGCTGAGTCGTGTATTGAATGGTATTGACAACTAACGTATAATCATCCATATGAGTAGATCTACATTTAGAAATAATGATTTCTCATTTAACTTTTAGTTTGTTTTACTGATTAGTCATCATGACAAACGTCGTAGAGGTTATGTGTGAAGACATTATAGATTTAGACATTAAACAATAGTTAATAAATGAAATGTGTATTAGCACCAAGCTTATTTACTTGTGCTTATCACTTGGGCAACACTGGAGGGAATCATGAAAGTTCATGATTCCCTCCTTTCTCATTACTCCCTGTTGAGCCCGACCGGGTGGAATGAGCTACTTTCCTCCCTGTAAACTAGGGAGGAAAGTTCACTTTTTCTCCCCGCTGGAGGTAAAATAAATTACACAATAATGGCTTGTAATAGCATAAAATCAATAAAGTACGTGATAGGATACAAGGAAGCTATGTGCCACACCAATTAGCAGAGTATTTGCCATAATACACACATTAAAATATTACGATTTAATTTTTTTAATTAACTCATAATAACGTTAATAAATATTTTTTTAGCATATAAATTAGTTCTAATCCCAAATTCCACACGTACTTTTCGAATGAACCCCTCCCCAAATGACCCCCTTGTATAACAGAAAAAAAATGCAGCACGGTTACTGTCCATTATAAAGAGGTTTCACTGTATTACGTTTAAAAAAACAGTGGTTAGTTTTTGCTTTGGGTCAAAATCACGATTCCTAATACACCTGAAGATGCTTTTAGTAATTTGACTTGCGTTATTTTCTTGTTTCACTATAGTATCAATGAAAATTTACCAGTTTGGTACCAGGCTGTTGCTTAAGACCTGATTCTCCTAAATTAGTGAGTCTCTGACCCAGGGATCCTGCCTGACTAAATGTAGATATCAACCTGTCGACGAATGTCATCTCTCCAGAATTATTGATATTAGAAGGATTCTTTTGTCCTTCGTCTAAGAAATTAGGCGGATCTGAGACATCGAGATCAAGAAGTTCACCGGAATCAAAGTCTTGTGAACTTGTACCATTAGGATCGTTTCTATCTGTAAGCAAAGGAAATTATCAGTAAAGAAAAACACAGTAATTAATCCACAAACATTTAACACTAGAATACTAATCATGAGTAATTTTGGACTCAGTTACTAACTAAAATTGTCCAATCTAATCAGCGACAAGTGGGAGAGGCAGAGACGGAACTAGACCTGCTGAGGCCCGTGTGCAAGATTTTTTTTTGAGGCCAACATTTTTTTTTGGCCTCAAAACGTGTATATCTATCAAAATCGAATTTCGCGACATTACAATACTTTCTCTTTATATGGAAAGTAAAAAGAGCAAAAGAATTACGAAAATGAGCAAAAAAGTTGCATGCAATGGTACTTTTTTACATTAGCATCCCCCTTCATCCCTTTCTGTTAATTGTTATTTAGACAAAGGAACATTATACAGAGTAGCATATATTCTTAGTCTAAATTACTATTAAGACGAAGGGATATATATTCTAATGTACCTTGGGACAAAGGAATATCACACTTGTGTTATGTTTATAATTCTGATCGTATCCCTTAGTCTAACCAACTATTAAGATAAAGGAATATTAAATATAGAGCTTCCCCAGAAGTCTCAATGTCTTGGGGAGACACACAAACCTTTTTGACTTTTGTAGGGCAGACTATTGTTTAGAACCAAGGGGGTGCTAAAGTAAGAAAGAGCCCTGGTAATTAATACAAAAGAATGGATTTCGAGTTTATGGCTCAAAATAAGAACTCTTTATTTTACATTTTTTTATTAGATCCATTATTTTAGCTGTTAGACTTGAGTTGAATACTCATATTTTGAAACTTTAATTCTTGGAGGAAAAATGCCAAGAGTAATAATTTCTTATTTTAAGCCATATAATCTAACTTTAGGCTTAAAAATTTGTCTTCTGTTAACTTTTTCATATTTTAAGTACTGCTGCAGAGCATTTTAGCACTCAAAGTGCTTAGCATTTTTTCTGTAAGCGCATTCTAAGTTAACATAGAACCCAGCAAACCGCGTCTTTCTCCCTGCAGTAGATTCCGGAGATATTGAGTGGATCGTGTTAGGTGGCCCCTGTGTAGGCATATTTTACAAGTTAAAAATGTATAATTAATTTAAAAACTTACTAAAGATAGTTACATTTTGATGAAACATATGCATGATAATACAAAAAATTAGCAGTCTAAAATACCCAAATGTATAAAAATCACGTCATGTTGTGAGTCAATTTTTGTATATTAATAATATTAGCTTAATAAGCATTTAACATTAATTGTCTCAAAAAATGATAATAATAATTATTATAATTATGAGGAAAAGAATATAGGATACCTACCACATAAAAATAATAACAATGGTAATAAATAAAATATAAACTAACTTCACCTTTTAGTAAAATTATTCTTTATTTTTTATTAATTAATTTTTTTTTTATAACTGGCCGAGCGGAAGTGAGGCCCCCCTTACCCCGAGGCCCGTGTGCGGCCGACCCCATGCGCACACGGCTAATTACGGCACTGGGGAGAGGGTTGCTATCACCAAACTGTTGGCTTCCTACCTCCGAAGGGTTAACATCAGGAGGAAACGTACTTTCTTCTTAAAGAAGTTTTAGTTAACATTAGTGGGTCAGGTTGACTCATTTTAAGTAATAAACGTATTTTTTAAAAAATATTAAGCGTCAATTAGACTCTACAACATTAGTGAGTCATTTTGGCTCATGTTAAGGAATAACGTTCTATTTTTTATGTATATTAATTATTAATTGTATTATTATTAATATGATGATATTTACTATTATCATTAATTAGAGAAAAAAATTGGATTTTTGATATTTGCCACTGATAAAAGTTGGAAGTTGAATAATATAATTTATTAAATTATTATTTTAAATCAAATTATAATTATTATTAACTACGGGAAACATACAGAGAAAAATACACTCCAGCGCCGGGATTTGAACCACGGGCCTCTATATTTCCAGTATAGCGCTCTACCAACTAAGCTACGCAGGAGAATGAGTTTCTCTGACGTTAATGATACCTTGTCCCGAATTTAAGCTTTCAATTTTCCACAAGTCTTAGAAGTCAACATTAATGACATAGAACTAGACCGAGAAATAAGGCTTATAATTATAAAGTACCCAATTAGTACCTGTACCTAGTACAATCAATTAGAAATTCATATTTTACATTCTCCTGCGTAGCTTAGTTGCTAGAGCGCTATATACTGGAAATATAGAGGCCCGTGGTTCAAATCCCGGCGCTGGAGTGTATTTTTCTCTGTCTGTTTCCCGTAGTTAATAATAATTATAATTTGATTTAAATTAAAATTTAATCTTTCCGTAGTATGAATACTACCAAAATCATAAAATATAAATTATTATGTAAATAACATAAATTTAGATTTTATAAATTATTATTATTGTCTATAAATTAATTAAGTTTAATAATGACCCAAAACTGCCTTCTACATCAAAAGAGATATCCCAAACGAAAATCGAAAATTTTGTTTAAAATGTCATTATAAACTCAGAAGGAAGTCCTCAAAATATTGTCAACTATTACTACATTCACACATCGTTTTGGAAACGGTTTTGAAAACGATCCGCTAGTTCAAAACGCTGTACGAACAGAGATCGACGGATCGTATCGGGTTAGATCCGCTCCACCAAAAATACGTGATCGGAACGGGGGATCGAATTCAAAACGCTCGTGTGAACAGGTCGTGGAGGGGATCGAGGTTTCAGGTTATTTTACTCTTTCCCACTTTTTAAGTTCTTTGTTTTCGTGAGCTTCCGTTTCTTTTTTTTTAACTGCAAAAACGTTTTTAAACAAAAGTTAATACTATAAAGAACCTGTAAAAACTTTTAATAACTTGTAAATAAAATGTAAAAATTCGCGGACATATTGGGTAACAAGAAAGAAGGTTTTACTCGTGACGTCACCGTTACGAGATTTCGAAAACAAATATTTCGATCACCTGTATTTTTTGTTGTACGAACGCGTATCGTTTTGAAAACGAATTGGATCCGAAACGCTTTCAAAACTATGTGTGAACGTAGTAAATGAAATGGCCTTATACCCTATTTGTGGGGAAAATTTTTACTTTTTTTTTTGCCATTATCTAAAAACTGCATTACAAAGTATCTAATATTGCTCTAATATTATTTTTAAATCTAATATTGTAATGTATTATGAAATAAATCAACCTCGCTTTACTAGTAACTGTTATTTATAGATAATATTTGAAATAATGGTGTGAAAACTATGGATGATTTTTTAAGTGAGTCATAATGGCTCATGGTGAGGATTAAGCTCCTAGTTCATAAGATAAGGTATTCTAGTGTTGATAAGGCTAATAAAAGTTGTTCACAGATATCTTTTAGCTTTATTTGAAACATCCTTTATCATTTGAAGTGATGAAAAACAAAATTATGCATCGAAAAATACCCGACAATTGCATCACCTTTTGGTCTGTAGTAAAAGGTCGAATGTGTTTCCAAATCCTGAGTGTTCAATGATGTATCGATCAGATTATCACTTATAACCACCAACTCTTCTCCATTTGAGCCTGCGAAAACAAGACAAAACAATAATTTATCTCTTGGATAAAAAAAAATCAGACTAATCTCACTGACAAGATAAAAGCATAAGTCAAACCTACATTAGAGCACACGTAATAATTTCGAGTTCTTACAGTGTCCAAGGCCAAGACATTAATTATTTTCAATCAGCAATGTGATAATTACTGTTTTTAATTAATGTTCATTATTAATTAGACGTTGTCCGATGTCTTAGATTTTATTAATGGATTACCAAGACAATAGAAACATTCAATTAATAACTGGACGCCGCAAATCTATGGAACTTCCCAGCTCTAGTCCAGATACTTAAAGAGTGCAGAATATCGAATAACCCTTTCTATTGGTTGGGGTGTCACCAGATGGTCAATCCCAGGGATAAACGGGGGCACCGGGAAGACGGGAAATTTCCCGAAGCGCCGCTAAGCCGATTATAAAAATTCGGTCCGAGACAACTCAGACAAACTTTCTCATATACGAGTTTATAATTACTTAGCCCAGTGTTTCAATTTATTAGTTTCCAAATGTACATTTAAATATTATTGAGCATTTCATTAAAATTTATCATAAAAATAACTTCTCCCGGGCGGGGAATCGAACCCGGGCTCTCTCGGTCCGCGTTTTAAGCTTATTTCTCAGGAACTAGATTTTTCCCGGGAAAACGGCTTACATCGTTGGATTCGTATTTAAATGGAATATATTTTAGAATTTTTAAATCAAAATCGTCCGAACCGTTTTCGAGAAATAATTTTTTTTTTATTGTTTTTTCAGAGTTTTTGGGGGGTAGCGCCCCTAAATTTGGAGCTAAAATTAATTTCTCGATTTCGCCTCGGGGTATGATTTTTCTGAACATGTATGCCAAATTTCTTCAAAATCGGCCCAGTAGTTTAGGCTCCAGACGTCTGCACAGACGACAGACATTTTTTAAAAACCACTTTTTTGGACTCAGGGGACCTCAAAACGTGTAAATCCATCAAAATCTCAAAATCGAATTTTCGCACCATCACAATACTTTCTCTTTATATGAGAAAGTAAAAATTGTTCCGCAAAATCGAACAAAACTTTCTCATATTAATATGCTATTGTAACAGTCCGGCACCACTGATGCAATAGCACAATTTTCACTTCTTACCAAATACGTAAGCAACGTTTCAGATAGCAATAGATGGGTCATAATGACAAAAAGTAACAAGCGTCTAAATGCTGTAATAGGTGCTCCTTCTGTCGCTCTTACTGTATCAGTGGGCAGCGGAGCGCCTCTATAGGAATATGAACTAATAATAATAATTAGAAGGATGAAGGATAACAACGTTACAATCAGGCAGCAGAACCTCCGAAAATGCGGGAAAATTTTCTGAATCACTTTTTTTTTTTTTACTGAGAAAGCAAGAGCAAATATTGTAGCGTATGTAGTAATTTTGCAGTTCTTCATATCAATTGAATCGACATGCAATTTTCGGCGCCTATTTTATTTTATCAGTTATCATTACATTTACCACTTTTTGTTTAGATGTGTACGTATTCCCGAGCCGGACGCTATGTCCTAATGTCCCAAACCGCCCCTTCTCTCTGGTTGGACCATCAGAGTGGGAGTTGGCAAATGAATAAATTACCAAGTTTTTATAAATGTTTAAGATCATATTATCAGCTTAATCAAATTAGGTACATTTAACTTTAATTTCCCAATTGTATGCTGGTATATTCTCATTGAACGAGCGTAGTGAGTTCTTCATTGTCTGCAATGAAGAACTCACTACGCTCGTTCAATGAGAATATACTTAAAAAACTTTTCAAAGCCCAAGTCTCTGGACTTGGGCTTTGAAAAGTTTTTTTGTTTGTTTAACGATAAGTGGCGTAAAAATTAATCGATTTCAACGAAATTCGGCACACAGGTGCATCTTAGCATTTGTGACAACTGTAAAGCTTTAGAAATTCCACACAAATATTTTCCAGATGGCGCCCAATAATATGCCGAACGACTAAACAAAAAGTTTTTAGTCAGCATGAGCATGGCATGTTATACATCAATTTAAAATTCTCTAAGAGTAGTAAAAGAATATGCAACTATTACTACACAATTTCCATTCTTTGCCGGCAATTTAAAAGCAAATATTACCGAAATTTGTGTTTGGAGAAAAGATAATGTTTATAATATAGCATGTCATATACCATTTTAAAGCTCTTTTCAGGGAGATTAAGAATATGTTAGTTTTCCCCCCGAAAAATGTTTCCTGGTAGCTATATTAAAACAAATATGGCCGATATAAGAGCAAAATGCAATTTGTTTCATCACTGATCTAAAGACACCAATAAAGCTTTTAGTTTAACTTTATTTTTGGAGCAGTTTTTTTTTTTGGAACGAAATTTCCTTGTACCATTATTTGTGAATCCGAAAAAAACACCGTCACAAAACCGACCGTCACGAAATCCACCGATGACGATAACTTGAGTAAAAGTTGACCGATTTAGTAGAAATTTGGAACACATGTTCATTTTACCAATGCCCAGGACGATTTAGTTAGACAACATTATCCACCCAAGCGTTTGCGCGCAACACTAGCGTAAACGTGAGCTTCAAATGTAAAATTGAAATTTAGCACTGGAAAAAATTCTAGCTTTATCTATATTCAATAAAATAAACAACTTTGTTTATTTTTTAAAAAACCAACACTGACACCACTATGAAGTGTTAAAGATCGTTAAAACTATTAAAGCGGACTATTTTTTTAATTTTTTTTTTTTTTTTTTTAACAAATTCTTTATTGGCATAAGTAACAAAAAAAAAAAATTGTATTTACCGGAGCCATAATGTTATTTTGAGAGGAGTTATTTTGTGCCTTTTTTTAATTTTGATATTTTATAAGGGATTGGAGCTTTTTAATCAAATTTGGGGAAGGGTAATATGGACAATTTTGGAGTAAATATTTATATATATATTTTTTTTTTCTAAACGGAAGTTTTTGATTGGATTTTTGTTAGGGTTGTTTGCAGGTATTTAAACGGGTATCATAGGCAGTCTGTGGACTGACTTAAGAGTGGACCAACCTGTCATTTGCCTAGTAAATTGAGGGAAACCACAGAAAACCTCAATTAGGTTGGGTGGACCCGAGTCCTTCCAAAATTCTTCCTATGTTTTCCCTAAGTAATTTTTATTTTATTTTTTTTAAATTTTATTTCGTTTGTGGGTTTCTGTTGAGTGGACTCAAGATTTTTTCAATTTTAGGCTAAGGGGAGTAATTTATTTCTTTTAGTGTGAGTTTAATATTTTTTAAATTTGAGAATAGGATGGTCTTGATTTTTTACTTTCTCATATAAAGAGAAAGTATTGTGATGGCGCGAAAATTCGATTTTGAGATTTTGATGGAATTACACGTTTTGAGGTCCCCTGAGTCCAAAAAAGTGGTATTTAAAAAATGTCTGTCTGTCTGTCGTCTGTGCAGACGCCTGGAGCCTAAACTACTGAGCCGATTTTGACGAAATTTGGCACACATGTTCACAAAAATCATACCCCGAGGCGAAATCGAGAAATGAATTTTAGCTCTAAATTTGGGGGCGCTACCCCCCAAAAACTCTAAAAAAAACGTGAAAAATTGTTTTTTCTCGAAAACGGTTCCGACGATTTTGATCAAAAAATTCTAAAATGTAGTCCATTTGAATACGAATCCAACGATATAAGCCGTTTTCCCGGGAAAAATCTAGTTCCTGAGAAAAAAGCTTAAAACGCGGACGGAGAGAGCCCGGGTTCGATTCTTCGCCCAGGAAAAGTTATTTTTATGATAAATTTTGATGAAATGTTTAATAATATTTAAATGTACATTTGAAAACTAATAAATGGAAACACTGGGCTAAGTAATTATAAACTCGTATATGAGAAAGTTTGCCTGAGTTGTCTTGGACCGATTTTTCATTTCTGTCTTGAATTTCTTGTATTTTAAGTTTTTGGTATAATTTATTTCTTTCTGATTTATATTTCGGACATTCCAATAGGATGTGAGCTACATTTTCTTCTTTTTCAGGACGTTTAAAATAGAAGGACGTTTAAAAGGACGTTTAAAATAGAAAAAACGTTTTTACCGATATATAACGTTCTAACGTAACGATTTTAATAAAACTTCATACACATTGTCCTAAAGTACAATTGATACAGGTCGTAAAATTTTAATCTAATGCAAGCAGAATTTTTTGTGAAGTGCCGGGATATATTTTTTTATAATAAGGAACTTCGTTCCTACCGGGAGTCCCGCGGCACCACACGTATTTTTTTTTTTTTTTTTTTTTTTTCAAATTTTTATATCAAAATTTAAACGTTTATTTTAAAGAGACAGTTGTTGTTACGTCTTCACATTCTGATTTGACTGAGGTAACGCAAGCATCATCTTGACAATTGAGCAAATGCATCATATTTAATATATTTTAAAAAAAGAACATTCATGGAAACAACACTATACATATATTATACCTAATATTTTCGACGATAAATATAAAGTGACCGAAAAGGTTATAATGACTTAAAGTAAAAAAGTATAAGAACATTATTTCTTTTTTTTTATTAATAATATATTAAAAAAATCGGTCCGAGACAACTCAGACAAACTTTCTCATATACGAGTTTATAATTACTTAACCCAGTATTTTCCATTTATTAGTTTTCAAATGTACATTTAAATATTATTGAACATTTCATCAAAATTTATCATAAAAATAACTTCTTCTGGGCGGGGAATCGAACCCGGGCTCTCTCCCTCCGCGTTTTAAGCTAATTTCTCAGGAACTAGATTTTCCCCGGGAAAACGGCTTATATCGTTGGATTCGTATTCAAATGCACTACATTTTAGAATTTTTTAATCAAAATCGTCGGAACCGTTTTCGAGAAATAATTTTTTTTCATGTTTTTTCAGAGTTTTTGGGGGGGTAGCGCCCCCAAATTTAGAGCTAAAATTCATTTCTCGATTTCGCCTCGGGGTATGATTTTTCTGAACATTTATGCCAAATATCGTCAAAATCGGCCCAGTAGTTTAGGCTCCAGGCGTCTGCACAGACGACAGACGACAGACAGACCATTTTTTAAAAACCACTTTTTTGGGCTCAGAGGACCTCAAAACGTGTAAATCCATCAAAATCTCAAAATCGAATTTTTGCGCCATCAAATACTTTCTCTTTATATGAGAAAGTAAAAAAAAAAATAATAATAACATTCGAGAAACTACTACATATAGGTATAAAAAGTATAAGAAATGATTATTTATCTTCAGTAAACAGTTATTTCGAAATCAAATGAATTAACATTCCTTATTTTCATAAATTAACCACTTCAAAGGATCTCTAATAAAAATTTAACTAATTATAATTTATTAGGGAGTTAAAGGAATAATTTCCTGATATTTGACAAAGGTTGAGAAACAATAGAGACAGAGGTTCGATGTGTCTCTATTAGGGCGGTCTCTATTAACCACCTAAAATATCTATTTGCTTTGTATTGTTTATTGTTTACGTCGCGCTGTTTTTGAAAAAAAGACAAGTAACAAAATTTATCGTGGTCATTAACATTTAAGATCTAATTAGTAGATTTCTATTGACTAATTTATTACCCCTTTGTTTTTGATTCGGGCGTACATGTACGGACCTGTACCTGTCTCAACCTATTAAAGACGAAGAGACCAGACATAAATCAGATGTGTCGAAGTGATTTTGATCAATGTTTAGAATACGTTATGCGAATAAGTAAAGAACGTTTGACATATGTTAGGACGAATATTTTAAGCGTGAACAAGGTGAAAACAGAAGCGAGGTTAAGGAGGGGCTGCACAAATGTTTTAGCATGTACATATATGTGTATATTAAAGAATTTCTTTGAGTGGGCTACGTTTTCTTAATTTTAAATTCCTTTGAGAAACAGAAAATAACTATATCCATAGTCCATTAAGCACAGATTGTTTAAACTTAACAGAGTAAATTTTGGCATATTATATCATCAAAATTATTTCTTCCAATTTAGAGAATAAAGATTCTTTAAGATCCATTATTGAGCTGAGCGAAGCGAAGCTCTTATACTACACTTTGCATTTTTTCTGACGCATACTCCTCCTGAACGGCTGAACCGATCTGCACTAAATTTGGCACGATCATAGTGACTAACCACAGGAAGGTATAAATCTGAAATGGTCCAAATTGGTACACAGGGGTACGGGGTACGGGGTACAAAAGTTTCCTCCTGAACGGCTGAACCGATCTGCACAAAATTTGGCACGGTCATAGTAACTAACCACAGGAAGGTTAAATCTGAAATGGTCAAATTGGTACACAGGGGTACGGGGTACAAAAGTTTCCTCCTGAACGGCTGAACTGATTCGCACGAAATTCGGCACGGTCATAGTTACCAACTACAGGAAGGTATAAATCTAAAATGGTCCAAATTGGTAGTACACAGGGGTTCGGTAAACGGGGTACAACATTTTTCTCCTGAATGGCTGAACCGATTCGCACGATTCGGCAAGGTCATAGAGACCAACCACAGGAAGGTATAAATCTGAAATGGTCCAAATTGGTACACAGGGGTACGGGGTACGGAGTACAAAAGTGAAAATAGTATATGCCCGTCATGATGCTTGTCGTTGGAAAGCTCTTTACGAGTACAGTTATTGTTGTTATGTTCACTTTTGTCATATTTTCATTTAAGAGGGGGTAAAATAGAAAAACAGGGAAAAATGCTTTTTAATTAAAATAGAGATTTTACAATTTTGATCCGATTTTAGCTATTTAAAAGTACAAATGTTTATTGGTTAAGATTAAAATGCACGCTCAGCTCAATATTGCAAGCAGACAACTGCATTGCACGCCTAGTATAGTCAGGGGCGTACCCAGGATATTTTTTCGGAGGGGGATACACATGAATATTTATAATACTGTACTAACACGCAAGGGGGGGGGGGCCGGGGGCCCTTTAAAAATTTGGAAATTTAGACTTCTTAATACGTTAATTTAACGCTTATCTGAGCATTTAAACAGTGTGAATACAACATTTGTAAGTGTGTCTCTACACCCTGGAGTTGAAGAATTAAATACAGTCGGACCTCATTATAACGAACTTTTTACAACGAAAATCTCTATATAACGATTTGCAAATGCAGTTTTCCCATTTTTTGGATTTTTGAGCATTGTGATGAAACTATCGTTCTGTGTTCAAACTAGGCATCGCGTGGCTCTATCATTGAAGCGAGCGTATTGCAATGAATAATGAATATACTTAAAAACTTATGAAATTTACTTATCATGATTAATGTCATAGTTGTAGATAAGTGAAAGTATTTATTTATTACTTCCTAGATAAATCTATATATAACTACACGCCTAACGCCTATAACAATCTTAACCGCCCGCAGTAGCTTTTAAACTATTATTATAAACTATCACTTCGCTACACAAAAACTTCTGCTTGTATCAAGTTGAAATTTTACATGCCTATTTCAATTGTACTATAGACGATGTATATTAAGTTTTATTAAAATCGTTACGTTAGAACATAAGAAATCTGCAAAAATGTTGCTTTCTCTATTTTAAAGGTTTAGATCTGTTTTAATAGTTTTCAAGATCTTTATTACTTCATAGCCGAGTTGCTGTTGGTTTTACTGAAAATCAAATTATAATTATTATTAAAAAATGACCGTCTCATCGAGTAGTTGATATTATAATCCTTTCCCGTCCTGAAATTCCAATTTTAAATTTTATGTTCACGTTTACGCGAGCGTTGCGTGTGAACTCTTTGTCGGATAACGTTGTCCAACGAACTTAGCCTCAGTATTAGTAAGAGGAACATGTATACCAAATTTCAACTAAATCAGTCAACTTTTAATCGAGTTATCGTCGGACACGTAAACACAGACAGACGCGACTGCATACACGCGGCGTTACTGACAGACAGACAAGATGCATAATTTGTTAAATGTAAGAAGCTCGCTTCAATTAAAGCTAATTACATTTGCTACAACATCTCTCCCTATGACTTTACCAGTAAAATTAGTATATTCCTCGATTTCGGGGTCAAAAGTTGACCAAATCTGAAAATTTCAATTTTTTTTTGGAAAAAATTGCCAATTTTTGGAGGGCTGTATCTTGGTGACTATTGGTCGTTCATAGCTGGTTCTGGCCTCAACTTGTAGGACATTTACTCTACTTTAAAAACATATGTGAATTGTTTTCATGAAAAGAAACTCATAGTTTAGGAGATGTAAGAAAAAAACAAGTCCGAAAATTTTGAGTGCCACAAAGTTAGCACAGGTCTTTGGAATCTGCAAAATTGGATATACACTACTAGTAGTGCTCCTGCAACATATTAAAAAATCAGAACTAGCCGCTAGTTTGCGATTTTATCGATTTATAGTGTACTATTCGACTGGTCTATATTTTAACCTACTCGGAATTTTTTACGCGGTATCACGCCAAAGAGTTTTTTTCAAATATTCGGTCGCTAACGTCTAGTGTAGGAGAATGTTGTTTATCAATAAACTAAGCATCGCGCGCTTTGCTTTCATTCAATAGACTATACTGAATATGAAGAAAATTGTTGATCATAAGATGTTAATATGATAGTTACTGAAAGACAGACAGCATGCATTTTTATAATGAATGGTATAAAAATAGTTTTATTATTTACAAGAGGATATTTTTTTTAAAAAATTTCGGGGGGGGATTGATCCCCCATATCCCCCCCCTAGGTACGCCCCTGAGTATAGTAATACCACGCTTCTTACATTCCCAAAAAACAGCCCAAATTCCCAAGGGTTCCATTCTAGTTTTGATTAGGAAATTTTCTTCCTATACAAGTGTACTGAAATCAACCATTTTTATAGTTTTGCCCCCATAGAGGGGGCATAATATTGGAGGCAGAAAAGAATGTTTGAATTAAAATATTTTATTTTTTGCCATAGATTCCAAATCTATACTATGTATTAAAAATACACAATCAAATTTAAACTTTTTAAGTTACCCAACTTAAGTTAGCCACCCGGCCTGGGGGCAAAAAGAGCGATTGCCCAGAGTACGCGAGTAAATGAATACAAACTTCCTTTTACATGGTACTACAGATCCCCTAAGTTTCATTTTTTATCTCAATAAAATTTTTAGTAGGAGTCCCTGGTTCATCGACCCCCGGGGGTCACAAAATTTTGTATTGTGAAGTAATTTTAATTTTTCTTTCTGGCAATTTTCATCGTCCCACCATAAGTATTTGGGTGAATCATTTCAAAATTTTAGGACTAGTCGTTATAGGGTGGTTGGAGGGGGACATTTTTTAGGGAGAAATTTTGGCGCTAAAAGGCAGTTTGACTTACTAAGTAAGAAGTACAGGGAGAGAGAAAGGATGAGTGCAAGTAATAGAGTGGGGATAAGGATCCACCGGAGAACTCGCCAGGTGAAAAATTCCCTCAAGTTTTCCTTCTTTGACGACTCCATTGCGTACAAACTGCTGCTGCATGTCCTCTGAAACAAATAAAATCACAAAACATTAATATCAATAGTCAATATGATTCACGAAGCACTATGGTCCATCAAGAACAGTTAACAATGGGTACCGAAGCACTATGGTCAACCAAGAACAGTTAACAATGGGTAACGAAGCACTATGGTCAATCAAGAACAGTTAACAATGGGTAACGAAGCACTATGGTCAACCAAGAACAGTTAACAATGGGTAACGAAGCACTATGGTCAACCAAGAACAGTTAACAATGGGTAACGAAGCACTATGGTCAATCAAGAACAGTTAACAATGGGTAACGAAGCACTATGGTCAATCAAGAACAGTTAACAATGGGTACCGAAGCACTATGGTCAACCAAGAACAGTTAACAATGGGTAACGAAGCACTATGGTCAATCAAGAACAGTTAACAATGGGTAACGAAGCACTATGATCAATCAAGAACAGTTAATAATGGGTAACGAAGCACTATGATCAAGTTAACAATGGGTAACGAAGCACTATGATCAATCAAGAACAGTTAACAATGGGTAACGAAGCACTATCATCAACCAAGAACAGTTAACAATGGGTAACGAAGCACTGTGGTCAATCAAGAACAGTTAACAATGGTACCGAAGCACTATGATCAATCAAGAACAGTTAACAATGGGTAACGAAGCACTATGATCAATCAAGAACAGTTAACAATGGGTAACGAAGCACTATCATCAACCAAGAACAGTTAACAATGGGTAACGAAGCACTGTGGTCAATCAAGAACAGTTAACAATGGGTAACGAAGCACTGTGGTCAATCAAGAACAGTTAACAATGGTACCGAAGCACTATGATCAACCAAGAACAGTTAACAATGGGTAACGAAGCACTATGGTAAATCAAGAACAGTTAACAATGGGTAACGAAGCACTACGGCCAACCAAGAAAAGATATGTTATTTGTAAATTTGTCCCTCATATTATATAAATTCTTTTAGTGTAGATCGTAAAGGGTTGAACATTTTTAGAAACGACTAGACTGTTAGCATCTGGCTATAGGAATATGACCAGGAGTTACAAAATAATATAACAAAGTAATAAACAAAATATAGCCATTCAAAATTCAAACTCAAATGATAGGTTAATTTCAATACACATTTGACAAAGTTTTTTCTATGGAGAGATTTTGCGGAACTAATTAATATAGTCCAGGAGATGAAAAATGTGTTAGTGCTGACTAACATCAAGGCAGAATTTTGTGTATATGTTTATCTTTGGGTGCTTTTTAAGAATATGTGGTCGGCTAAGTTCGTCTGCGGGACATTGCTTGGCAGTAGGCATTTGAAAAAAAACAAACCGGTGGAGAGCAACCATGTCGTGTCCATTTTGATGGAAAATGTGATTTCCCAAAATATGTTAGTAGACCGAAAATCGAGTTGATATTAGTTTGCCACTTCATAGATAACTCCTTTGATTTGTATTAATATTTGAATAACTAACCTATCAAGTGACAAACTAACATCAACTTGATTTTTTGGTCTACTAACTAATTCTGTACTCAGGATCATGAAAATCATATTGTCCACCAAGATGGACGGTACATGGCTGCTCTCCACCGGTTTGTTTTTTTCAAATACCTACTGCCAAGCTATGTCCCGCAGATGAACTTAGCCGACCACATATTCTTAATAGGCACCAAAAGATTACCATAAAAACAAAATTCTAGCTTGATGTTAGTCAGACACTTTTTTGCAAAAACACTTTTTTGGTTGAAAAAAAAAAATGTGCTTCCCTACGTCACCTGCATCTAATATATCGAAATCTATGCGCCAGGGCTTAATAACTGCTTGATAAATATATGATAAATTTGTTTATTACTTTAAACTTCAAACTTCAAACTTATATATTTGTTTTGAGCCTAGTGGCTCATACAAAAGAGTTGCATACAATATAAATTTACAAATAATATTCAAAATAAAATCAACATACTTTTGTAGCAAAGGATATTAAAAAAGTGCACAGTTCTCAAAGTACATGAAAATATACAGAAATAAACAGTTCTTGCATAATAAGAAAAATTCGAGAGGAAACAAACAACTTATATTGAAGGGACCTTTTTTTTGTAGTTTCGCATATATTTTAACAAATTAGATTATTGAACTATGTACGGTTAATTATTATTATTATTATTAGACAACTAATATTATTATTATTAGAAAACTTGTTATTTTATTATAGAAAATTTGTTAAGACAAAATAAAAATGCTTTTAGAAAAACTCATAGTCTACAGCCATAGAGAAATAAATAGAGTTAAAAATTACTCAAACAATAGTATATATTATGTTACTAGGCTGTGAAGTGAGTTTTTTCTTTACCGCGGCATTTACATTTACTGTCGAGCGAAGCGAGACAGTAAATATTGCCAAGGTAAAGAAAAAACACTTCACAGTCGTGTAGCATATGCTATTTTTTCCGTGGTAGACAATGAAAATACATTAAATATTAATCAATAATCAATATAATAATAACAAATATTAGTACATACTTTAAGATTTTAAAAAAAGAAGCCTTAAAAAGAGGTTACACTATAAGAAAAGATAAATAAAACGCATTGACATCTAGCGGATTTTAATCGTACTAAGAAGCATTTCTGCAAAGATTGCAGTGCTAAACGGAAGTTTTGATAACTACCAGCACGAATTTTTTACGTCCTAGGACGTAAAAAGATTTTTTCTTTACAGCTAGGAGTAATGAAAAGATTTTTTAAGTCCAAGTAATGAAAAAATGGATTTTAGCTATGTCTTTTAGGCTCTAAAGTTACTATTTCACAGCCTACCACGGAAAAAAGAAATTATCTTGTTTTTAAAAAGTTGATAAAAAAAAAAAAATATAAACATTTCGCTACTTTATTTGAAGTGGGATTAATTATTAGGCATATATTTGAGTCAGCATTGCTTTCTTTTTTTGTTAGCCACAAAGGTAGATACTGCTTCCTTAACGTGTTGTACATTGGGCATTCGAATAAGATGTGATTAAGGTCTTCAATTTTATTAAAGTTACACAAAGTGCACTGTGCATCTGTTCTGATTCGGTGCAGTATGCCCCTAGATGAAATCTTCAAGAACCCGTAGCCTGATGTTCCAACTTGTGCCAGCAACTTTTGTGGGCCATAGGGCAACTTAAGAAGGCTTTCCTCTGAACTACGGCTTGCATTTAACATCTTAAAAGTTGTGCTGTAAGTAGATTTTTCGATCCGGCTCATGTCTTTTTCTTTAAGCATACATGTATATTTGGAAGTTAAGGTATTGCTCAAACTGCAGTTGGTATAAATTTGTTTATTAAGGACAATTAACTTAAAACAATTAATTTAAAGACCCTAAAAAATAAAAAATATTAAAAGCAACACTGATCCACTCAAGGTATTGGGGATTTGAATAATGTATTTAATTTTAATCTATTACGGAAAGGAGTACTAAATAAAGAACCCTCATAAAAGTTTAAAAAAAGAGAAACAAGAATATTCAAAAAAAATATAACAGAACAATGAAATGAAATATGATAATAAATTAACGAAGGCGCTATTTCCATACTCAAAAATCATATGGGTATTGCAAAAGTACAAAAGATATATTTAGGGGTAACATAAAAGGGCATACGGCGTTACATAAATGTGCAAATGATAATTAAACTTGGGTTTTTATGAGTTTTGCATAATTAACAGTAATTAATAAATGTTGTATTTAATTTTTAAGTGGGTTATTTCACAATAAGGATCTTGTCGGGGATTTTTCTGCCAGTAATATCTCTCATAAAGATCAAAGTATGGTTTCTTTACGATGATATCATCAAGTTAATGTAACTTGGAACAAGAATATAACTGATTCTCGTACAAAAAATGAAACGTAATTAGACTGTTTATACAAGTAATAGTAGAATATTTTCGATCTTCAGAACGATCACATAGCTTCCGTTACCATAAGCTCGGAAGCAATATTAATCTTGGATCAATGAATAACCATTCATTGAAAAGATCAGGAAATTTCCGATAAAATTATGTACATATGTTCTAGTTGACTTTTGATTATTTAGTGTGATCCAGAGCCGTTTTAAAACCAACATTTTTAGAACGAAGTTCCTTATGGCACGTTCTGGAGCCCGGGAGTGAATCCGAAAAAACGACCAAAATCACCGTCACAAAATAAACGTCACAAAATCACCGTCACGAAATCTACCGATGACGATAACTTGAGTAAAAGATCACCGAGTTACTTGAAATTTGGTACACATGTTCATTTTACCAATGCCCAGGCTGAGTTCGTTGGAAAACGTTATCCGCCCAAGCGTTCACGCGCAACGCTCGCGTAAATGTAAGCTTCAAAAAGACGAGAAAAAATGTTATTAAGGAAGCCTGTTCCTTGACTTGTTTTGTTTATTTTTGTAATATGTCAAAATGTCACTTGGTTTTGTAAATATAGAAAATATAATCACGGTCTTGATAACAGTAAAATTGATCTGTGCTGACGCTTATTTCAATATATTAGGTATATTATTATAATACTGCGTACTTAATCCAAGAAAAAATTCTAACTTCATCTATTTAATGAGACGAACAACTTTTTTAAATATATTTTTTAGTAAAACGAACACCGACACTGTTATGACGTGATAAAGATCGCTAAATTTATTAAAGTGGGCCAACCGTTTAAAATAAAGAAAACAACGTTTTTACCGATATCTTACGTTCTAACGTATAACGATTTTAATAAAACTTCTTACACATTGTCTAAAGTACAATTGAAAGAAGCATGTAAAATTTCAACCGGATACAAGCAGAAGCTTTAGAGTAGGGAAGATATATACTGTATAATATTTTAAATTAGTAGGCCGGGTTGGTAGAAAACAGTCCTATTTCAATCCAACATCCTTTAACAAACATACTCTTTAACTATAAACTCATCGTGATCAATTTTTTGTAATATTCAATATATATTTATAGTAAGACGCTTGCTTTAACGATAAAAATAATGATTTTCTTTTAGTTTTGCCTTAACTCTGCTAGGTACAAACAGTTACTTTTAATTTTGTCTCTTTTCTAACTCCGCCATGTATAAGTAGTTAGCAATGTATACGTACTTAGCAGTGTGATTTTATAATTTATATTTAATGAAAAATGTAAGGAACTTCGTTCCTACCGGGTATCCCGCGACACCACACGTATTTTTTTAAACTTTGAGCCCATATATCTCTATGATCCTGATTAATTTAAAGAAAGTTGACACTATTAATATGCTTTAAACCCATACTTCAAATACTTCAAAATATTACAATTATAAGTGGGCGAATAATCCATCGTTGCAAAAGAAAACATGTCCTGCTTGCAGCTGGGGTAGCCTTATTAATTATGATTTTATGAAAGCATATGTAAATTATCACTATTAATATTTTTTGAGTTATTGTAAATTTTTAAGGTAAAGCTCGATTAATTTTAACACACTATAATTTTTTTTATAGATGCTATGCCGTTAAGGATATTAAGATAACTTATAATGAACTTTTTTGCTCCAAATGACCTGTAGAGACACCTCTTTTGAATATGGTCATCTAAGTCCAGGAGATAGCGTGCAAAAAAGTGTCTGACAGTCTGACAAACATCAAGCTAGAATTCTGTGTATAAGTAAATGTTTTGGTTGCTTTTTAAGAATATGTGGTCGGCTAAGTTCGTCTGCGGGCTTTAAATAAAGTGGCTTGGCAATAGGCATTTGAAAAAAAAAAAAAACTGTGGAGAGCCGCCCTTTTTGGTGGACAATGTGATTTTCATGCTCCTGAGTACGAAATTAGTTAGTAATCTAAAACTCAAGTTGATGATAATTCGTCACTTAATAGGTTAGTTAGTCAAATATTACTCCAAATCAAAGAGGCCGCTTGAAGCGGGTTTCATAGGCAGTCTGTAGATTGACTTAATGATAAGAAAATTCTTCTTTATTTTTTAGTGGTCTTTAGGGATTTAATAATTTAAAAAAAAAACTATTTTTTTTATTATATTTTTTTAAAGCTATATTTTGCCCAAACCTGGGCATCTTCAGGCCTTACCTGAACATTACATAATATGCTGTGACATTGATGAATTAAAAGAGATTTAAAAAAACAGCTTCAGTAACTTACACATTCATAGTTCATTAGTCACTCAAAAAAAATACTCTTTAAAAATATTTAATTAAAAAAATTGTTTTTTTTTTTTTAAATTATTAAATCCCTAAAGACCACTAAAAATAGAGAAGAATTTATAATCAAAGGGATAAATTGAAGAATACACGATAAGAAAATTGTTCGATAACACTCTTTAGAAATTTTCTTAATTCATTCATTTCATTTAACTAATTAATTAATTAACTAATGATTGACTTGTCAATGTAAATACATAAATTTTGCTAGTAGCAGCATTTTAGGTTTTCGTGAAGTTAAATCAAATTTAGGGTAATAAGATTTGGAGACAAATTAATTAATTAATTATCTAATGACTGATTAATGCATTGTCATCGTCAATACATAATCTGGGCAAATTTCAGCTGTTTAGGTATTAGGAAAGAGGGTCAATTTAGCTTGCATGATTTGAAGACAAATAAAAAACAAACAAATTAATTAATTAAAAAATAGTTAACTAATTATCTAATGACTCATTATTGCATTGTAATCGGGAATACTTATCTGTGCAAGTTTAATCTTTCTAGGTAGTCAGGAAGTAGGCCATAGTTAGGAAGTGGGTCATATTTAGTAGTCAGGAAGTTGTTCATATTTAGTAGTCAGAAAGTTGTTCATATTTAGTAGTCAGGAAGTTGTTCATATTTAGTAGTCAGAAAGTGAGTCATATTTAGTAGTCAGGAAGTTGTTCATATTTAGTAGTCAGGAAGTTGTTCATATTTAGTAGTCAGGAAGTTGTTCATATTTAGTAGTCAGAAAGTGAGTCATATTTAGTAGTCAGAAAGTGAGTCATATTTAGTAGTCAGGAAGTTGTTCATATTTAGTAGTTAGGAAGTGGGTCATATTTAGTAGTCAGGAAGTTGTTCATATTTAGTAGTCAGAAAGTGGATCATCTTTAGTAGTTAGGAAGTGGGTCATATTTAGTAATCAGGAAGTGGGTCATATTTAGTAGTCAGAAATTGGGTCATATTTAGTAGTTAGGAAGTAGGTCATATTTAGTAATCAGGAAGTGGGTTATACTTAGTAGTCAGGAAGTGGGTCATATTTAGTAGTTAGGAAGTGGGTCATATTTAGTAATCAGGAAGAGGGTCATATTTAGGTTACAAAATTTGTAGACATATGAAGTTAATAATATAATGAGGGTAATAAAAAAGTTTAGGTGTTCCAGTCTTCCAGCCATACCTATAAGAAGGTATACCTCTAGGTAGGGCTTTAAGGAATTTCTAGTTCCTATGGCTGAAGGAGGTATCTTGAGCAATGGTAAAAATCAATTACCTCTATTTTTACCGCACTAAAAGTGCTTGCCATAGAATATAGTGGCACATTTTACTCGATGAAATGTGTTCTAGATTCTAAAACCTAGGTTATTAATTGCTTCAGGCGGAGAAACACATGCTCTATATTATTATTGTTTTTTTATCACCTTGGTACACCCTGATTTAAAATCAAATTATGTTCCGGTCCCTAATTTATTTTCTTACGTACACCTTCGACCTACCTCAATTATTTATTACCCTTTACCTATAATTATTGACATGACATCATTTTGTTTTTACGTTAAAAGAAATTTCTTTTATATTATTAATCACACGTTTAAGTCGTTTATTTCATTAACTGATTAAATTCCTGATTCATTACATCAGGGAAGGTATGTCTAATACAATAATAATTTATAACAACTACAAACAAAATAACACCTTATCAATTATCAGTACACGAAAAAATATTAATTAAATTTGCGATTTCAACACTGATATTTAAAAACAAAAAAGTGTATAATAAATCAGTGTTATTATCTTTTAATAATTGTCGGTGTTGCGCCGTTAATAAAATTAAGCATATTACTCAGCGGCACTTGATTGGTTGTGATAAAGGAGAAGCGTGAGTGTGTGTGTGAACTTGTTGGCACCTTGTAATGGAGTTTTAAATATTGGAGCAACAGAAGTCGGTTTTTTTAAGACAAAGTTCAGGGTTATGGACACTCCTCGGCCTCTCCCACGTGTTGCAATAAATTCCAGTGTCGCTTCAAAACTTTTAATACGGCCTCTTATCTTTTTTTAGTTAAACCATTATAAACAAGGGTCGTTTTAGTGTTATTTTATACCGGATATAGCTTAATAAATGTACGTGTTGAGTGAACTTCAATGTTATAAAAATTGGGTGGGATATGTCTATTATCTACAGTAGGTACTAACAATAAATAAAACCTTGGATGAAAACCTTGTTATAAACTATAGGCTATATATTAAGTGTATTATGTGCAATATTTTAAGATTATCATTTGAAAATAACTCGTAAATGGGGACTAAAATCCATTCCTTACATAGTTAAGTACTAAATTTAGGAGTTAATTTAGAAATAATTTCAAGATAGAAAGAACTTTTTATATACTACGTTTTTAAATTTTCTGTTGAATCATATGTAATGTTGATAATATAATTGTTCTTGTTATATAATATGTAATATTAGTAAAAAAAAAATAGTTCCGAATTTATTTACTTCACATAAATGATAAATGATAACCATCTAGAGAGCTGGTCTTAAACCTATAAAAGGACAAATCTTTGTACAACGGATCTCCCCAACACCAAATCTAAACCGTGCCATCGATATATTTGAAATAATATAAATAATATAATCGATATTTCCTGTTTTGCTGTCATTCAATGTTTATCTATCACACATTTGAGACCCGTCAAAGATGAAGATTGCGTAAATATGGGAAATGCCAAAACAAATATAATAACTTATACAACCATCTAGAAATATAATAACAAATATGATAACCATCTAGAGAGCTGATCTTAAACCTATAAAAGGACAAATCTTTGTACAACGGATCTCCCCAACACCAAATCTAAACCGTGCCATCGATATATTTGAAATAATCAAAAAATTTCAACCAATCCACAGCACAGGGCTTTATGTTCTCTAGTGGAGAGATTCAAAATCGATAAAATAGATCAATAGATGTACTAAAATATTATTTATGTATTAATATGTTTTTTTTTTTATTCAATAAAGGTATTTTAAAATAAATAAATAAAATATAATAGATATATTTCCTGTTTTGCTGTCATTCAATGTTTATCTCTTATTTATAAAAATCACAAATTTGAAACCCGTCAAAATGAAGATTTTAAATATTGGATATGGCAAAACAAATAAAACAACTTGCGGATTTTTTCCGATCTAACTTTCCACACTGCAAAATCTGCTGAAAACCAATTAAATTCTGCTAAAAGATGGGTAATAGTATTAAAATAATGCATTGTCATCGTGTTCTGAGCTATGCTAAAAGTTTCAAATGTCTAGCTATTCGGGAAGTTAGTTAGAAATCGATTGCCAGATTTGTACCGGACAAACAAACAAGAAAGCAAGCTAATAAACACGTAGTAAAAAAAAAAAATATGTATGAGACTCTCATAAAATACGATAGATAGACGCAGGGAATTTATAAGGGGCCATGGTTTTTCCTTCATACCCTAGGTGATCACTACAGTCTATAGTCTATAAGATTAGAGTTGGCACAATCGAAGGCAGGAAAATTTGAGAGGGAAACGATTCTATTGGTCCTCCATCTTGAATGCAACTTTAGAAAAAAAATGCCCTACTCTACCCCTGTTCCACAAAAAAAATATAACATGGCAACACTGATTTTCCCTTTTTATAACCCCAAAACTACCTCCACGTTTGTTGTTTCCCGCCTTCGATTGTGCCAACTCTAATCTTATTGACTGTAGTACACCACTATAACAAATAATAAGTAAAACTCAAAGATATCGAGAATCTGTCAAAAGTAAATCATGGATTTACCGACGTTTCGCCATAATTTATTTCCTTCTTCAATTCTTATAAAAACTAATGATAATTTACAATCTAAATACTTAAGGATTACAGAATCTGTCCGTCAATTACATGCGGAATAGACTGTAGAGAGGTCATAAATATCTCTTCTCTGTTAGATCTAAAAATAAATTATTACATAACTAATTCTTGTTCGTAACATCAAGAAATCAAATGTTATTACAAGTTGTCATCGTCAACTGATAATGACAACTTAATTATTATCACCTAAATCAATTCGATTAATAAATTTCTATAGATTTTTATTTTTTTAATTGGTAAAAATTTTAGACAGCAATTTTTAAATGAGAAATTATTCATTTGAAATTGAAAATTCTACAAATATTATAACTTATTGAATAACAAATATACACTGTATTTTTTTTTTTTTTTTTTGTTAAATTATAATTTTTCCCCATAAATAAATCTTCAAAAATTCTTCACTTTTTTTATTTCAACAGAAATTTGATAACTTTTTGTTATTATTTTAAAATCTGACAAATTATTAATTTCGGTTGTCAAATCTGTAGCTTTTTTTTTTTCAGAAGCGAGAAAAGAAACATTTGCATAAGCTTATGAATAAAATATAGGCGATTAATTAAATTTCGATACGCTGAACCTTCGGAAGGAAACAAACTTGAGATGAGGGTTCCGCTATATTGAAGGACAGGCCTACAATTATGATATTAAATAGTTTAAAATATGTTTAATGGGCCGTTAAAGGGGATTATTTTGGGACCTCCTAATATCGGATGATTTTAAGACAAGACAATCATGTAAATTAAAAACAATTAATTACTAAAATGAGATATTTGTCTCTTAATTAAATCAGTTTAAAATCGATTTCTCCCGCATTAAATATGTTTTAATTTTTAAACTGTTTTTATTTTTAAAGCGTTGATTTGATAACTAAATAATTTTGATTACCAGCTGTTTAAAATATATATTTTGCTGTATATACATCGAGCCGTTAAGCCTTTAAAAAGTAGAATAAAGTAAATTAATTTAGCGGCAGACAGACCGACAGACAGAGACGGAACCAAAAATGTTCCCTGATATCTGAAACGCATTTTTGTCTAGGGAATTTTTGAAATCGGAGACATAAATTAAATTAATAGTAAAAAAATTTTAAATAAGCTTTTATTTGGGCCATCCACCGTATTGGAATTAGAGTCAAGGCATTTTATTTTTTACTACGTTTTTATTAACTTGCTTTCTTGTTTGTTTGTTTGTTTGTCCGGTACAAATCTGGCAATCGATTTCTAACTAACTTCCCGAATAGCTAGACATTTAAAACTTTTAGCATAGCTCAGAACACGATGGCAATGCATTATTTTAATACTATTAGCCATCTTTCAGCAGAATTAAATTCATTTTCAGCAAATTTTGCTGTACGGAAAGTTAGTTAAGAAAAAATCCGCAAGTTATTATATTTGTTTTGGCATGTCAAATATTTACGCAATCTTCATCTCTGACGGGTCTCAAATTTGTGATAGATAAACATTGAATGACAGCAAAACAGGAAATATCGATTATATTATTTAAAATATATCGATGGCATGCTTTAGATTTGGTGTTGGGGAGATCCGTTGTACAAAGATTTGTCCTTTTATAGCTTTAAGATCAGCTCTCTAGATGGTTGTCATTTATGTGAAGTAAATACATTCGGAACTATCTTTTTTTTCACTAATATTATATATTATTTAACAATAACAATTATATTATCAACATTACATTTGATTCAACAGAAAATTTAAAAACGTAGTATATAAAAAGTTATTTTTATCTTGAAATTATTCGTATTATTCACAGCAAACCCTTTCATTTGATACCCATATCATGGGCTTGCTTAAAAGATTCCTATACTAGTCACCCAACTTGGTGCTGCCTGCCATAATTAAGTGAATGACGTCACTTAATCATGCATTGTTATCTAAACTAAACACGTATGCAATATTTCAATTCAATCAGTTGAGGATTTTAAAATTCAGTTGCAAGATTTGACCCTAATATTCATACAAACATTGCAAGTTAAATAAAAGCTTGTAAAATTTCGGTACTTCGGAACGATCACGTAGCTTTCGTTACCTTCGGTAAGCTCGAAAGCAAAAACAAAATTTCATAAATGATAACACTATTTATTTTTACGGCTTCATTTGAATTATACAGGGTGGTCCAAAAGTCTCCCCCTCCCCCTCTTAAGTTTTGAACGGTTTGAGATAAATTAATGAAACTTGGGGGATCTCTACCATGCAAAGGGAAGTTTGTTTTCATGCAATCACCCACTAGGGGCAACCACCCACTTTGCCCCCAGGCCACCCAACTTCTAAATTTCAAATTGGAGCGTATATTTTTGATAGCATATTTGGATTCTACGGTGAAAAATAATAAACTTTTACTTGTAACTATTTTTTCTATCTCCAATATTTTGCCCCCTACAGGGGGGCAAAGTTAGCAAAATAACCCTTCCGAAATAGTAAAAAAAATTACACTTAGATCGTTATAAAATCTAAACAGTTTGAAATAAAGTCATGGAACTTGGGGGATCTGTACCATGTAAAGGGAAGTGTTTAATCATCCACTCGCGTACTAGGGGCAACCTCCATTTTGCCCCCAGGCGCTGAAATCTACGATTTATATACCTTTTCCCCCTTATAGGGGGAAAAATATTAGAGGTAGAAAAAAAAGTTTGAACTAAAATATTTTTATTTTTTGCCGTAGAATCTAAATCTGCTATCAAAATTATACATTCTAGGACAAAATTTTGAAGTTCGGTGGTCTGGGGGCAAAATGGGAGGTTGCCCCTACAGCGCGGTTGCATGAAAACAAACTTCCCTTTACATGGTACGGATCCCTTAAGTTTCATTAATTTATCTCTAACCGTTTAGATTTTACAACGTATTATCGGTAGGGTAATTTTGCTATCTTTGCCCACCTATATGGGGCAAAATATTGGGAATAGAAAAAAAAGTTTCAAGTAAAAGTTTATTATTTTTCACTGTAGAATCCAAATATGCTATCAAAAATATACACTCCAATTTGAAATTTAGAAGTTGGGTGGCCTGGGGGCAAAGTGGGTGGTTGCCCCTAGTGGGTGATTGCATGAAAACAAACTTCCCTTTGCATGGTAGAGATCCCCCAAGTTTCATTAATTTATCTCAAACCGTTCAAAAGTTAAGAGGGGGGGGGGGAGACTTTTGGACCACCCTGTATAAATAAAACTATTATCGATCGAAACATCTAGTCCTAAGATAGGATATGGAGGATATCCAAAGTTTTCTATAATATGTAACAAATTATCATTTATTTAATCGTGTAGTGTTTCGAGGACAAAGCACCTCGAAATGATTTTTTATTGCTAAATGCTGATTTACAAGTATTAAGTTATTAAGTAATTAACTAAAATGCATGTAAACAATGAATTTAGTAATAAGTTTCAAGATAAAATTTAGTGTGCAGGAAGATAAGTAGAATAGAATTTTGTCAATTTTTCGGTTTACTAGATGGGCGTGGCTAATTACTGGACATGCGCAATTTTAGTTAAATACACAAGTTTGAAGGAGCCTCGCTTATAGATAGGTAGATCTTTGTTTATATATTATTTAGAAACGTTTTATTGGGTTAAAAATGTTATATTGGACAACATTTCGAAGCGAAATTAAGAGCTTAACTAAATACTAAGTGGAAAACGTGTAAACGCTTAATAAAAATTAAGCCACTTAAAATTTAGTTAACTAATTAATTACTTAATACGTGTAAATCAGCCTTAAGCTAAGGCAACCACATTTATTCCAATAAAAATAAATGTTAATGTTTTTATTTGTTGGTCTTCAAATAGATATAATAATTTGTCTAAATTAATTTACTTAATTTTACTTTTTCTTTCTAAATATAAAATTATGCCATTTACCAGTGCCAGTTGCTCGTATTAATTAATATATATTTTAAACTTCAGTACCGACAGTAAATACTTTAATAATAGTTCTTAAATATTCACACTAATAAACAAATTAGCTAATACAGCAAATATATTTTTAATACTTAAACAAAAGGTTCAAAGTAAATCAACAAGCACTCCTTTAGATTGTTACTCCCCTTATAAAAATACAGAGGGAGTAACAATCTAAAGAAGGTGTACGGAATGCTTTTCTTTAGACTGTTACTCGTATAAAAATAGAAGTGTGATATTCCTTTGTCCTAAAGTTCATTGAACTAAACGTCATTTAGTCGAAGTCATTTATATTCTAAAAATCATAGGGGAGTAACAATCTAAAGAAGTACTTATTAACAGACTAGGATATGCGTAAGAATATAATTACCACGTATTCAAATGGTTCAACGTATTTCCAAGTCCACGTTGTACGAACTGAACGATCCATAAGAAATAAGAACGAATCCAATCACAACACTTGGATCCCGGACAGACTTCACTCGCTGTACATCTAAGCGTGACTGAAACCATCATAGCATCACGAACGATGACATTCTCATCCTGAGAAAGGATTTACCATGAAGAATTAAGAGTGGGGGAGGATGAACAAAAAAAAATCAATTATTGCAACATCTACAGCTCATGAAACGGTAATGCGATCAGAGTCCTTTATGAAGAAGAAAAAAAAAAAAAAAAAAAAAGTTTTCGTAATTTTCTCATTCCATTCTGATCCTTTTTAAAACATTCGGAGAATAAAGATCAGGAATATTCAAGACGACAAAAAGAAGAGTTGGAATCATGACAAAAAGAGAGGTTGAAAAAAAAAAAGATGATGAAATAATTGTTTTTTTTTATATATAAAAAAAAAACTTAAGGTCGTCAGTATAGTTTTAAATCCAAAAGGGCCCTCGAGGCGAATGATTCCTCCTTTTCTTTTAAACGTCGAGATATCGTGTAAGGACACAAGAACTTTTCGATTGCGTGGATTCGTCAACCTTTTTCATCTCAAAGAAATTCAAAAGATAATACCAAGTTCGTGGAGATCATCGTACTTTATAGAGTGGTACTTTTAAAAAAAAACTACACGACATAGAGTTAAGTTCTCAACCAAAGACTTTTAACATAGTTTTGTCCTAAGAGTGTAAGAAACAATCTATGGTTGGTTCTTGAATATAAGAATAGACAGGATTCCAGATTGATGACCAAAACTAGACAATGCAGATGTCATAGATAGGAATGGATTTCGCAAAAGGAATCTCTTTAATGAATGCTTTAGAAGACGCTAGCGTTGCGTTGTTTAAAAAAATGATGACAGAGACACAAAGCAATCAAAAATGACTTGACAGTTAAGTTTGTACCAACATAATGAAACTCCTTATCTAGTTTTATCAGAATTGCAACAGCTTTATTCTAAACTCTTCCAACTAAATTATAACCTTTTTTTAAATATTATTAATCACTAAATAAAACAATTCTAAATAATTAAGAAATGGTCGAACGTACTTTAGTAAAATGACTCACTTCGGCAGCAACTAAAATTATCCTTATCGGTCCCAGAATTTTCAGAGTTTTTGGGAATAAACGAGGCAGAAATGCACCCCCAAATTTGGAGCTAAAATTCATTTACCGATTTCTGATTTATCAATTTATCGCCTCTGGGGTAAGATATTTCTGTATGTGTATGCCAAATTTCGTCAAAATCAGCCCAGTTGTTTAGGCTTCACGCGTCTACACAGACATTTTTTAAAAATAACTTTTTTGGACTCAGAGGGCCTCAAAACGTGTAAATCCATCAAAATCGAATTTTCACGTTTCACAATATTTTCTCTTTATATATGAGAAAGTAAAAATCGGACGCGGGGCTTCCAAAATGTAAGAGGGCATCTTGGAACTTTTCCTTACCCAATAATAACAAAATGGCGGCAGATATTAGTAAGGCCTGATTTTTGTATCAAGTTTTTAACTCTCTTGCTTAAAAACTGTGTGTGGACACAGACAGACAGACAGACTGAAGGAAATTCTGCTAAAAACCACTCAAATCGTCTTGAAAACACCTAAAACGGATAATTCCGTTGAAATCTCTGTTTCGGACTTTTTGGCTGAAAACAATACTTTTCCTTAGAATACTTACTTCCTAGGTTAGAAAGGAAAAAAGTTATTTAACAACTTCAATGAGAAACTTATAAGAAGACCTAAGGGAACATGATAAACCTAACCTAAGAGACCTTAAGGAGAATAAAAAGTAATTAAAGAGGTTCAGTGAGAAACCTAAGAGAGAACATGAAAACCCTAAGATGACTTATGAGAAAGTGAGAAACCTAAGAACCTAAAGGAAAAGTAAAAAGTAATTAAAGAGGTTCGATCAGAATTGAGGAGATTGTTATCACATGATTTATTTTTTACCTTAACTTCGGGTTATTAAAAATGAATTATGTTAAATTACTTCGACTAGATAAAGGTCCAGAGTTAATTTGTCATAGTAATTGCATACTCGGACATTACTTAATAAATCTTTTATTGTGATGAACATCACAATATTGATAACAAGTTAATTGCAAAAGTGATATGTTTAATTGTCGTTTTGGATAGCAAGACCTGAAAGATTTGCTCTAAACATTTTTGTTAAATCGACAACTATAATATATATTAACAGTAACAATTTTTATAATGGTACGGGGTGCCTTGCTTTCTTCGGCCAGTACTTGGATGGGTGAATGTTTTGAACTAACTGATTTTTTACTTTTCCTCACTACTAATAGTAGGAAAAGTATTGTTTTCACCTTCACCTAAAATTTTTTTTTCGAGATTTCAACGGAATTATCCGTTTTAGGTGTTTTTAAGACCTCCTGAGTGGTCGTATGTATGTGTGTATGTGTGTTATCATCGTAGCGCCCAAGGTATTTAACCTAGAGAGTTGAAACTTGACAGAAAAATCAGTCCTAACCTGTAGTTGTGCCGCCCGGAAAATCAACTTTTTCCGCCATCTTGAACCCAGTTTGCTGAGTCAGCAAAAAATTTAAAAAATCGTAATAAATCGATTATGGTCCTGATCGAGTTGAAATTTGGCACGGAGGACCTTCTGTATGACAAACAAGCCCACCAAATTTCATTTTGATATTAGCCGCCATTTTGAAGTTATCAATTTTTAAATTTTTAAACTTTGACGGTTAATAATACCGAAAGTATAAATAGGTTTTTGACACATAGCATATCTTTGGAACCGGAAAATATTAAGGTACAACTATAAAAAAAAACCCGATGAAATTCCATTAATTAGTTTAAAAGTTATAAGCGAATATAATTATTTTTATTAATGCGATAATTTTGATGACGTCAAAGTTTGTTTACATTTGTCAAATTGCCGCCAAACTTCAAATAATTAAATAAAATATATAGCTATTAAAAATAAGGTTAATATAAATCAGTATATAAATCAGTTAGTTCAGAACGGTCACCCATCCAAGTACTGACCACGTCCAATGCTGCTTCCTCCTGCTGCGAAGCAGCAGGAGAGGCCACTTTAGTGGCCTCTGAAGTGAGGAAGAGTTCCGAGGTACCCCGTACCCGATTTTTTGTATTATTATTTAAAAAAAAAAATAATAATAATAAAATGTTATACATTAATTTTATTTATTTAATTATTTGAATCTTGGCGGTATTTTGACAGATGTAAACAAACTTTGACGTTTAACAAAAGTATCGCACTAATTAATAATTATGTACTCTTTTAACTTTAAAACTAACTAGTGGAATTTCATCGGGTTTTTTTATTTTTGTTCCTCATTTTTTACCGGTTCCAACAAATTTATACAACTATAGTTGTCAAAAACGTATTTATACTTTCGGTATTATTAACCGTCAAAGTTTCAAAATTCAAAAATCAATAACTTCAAAATGGCGGCCAATATCAAAATGAAATTTGGTGGATTCGTTTTTCATACAGAGAGGTACTTCATTCGAGTTAAATTTCAACTCGATCGGACCACTTTTAGATTTTTTACGATTTTTCTTAAATTTTTGCTGACTCAGCAAACTGGGTTCAAGATGTCGGAGAAAGTTGATTTTCCGGGCTGCACAACAAGAAGTAAGGACTGATTTTTCTGTCCTTTCAACTCTGTAGGTTAAGTACCCTATATATTCGCTTATAACTTTTAAACTAATTAATGGAATTTCATCGGGTTTTTTTTATATTGCTCCTTAATTTTTTCCGTTTCCAACGATATGCTATATGTCAAAAACGTATTTATACTTTCGGTATTATTACCGGCAAAGTTTCAAAATTCAAAAATTGATAACTTCAAAATGGCGGCTAATATCAAAATGAAATTTAGTGGGCTTGTTTGTCATACAGAGAGGTACATTCGTGCCAAATCGATTCGTTCAACTCGATCAAGACCATTTTTCGATTTTTTAAAAATTTTTCTTACTCAGCAAACTGGGTTCAAGATGGCGGAAAAAGTTGAGTTTCCAGGAGGCACCACTACAGGTAAGGACTGTTTCTGCCAAGTTTCAACTCTCTAGGTTAAATACCTTGGGCGCTACGATGATAACATACACACACACATACATAAACGCATACATACATACATAAATACAGAGGTCATGCTGAAAACCACTCGGGAGGTCTAAAAAACACCCAAAATGGATAGTTCAGTTGAAATCTCGAAAACATTTTTTTGGGTGAAAACAATACTTTTCCTACCATGAGGTGAGGAAAAAGTAAAAAGGATTATATAATAACTAAAAATATAACGAGAAAATAATACAAATTCATAAAATGATTGAAACGGAAGGAACTATCTCCCTTTTACTTTTAGAAGGTTAACGGTGAGTGAAAAAAAATCAAACATTTTCAAAAAAAAATTAAAAAAGAATGATGCGGCAGATGAAAAATCTTATTTTAATAGTTATTATTTAAAGTTTTTCTTCTAAGAAATCTAAGAGAGTAAAAAAAAAATCTTCGTAGTTGTGAAAAAAAAGAACAGCTAGTTAATTGTAATATAATAATAATACCATTTATTGCATCATTAGAAAATTTACAATACATATACAGATATATCCATTTTTAATTTATATATATGCAAATCGGTCGAAACCGTGGTTCCCTTAATGGGATTTGGGTTGGTTGCATCACAATAATTTGAAACATCGCCATAAATATAACGAGGTTTGATTACTTATTAACAAATACAATATACAAAAACAAACACTTAGCAAATATAACAACATTAACACAAATTTTAACTCTACTTTAAATCTGTTTTAAAAATTTACTATTTAAATTGATTAATAATTATTCACTCAGCATGCATTTTTTTTTATTTATTATTTGTTTATTTATTTATTATTTATTTATTTATTTATTATTATTATTAATTTTATTTATTTATTTATTTATTCTTTTATAATTCTTATTATACACTTAGTATATATTTATTGTTTAATTAATGATCTGCTTATTAGCTACTAATTCATTATATCTTTGTTAATTAAAATATTTACTTACTACGACATATAACCTATTTATTTTATTTTATATTTTTTTGATATTAACATATAAATTTACAAATATATGTAAATACCTAATTTGCTAATGTTATTATTTATATATATCATTTTATATTTAGTATAGATTTATTTTGTAAGCCATTCAGAAGAGTATATTGACTTCATTCTTTTCCATTCCGGTCTCTGAAGAGCTACTCTTTGCCAACAGGCACCTCCACAAGTCTTCTTCATTTCTTCGTCCCAGGCTAGCCTAGGTCTTCCTCTTTTTCGTGTCTTATCTCTAGGATACCAGTCGATAAGTTCTTTGGTCCATCTATTATCTAGAGTCCGCACAATATGCCCTGCCCAGTTCCATTTACGCTCCACCACAATCTTTCCTATATCTTCTAGTTGGGTCTTATTCCTTATCCATTCGTTCCTCTTTCTGTCCCTCCTGGTTATCCTGAGCATGCTTCTCTCCATGGCTCTTTGGGTCGTTCTAAGCCTGTTTAATGCACTTTCAGTTAGTTGCCACGTTTCACACCCGTATGTTATGACTGGCAGTACGCATGATGTCCACAACTTCTTTTTTAGGTCCATTCCTACATCTGATTTAAATAGATGACGATATTTGTTGAATGAAACCCATCCGAGGGTTACTCTTCTGCTTATTTCTCTGTCTTGACCATCTATTTTGTTACTTATCAGAGAGCCTAGGTATATATACTCATTCACACATTCAATTGAATCGCCTAGTATTTGAATATTTTCTGAGTTGTTTATATTTACGTTCATTGCTTTGGTTTTATTCTTATTTATTTCTAGTCCTATATGCTTAGCTTTATCAATTAGATTTTCCATCATTTCTTTTGCTTCATTTACATCCTTGTATATTAAAACTACATCATCTGCAAATTTTAGGCTATTCAACCATCTACCGTTTACTTTAATCCCCCTATTCTCCCATTCCAGCATGTTAAAAACTCTCTCAAGTACACAAATGAAGACTTTACTTGATAGCACATCGCCCTGTCTAGTTCCTCGATTTATATTGATTGTTCTACATGTTTGATCATGAGATATCTCTAACTTGGCTCCGTAGTAAATATATTTTATTATTTCAATAATCTCTTTGTCTGCTGTGGTCTCCATTACTGCATTAAGTATTTCATGTCTGTATATTGAGTCGAAGGCTTTCTTGAAATCGACGAATATGAGGACTAAAGGAAAGTTGTATTCATGGCATCTTCTTATCATTTGTTTAACAACAAAAACGTGGTCTAAAGTAGACATATTTTTCCTAAACCCTGTCTGCGAGCTATCGATATCGGATTCCACTAGGTTTTCTATGCGTTTCGCGATTATTTTCATGAATATTTTGTAACTTACTGACAAAAGGCTAATAGGTCTATAATTTTCGATGTTAAGCCGATCTCCCTTTTTAAATATAAGGACAAGTTGTGCTATAAGCCAATCTTGGGGCACTTTTTGTTGTTCCAGGCATAAATTTGCTATGTGTTTAATGGCTGAGACCATAGTTGGGCCTCCAGCCTTTAGTTCTTCCACGAATATTCTGTCGACTCCAGCCGCTTTACCATTTTTCATTCCATGTATTGCCCTTTCCACTTCTTCGTTTGTAATAGCTGGCGCTTTATCTCTGCAGTGTGTCACTGTTTCTTTTGCTTTATCCTGATTTTCCCTCACCTTTTCACTTTCATATAAACTTCCGTAGTATTCCATAATTATATCAATTATTTCATTATTTTCTCTTTTCATATTACCATCTTTATCCTTCATTCCAAATATTTTTCCCTTTCCAATAGCTTGTGATTTCCAATAGTTTTTAATACTTCCACCTTTTTCTATTACTAATGCCAACTCCTTAATTTTCTTTTCCTTGCTCCATTCCTTTAGTTTTTCTCTAATTGATTTCGAAATCTTGCTGATTTCTTCCCTATTTAATCCTTTTTTCTTCTCTCTTCTTCTCTTTTCTAATAGTTTCTTTATTTGTTTTGGAATGCCCTTGTTTTCTTTTTTATTTTTTATTGAAAGTTTATTATTAGTTGATTTTATGGCGCTTATTAACACTTCTTGACTCTTATCTATATCCTCTATGAGTTCAAAATGATTTATTTCCTTTTTCAGTATATCCTCATATTGGTCAGTGTCAATATAATTAATCCTATTTATATTGTTTTTTGGTGTTCGTTTTATTTTTACTTTCTTTATGTCCAGGGTGGCTTTAAGCGCTCTATGATCGCTATCAATATCAAGTCTGTCATCTGTTTCTACGTCAACAACACTTGAAATCTTATTCGTGATGACATAATCGATTTCGTTAAACGTCAGCTTATCAGGACTGGCCCATGTCCACTTTTTTCCCGGTGGTTTCTTAAAAAACGAATTCATAATAAACATTGAGTTACCTTCAACAAATTCTAAAAGCCTGACACCCCTCTCATTTCTGCAGCCGATACCGAATTTACCTATTGCATTAAAGTTGACGTCTTTTCCTATTTTAGCATTAAAATCACCTATAATATAGGTGTACCTGCACGGATCTTCATCTACGGCAGCCTGAAGTGAGGCATAAAAGTTTTCTATGATGTCATCTTCTGCGTCTATAGTAGGAGCGTAACCCTGTATTATTTGCATCCGTCCTCCACCTTGTTCTTTTCCCAGTTTCCATATAAGTTTAGAGACTCTATGTGAATATGGCTTGTAGCAAGTTATGTTTTTAGCTGTTTTTCGATTCACTAGGAAACCAGTGCCACCCGTATGGCCCTGTCCGTTCACATAGAGTTCTATTTGATTTTGCAATGATATTACTTTTTCCCCGTCTCTTCTCGTTTCACTGAGGCCGATAACATCCCATTCAATGCTATCAACTTCCTCAAGAAGTTCTTTTAATTTTTGGTCACTTCTTAAAGTTCTGCAGTTATATGTATATATTATTATTCTCTTTTGATGTTTTTCTTTTGATAGATCATTCAATTTTTCAATTTTGTTTTTATACTTAACATTATTAATATTATTCGGTTGATATTTATTTATTTATTTAGTTAATTGTAATACTGGATGTATAAATAACAGAGGTCTTTCAGTAAGGTCATAAGGTCATTTTAAAGTAAGGATGCTTTGTAAGCGGATAGGGATGACCTAGGAGGTGAGGTCCTTTCACTAAAACACTGCAAGACTGTGCAAAGTGGCCGTGACATTCGGGCACAGGAAGCGTGAAAGGTTAGGGAACTGACCCGACACCGCGGGAGATCATCACGAATATAACGAGTCGATTCGAATTACTAAGTAACGTCTTCTAAGCCCGTCTTTCAAACGGGCTTAATAAAGAAAAATATTAGATGAAGACCGTAAGAGTTATTATAATACGCTATTTAGAATGGAAGATATTCGTTGTCGAGGTCTCTTCATGAAGACAGCCTTCATGATATATTTATATAACAAAAAAAGATTCAACAACTGATATTTATGTCTTTATAATCTTCTTTTCATAAAAAAAAGTGATGACTATAATTATTTGTTTCCATATCTTCAGCTTCCCAAGGTTTTTTTTAAAAGAATAGTCGTAAATTTATCTAATTTATTAATATACATTTGTTTAAAAAATGTTTTTAAGGTGTGTTCTTTGAGAATTTATTAACTGTGTGTAATGAGGAGTAACTGTTATTATACTATTTCTTAATCCCAAAGCTTCAAACGTTTTTAGGGTCCGTAGGTAAAAATAAGGACCCGCATAAATTCTGAACTTGTCTGTCTGTCTGAATATCTGTCTGTCTGTAATGTAACTGCTCTCTGTAAAACCACGTTTACACGATCCAAGTATACTTGGACCAAGTCAGTTTTGACTCTACTTTGACGCTACTTGGATCGTGTAAACAGGGTATCCAACTCAACTTGGACATCCTAGTTGAGTTGGATGGGCTCCATCAAAGTAGACTTTCATAAAAACAAAAATGGCGCCCACCTGACAAATTTATTATGAGACCGAGCTGTCAAAATATGACAGACGTGAGGTTGAGCTGGGTTTTGTTTACAAGAAGGTGATACATCACCACTGTTTTAAAACTTAATCAAAGTTCCACTACTTTGTCTTGTAAACCTTACTTAAAAGTTCCACAAACTCTTGGACCAAGTGGATTTGATCAAAGTGACTTGGACCAAGTATACTTGGATCGTGTAAACCTAGCGATATGCCTATATGCCTATAAATATTTTTGTAATAAAGATAATCTTACTATAACCTCATCCATTTTTAGTCTGATAACTAAAGTTCAATTAAGCCCACTGTCAAATACATTGAGGTTAAAACATTTTTGCAGGAAGCGATTTTGTAAAAAAATGTTTCAACGTTCCCGGTCTCCCCTATATGATCTTCAGTGTGTTAGCATAGATAGTGAAAGACTACTTTAGTCAGTATATCACAGAACAGTAGTCTTTCACTCACTATGGTAACACTTACACTGAAGATGATATAAATGTCGAAACGCGTATGTTTATTAATATAAAATTGTGGCGACAATCACGTTGTGATACTTTTTGTGTAATAATTATGAAGTAGTACCACAAAATCTTAGTTAAAACAACCAATCACATATCAATGAACAAATTACAATTATATACATATATTTGATTAGCATTCATGGACTATGTAACTAAAATAACAAATAAGTAAATATTTTGTAGCATATTACATTTAATACTGATGATATATAATTATCTATTTTAATAAAAAACCCAATTATTAATAATTAACCTATATTAATAAAGGTAATAATATAGATTATAAATTAAAGGTAATAATTATTTCCTTTTTCTTTAATAACTTAAATGAATTAATAGACAATTAATAATTAAAATTTCAAATATAATAAACCATTAATTATGAATCAGTGCCACCAAGCTATTAAATCAACCAAAACCTATTAACCCCTTATACTTACAAATATAATAAAAATATATATATAATAGTTATTATATTTTATTTATTTCTTAATTTAATAACTTAAACACGATTTGAAGTTTTTATAATGAAAAATATTTTATAGGCTTTTAAAAATCAAGTCTGAAATTTACGAACTAATTTAAAGATTCCGTTTCTAATCTACACCTCTGACCTCCCACGTAATTATAAAAACAAGTTTTTTTTTCTTTTAAAGTTCTTTTAATTCTGTGCTAATCGTAAATTTGCGATAAAACGCACAAACTAGATTATAAACGTGATGTATATGAATATATATATATATAACTTTAAAACTAAATAAAATAGTTTTTCATATATTTTTTACTCAAGTAAAGTTCAACGTAAAGCCTGTGCTAAATATAAATACCAATTAAATTCTTATATAAATTGAAATTTTGATAATATGAAGCAAAAGCGTGTCCATAGTTCTTTAAAAAAATAAAAATAATTTTTCAAATTTGGTTTTTTTAATTTTTTTTCTAACTCTATTTTACAATACTCGTGCGTGATTTATAGTTCATTTTATACTACAATATTTCCTGATAAATGAAGTTTAAAAAACAAAACAGTTTCAAGGGTTTTTGAATCTTAGAAAGGATATCGTTAGATGTTTAATCTGCAACTGAAATTTTCGGAAAATATACTAAAAACATCCAACAGCACTAGAGACTATCACATAACATTCGTTAGTTCAATTTTCATTTGAAAAACATCTTTTATGTTCACCCTTTCACCAGTACCACAGCCCACAGCTCTATTAGTTTCCCGAAAAATTATAAAATTGGTCCTAGAGAACTAAGACTTCAAAATTACTTAGCCCAGTGTATTCTATTTACATAATTAGTTTTCGTGTTATGTAGGTACATTTAATTATTATTGAATATTTTATCAAAATGTATCATAAAATTAACTTCTCCTCGGCGGGGAATCGAACGCGGCTGTTTCCGTCAGCATTCGAAGCTATCGTTAGATTCTATTATTATTATTTTTTTTTTTTTGGTTTGTAGTTTTACGTTTAACAGCTTTATTAGGTTATTACAGGACAGGGGTTATCCGGCCACTTTACTCTCTAATCGATGAGATCATCAGTGTGAAACATGTCTCACCCCGCTGGGATTCGAACTCACAGCCAACCCCTTAGACCTTGGTTTCAGAGTCGAGTGCGCTAACCCCTCGGCTACACCGGCCCGTCATTATTATTAAATGGATTAAATTTTAGCATTTATTTAATCAGAATCGTCAAAACCGTTTTCGAGAAATATTTACTTTTCACGTTTTTCCAGAGTTTTTGGGGGTAGCACCCCCAAACTTGGAGATAAAATTGATTTCTCGATTTAACCTCGGGGTATGATTTTTCTGAACATGTATACAAACAATTTCGTCAACATCAGACACAGACGGCAGACAGAAATTTTTTTAGCAACTATTTTTTTAGATTCAGGGTACCTCAAAACGTGAAAATCCATCAAAATCTCAAAATCGAATTTTCGCGCCATTACTATTCTTTCTCTTTAATTAAGAAAGTAAAAAATCCAACGACCTAGTAGTCAGGGTGCCAATAGGCAAAATAGTCAATTATACATACTCTTTCCAAACCTTTTTGTATGGCTTATTTAGGCCAACACCTTTTTCCTCTGTGACTTTTTTTGGTTTTGGGGCGTTTTTCATTATTTGGGCCCTAAAACTTTGACGCCTCTGACTGGAAAATCGAAAAAAGTTCTGCGTCAGACAATATTAAAATGTTGAGTTATAGGGTTCAAATAATGTATCTTGAGAAAATCAGCTGGTTATTAATCATTAATTAATAATAAATTAATATTAATTACTATTAATTATTATTAAATAATATTAATTATTATCCAGCTAATTTTCTCAAGATACATTGTTTGAACCATATAACTCAATAATTTAATATTGTCTGACGCAGAACTTTTTTCGATTTTCCAGTCTGAGGCGTCAAAGTTTTAGGGGCCAAATAAATGAAAAACGCCCCAAAACCAAAAAAAGTCACAAAGGAAAAAGGTGTCAGACTTGGCCTAAATAAGCCATACAAAAAGGTTTGGAAAGAGTATGTATAATTGACTTTTTTGCCTATGGGCACCCTGACAATCGACTTTGATCACAATAAACGGAAAATTTTTTAATGCATTGGTATTGGGAGGGCCCGTTCCAAGCAATTTTGATCACACTTAGCTGTCAATAACATTAACCGTAATTACAATTACATTAAGAGACATTTTGAATCGTGCGTTCATTATTTGAATTGGTCTAAATAGTTTAAGAGCCTATTGGACATTTTTCCATTAAGATTATTATAGTTAAGACCTTAATAATTTGTGAGCACAAAAATAGTCTAAAAGTCAAATATATACCACGCTTTAAAGATACTAAACTAATCCTAGATTTAAAGAGATCCTAAAATGAATTGTATTATTAACACTTCAAAATAGGTTAATTTAGTTAACAAATTTCATTAGATTAAAAAAATACAATAATTTAATTCGTCAGAGATCACTCTGTTATGGCGACTGGCATGTTTAATCTACGATATTTAAATTACAAGTTAATTTACAAATAATATTCTCTATCTATAATCTTCTTATAAAAAAAACAAACTAATAATTCAGAAGTGAAATTTAAATTAACTTTGACCTTAGATCAGAATCGTGATCATCCTCTTTCCCGCTATTTATAAATGGAAGCTTTTTTTCGAAATATACCGGAAAGTAAAAATAGCTTCAGGATTCAAGAGAGGATGCTTTAAGCTTCATGCCTCATCAATAAAGTACGTGAACAATCAATTAGAAAAGATAATTTATTAAATTTTTCTACCTTAAGTATACAGCCTTAACATCCCTATATTTTAAATAATTTGGCGGATAAAAGAATCAATTAGTTTATAATAACATCACAATAGAAAAATATGTCCTACGACCTTTTCACTTTCTCAATTTTTCCTATAAAAGCAGGTGTACCCCCAAGGAAGCATCCTATAGGTCCAATCCTGTATACCATTTACCTCCGACAGCCCTGAACGTCCTGCCACCACTTTAGCTTCCTTTGCAGACGATAAATGTATTTTATCATCTAAAGGCGCGTCCACACTATGCCGATCGGCATTCCTTCGGCTTGAGCATCGGCAAAGTCGAATTAGTGAGGACGTGCCGGTCAGCTTTGCCGACGTGCCGAAAGCCGAACCGAATCTGCTCGGTCCCGATCAAAGAAAGCCGAACCGGACCGAAGTTTGTAGTGTAGACGTGCCGATCGGCCTCAGTCGACAGATAGTTTTCATATAGTGAGGTTCACAGACTATTTTGTACTACCGTGCGCGTTCGGGGGTACTCGTGAGATGGTTCACCACCGATGGGACGTCATGGGGACGTCATGCCGACCCAAACGTGCCGATTCAGCAGTCTCATTCGACATAGTGTGGACGCGCCTTAAAATATCACCTATAATAGGATCTGAACAAGTTCAGGAAAACCTCTTACTTCTGGAAACTTGACTCAAGAATGTGGAGAATCAAAATTAATGAAAACAAAAGTGTCCATGTAACGTTTAGTTTGAGACATGGCATATGTGAACTAGTAACCCTAAACCAAATCCTATCCCTCACTCTGGTTCCATCCGCTACCTTGGTTTACACCTGGACCAGCGTTTGACCTGGGCACACCACACAAACCTTAAACGACAAAGACTGCAGCAGACGCTACAAACTTTTACACAGACTTCTACACCATACATCTAAACTCAGCACACATAACAAATTACTAATTTATAACACAATAATTAAGCCCATATGGTCATACGGTATTGAACTTTGGGTTGCACCAAGCGTTCTAACTGCGATCGTATCCAGTCCCTACAGTCCAAAATCCTAAGAAGAATAGTCCACGCTCCTTTCTATGTTTCTAACTTCACCCTTCACAACAACCTTAAAGTCCCCTTCGTCCATGACCTAGCCATATCCCGATACAATTCCTTCCATGGCTCCATATCCCAACATCCCAATCCTTGAATTCATAACCTGCCATTACCATTCATCATTCATTCCTGAACTTCCTCCTCGACGTCTATAAAAAGGCAGTGGCCACGTGATTTCTTGAACAATGCTTAACTTTTAAATATATGTATTAATTCAAGCTTGTATCTGTGAGAAAACTCACATCAATATTGCTTATAACATGAAAAATTATGTTGTTACAATTTTCTAATAAAAACCAAAAAAAAAGAAGAAAAATGTGTAATTGAAACAGTAATTTGTACAATATCTTTCTTAATACCAAGTATATAATTATGTACTCGTATACGAGGAAGTTAAGTATAATTTGTATAGGAAAGTTTTTCTCTCTATGCTTATATAGAATGAAATTCAACAATGGGCCCCACAAATGATTCAAGATTATATTTGATTTCATTGCATAAATAAAAAAGTGTAATTTTTTCTCCAATAGTTTGAATTGAATAATATAATTATTTATTCAAATGATAGTTACGCACCTAGTTTCGATATAATTTACCTTTCAATTTGTTATAAAGCTGTAGATCTCAAACCCTATTGAAATCGATAGAAAGCTATTATTATATATAAAAGAAAAGATTTTTTAGATTGATAATAATAAGGAATTGAAAAAGTACAACACTTATTTAGATGAATGGGATTTGGTCCAAGATGTGCGGAAAGTCCATTTTGATTTTAAAGCAAGTTGAATTATAATATATATATATATATATATATATATATATATATATATATATATATATATATATATATATATATATATATATATATATATATATATATATATATATATAAATATATATACATATATATATATATAAAGGACCAAAAATCAAATAAAGAAATCAATTATATTAATGTCTTTCAAATGTGAAATTCGATAACTCAGAGGATATAAGGCACTTTGTTTTCGAAAGGCAACATTATCAGATCTTTTTTTTCGTTCTGACTTTGACTGTTACCTAAACTAGATATGTTTCGACCTTTGATTCAAGATGAACTGCCATTATATTCATTTTGCCTTCTCTTCTAGTAATTCATTCTCTTGAAATGTTTGGTCGTAGGTAGAGTTAGTCTCGCAATCTAGGAGAATAATCATTTTGGAGTTAACTACAATATAAATTAACTTTACAAATAAGTTTATTAATACTCAAGATAATGATTAAAAAATGTAAAAAAATGTAACCCCCATATTTTATTTTCTTTTATCAATCAATTATTTTGTAAGCAAATATATAAGTATAAGTCCAAATTAGAAAATCGTATAAGAATATTGTTGGAAAAAGGAGCAGAATATACCGTTTAAAATAAAATAAACAAGGCATTATTTACAAAAAAAAAAGATAAATAATTACAAGATAAAAAGAACTTTTTATATACTACGTTTTTAAATTTTCTGTCATAAATCATAAATTTAAAACCCGTCAAAATGAAGATCGTAAATATGGGATACGTCAAAACAAATAAAAAAAACTTGCGGATTTTTTCCGAACTAACTTTCCATACTGCAAAATTTGCTAAGAACGAATTAAATTCTGCTGAAAGATGGCTAAACGTATTAAAATAATGCATTGTCATCGTGTTCTGAGCTATTCTAAAAGTTTCAAATGTCTAGCTACTCGGGAAGTTAGTTAAAAATCGATTGCAAGATTTGTACTGGACAAACAAACAAACAAGAAAGCAAGCTAATAAAAACGTAGTAAAAATCGAACACCATTTCATATACATAATGTATTGTCCTCTGATATCTAATTTCATTGATTTATTTTTAAACATTTTTTAAAAAGTGTTCGACAGGGTGATTATTAATAATTTTCAGCTTAAACAGATTTGATTTTACTTTCTCATATATCAGGTATGTAGTTTATATAAAGAGAAAGTATTGTGATAAGTCCAAAAATTGATTATGGTGGATTTGCACGTTTTGAGATTGCCTGAATAAAAAAAGATGGTTTTTAAAAAGTCAATCTGAGTTCTATATTTGTAGACGCGTGGACCCTAAAAAACTTGGGCCGAATTTAACGAAATTTGGCATACAGGTTCAGAAAAACCATACCCTGATGCGAAATCTGTCTGTCGGTCTGCCGCTCAATTTTTGCGATCCAATATATCTTAAAAACTACTCGTCCGTTTTTAATGAAAGTTTTATGGTAGGTCACAAGAAGCTTATTGTTGGTCCCATATACGTTTCAACTTTCTGCAGTTATTTGTTTCTCTTCCACATGTGCACAAACATACATTTATTTACACCTATAGCTTTAAAAGTACAATTCTGATTTGAATGAAACTTTTTATAGTTTATCGAAAGTAACCCGCAGATAGCCCAAGATTAATTTGAAACGCCTGCGTCCCTTTAACTTTTGCTAAATTGATACTTCAATTTTTTAAGGTTTTGGTAGTTCTCATACTACGGAAAGTTTAATTTTTAATTTAAATCAAATTATAATTATAATTAACTACGGGAAACAGAAATAGAAAAATACACTCCAGCGCCGGGATTTGAACTACGGGTCTCCTGTATTTCCAGTTCAGATGCTCTTACCAACCATACAGGAGACCCGTGGTTCAAATCCCGGCGCTGGAGTGTATTTTTCTCTGTCTGTTTCCTGTAGTTAATAAACAGGTCAAGTGTGTGCTAGTCAGCACACAGCGAGGGTCCGTAGGCCACACTATATAGTGTTTAACTGTAAAGTGTATAAACAGTGTTTTTTTAAAATGCTAAAAAGCTTATACTTTGAACCATTCTAAGTGTCTGATATTCTCAAAACACACTCTGATAAAGTATTTTTTTGCCACTGAACCGGACTACAACCATATAAATTCATCGAAAAGACCATAATTATAAAAAAAAACGTATTTTGTCAATAAAAAATAAAATAATATTTTTTTCGAAATTTCAAAAAAGTGGTATCTTTACTTTTGGTCAAAGAATGTTCAGGAATTTTTTCAGATTTTTTGCACTTCACATAAGCGAGATAGAAGGGGGGGGGGGGGAGGACACGTTTCACACCCACTTCAAACTTGCCTACGCTCGCCCTATCAAAGTTACATCCAAAGAATTATATATTTTTGTAATCAGCTCGAAATATCCTTTCATATGATACCCCTCACGGTGTCGAAAAAAAATAAACAAATTTTAACCCTTAAGTTTTTTTACCCTAATTTTTTTGAATTTTTTTTTTTTAAGTCGCTATATTTTTAAAATATGTGGGTAGGTACAAGACACATACATGCCAAATTTCAAAGTGATCGGACGAAAGGTGTAGCCGTGAGAGCAGGCGACTGGACGGACGGACAGACACACGCAGGAAAATATAAGGGTCCTTGGTTTTGCCTACGGACCCAAATAAAAATTATAATTTGATTTAAATTATAAATTGATACTTTTTATTCATGTAAAAAATCAAAACAACTTTGACAAATTAAAAAAAACGGGGGAAACAATTAAACGAATTAACAATAATGGCTTGTAAAAGCATAAAATCATTAAAGTACGTGATAGGATTCGAGGAAGTTATGTACCACAACAATTTGAGTCTATTTATTAAGTGAATTAGATTAAACCATAAGTTTAAATGTGAAATACAGCTTAAAAGTCATTAACTGCCATTAGTTTTATTAGTATTAAGTAATTGGACATATCAGGAATGAAAAGGATGGAGAAAAACTACAAAACAATATAAAACACGAATACATCGAGAGATACTGCTGGTTGTAGAAAGAAAACAAGCGGCGAAGAACAGTTAAATAGTTACAAAGTATTAATTTAGTAAGATAACGGTGTAATTAATAACTGAGCCATAATACTGTGGTCCGGCCGCACCGTACTGGCCTAGATCCTTCATCTATATCTCTCTTCATGAAACAATATCCCACTTCACGCGGTTAACTTGCATTAAAAACGTTTAACCGAGATAATCATTAAAGGCAGGAAGTAAACAGTTAACATGCAAAACAGTTGTGTATAGTTTACTTTACAATGAATGAACTAATTCGCAGACTTTGTATGCAAATATAAGACATGCAATGCTTTTAAAAATCAATAAACATCAGGTGCTGCAGGAAGCAAACGCATATTAAATATAACGAAAAAATATCTTAGAGAAGTAAAGGCATTATGAATTGTATTATTCTTTTTTAGGGTCCGTAGGCAAAGCCGCAAGGACCCTTACATTTTCCTGCGTGTGTCTGTCCGTCCGTCCGGTCGCCTGCTCTCACGGCTACACCTTTCGTCCGATCACTTTGAAATTTGGCATGTATGTGTCCTGTACCTACCCACATATTTTAAAAATATAACGACTTAAAAAAAATATATTTAAAAAAAATTAGGGTAAAATAACTTAAGGGTTAAAATTGTTTTATTCTTTTTCGACACTTTAAGGGGTATTATATGAAAGGGTACGTCGAGCTGATTACATCAATATATAATTCTTTGGTTATAACTTTGATAGGGCGAGCGTAGGCAAGTTTGAAGTGGGTGTGAAACGTGTCCCCCCCCCCCTCTATCTCGCTTATGTGAAGTGCAAAAAATCTGAAAAAATTCCTGAACATTCTTCGACCAAAAGTAAAGATACCACTTTTTGGAAATTTCGAAAAAAATATTATTTCATTTTTTATTGACAAAATACGTTTTTTTATAACTATGGTCTTTTCGATGTATATTTATATGGCTGTAGCCCAGTTCAGTGGCAAAAAAATACTTTATCAGAAGTTTGTTTATGTGTTTTGAGAATATCAGACCCATAGGATAGTTCAAAGTAAGCTTTTTAGCATTTTAAAAAACACCATCAATAGGGTACTACTTAAACTATACATGGTTACTTACCCTCGCTGTGTGCTGACTACCATACACTTGACCTGTTTATTTTAAATTCACAATATCTTAACAGTATGTAAACTATAGGACTAGGCCCTCCACGGGCTCTTGCGCCACTGACTTAGTTACTTTTATTAAAGGTTCACAAACCTTAAGTCCTCCCACTATTATATTAAAAGATAAATCTTAAAAACCAAAAATAACAAAGAAATATATATTGATTACATCAAGTAAGAATACATATTCTTAAATATATAATATATTTATATATCAATCGAATATATAAACATCAAATCGTGAAGATGCTAATATATTTTAAAAGTTTAATGTTAATTTTTGAAGGAATAAAAGTACAGATGTTAGTCCTTTTTTGGTATTAAGATATTTAACTATTAGAATGTCAAATTTTAATATCTCTGCTTTATCGAAGATGACTCTAAGGCGCCGCGATTCCAAACGCCAAACATTCTCCTGACATATCACGAGGGCATTGCTTCCGACGCCCTATTGACATTTTTTTTTAAAACTCGTTCTTCTTTAAGATTAGAAAAAAGCGTGTCCATTCGAATTCCTAAGACAGAGTCCTTGAAATGAATGCTTAACTCTGACAAATAAATCTATTAAAAGGTCCTTCTTCTTTTAAAAATAACTTATCGAGATGGAGCATCCAGGTACACAAAAATATTACAATAGAATGAAAGAGTTCATGGCTTTAACCTCTAAAAAAATATTTACAAACATTCTATTCGAAACATTTTATATCGTGGGTTTACAACCTGTATAGATCTTTTTAACAAATTCTAATGTCAGGAAAAGTATAAATTATAAGTTATGCATCCTTCATTAAATCTTAAATATTGCTCATTTAACGTTAAAGGATCTTAAGACTACCATCATTGGTTAACATTCTTTGTTATTCAACCTTCATTAATGCTTAAATCTTGATAATCTTCATTAAATGATCTTAAGACTGCCAGCATTGGTACTAGCAAACATTCTTTGCTATTCGACCTTCATTAATGCTTAAATCTTGAACATTCTACGTTAAATGATCTTAAGACTGCCATTATTGGTAATAGTAAACATTCTTAGTTATTCAACCTTCATTAATGCTTAAATCTTGAACATTCTTCATTAAATGATCTTAAGACTGCCATCATTGGTAATAGCAAACATTCTTAGTTGTTCAACCTTCATCAATTCTTAAATCTTAAAATGATCTTAAGATTACCACCATTGGCAATAGCAAACATTTTTAGTTATTCTACCTTCATTAATGCAACATTCTACGTTAAATGATCTTAAAACTACCATGTTTGGTAATAGTAATAATTTTAATTTACTATCTTCCATTGATCTGGTATATTTTATGATCATGATCATGGAACGTTCCACAATTATATAATTATACTTAAATCTTATACCATGTATACGTAAAATATTTAGTGCTTTTCTTTAATATCCAATGCTAAATTGTCATTCTTGGGTATAATTTCATATGTATAAAAGTAAACATTCTCAGATATTAAAGCGGAGATACACAGAACTGTAGCTTGCACAAAACCATACTAGCTCCTTACGTTGCACGAGCCTGCTACTATCACGTGGGTATGTTAAATTCTACTAATTCAATCTTTCACCCAAATATGTTCTGCTTCTTTTTTGTCTTTATACTTCAGCTAAGCATTCTGTTGTAAGTAACAATGTAACACTATTTAATTCACTCCGAATGCTTTCCATGATTCACTTGTTGTGAAAACTTAAGAAAAAATTAAAACGTAAAAAATGCTGGACAGAGTCGGTAGCGTGCCAAACGTGGTGCTAGTTACGAGTCTCTCTTGCCTCTACAGGCATGCCACGAAGCAGCTTGAATGCAATTTTACTTGCAAATGTATCCTCAGTTAGCCAGTTAGCTTGCATGCATTTTGAATTGCAATTGTATCCTCAGTTTGCCATTTAGGCATTGCACAAAGCAGCTTGCATGCAATTTGACTTGCAAATGTATCCTTAGTTTACCATTTAGGCATTGCACAAAGCAGCTTGCATGCAATTTGACTTGCAAATGTATCCTCAGTAAGCCAGTTAGCTTGCATGCATTTTGAATTGCAAATGTATCCTCAGTATGCCAGTTACTGGTGCATACCCTCTTGGCATACAAGCTACTACCCATATTTGACGACATGTATGTCTCCGCTTTAAATAATTCTGTGAAGCGAGGGTCTACTAGACTATTTACTACTGTTAAGGGGGCAATACACAAATACACATGCCAAATGCTAGTAACTCGCACAAAACCATGCGAGTAGCTTGCTGGAGGAAACCTACTGGGGATGTGTATACATCAAAACGCATGTGAGTAAAATCGCATGGGGTTTGATTTTTGTCTTGCCAGTGGCACGAGTCGAGATGTATAGGGAAATTGATAAAGTGGCCTGGTTCTAGAGGCTTGTACTGTATACCACATTCTTTACTTTTGTAAAATTTACTTAAAACTTAAGCATTTACAATTTATTATGTGTGCCTTCCTACACTTAGCCACTAATCGTTAAGTACAATTTGATTTCTTAAAAAACTTTAGGGAGAAAAAAATGAAGAAATTTTTCCGTACACGTTTTTTTTTTTTTTCATTGTTTTTTACATAGATGTTAATCTAAAAATCAATTAAATTAACCAATAACTCTAAAAAAAAAAAAAACGAATTTAATATAATGATACGTATCATTATTCCGTACTAGAAATATACGTTAACATTAGTAGAATTGTCTTCCTTCTTTAGCTGTCATTAATTTTAACTTAGGAACTAAAAAAAATGTTACCTTCACCATTCCCTATGTGATTGCAGATTGGGGATTGAGCAACCACTGTGAAAACATCCGTTTTTAAAAGCGAAATGATGCGCAACACTGGGTTAATAAAAAAAAAGAAACAGAAAAATGAAACACAGTGTTGTAGATGAAAATGACATCGTTAGAGCGATAGTGGTAGGTTCATCATGCGTTTATATGGAAAAATCGTGAACATGCTTTGTTGCAAATGAGATTTTTTTTTTAAAACCCTCCCCTTTTTATCTTTGAAGTTGCTTAACTTAGTTTTTTTATATATATACTGCAGTGGATCATCTACCGTTTCTGTTACACGGACAATGAATCTCGTCTCCATGAAGCAATTCACAGAAAAGGTCAGGTTTGCGGGTGTACATCTGTGGGAGAAGCTCGCGTGAGGTCGGTGTTAAGGGTATCTTTAAGATTAACCTTAAAAAAAAACTCGAGTCCGAGATTACGGTCATCGTTCATTATATTCCAAGAGTGCATCTGATACATTCTCTAAATGCAATTGGACACCCTCTTATTTTTTTTTTTCTTAAAATTTTGCTTTTATCTATCTTTTTTCATCTGCTACTTTAAAAATACAAAAACAGTTTATTACTCTTAAAGTCACTTTGAATTTAATGTCGTTTTCAATCAGAAGTCCCATCTTCAAAGAACAAAAGGTGGTTATAAATTTTCTCGTTGGGTTATCACCTTTTATTAAAAGAGATCTCTTATCTTGTTCTTTTGTTCGTTTCTTAACAAATTATACAGACTGTAACACTCAACACTTTTTAAAGACATTTAGTATTACCAACTTAAGCAATAGTGTTTTTATTAATTTTAGTTTTCCTTCTAAAGAAAGATTTGTAAATCAGTGAATCTTTGAACTTCTTTTCACGATCATGATCGTGTCACGCATCTTGACCAAAATAATCCGTGCTACCCTCAGGCATATTTTGACTCTTCGATACTGAGTAATGCGATCCCAAAATATAACCTTTTCGTGTGACTCAATTCTCTTTTACATTCGTCGTTCATCTTTCTGTTGATTTTTAAATTGTAAATTACTTCATTTTCAGAAGGGGTTGTACTCATTTTTAAGTGGCTTATGAAATAGAAAGAAAATAATTTTACACCTCTGTAATGATATGGTGATATTTAATGATAATCTGGTACTTTTAGGTTTCTGTACGAAGTACGAAAAGAAACCTTATACTACGACTCTGTCTGTCATTCTGTCCTTTGGCATGTTTCAATTAAAAAAAACTACTATATAGCTAGGAGCATGAAATTCGGCACACAGGTGCATCTCGGCATTTGTGACAACTGTACACTTTTTGGAGTTTTCACGCTTAAACCGGCGATTATCGTCTCTCGTACTTACTTGTTTACTTTCTCACTGCATGTAGAGGTAGAGAGAAAGTACTGTGATTAAATAAAAATTCTATTTAGATAGATTTGTACGTATTATGGTTTATTCCGAAATAGGTTTTTAAAATATATACGCCATGTATCTTTGCATTCATGTTGTACTAATAAACTACTCCGACTATGATGAAATATATCTACCCCGAAACGGAATCGCGAAATGAATTTTAACATCATGTTAAGGTAGAGGTCTCCAAAAAACAGCCAGCGGACCGGATTCGGCCCCTAAGACGTTTTTATTCGGCCCGCTGCGCCACAAAAGAAGTTAACAAATAAACCTAAACAATGCAATGTTATAAGTTCTCTATAATGAAATGCCATTTCCCATTTCAAACCTTAAAACAGATCATCACATATTTAGGATTTAGGAACACAGCAGCGTTCCGCCCGCCAAGTCAAAAACTCAAAATTTCACAAAAGCTGCTAGTGTATATATACCGTAGGTGACAAACTAGGGTTTTTGAGGGTCTGCAGCGTGAAATACGTACATGCTACCTAAATAATTTTTGCTACCTTAATATCTTTGAAGGCCGTGTCCTGTAGATCAAAATAAAAAAAAATGAAATCGGTCAAGCAGAAGTAGAGAAAAATAAGTGTGAAAATGGTAGTTTTGATGTCTTCTTCTTATTCTTCCTTCATTTTACGTTGACGCACCTACAGCCTAAACTACTGAACCGATTTTAATGAATGAGAGCTTTTTGGATTCGTCTAGGGCCTTAGTGCATTCCTAGATCAAAAACAATAAGGTAGCTCATTCCTATGCTGAACGCGGAGCTAGAAACCAAGCTAGCGAACAGGCACTTTAACGTTGACGCACCTACAGCCTAAACTACGGAACCGATTTTAATGAATGAGAGCTTTTTGGATTCGTCTAGGGCCTTAGTGCATTCCTAGATCAAAAACAATAAGGTAGCTCATTCCTATGCTGAACGCGGAGCTAGAAACCAAGCTAGCGAACAGGCACTTTAACGTTGACGCACCTACAGCCTAAACTACGGAACCGATTTTAATGAATGAGAGCTTTTTGGATTCGTCTAGGGCCTTAGTGCATTCCTAGATCAAAAACAATAAGGTAGCTCATTCCTATGCTGAACGCGGAGCTAGAAACCAAGCTAGCGAACAGGCACTTTAACGTTGACGCACCTACAGCCTAAACTACGGAACCGATTTTAATGAATGAGAGCTTTTTGGATTCGTCTAGGGCCTTAGTGCATTCCTAGATCAAAAACAATAAGGTAGCTCATTCCTATGCTGAACGCGAAGCTAGAAACCAAGCTAGCGAGCAGACACTTTAACGTTGACGCACCTACAGTCTGAACTACTGAACCGATTTTAATGAATGAGGGCTTTTTGGATTCGTCTAAGACTCTAGTGTAATCCCCCCCCCCCCTCAACTCATCCCCCGCCCCCTACATCCCTTCAACTCATTCCTACGCGGAATGTGGAGCGAGAAACCAAGCTAATAAACAGTCTAAAATGGGTAGAAACCAAGTAAGCGTCATATGAAGTGGTGAGTCTGACAATTATACGGAGGTACTAATGTTGCAACACATGAACCATAGTGTGCATACAATATAACTATCTGCAATAAGACATACAAACCTAACGCTGCAATATTACAATTGCAATATTTTCCATCATGGTGAGAATGTTGTTGTTCTCATGATCAATCTATTTTAATATTGTTCTCTTGTCAATCATTTTGACATCTGTAAAAAAATAGTTTTATTTATTCCCGATTCCGTAAATCTGTTGTTCTCTTGTCAATCATTTTGACATCTGTAAAAAAAATAGTTTTATTTATTCCCGATTCCGTAAATCTGTTGTTCTCTTGTCAATCATTTTGACATCTGTAAAAAAAATAGTTTTATTTATTCCCGATTCCGTAAATCTGTTGTTCTCTTGTCAATTATTTTGACATCTGTATAAAAAATAGTTTTATTTATTCCCGATTCCGTAAATCTGTTGTTCTCTTGTCAATCATTTTGACATTTGTAAAAAAAATAGTTTTATTTATTCCCGATTCCGTAAATCTGTTGTTCTCTTGTCAATTATTTTGACATCTGTATAAAAAATAGTTTTATTTATTCCCGATTCCGTAAATCTGTTGTTCTCTTGTCAATCATTTTGACATCTGTAAAAAAAAAAATGTTATTTATTCCCGATTTCGTAAATCTGTTGTTCTCTTGTCAATCATTTTGACAACTGTAACGAAATATATTGATTTTTATTATTCCCTATTTGTTTCATCTATTGTTCTATTGTTCTCTTGTCTATTGTTCTATTTTTCTCATGTTTAATCTATTTTATACTATTGTTCTCTTGTCAATCATTTGGACATCTGTGAAGAAAATTATTGATTTTTATTAATGCCCTGTTTATTTAATCAATTGTTCTCTTGTCAATCATTTGTAAATTATTGAGTTTTCCCGTATTTGTTTAATCCATTGTTTTCTTGAAATTATTTTTGACATCTGTAACGAAAGTCATTGATTTTTATTTTTATTAATCCCCTATTTATTTAATCCTCAGAGTAAGGAAGGGATAGAGGGAACAATACTATAGAATCGGGGTCTCAAAAAGTGGTTCGTTATGCTACATCCCTATGCTAAAACTCCCAAGCGGCAGGTTGGTGAAACAATAGGTTTGTTCTAACCACACTTCAAACTGGTTTGGAACTGTCCGACGCATGCGCATTGGACCACATATGAACGTTTTATGCTAATGCACATGCGTCTTACAGTTTGAAACTAGTTTGAGGTGTGGTTGGAACAAACCTAGTATCGATATCTCGATAAAAACTCGAAATTTATCTGATGTCAGCTAATAGGGATAAGTATTTGATATTTTCTTATGACATTTAATATTTTAATACAGTTTTCTTTATATACATATGTACTTTAGTGTTTGTTGTTAACCGTAATAATTATCTAAAGGCAGTTACGTTGTTAATAACATGTAATAGTTCCTAGACAATCAAAAGCAATCCTATATAAAACAAAATCGTCTTCTAAAGCAATCACATCAGATTTTTCTCTTAAATATTTGATATTTTGACATATTTGACATTTCGATAATAAAACAATCAAACAAAGCACATGACGTGTAAAGGTTTTGTTGACAAGCGTCCGTGGGCACGTAAGGACAAGGAATAGACCAATAAGATAAGGACCAGTGACCACATGATCGTGCAGTTGTCACTTTAGTTCGGGTTGAGCTCGCTTGAGAGGTTTAGTATATGGGTGTCGCATAATAAACCACTTTTCAAATAGCATTGCTCCCTCTACCCCTTCTTTACTCTGAGGTTTAATCTAATGTTCTCGACATTGATAGAATAATATGGAACAGTATCTCTCGAGATATTGATAAAAATAAATCTGATTTTGTAGTTGAAAATCGAAAACAAAAAAGTTTCTGGGATCTAGGACCGAGATTATGTGGCAAAATTAGTCTGAGTTGTCTCGGACCGATTTTTTTTAAATATCTGTGGCAGCAACCTTTCTTTCGATATTTCTTTAATCTGTGAGAACAGATATATCATGTAATTTTCAATATTTCTTTAAACACCCATTTAATTACTCTGTTTTTTTTTTTTTTTTTTTTTTTTGTTTTTTTTGTTTTTTTTGTTTTTTTTACTAGATAAGCTGTAATTGAGCTCTAGGTTTTAATTTTAAAGGACAAAAGATCACGGCTTCGGTTACGTGGGAGTGTGAAAATAAGAACGGTATCACAAAACCTTTCTTCTAAAATTCTATTGTTACTTCCCAAGCAATAGTTCACTCAAAACAACGAACTAGATTGGCAACAACTAACTCATGGCTTCAGTGTCACAATATTCAGGGGAAAAAATTAAATCCATTTCAAATGTCTTATCAAAATAGATTAAAATGACGGAATCTATTTTTCTGTTATATTCTTATCAAAAGCAAAGTGTTTATGAAAATAATATAAAATATATATACATCGTAATAAATCCTTCAGAGTATAGAAAAGTCCAAACTGTTTTAAAAAAATACTTCTTGCATACGAGTCCGCAAGACAGTGAGACATTTTTATGTTTTCGCTCTGTGTAAGCTACCGACATAAAATGAAATAAAATCGATAATTTATTCAAGTAATTGATAAAAGTAGATAGAAGATCATTTTTTTTTTTATCTCCACACCGGCACTGCCGCGGCTTGATTACAAACGACTGAATTCAAAGCCGCCGGCCCGCCTTCTACGAATTGTTAAAATGCCTTCATACTTTTTATTTCTTTAGGCCGAGAGGGCTGAGAGTTGATGGCAACCTCCTGTACTTTCCTAACTCCCTGTCACACGTATAAATCTTTTCGACTTTCTTCGGCCCTATGAAGTGCGGTGGAGGGAGGCCCAAAAGCTGGAAACAGACTGTGCACACCTCCTATACCTTTCTAACTCCTTGATACACCGGCTAACGTTTTTTAGTAACGCTTTTCGAGTTAAGTAGCACAGCCTAAACAAGGAAATGTCAAAAGAGAAGTGTTTACTTCATTAACGTGATCGGCAACGTTTAGACCTTACCGGCCATTTTCAAGCCCAAACAGTAGAATTTAATTTTATTAAAATCGTGTCACACTACCAAAATTAATTGCATTCATACTTATTTATTGTTAATAAATTTGTTTCTATTTAATAGTTTGTGTTGAAACCAAAACTACAACATGCGCAATATATTTTCGCTCACCTCTGAAAAAAAATGATCGATTTCGTTTAGCCATATTTGCGCCTATAAAGTCGGACTGGTGGCGAAAAACACACATACATACATTCAGCAGAGTAATACCGTGTTTTTGCACACTGCAATAGGCTACACAATTTGCGAGAGACACCAAGGGATGTGCCACGCAAGCGTGACACATAGGAACTGTTCCAATATCAGACATAACGTCATTAAGATGTTGGCTCGGCATTACGCTATGTCCTGCATCGTAATGCCGAGCCAACATCTTAATGACGTTATGTCTGATGTTGGAACAGTTCCTATGTATCACGCTTGCGTGGCACATCCCTTGGTGTCTCTCACTAATTGTGTAGCCTATTGCAGTGTGCAAAAACACTGTATTACTCTGCTGATGAGTTTGCCAGCCAAGCAAGAATGGCGGTATGAGAGCACGCTCGTCTCTGATAAGTCCTATATCTGATCTTCTTGATCTAGTATAGGTCCAGAGTTGGGTGGGCATCGTCAGGCCCCTGATGAGTCGGACGCGACGAAACGATGCAGGACATAGCGTAATGCCAAGCCAACATCTTAATGACGTTATGTCTGATATTGGAACAGTTCCTATGTGTCACGCTTGCGTGGCACATCCCTTGGTGTCTCTCGCAAATTGTGTAGCCTATTGCAGTGTGCAAAAACACGGTATTACTCTGCTGAATGTATGTATGTGTGTTTTTCGCCACCAGTCCGACTTTATAGGCGCAAATATGGCTAAACGAAATCGATCATTTTTTTTCAGAGGTGAGCGAAAATATATTGCGCATGTTGTAGTTTTGGTTTCAACACAAACTATTAAATAGAAACAAATTTATTAACAATAAATAAGTATGAATGCAATTAATTTTGGTAGTGTGACACGATTTTAATAAAATTAAATTCTACTGTTTGGGCTTGAAAATGGCCGGTAAGGTCTAAACGTTGCCGATCACGTTAATGAAGTAAACACTTCTCTTTTGACATTTCCTTGTTTAGGCTGTGCTACTTAACTCGAAAAGCGTTACTACACAATTAGTGAGAGACACCAAGGGATGTGCCACGCAAGCGTGATACATAGGAACTGTTCCAACATCAGACATAACGTCATTAAGATGTTGGCTCGGTATTACGCTATGTCCTGCAGCGTAATGCCGAGCCAACATCTTAATGACGTTATGTCTAATGTTGGAACAGTTCCTATGTGTCACGCTTGCGTGGCACATCCCTTGGTGTCTATCGCAAATTGTGTATACATACATTCATACATACACGATAAAAGTTAAGGCCGGAATCAGTTTTTGGGATGTATGAAATTCCATAAAGGATTCCAAAAATTTGCAATTCTGACCAATGTACAGAGAAAACTTCAATTTTATATTTATTAGATGCAGATGACCACCATCTTGAATATGAGTGAGTGTTAGACATTATTTTGACCAAAGTGATGAGAAATATATTGTTACAATAAAATAAAAATATTCTTATTAAAATCAAAATACACTGCCAATTAGTGTGGCACATAGCTTCCTCGCATCCTATCATGTACTTTATTGTTATATTAACATTAAAGTTTTATTACTTTATTGTTATATTGTTTACTGTGTAAGAACAATTAACATTTTTTAGCGATCTTTAACACTTTATAGGGGTATCGCTGTAGGTTTTACTAAAAAATTGTATTTGCAGAAAATGTTCGTCTCATTGAATAGATAAGGTTTGATTTTTTTCCCGACCGAAAATTCCAATTTTAAATTTGAAGTTCATGTTTACGCGAGCGTTGCGCGTGAACGCTTGAACGGATAACCTTGTCCAACGAACTCGACCTGAGCATTGGTAAAATAAACATGTCTACCAAATTTCATCAAAATCTGTCAACATTTACTCAAGTTATCGTCACACGTTTCATAATTCACGGACACACAGACTGACAGACAGACAGACACGGAACCAAAAATGTTCCCTGATGTCTGAAACGGATTTCTGTCTTGGAATTTTTAAAATCGGAGGCATAAAACTCTTTTGTTCTCAAAAGTGAACACAATGCTTCCGTTAAATTCGGTAAGCTCGGAAGCAAAATAAATGATATAGTAACTTTTTTTCTATTTAATTTCCCGTTTTTAAATGAAATTCAGGAAAAGTTATTTTCGGAGCAACTAAGTTTATTATTAAGGCTTAAAAAATTGTAAGATTAATTATTTTCCAAACTAATTAATACACGGGATATCAACGAAAATTAAAAAAAAGAAAAGATTCTTAATTATACTAGTGGAAGTATGATTAACTTCCTCCTTATTCGCTGTAAAACTTGTCTGTAAGACATCAAAGTCTCGGGATATTTGATGAGGCGTTAATAACTCTTGAGTCCTTAAATGTCACATCAAACAAGACTGTAAGACATCAGCATATCTCTAGTTTATAATTAATCATAAGTCGACATTTTTAATCCATGTTCGATAATCAGTCAATGCTTAAAGAAAAAAGTAATTTCCAAAGAGAATTCAAAACAAAAAAGGGAAAGTAGCCTTCGATAAGGTCATAATATTTTTACGTTAATACAAATGCGCGATTTAAAAAGATCAAAGAGGAAATATTTAAGAATTAAATTATTATTCAATAATAACTACAATACCTCTTGTTATTATTCTTTTTATAATGATATTAATTTATTCTGTGAATGGAAATCGAATTTGTTCTGGCAGATGTTACTTTATTTTATTTTTCTTCAAATGCTTATTCATTCATCTTGATAAATGATAAATGAATGTAGGGAATTTAAACGTTTTAGAACGTGAAGGATTATTCAATTCAACATCGTAAACAAATAGAATAAAATAAAGTATCGATTCATTGATATAGCTTGTTTATGATCTGATATATTTATAAAAGATGAATGATACCAAAGATTTTTATCAAGATTGTTTGAAAGTTAGAATAAATTGGCTTTTTTTATAAGATTTTCTAAGGCATTTGTTTATATCGATTGAAGTATGAATTGTCTGTCGGTTTTGTAAATCAGATGATGTACGTCTAATGGTACGCGATGGGCTGACTTCTAATCACATAATAAAGGAGGAATTAAACATGCTAGTGAAAAAGCATGCCAGCAGCTGGCATACACACAGTTTCTGCAACATGCCAGTACCCATCATCTACAGAGGCTGTGTGCATTTGCCAGTGAAACAGCGTTCTTTTATCATCCAGATGATCGGCCATGTACAGTATATATATTTATAGATTGCCAAAAAAAAAAAAATAATAATAATAATAAAACAAGATATTTACTTTATATAGCTTAGTATTTTAAAATCCTGAACTCTTATTGGATCCCCACTCCAATTTTTTTACTTTCCCGCGCTGTCAACACTAACAAACATTTGGCATAAACTGTAGGAAACGAGCCGAGTATTGGTCTCTGCGCGTGCCCAATTTAAGTTGCTCATACGCTCATCAGACTGGGCATGCGCAGAGACCAATGCTTGGCTCGTTTCCTCTGTTCGGTTCGGCAGTCTGGACAAGGCTGCTCATATTCGAGTTTATAATTACTTAGCCCAGTGTTTCCATTTATTAGTTTTCAAATGTACATTTAAATATTATTAAACATTTCATCAAAATTCATCATAACAAATAACTTCTCCTGGGCGGGGAATCGAACCCGGGCTCTCTCCGTCCGCGTTTTAAGCTAATTTCTCAGGAACTAGATTTTTCCCGGGAAAACGGCTTACATCGTTGTATCCGTATTCAAATGGACTACATTTTAGAATTTTTTAATCAAAATCGTCGGAACCGTTTTCAGAGTTTTTGGGGGGTAGCGCCCCCAAATTTAGAGCTAAAATTAATTTCTCGATTTCGCTTTGGGGTATGACTTTTCTGAACATGTATGCCAAATGTCGTCAAAATCGGCCCAGTAGTTTTGGCTCCAGGCGTCTGCACAGACGACAGATGACAGACGACGGACAGACATTTTTTAAAAACCACTTTTTTGGACTCAGGGGACCTCAAAACGTGTAAATCCATCAAAATCTCAAAATCGAATTTTCACGCCATCACAATACTTTCTCTTTATATGAGAAAGTAAAAAGACATCAAACTTTTAAAATATTATGTTAAAAAATGCATTAATAACTAATTTAAATAAGTTAAAGAATAATGTGTGAGGCAACACAACCTCACAAATAACCCTAAATAATTATATATTCTAGGTATGTCCGTAACCTTACAACAAACACAAAATAACATTGAACGGTAAAACAATTTAACCATAAAATAACCCAAGGCAATATTACTCATGTATATCTCTCCATAATAATAAATACACATCTTTTTATTTTTTAATTTTTTTTTAAAGAAAGTAGTGATACGGGTTATGTATAAACTAATAAATAATTCATACAATTAACATTTAAGAAGTTAATATACGACATTATATACAATCTGGCAACGAAGATTCTATAAACATTTAAAAACCTATTATTTACCCTCATTTTACAGTGAAACAACCTTGGTAATATTATACTTTCGTGTTAAAAAGATTCATAGATTCAGAAAAATCAGTTGTTTTTAAGATAATAATTGTAAATTTGTTATGGAAACTATCACGGATAACAAAATTATTATTAAAATTATTACAATAAACAGTCACATTAATGAATTCTTAACTCTTTATGGCAAATGTCTGTCTCTTATTTCTCTTCTTCATATTTTGTGGTTTATACTTTCACTTTTGCTAATTTTATTTCGTACAACTGGAAATGAGATGTGGCTTCTTTGATAGCAAAAGAAGTTATAGCTTTTTTTCGATAGTTGTTTATATAGCTTATTTTACAGAAAAGATAAAAAAAGGGACTACAATGGGTTGCTTTATGACAACTAGTTCTTTAAGCTATCATTAACAATGGTGAAGGTAAAAACAGATCCAACGCGCCTTTGTCTATTGAAAATACACCTTTATGTATTTTTAGCCAATTTAAGTTGGTGTATAATTAATTCCAAGACTGTACCCTTTATAATAATTTTATCTCCAGTACGGAGAAAAAGTTATGATTTTGAATTAGTTTAGAGGGACTAAAGTAAGTCTTTTCATCCCTGAACTCAAAAAGTAGGGAGAAAAAGTAAATGTAGAGCGAAGAAGGATTGCAACTTATTTTATGAATAGTAGAAAATGAATGCCTAATGTAATGAAGTAGTTGAAATCAGGTTGGCGACACTGCTTTTTCGACCATGTTTATCTTTGTTTATAACCTGCGTCTAAATTAAAATTCAAAATAAAATACATTTCACCTTCATACAATAAATTATAATTATTATTTTTTTTTAAAACATGATTAACAACAAAAACATTTGTTAAAATAATAAGTAAGTTATAGAAAAGAAAAGGTGCACTCCCAATAAGCAGAGCTTGTGAACAGGAGTGACTCCTTTCTGTGGTAATAATAAACAAATAATACTAAAATATAATAATCAATAATAAAAATCATAATATAAAAAAAAATAATAATAAAATAAAATAAACACATATAAAACAATACAGTAATAATAATAATAAGTATCAGAATTAAAATACCATTAGTAGTAGTAACAAATAGAGTTATTTGAAGATATAATTATTATTGAGTGATAGACACAAAAAAAGAAAAAGAAAAGAAGAAAAAGAGTACATTTTTTTTATTAAGCAGCATCGCTTAGCCATGACAATGGATATACAAGAACAAATCAAATAATAATAATGATTTCTCTATCTTTTCTTTTATTATGGAGAGTGAAGAAGAAGACTTATGTATCGTTTTTGAAAGACCGGTAAATAACCTTCTATTTTAGTTTAATTCCAATTCTTATTTGTTTTTAATATTGAATCTCTTATATCTGCTATTAAAAGTGCTAATAATTATTCTTATTTATTAAAATAATAACTAAAAACTGTGCAATGGCTAAAAGTGTGTATTTTCTCCCTACTGGAGATAAAATATTGTATGTACCTCGTGAGTAAAGTTCCATTATTCCTCTCACAATAATTATCTCCCTCGGCTGCGCCTCTGGATTTGGAACCATGGTTCCTTCGGCTTCGCCTCAAGAACCAACTTTTTCGCTCAGGGAATAATGGCTTACTTTACTCCCTAGGTGCATAAATAACTATTTTAGTTTTTTTTTTTTTTTTTTTTTTTTAGTAAAACTCTCAACCGACACAGCTATAAAGTGTAAAAGATCACAAAAACTGTTAAAGTGGAGCAAAACGTATAAAATTAAAATTGAGAAAACAACGTTTTTACCTATATCTTACGTTCTAACCTAAAAAGTTTAATAAAACTTAATATACATCGTCTAATGTACAATTACAAAAGGCATGTGAAATATCAACCTGATACAAGCAGACGTTTTTGTGTAGTGAGGTGATGTATTTTAGAATATTTTTAAATTGAGAATAGGCGTAAGGGTTAGGGAACAATCCTGTTCACTCACTCTACTACAACCACCCTCTTTAACTATCAACTCATCATGATTAACTATTTTCTCAATATTAAAAAAGATAATTATTGCAAGACGCTCGCTTCAATGATAAACAAATGCTTTGCTTTAATTTTGCCTTATCTCCGCTAAGAAAAAATAATTAGTAACATTAAATGTTGTCTCTTTTTAGGGTTTCGTTGGTAAAACCAAAAAAAAGAAACCCTTATAGTTTCGTTCCTGTGTCCGTCTGTCACTCTGTACGGTTCCAATAACTTTTGAACCAAAAGAGATAAAAACGTGAAACTTTCCAATATAAAAGATCGTTTTGACAAGCACACAGGAAAAATATAGCGAACTCAATATTATCAGCTGTTCAAATTCAAAATGGCGGATAATTCACGTCGCGAAAAAAAAATATTTTTTTAAAATTTTGAGTGGGGTATCAAATGAAAGGTATTGAAGAGTAGAATAGAAATATATATACCACTTAGGGATAGTACTTAATTTTCAGCGCCATTTTGTCAAAAAACATCGACATTTTGCGTGTCCCCCCCCTAAAATCGTATTTCCGCTATTACTAAAAATATAGAAAAATATGCAAAATGTGTGGTCTGCTGGGCCATAGAAAAAATAAGATTAGCGATTTGATCTGATTTATTGGAAATCCAAGATGGCGGATAATTCATGTCACTCGAAAAAAAATATTTTTTTAAAATTTTGAGTGGGGGATCAAATGAAAGGTATTGGAGAGTAGAATAGAAATATATATACCACTTAAAGATAGTGTTTAATTTTCAGCTCCATTTTGTCATAAAACATCGAAATTTTGCGTGTCCCCCCCCCCCCTAAAATCATATTTCCGCTATTACTAAAAATATAGAAAAATATTCAAAATGTGTGGTCTGCTGGGCCTTAGAAAAAATAAGATTAGCAATTTGATCTGATTTACTGGAAATCCAAGATGGCGGATAATTCATGTCACTCGAAAAAAATATATTTATTTTAAATTTTGAGTGGGGTATCAAATGAAAGGTATTGAAGAGTAGATTACAAATATATATACCTCTTAGGGATTGTGTTCAATTTTCGGCGCCATTTTGTCAAAACACTTTTCTCCCCCCCCACCCCTTCTAATTTTGTGTTCACAATACCAACGAAACCCTTTTTACGTGTGACTACACGCCTTACCAATTTATTTAACTCCGTCATGTATAAGTTGACCATGTATAATGTATAGCATCGTATACATAGCAGTGTGATCTTATAATTTATATTTAATGCGAAAGGCGTAAGGAACTTCGGTCCTACCGGGTGTCCCGCGACACCACAAGTATTTTTTAATGCCTGAAGTTTTTACTAACCATATTTCATTTGTAAAAATAAAATACTAAACATAAAACCTCTGAAAAGATATTTCTAAGATAATAATAATATATAATAACTAAGGATTGTTGAAGCTGACAAGCGTAAATCCATGTTGCAAGCTAGTTTTCCTTAAGGATATTATGAAATCGTTTTAACGACAATACATATCATATATTTAAAATCAACACAAGGTGATAGAAACGCTAGATTGCAATTTGAAAAAAAAATATAATTGTTAGTGATTGCTTCTTCCTTTACTGAAAAGGAAAATAGAATTATTTTGAACTCTTAAAAACAATTAGCATTAGATTCATGCTTAGTTTATATAATTATAAAAGCAAAGCTATAAAATCATAGTAATAAAACTGTAATACAGTAGTAATTAATTATAATTATATATGATAAATGTAAATAGAAATAGTGCACTGTATAATATAACATGTAGACAGAATACGATTTATATACGACCTGTAATTATTTTGTTATAGTTATAAACTGTAAAAAAATTTAAACAACTTCAGTTGCGTTAATCTTTATCTGCTTTAGAGATGTGAAATCATTAGAGTGTTTATTATAAAATAAAATAATAAACAGTAGAGACTAACAATTAGAAATTGGATTATAATAATGGAATATAAATTTTATCAGTCAAAGATGTGCGCAAAACCTAGAAAATAATGTTGCACAAAATATTTGACTAGAAATAGTCCTTTTGTTTATAATAGTTATTTGAAGGGTTGAACTTTTCAATTTTAATATTTTATTTGATTAATTTTCTATTTATTATTAATATTACTCTATTAGATTCGTTGAAATCCGTGTTTGTTTCATTTTAAAGAATTACTTATTTAAATGTTTTGGAAAAGCCCTAATTGTATTTAAGGGTTATTTCCAATAATAGATTACGAATATAGGTGGGATCACAGATAGCGGATATCCGCGCGTATCAAGCGATATTATAGATAACTATATATTCATGAAGCCGTGGAGGCGTCGTCGCTGGTTTCCCTCACGCTCGGTTCAGTCAGGTTATAAACAAAGCCGATTCGTTTGTTTATCTACTGTTATGAAGGCATTATTAATTAACGCTGTTGACAGTTTTCTTGCGATCTAACGATAATCTTTTAAACATAGTTCAATTTACGCTGTAGTTCATGATTTCCTTCATACAATTCTATGCATCAAACATTATTTCAATGCAAGTAAATGCATTGTAGTATTAAGTTATGATATGTCATTGATTTCTTGTCAGTATTGAGTTATGATATTTCAGTGATTTCTTGTCAGTATTAAGTTATGATATTTCATTGATTTTTTGTCAGTATTAAGTTATGATATTTCAGTGATTTCTTGTCAGTATTAAGTTATGATATTTCATCGATTTCTTGTCCGTATTAAGTTATGATATTTCATTGATTTCTTGTCAGTATTAAGTTATGATATTCATTGATTTCGTGTCCGTATTAAGTTATGATATTTCATTGATTTCTTGTCAGCATTAAGTTATGATATTATTAAGTTATATACTGAGCTCTTATTCTTCTTCTTCTTTTAATCAAATCAACTCCACTTGAGCTCTTATTCTTCTTCTTCTTTTAATCAAATCAACTCCACTTGAGCTCTTATTCTTCTTCTTCTTTTAATCAAATCAACTCCACTTGAGCTCTCATTCTTCTTCTTATAATTTAATCAACTCCACTTGAGCTCTCATTCTTCTTCTTATAATTTAATCAACTCCACTTGAGCTCTTATTCTTCTTCTTCTTTTAATCAAATCAACTCCACTTGAGCTCTCATTCTTCTTCTTATAATTTAATCAACTCAACTTGAGCTCTTATTCTTCTTTTAATCAAATCAACTCTACTTGAGCTCTTATTCTTCTTCTAATTTAATCAACTCAACTTGAGCTCTTATTCTTCTTTTAATCAAATCAACTCTACTTGAGCTCTTATTCTTCTTATAATTTAATCAACTCAACTTGAGCTCTTATTCTTCTTTTAATCAAATCAACTCTACTTGAGCTCTTATTCTTCTTCTAATTTAATCAACTCCACTTGAGCTCTCATTCTTCTTCTTCTAATTTAATCAACTCCACTTGAGCTCTTATTCTTCTTCTAATTTAATCAACTCCACTTGAGCTCTTATTCTTCTTCTAATTTAATCAACTCCACTTGAGCTCTTATTCTTCTTCTTTTAATCAAATCAACTCCACTTGAGCTCTTATTCTTCTTCTTTTAATCAAATCAACTCCACTTGAGCTCTTATTCTTCTTCTTCTAATCAAATCAACTCCACTTGAGCTCTTATTCGTCTTCTAATTTAATCAACTCCACTTGAGCTCTTATTCTTCTTCTTTTAATCAAATCAACTCCACTTGAGCTCTTATTCTTCTTCTTTTAATCATATCAACTCCACTTGAGCTCTAATTCTTCTTCTTCTAATCAAATCAACTCCACTTGAGCTCTTATTCTTCTTCTAATTTAATCAAATCAACTCCACTTGAGCTCTCATTCTTCTTCTTCTAATTTAATCAACTCCACTTGAGCTCTCATTCTTCTTCTTCTAATTTAATCAACTCCACTTGAGCTCTTATTCTTCTTCTAATTTAATCAACTCCACTTGAGCTCTTATTCTTCTTCTAATTTAATCAACTCCACTTGAGCTCTTATTCTTCTTCTTTTAATCAAATCAACTCCACTTGAGCTCTTATTCTTCTTCTTTTAATCAAATCAACTCCACTTGAGCTCTTATTCTTCTTCTTCTAATCAAATCAACTCCACTTGAGCTCTTATTCGTCTTCTAATTTAATCAACTCCACTTGAGCTCTTATTCTTCTTCTTTTAATCAAATCAACTCCACTTGAGCTCTTATTCTTCTTCTTTTAATCATATCAACTCCACTTGAGCTCTAATTCTTCTTCTTCTAATCAAATCAACTCCACTTGAGCTCTTATTCTTCTTCTAATTTAATCAACTCCACTTGAGCTCTTATTCTTCTTCTAATTTAATCAACTCCACTTGAGCTCTTATTCTTCTTCTTTTAATCAAATCAACTCCACTTGAGCTCTTATTCTTCTTCTTTTAATCAAATCAACTCCACTTGAGCTCTTATTCTTCTTCTTCTTCTTCTACTTCAATCCACTCCACATGAGCTGTTATTATTCTTCTTCTTTTAATCAAATCAACTCCACAAGCTCTTAATCTTCTTCTTCTTTTAATCAAATACATATTTTGGAATACATCGATTTATTCAAAGATTTATTGAGTTAAATTAATAAACGTAATATTCCTGACCAAGCTGTCCAACACGCTTAATAAAACAATAAATATGAAAAAAAAAAATATTTTTTTTTAAAATAAATAAGAACCTATCTTTAGCTGTACGACTGCGTTTAAGAATAAACAATTATTAATATTATAAATAACAAAATTTACACAGCAAATGTGAATGGGATTAATAGCTTTACTATAATCCTAATGGCTCTCCGGAATTTAATATTATGCATAAATAATTTTTGATTTTAATTTTGTTCTTCACAATGGACACAAATGCTTCTGATCCTTAGGTAAGCTCGGAAGCTGAGTACAGAAAATAAAGATTATAAAATATGTAACCTAAAACTGTTCCATTCAAGAAAAAATAAAATGTAAATACGAACAGGTATTCTTGGCTACAAATCCACTGAGAAACGGGTACATACATCAATTTATTTATTACAAAGAGGTAATGAATAAATTTTACATTATATCAAAATAATGTAAGCTATAAATTCCAAAGTAACAAACACATAACTAATAGCTTTACAAGTATGGATGCACTAATTATAAATCACTTTATCTTTATGCTATAATATTGAACACATAAATAAGTCAAATATATATATATATATATATATATATATATATATATATATATATATATATATATATATATATATATATATATATATATATATAAAATATTATATATATTTATCTATAAATAAAAAAATGGCAGAGCAAAAAATAAATGAATTTAATAGCAAAATCTACTTACTTATTTACTCTTGTAAGAACGACATAAAGAAAAAGTCAATTTATAATCAAAACGAAAAATAAATTGAAATAATATATATAATATAATATACATCATCTATATTTAAATTCAAATTCATTATAAACAAGGATTTACCTATAAAAATAAAAAGTTATGGAGCGTTTGTTATTATATATAGTTTAAAAATATTATTGATATATCTTAATTAAATAATATCTAAACTATTTATTACATCAGGAAGGGACGAAAAGGAAAAAGGTTAGGAGGGCAATAAAACTGGATATACTTATATAATAAGAATAAATATATAAGGGATATTTACTCAATTTAGTTCTATTACAAATATATTATATTATATAATTTATTTATAGATCTTTATTCTTTATTTGACCATAGACGACTTAACTAAATTTGAGATAAAGAGACCCAGAATTACCGTATTCCTTCGTATATAAGACGCTTTTTTCCCGTATTAGCATCTGTGCGTCTTATAACTCGACTAGCCTTCCACCCGCTGCTGCGCGGGGATTACGCTAAGTATTAGTGGCTATGTGTGCTATTATCACGAAAATCTAGGAATTAAATGAAATACCTAAATAGTTTTGTTTCCAAAGTCTTCTAAGAATAGAATCAATACATCATTCATTCCTTTACTAAGAATATAATACTTTGCTCCAAATCGTAGTTTGGAGCCTATTTATATTCATGAATAAAAAAATTGCCAATCCAAACTAAGTAATATAGTAATAAGTAATAAATAAAAATTATATAATAAATGAGAAAAGTCAGTGAACAATTATCAACCATTGGTGCATTAATTTAATTACCAGTTGCTTCAGTAAATATTTAATAACTCTTCTAGAACAAATAATAAATACTAGATTTAAAGAGCATTAGAGTGAGGTTTAAGCACCCCAATCAGAAATTAAATCGGTCAACAATTGCGGACGCCATGAGAGCTCAATGTCAAAAATTAAACACACATAACAACCATTTTTCTACGAACATCTCTTTCAAGAGTACTGCTGAGATTTCCAATTCTATGAATTTTGCTGGGATATCATTGTCTCATTCCTATTTCCATTAATTTTCAGGAATTTTAACCTGTTAAATTTCTGATGAGATTTTGGGTGAAAGGGGATCCGTCGAACCTATTTACATATTTCTTTTTTGCTTAAAAATCTAACCTTGCTATTTCTCTGCCAGCATGGTGTCTACTTACATCTAAATAAAGATTAAAATGCGCCTTATATCTAAACAAAGATTCAATATCTATGGTAGACTGCTTTAATTTGACGTCTGAACAAGTTGTTAAAAAAGGGAACGTCTTATATTCAATGTATTCATATTTTTTTTTCCAAATTTTCGGTTCGCTAATGGGGCATTGCTAACGGGGAAGCGTCTTATGTTCGAGGGCGACATATTATATTCTATGCTATACGGTAACTCTGTTCGTATAAGTACCGTCAACTGTTCCTCAAATTACCGTAACGGTAAACGGCATATTGCTGATTGGCAAATAAATTTAATCCAATTTTAAATTTTCTTTTCAGTACAGTAAAGTATTTAAAAGCTATGTATTTTAATTGGTTTTAATATTTGCAATAAGTGACTATCATTTAAATAATCGAGTAGCGTCCCGACGACTCAACTTGAAAAGATTTGTAGCTTGAAATGCTAAGCTAGGGCAACCACATTTATTCCAATAAGTATAAACGTTTGTTTTGATTTGTTGGTCTTCAAATAGCTTTAACTTATCTGAATAGATATAACTAATCTAAGTAGATATAACTTATCTAAATAGATGTAATAACTTATCTAAATTAATTAAATTAATTTTAATTTTTTCTAATTGTTAAATAAACCCGTTGCCACGGACATTACGGCTTGTTTATTTACAAGTGTTGAGTGAAATCCATAATAAAATCCCCAACAAGAAATAGAAACTTCAGTCTATCAAATATTGGAATTCAGACGGATTTCAATGTCTAACAAAGGTATCTGTAACAGCGTACATACCTTGAAATAACGAATTCTCTTGGACAACTATGTTTTTATGTACAAGCAAAGAACCACAAAGGAATTTACCTGAAACAGAAAACACAATCGAATTAGAAAAATTTAAATATATGAAGCTTAAAATAAATAGCACAATATCAAATTCAAATATCTAAGAGAATTTGCATTGACTGGATCATTTTTATAGAAATATGTATATATTGCTTCCAAGCCCGAGCATACCCAAGGTATAGTTTCCGAGCTTACCGAACGTAAAATGATTCCGAGCTTACCGAACGTATAATGCTTCCGAGCTTACCGAACGTATATTGCTCTCGAGCTTACCGAACGTATATTGCTCTCGAGCTTACCGAACGTATATTGCTTCCGAGCTTACCGAACGTATATTGCTTCCGAGCTTACCGAACGTATATTGCTTCCGAGCTTACCGAACGTAGATTGCTTCCGAGCTTACCGAACGTATATTGCTTCCGAGCTTACCGAACGTATATTGCTTCCGAGCTTACCGAACGTATAATGCTTCCGAGCTTACCGAACGTATATTGCTTCCGAGCTTACCGAACGTATATTGCTTCCGAGCTTACCGAACGTATAATGCTTCCGAGCTTACCGAACGTATATTGCTCTCGAGCTTACCGAACGTATATTGCTCTCGAGCTTACCGAACGTATATTGCTTCCGAGCTTACCGAACGTATATTGCTTCCGAGCTTACCGAACGTATATTGCTTCCGAGCTTACCGAACGTATATTGCTTCCGAGCTTACCGAACGTATATTGCTTCCGAGCTTACCGAACGTATATTGCTTCCGAGCTTACCGAACGTATATTGCTCTCCAGCTTACCGAACGTATATTGCTTCCGAGCTTACCGAACGTATATTGCTTCCTAGCTTACCGAACGTATATTGCTTCCGAGTTTACCGAACGTATATTGCTTCCGAGCTTACCGAACGTATATTGCTTCCGAGCTTACCGAGCTTACCGAACGTATATTGCTTCCGTGCTTACCGAACGTATATTGCTTCCGAGCTTACCGAACGTATATTGCTTCCGAGCTTACCGAACGTATATTGCTTCCGAGCTTACCGAACGTATAATGCTTCCGAGCTTACCGAACGTATATTGCTTCCGAGCTTACCGAACGTATATTGCTTCCGAGCTTACCGAACGTATATTGCTTCCGAGCTTACCGAACGTATATTGCTTCCGAGCTTACCGAACGTATATTGCTTCCGAGCTTACCGAACGTATATTGCTTCCGAGCTTACCGAACGTATATTGCTTCCTAGCTTACCGAACGTATAATGCTTCCGAGCTTACCGAACGTATATTGCTTCCGAGCTTACCGAACGTATAATGCTTCCGAGCTTACCGAACGTATATTGCTTCCGAGCTTACCGAACGTATATTGCTTCCGAGCTTACCGAACGTATATTGCTTCCGAGCTTACCGAACGTATATTGCTTCCGAGCTTACCGAACGTATATTGCTTCCGAGCTTACCGAACGTATATTGCTTCCTAGCTTACCGAACGTATATTGCTTCCGAGTTTACCGAACGTATATTGCTTCCGAGCTTACCGAACGTATATTGCTTCCGAGCTTACCGAGCTTACCGAACGTATATTGCTTCCGTGCTTACCGAACGTATATTGCTTCCGAGCTTACCGAACGTATATTGCTTCCGAGCTTACCGAACGTATATTGCTTCCTAGCTTACCGAACGTATAATGCTTCCGAGCTTACCGAACGTATATTGCTTCCGAGCTTACCGAACGTATAATGCTTCCGAGCTTACCGAACGTATATTGCTTCCGAGCTTACCGAACGTATATTGCTTCCGAGCTTACCGAACGTATATTGCTTCCGAGCTTACCGAACGTATATTGCTTCCGAGCTTACCGAACGTATATTGCTTCCGAGCTTACCGAACGTATATTGCTTTCGAGCTTACCGAACGTATATTGCTTCCGAGCTTACCGAACGTATATTGCTTCCGAGCTTACCGAACGTATATTGCTTCCGAGCATACCGAGGTAACAGAACATAAACTTTTTAGGTATAAGACAGAAATCCGTTTAAGATATCAGGGAATAATTTTGGTTCCTCGTCTCACGGTCCGTCGATCGTGTTTGCGAACCAACATATCTTAAAAACAAAATTTTAATAAATTTAATTAAATAATAATAAAATTGAAATATAAATTTTAATGCAATTTGGAAGGTAGATTATAACTGGCCTATTATTGGTTCCATATAAGTTTCAAACTTCTGCGCCCATTTGTATCTCTTCAACATGGGCACAAAAATACATTTATTTATACCTGTATCTTTAAATGAACTTATTTGATTTTTATGAAATTTGGATGGTTTGTCGAAAGAAGACTGAAGATAGCAAAAGATTAATTTCAAGATTCGCTCAATTGATACGTGTATTCATTCATGCGTGATGTCATTCACGTATATTCATTTATGCAAAAAAAATCAAAAAAATTTTTTGATCATAATTCGGTAAGCTCGGAAGCAAAAATTTTGGAATAAATAAATAGTATATTATGTTACTAGGCTGTGAAGTGAGTTTTTTCTTATATTACAGTAAATAGTGTAAATGAGTAATACAGTAAATATTGCCAAGGTAAAGAAAAAACACTTCACAGTCGCGTAGCATATGCTATTTTTTCCGAGGTAGCAGACAATGAAAAAACATTAAATATTAATAAATAATCAATATAATTATAACAAATATTAGTACATACTTAAGATTTAAAAAAAGAAACCTTAAAAAGAGGTTACACTATAAGAAAAGATAAATAAAACGTATTGACATCTAGCGGAATTAAATCGTACTAAGCATTTCTACAAAGACTGCAGCGCTACTAACGGAAGTTTTGACAACTGCCAGCAGTACAATAAAAACATTTCTCGTCCTAGGACGTAAAATTTTTTTCTTTACAGCTAGGAGTAATGAAAAGATTGTTTAAGTCTACGTAATGAAAAAATGGATTTTAGCTATGTTTTTTAGGCTCTAAAGTTACTATTTCACAGCCTACCACGGAAAAAATATATTTTAAACTTATAAAAAAACCAGATTATCATTTTTCAACTTAATAGTTTGAACTACATAATTTTAAAAGAATCTTTATGGTAACGCTAACACAGTACGAACTATACAATTATATAAATCAAAAAAGATATTTTTTTAAGGTTTTTCTATTTTATCCGTCAAAGACACAAAAGTACTTCCTGGTTTGTATATTAATTCGTTTGAAGCTTCACAATCTATACGAGACAGTAGAAAGTGTCTAGATATAACATAAAAATAATGTCTAGATATTTATCATAGTCACAAAAGACATTCTAGTCATAGATTCTTGGACACAAATAAGTATATAATAAAAACTCCATTCCTTTCTTTCTTTCCCTAAAATTAATAATCCGACAAAATTTGTGACTAGATGTCATATTTAATTCGCGTTATATGCCTTCATATAACCATCTAGGTATATATATATATATATTATAAATAACAATCAGTTCGTGTTAGGTTTATATATATTATAATATGTTAAAAAAAATAGCTATAAAAGACAGCTTTATATGGATAATACTAATTAATTTAACACTTTTAAAAATAGAAAAATAAATAGCACAAAGAGCGATATTATATGAATGGGTGATGTAACTTGCTGAAATTTATAAAAATCTATTTATAGATACAGCAATCTTATTAAATGTATTTCACTAGATAAATTTGTCTTGTAACAGTTTCAGTAGAAGTCACTATTTCAATTTTTTAATAAACCATCTCTAACCACCTTTAACCACCTTTAACCACCTCTAACCATCTATTACTATTAAAATAAGATGGGAAAAAAGAAAGTTAAGTTACTATGTATATTGAAGTATTGAATAAAACGTTTTCAGAAGTGTTTCCGTTGAAGTTTTAACAGAAACTATAATTAACTATTTAAACTAACTATTAAATAATTATTCCTGTCCTACTTTCCTGTTAAAGTAAATCTAGGTATTATATAACGATGTTGATAAATTATGAAAAAGCGTCTAAAGTTAGGAAAAATTGTGTTTTCACCGAAATTTTTGGGCGAAAAATTGGGTCGAAAAACCCCCAAAAATAAAATTTTTCCGAACTACATGTGCATTTCGAGAATTATGAACTTCAAATAATGAAATTTTCAGTCTCCATAGTTACAGTAAGATGTATATTTATGAATATTTTGCTCATTTTTAGAACCTGTCCTTATGGGGTAGCGGTGCGGAGGGGGGGGGGGGGGGTGTTTTTTTGTAACTACGGGGATAAAATGGAAACTCGCTATACATTTGTTTTTGTTACAATACCATACCCTTAAATTGATACCCAACTCAAATATTATAAAAAAAAATTGGGTCACCATATAGTTACGGCTAATTAAATTTTCTAATTTCTTTTATATTAACTCAAGGAAATATCATTGGCCCGCAGAGAAGTATATTTATGAATTTCTTCCGAGCCTACCAAAGGTAACGGAAGCATTGTGTTCACTTTTGAAAATGAAAAAATTGTCTCCAATTTTAAAAATTCCAAAACAGAAATCTGTTTCAGACATCAGGGAACATTTTTGGGTTCGTGTCTGTCTGTGAGTCCGCGAATCCTGAAATAGCCACTATTTTTCTAACGCCATATATATTTATGATCCACATTTAAATACCTTCATTACATTATGATACCCCCCTTCAAAATAAAAAAAAAAAAGTTTAGATCAGTTCACAATTGTTCTTTTTTTACATTGATCCAAGAAATTTTCTAGTTGTGAAGCTCGTAACATTTTTCCTGAAATTGGGAAAAAAAGTTGAAGTTGTATACCAATTTTCTAATCTCTAACTGTAATAGATCGGGAGATACGATCCTAGATGGAACGGACGGACGGACGAACTACCAAAAGTATAAGTAACAGTTAACTGCTTGTAAGAAGAATGTGTTACTCACCTCTTTTTTTTATCTAAATATGAGTTTTGAAATGAGTACCACTCTTATTACTCAGATAAAGGCCTGATGGTGGCCAGGGATGGGCGACAATTTGCACAAATTATACTGTTAAAAAAAAAGGAAAGTTTTTTTTTTTTACATTGATCATCCTAGAGCCCAAGAAGAAAAAGAATAATCAAAAGGCATAAGGGTTTCTAGGATGACCTTGAAACCCTAATAAAAAGGAATGATCAAGACCTCATAGTAAACGTACAATAGAGAAATCACCGGCACCGACTCCTAAGGGCCCAAGGGGCTCGAGCCCCCCCAATGTTGAGTCTAAGGGGGCTGAGCCCCCCCAATGTTAAGTCTAGGGGGGCTAAGCACCCAAAAATTGGATAATAAATATTACAAAATAATTAGTAAGCTTTAGAGTGACCTCGAATAGAGACAACTAAATATCCTTTATTATTAAAACAGCAAATTACGGAACGTCCATGGATGTATTTTCTACTATGGATTTTTGTACTAGGCTTACATAATACTTAGCTTTTACTATTTAGAGGTCTTTTAATTCTCCAATTTTTCTCCATTTTTTTTTCAGTCGTTTTTGGCCCAAAATTTCCGACCAAACGCAAAAAAGCGAGTCTAAGGCCCTCCGCACACACGGAGTAACTCAAAACCAACTCAACTGGAAACTCCAGTCATTTTTGGGTTGACAGAAAGCAAGCAGACCCAGTTTGTAATGAGTTGCTGCGTGTGCGGTGTCCCGTGTCAATTACACAGGTTGAAACTCATTCATCAACTCATGAACATCAACAGATTTGAGTTTGTAATCAGTTTGTTTTGAGTTGCCTCCGTGTGTGGAGGGCCTAAGTGGTCTAGAGTCTAGAATCTAGAAACACCCAAACATTTTGATTAGCTAGTCTGTGGGTTTTGGTTATGGTGGGTCAACCTAATTATTTTTAGGTTGTAATTTTTAAACATTTTTTTTTTTTTTTTTCTAAACTTTTTAATAACTTTGGTTCTACTCAATATTTTTAGATGAAACCAAGCCTACAAGATGCGCAACACGTTTGCACTCACCTCTGAAAAAAAATTAATCGATTTCGTTTAGCCAGTTTTGCGCTTATAAAGTCGGACTCGTGGTGACAGACACACATAAATACACGGAATGTATGGCCGGATTCGGTTTTTGGAATGTATACAATTAAAAAGTATCCAAAAAAAATCTGACCAATTTATAGACAAAACATTAATTTGATATATTTAGATAACCTTATGTGTATAACAACGTTAAAGTGATTACCAACGTTAAGTAAATTTTCCTCTGTTATAGGAAAAAATATTTTAATGTATAGAAAAGTTTGGTTTTTTAGTTGAAAAGAAAAAAAACACGTTTTATTGGTATGAAATTTTCTTTAACGTTGGTATAAAAACTCTCCAGAAAGCTTTAAATATATAGCTGTTTTTGCCACCTAGTCTTTCAAAATTTTCCGGGGGAGGACCCCCGGACCCCCCTTTCATGGGGAGTATTCCCTACTCCTTCGTGGGCCCCCCCAATAATTTATAAAAGTCGGCGCCCATGAGGGAAATAGTTATCATATATAATAGTTATTTATGCACCTAGGGAGTAAAGTAAGCCATTATTCTCTGAGCGAAAAAGTTGGTTCTTGAGGCGAAGCCGAAGGAACCATGGTCCCTAAATCCCGAGGCGAAGCCGAGGGAATTAAACTCTTTAAGTTCTGTGGCGCAGCCGAGGGAGATAATTATCGCGAGGGGAATAATGGCTCTTTACTCACGAGGTACATACAATATTTTATCTCCAGTAGGGAGAAAATACACATTTTCGTCCATTGCACAGTTTCTATTTATTATTTTAATAAATAACAATAATTATTAGCACTTTTAATAGCAGATATAAGAGATTCAATATTAAAAACAAATAAGAATTGGAATGAAACTCAAATAGAAGGTTATTTAGATGCAGGTTGTAAACAAAGATAAACACTGTCAAAAAAGCAGTGACGCCAACCTGATTTCAACAACTTCATTACATTAGCCATTCATTTTCTACTATTTATAAAATAATTAAGTTGCAATCTTTACTTTTTCACCCTACGTTACTTTTTCCGCCATACTTTTACTTTTTCTCTCTACTTTTTGAGTTCAGGGATGAAAAGACTTACTATAGTCCCTCAAAACTAATTCAAAATCATAACTTTTTCTCCCTACTGGAGATAAAATCAAATTGTAAAATACATTCATTATTGTTTTAAGCTTATTAAACTCCAATGATTGTATGAACTAGAAATTGTAAAAGAAAAAAAAAATAATGTTAGTTATAAATTAATTGAAGAATATATCGTAGTTTCAAAGTTTAACTGTCTGTAGAAAAGAGTTTAGAAGTAATCAAATGAAGTTTAAACTTCAATTTGGAGTCTGTAGCTCCCTTAACTGTTTTGATGTTATCGTGCATGGTTACATCCCCTGAGTGAGTCTGTCAGTCTGTACAAAGTCGTGACTTACAAGTAATCCTCGACCCTGTATCCTTGGGACACGCCTTTTACTTTTCAATAGAAGCGCATCAGTTAATATTTTTCAAAGGCGAATGGCCTAGAATATGTATCCCTGAGATCTCTTCTATTTTTAACCTTTATGCCTGTTATAAGCGCCAGGTTAGAAAAGAAAAGCAATGTTAGTTTCTTACTGACTTGAATGAATGTTGTTAGTATATCTAACAGATCTTAACTCCCTCTACTAATTCCTATAAACCTAAATGATCAATCAATTATTTTCAAAATATGTACGAGAGTTTTAAATTGGTGTGGACAGCATTATTGTACTAATATAGATATTAGAGTTTTAGATTTTGGTATAATGAGAGCAGAATCAGTGATTGAAATAAATAGTACGTGAAGTCTCACGTAAAAAGGGTTTCGTTGGTGTTGTAAACATGAAATTAGTGGGGGGGGGGGGGGTGTGCAAAATTTGGATGTGTTTTTTACAAAATGGCGTAGAAAATTAAACGCTTTCCACAAGTGTTATATATTTTTGTAATCTACTCTTCAATACCTTTCACTTGATACCCCACTCAAAATTTAGAAAAAATATTTATTTTCGTGTGACAGCAATTAGCCGCCATCTTGGATTCCCAGTTAATCCGCCCAAGTTGCTATTCTTATTTTTTCTTTGGCCCATCAGACCGCACATTTTGCATATTTTTCTATATTTTTAGTAACAGCGGAAATACGATTTTAGGGGGGGGGGGGACACGCAAAATTTCGATGTTTTTTGACGAAATGGCACCGAAAATTGAACACTTTCCCTAAGTGGTATATATTTTTGTAATCTACTCTTCAATACCTTTCATTTGATATCCCACTCAAAATTTTAAAAAAATATTTTTTTCGCATGACGTTAGTTATCCGCCATTTTGGATTTGAACAGCTGATAATTTTGGGTTCGCTATATTTTTCCTGTGTGCGCGTCAAAACGAACTTTAATACTGGAAAGTTTCACGTTTCTATCTCTTTTTATTCAAAAGTTATTGGAACCGTACAGAGTGACAGACAGACAGACAGACAGACAGACAGACACATGAACGAAACTATAAGGGTTTCTTTTTTTGGTTTTACCAACGAAACCCTAAAAAACATAAATTACTATACGACTCAGTTTTCCCAATAATTTACAAAGTAAATCGTATACATGTCAGTGCAGCAGCTAATCGAAAAAGGGGGGGGGGGGGGTGATTGGTGATGACGATTTGTCAATCTTTGTTTAGATTAAATATGCTCTGACAAAAGAACCTTCTAGGATATCTTATTAAAGGGGGAGATTTGTAAATCTTTGATTAGATTAATTATTTAAAGAGCTTTGAGTTCACGGAAAAGGGAGGTTATCTTATTAAGGAAGGAGAAATGGTTTTTTGCTGGAGGCGGTTGTTCTGTTGTAAATGCGTTCTGAGATAACTCTTGAAATATTATTATAAAAATTAAAAATTACTGTTCGGGGTTTTTTTTTTTTTTTACTGAAGCGGAGATATGATGTGTGTTATAATATAATTAGTAAATCTTAGTCAAGCCAAGAACTAAGATTTCGGATTTATATTAAAAACGATTAAACAAGTATTTTATATTATATTTAGTTTTGCTTCCGAGCAAAAGTTAGTGATGGTACTGAAAAACAAACATTTTTTTGAACATCTCCAGTTTAAAAAATACCTAGACAGAAATCCATTTCAGACATCAGACTATAAACTACAGACGCTAGACTACAGTTTACAGACGCCAGACTATAGACGCTAGACTATATATTGCAGACGCTGGACTACAGACTTCAGACGCCAGATTACAGATAACAGATTACAGACGCCAGACTATAGACGCTAGACTATATATTGCAGACGCTGGACTACAGACTTCAGACGCCAGATTACAGATAACAGATTACAGACGCCAGACTATAGACGCTAGACTATATATTGCAGACGCTGGACTACAGACTTCAGACGCCAGATTACAGATAACAGATTACAGACGCCAGACTATAGACGCTAGACTATATATTGCAGACGCTGGACTACAGACTTCAGACGCCAGATTACAGATAACAGATTACAGACGCCAGACTATAGACGCTAGACTATATATTGCAGACGCTGGACTACAGACTTCAGACGCCAGATTACAGATAACAGATTACAGACGCCAGACTATAGACGCTAGACTATATATTGCAGACGCTGGACTACAGACTTCAGACGCCAGATTACAGATAACAGATTACAGAAGCCAGACGTTTGGAACGTGTAAATCCATCAAAATTTCGAAAAATAATTTTTGCGCCATCACAATATTTTCTCTTTCATTTCAATACACCACGTATATGAAAACGTAAAAGAGATTTGATGGGTATGGACCAGATGCTTTATGATACCAAGTTTTTTTTTTTTTTTTTTTTTTTTATATATACCTTCACATAATGTGTTAATTTAACTCTTTACCTAGAATATTACTTAAGAAAAGTTAATTTTTCTTTTTTATGAAATTTAATACTATACAAATTACCTCTGTTACAAAAGCTTACTCCACATTATGTTGAGTACTTTCGTCAATAGAGAATAAGAAAAGTACATAATTTATCTAAGACTAAAGAGCTTTTCATAGTTATTTCTAATTTCGCATATGAACTCGCTTGAAGGATTGCAATATCTGTTTTTACCCAGTAGGTATGGTTTTCAATGACAATGAAATATGATGAAATAAAACAATCGGTGGCTTGTTTTGTTACTCTGCGTACAAACAGCGAGGTTTCATGTGAATTGATGTTATCTCGCTTCTCACCCTCCACGCCTCTCCAAAATAAAATCACTCATAATCTCTCTACGAAATAATTATGGAGTACGAAGTACAACAATAACCACTACATTATTATGTTACCTTCCTAACATAAAATCTATACAACTAATAACAATAAAACTTACTATACTAGTAAAACACATATTTAAAATACGCTTGGTGATGCGGGACACCCGGTATAAACCAAGTTCCTTACGTTTTTCATACATTAAATTATATAAATTATAAAATCACACTTAACTTCTAAGAATACGATGCTCTACTTATACACATGGCGGAGTTAAAAAAGAGAAAAAAAGAAAAAAATGTAACTAACTATTTGTACTTAGCGAAGTTGACCAAAATAAAAGAAAACATTTTTTATTAACATTTTATTAGAATCATGGACCTGTTTTTAGCATAATATAATAAACTTTTAATGATACAGGCTAATTAGGTACGCGTCCGCCTCTGAACACTTCTAACAATCTCTGAACACCTCTAACCACCTCTGAACACCTCTAATCACCTTCTCCATGGAAGTAGAGGTGGTTAGCTCTAACCGCCTCTGAACACCTCTAACCACCTCTAACCATCTCTGAATACCTCTAACCACCTTCTCCATGGAAGTAGAGGTGGTTAGCTCTAACCACCTCTGAACACCTCTAACCACATCTGAACAGCTCTAACCACCTTCCCCATGAAAGTAGAGGTGGTTAACTCTAACCGCCTCTGAACACCTCTAACCACCTCTAACCATCTCTGAACACCTCTAACCACCTCTAACCATCTCTGAACACCTCTAACCACCTCTAACCATCTCTGAACACCTCTAACCACCTTCTCCATGGAAGGTGGTTAGCTCTAACCACCTCTGAACACCTCTAACCACCTCTTACCATCTCTGAACACCTCTAACTATCTCTGAACAGCTCTGACCACCTTCCCCATGGAATTAGAGGTGGTTAGCTGGTGGTGATTTTCAGCGGAAGACACGTAATTAACCAGTCCCCTTTTACTTCTTCCATTATAATACTAACCACCTTCTCCATGGAAGTAGAGGTGGTTAGCTCTAACCGCCTCTGAACACCTCTAACCACCTCTACCCATCTCTGAACACCTCTAACCACCTCTAACCATCTCTGAACACCTCTAACCACCTTCTCCATGGAAGTATAGGTAGTTAGCTCTAACCACCTCTGAAACCCTCTAACCACCTCTGAACACCTCTAACCACATCTGAACAGCTCTAACCACCTTCCCCATGGAAGTAGAGGTGGTTAACTCTAACCGCCTCTGAACACCTCTAACCACCTCTAACCATCTCTGAACACCTCTAACCACCTCTAACCATCTCTGAACACCTATAACCACCTCTAACCATCTCTGAACACCTCTAACCACCTTCTCCATGGAAGTAGAGGTGGTTAGCTCTAACCACCTCTGAAACCCTCTAACCACCTCTGAACACCTCTAACCACATCTGAACAGCTCTAACCACCTTCCCCATGGAAGTAGAGGTGGTTAACTCTAACCACCTCTGAACACCTCTAACCACCTCTTACCATCTCTGAACACCTCTAACCATCTCTGAACAGCTCTGACCACCTTCCCCATGGAATTAGAGGTGGTTAGCTGGTGGTGATTTTCAGCGGAAGACACGTAATTAACCAGTACCCTTTTACTTCTTCTATTATAAGTATAAGAATCAGAAATCAAATTACAAAAACGGAAAAAAGGTCTAAAAGAATAATAATTATATTACTAAGCACATACTTTTAATTTTATGATTAAACAGATACTGTAACTTATAAGAATTCCTCCACATAATTAAAATTCCAGCATAACATTAGTAACCTTGTTGAAAACATTAAAATAATATAATATATACATATTTAATTCATAAGCATGTTTTTAAATTAATTAATTCAAGGTCATTTACGTATTATAATATCGGATTAAAAAAAAACAACCACAGGAAACATGTCATTTTTCTTTATTCCATCAAAGACTAAATTGTTTACGAGAAGGAATTTACAACTTCCTTAAATTACCATGACCATTTAGGTATAGAAAGGATGCGACTAAATGCTCTGGAAAAAGATTTATTGTAGCATTGTCTTTTAAAGGAGGCTTAAGAACAAACCATGAGAGACTATTTATGCACTAAACTCCGTGAGAGTTTTTCTCATTCCAATTACTACGGTATTTCATCTATTGTTTGAACTTAATCTTATAACTGAATGCAGTTAAGGAACTTCAAATATGAAATAAGTTTGATAAAAGGAAAGATTTGAAGTGACAGGGGAAATCCATAAAAAAATAAAAACATCAAAAAAGGCAGGAAGGGTTTGATTTTAATAAAAATCACCATGAGAATCACCTTGATCATGAACTAAACAATGCAGAAGTGAAATAAAAACCATTAAATAGTAACATTCATGTCATAATAAAATTTATTTATGAAGGACGAATAAAGATAACATAATAATACTAAATTCATTTTATTAATGAAAAATTTCTGTAAGAAAATTCAAGGACGTAAAAAAAAAAATTTAATTCTAAAGTAAATTATTTTATTATTTGAATTATTAAACAACATACATATTCAAATATTTTATAATGAAACACGAATAAAGATAAAAATCATAATACTAAAACAATTTCGTTAATGAAAAATTTCTGGAAGAAAATTCAATGAAGGTATATAATTATATTATAATTCCCGAAATAATCCTAGTGTCCTCAGACACCCCCACCCCAATATGTTTGTATCCGATTTCGAAAATTCCATGACAGAAATTCGTTTCAGACATCAGGGAGCAACTTTGGTTCCGTGTCTATCTGTCAGTTTCAGACATGAGGGCACTATTTTGGTTCCGTGTCTGTCTGTCAGTCTGTCACAGACAGACACCAACATCTTAAAAACTGCTCGTCCAATAGTAATGAAGTTTCGATTTTAGGTCATAATTAGCTCTTTTTAGGTCCCATATAAGTTTCAACTTTCTGCGCCTATTTATTTTCTTCAATATGCACTCACTCTTACATTTATTTTTACCTTTATCTCAAAAAGATTGGATTTATTATCGAAAATAAACCGCAGATAGCACCAGATAAATTTTAACCTTTTACGATCTTTTGAAAAATCAAAACCATTTTGACGTATTAAAAAAACGGGGGAAACAGTGAAATAAACAATAATGGCTTGTAAAAGCATAAAATCAGCAAAATACGTGATAGGATGCGAAGAAGCTATGTGCCACACTTATTGACAGTCTATTTTGCATTGTTAACTTTGCGATTTTAGGTTTCTGTACAAAGTAAAAAAAGAAGCCTTATATAACAGCTCTGTCTGTCTGTCTGTCTGTCCGTTGCTTGTTTCAATTCATAAACTACTATAGCTAGGAACATGAAATTCGGCACACAGGCGCCAGGAGCATCTCGGCATTTGAGACAACTAGACACATTTTCGATTTTTTAACACTTAATATTTTCAAAAATGCGGCCAATATGGCGGGCGACTAAAAAAAATAGTGTTTAGTCACCATGACATGTTATATATCAATTTAAAGGTCTTGAAATGTAGAAAAAGAATATGCAACTATTAAAATTTCACACCTAATATTTTCAAGATGGCGGCCAATATTGCGGGCGACTAAAAAAAGTTCTTAGTAACTATGACATGTTATACATCAATTTAAAGGTCTTGAAGGGTAGAAAAAGAATATTCAACTATTAAAATTTAACACTCAATATTTTTAAGATGGCGGGCAGTATGGCGGACGACTAAAAAAAGTTCTTAGTAACTATGACATGTTATACATCAATTTAAAGGTCTTGAAGTGTATAGAAAAAGAATATGCCACTAATTAAATTTTCAATATGTCGGCCAATATGGTGGGTGACTAAACATTGTTTTAGTTACCTTAACATGTTATACATCAATTTAAAGGTCTTGAAGAGTAGAAAAAAAAAATTACTATTAAAATTAGTGTAATTATATTACACTTAATAATTTTAACTTTAATGTACAGAAACCGGCGATTATCGCCCCACTTACTTACGTGAAGCTCGCCTTACTTGTTTATTTCCCGAATCCATATATCTCACAGTTATAAATCAACCAAGTCCTGCGCCTTTTTTTTTATGAGGCAACGCAACGCGTCCAATTCCCGTCAGCATTTTAATTTCTGGCTAAACAGTAATTAAGGACTCTACTGGGACGGCTTGGGTTGACTGAAACTGAAAAACCAGTTCCAGTGAGTAGGAAACCGAGCTGTAGGATCCGAAACCACTGAATCCCCCACCACACACTGATTAATTTCAACTGGATCAGCGTCAACTGAAATCATTTAATCCTTCACATGATAAGTTTGGAAGTGTTTTTAACAAATCATAATCATTTATTCATTTTTATCTCTTCCATATTTTTTTTTTTTTTTTTTTTTTTTTTTTTTTTTTTTTTTTTTTTTAATATTTCTTCTATTATATATCTTTATCGAATGGATATTGGCTGTTAATTTTTAATTAACCTAATTAAAATATTATTTTATCATAAATTATAATTTAAACTAAGACACAGAGTTAATACACTTAATAAAAAAAGCACTTAATAGTTTTAGACGCACCCTTTTTATAAATAATAAATAACTGTAGTATAACAATTTTCTGTGGTATAAAACAATTCTTTGTGGTACTAAAACAGTTTTCTATGGTATTAAAACAATTTTCTGTGGAATTAAAACAATTATTTGTGGTACTAAAACAGTTTTCTATGGTATTAAAACAATTTTCTGTGATATTAAAACACTTTTCTGTAGTATTAAGGCAATTATTTGTGGTACTAAAACAGTTTTCTATGGTATTAAAACAATTTTCTGTGGTATTAAAACATTTTTCTGTAGTATTAAGGCAATTATTTGTGGTACTAAAACAGTTTTCTATGGTATTAAAACAATTACTGTGGTATTAAAACATTTTTCTGTAGTATTAAGGCAATTATTTGTGGTACTAAAACAGTTTTCTATGGTATTAAAACAATTACTGTGGTATTAAAACATTTTTCTGTAGTATTAAGGCAATTATTTGTGGTACTAAAACAGTTTTCTATGGTATTAAAACAATTACTGTGGTATTAAAACATTTTTCTGTAGTATTAAGGCAATTATTTGTGGTACTAAAACAGTTTTCTATGGTATTAAAACAATTTTCTGTGGTATTAAAACATTTTTCTGTAGTATTAAGGCAATTATTTGTGGTACTAAAACAGTTTTCTATGGTATTAAAACAATTACTGTGGTATTAAAACATTTTTCTGTAGTATTAAGGCAATTATTTGTGGTACTAAAACAGTTTTCTATGGTATTAAAACAATTTTCTGTGGTATTAAAACATTTTTCTGTGGTATTAAGACAGTTTTCTGCGGTAATAAGACAATTTGCTGTTGAATTGAAACATGCATCGTGTACCTTTATGTCAGATCGTCTGTGTATTGGTAACTTGAAATGGGAGACAAAGTTTTGGGGTGGTGGTGACTGAGGACACTAGAAAAGTTTTGGGAATTTTAAGGAAAAAATAATAAAAATCGTAAGTTTAGTTTTTAAGTTATTTTGGTTCTCAAAAAAAAAAGCGGCCAACAGACAGACACGGAACCAAAAATGTGCCCTGATGAATGACAAACGGATTCCTGTCTTGGAATTTTCGTTCTTCAGAACGATCACATAGCTTCCGTTACCTTCGGTAAGCTCGAAAGCAAAAACGGGGGGAAAATTAAATAAATTTGACAAAAATAGATGGTAAAAAACATAAAATCATTGAAGTATCATGGACTATCTGCGGCCAACTTTCGACAAAACTTTTAATTTTCATTAAAATCAGATGAGTATATTTGTACGTACTCGTATTCAAAAGAGAAATAAATGGGTGCATAAGGTTGAAATTTATATGGCACAATCAATGAGCTAATTATAACCTACCATCCATGTTTAATTAAAATCGGATGAATAGTTAAATACCACGTAATATATGTTGCATATGATTTTAAAATATGTTGTAATATTAATTTAATATTACAACTTTGATATGTTGGTTCGAAAAAATTGAGCAACAGACATACATTTAAGGGAATTTTATGCCCTTTAAACTGGTGCTTAATTCATAGTTCTAGCTTAAATAGAAAATAAATACATGTAAATTGTTCTTGATAAAGTCGTGGTGTTTTTCAAAAAATGTAAAGTGGCTATTGCTGCTGAACAAGTAAAAATAGAGGATGTCCGCAGGAACTTTTTGTTCTATTCAGGGTGCCCTATCTAACAATTATTAAAACAAACATTAAAAATGAATCAACCTGTACACTGTAGTTCGTAGGCTTTCGCGGGTGGACTCAAAATAAAAAGCTTGGTTTTCTGGTGAAATCCGCGTCACGAAGGGGTTTGAGGTGGTTAGATGTGGCTAGAGGTGGTTAGAGGTGGTTAGAGAGGGTTAGAGGTGGTTAGAGAGGGTTAGAGGTGGTTAGATGTGGCTAGAGGTGGTTAGAGGTGGTTAGAGAGGGTTAGAGGTGGTTAGAGAGGGTTAGAGGTGGTTAGAGAGGGTTAGAGGTGGTTAGAGAGGGTTAGAGGTGGTTAGAGGTAGTTAGAGAGGGTTAGAGGTGGTTAGAGAGGGTTAGAGGTGGTTAGAGAGGGTTAGAGGTGGTTAGAGATGGTTAGAGGTGGTTAGAGATGGTTATAGATGGTTAGAGGCACCTCTAACCACCTCGGTTTTCCGGTGAAATCCACGTCACGAAGGGGTTCAAGTTGCCGTTCCTCGATACGAAGGGATTTCAACCCGGATTTCGTGACGCAGATTTCACCGGAAAACCAAGCTGTTTATTACTGTACACTGTAATATTATTTTTCAACTATAAGATACTAAAAAGAAAGGAAGACATTACATCTTAGATATCCCAAATAACCCACTATTACATTTAATTATCAAGTCAAGCATTTTGACTACCTTATGTTCATTTAGTTTTTAGGTAATTCTAAAAAGATTCAGTATTCTTCAGAATTCAGAGTGTATCTAGTTATAGAAGTAATCATAACGTGCAATGTAGGCATTTCTACTCTTTAAAATCACATCAAAAGTAAAAATTATATATTAAGCAATATAATAACTCGTGTTATTAAATAACTAACAAACAAATAATCTTGAGAACAAAACCATGACACAACACTTCAACAAATACAATAAAATTATAGTCATATTACGTCAAGGAGAAGAGAAAAATAAGACAAAATACAATATAGATGTAAAACTGCAAATGCCTATGTGTTTTTTTCTTAATGTAAAATAATTTTAATTATAATACTGAAAGAAAGAACTATATGTCAAGCAATTAGGAATTATGAAGAGGAATGTAAATAAAAATTAACGCCTCGGGACTCGGTATCGAATCCCGCACCTTGGAAACATCTTGATGATTATAGAAACAAGCACGTTTGCGACCTTTTGCGATCTTAAAATTGGTAATTCTCTTCTTTTACATATTATTTCGCAACTGTTATTTTTTCGGTTTATTCATGATTCAGTTATTTTCTTTTTCCATTTGGGATTACCACGGTAAATTACAGTTATTACGATGGTAATATAACAGACTGACGTGTCTATAAATATTTCAACTGGTAAATGCCTGTTCACGAAATAAAATTATGTCGATTCAGAAAATATGAATGCATTTCAACAATAAAATCAATTATTTCTAACGTTTAAAGCATAATATTTTGGTCTTCTAATATGCAGTTATATAAATATATGGGCCACTGCCTCTTCAGGCGTCGAGGTGGGTTATCTGGGATAATTTGGGATGCAGGAAGTTCTACTAGAGGATTGGGATGATTGGATAATTATTCGAGGAATGTATGATACCGGGATATACCCCCCCCCCCCTCCCCCCTTCCCCCTTTTAACTTTTGAACGGTTTGAGATAAATTAATGAAACTTGGGGGATCTCTACCCTACCATGCAAAGGGAAGTTTGTTTTCATGCAATCACCCACTTTGCCCCCAGGCCACCCAACTTCAAAATTTCAAATTGGAGTGTATATTTTTGATAGCATATTTGGATTCTACAGTGAAAAATAATAAACTTTTACTTGTAACTTTTTTTTTCTACCTCCAATATTTTGCTCCCTATAAGAGGGTAAAGATAGCAAAATAACCCTTCCGATAATAGGTACGTTGTAAAATCTAAACGGTTAGGGATAAATTAATGAAACTTAGGGGATCCGTACCATGTCAAGGGAAGTTTGTTTTCATGCAATCGCGTAGTAGGGGCAACCACCCATTTTGCCCCCAGACCACCTAACTTCAAAATTTTAACCTGGAATGTATATTTTTGACAGCAGATTCTAGATTCTACGGCAAAAAATAAAAATATTTTACTTCAAACTATTTTTTCTATCTCAAATATTTTGCCCCCTATAGGGGTGTAATGGTATAATAAATGGTAGATTTCAGCGCCTGGGGGCAAAATGATGGTTGCCCCTAGTACGCGAGTGGATGAATACACACTTTCCTTTACATGGTACAGATCCCCCAAGTTCCATCACTATATTTCAAACCGTTTAGATTTTATAACGGAAGTGTTATTTTTTTACTACATATTTTGGAAGGGTTATTTTGCTATTTTTGCCCCCCTGTAGGGGAAAAAATATTGGACAAAAAATAGTTTCAAGTAAAAGTTTATTATTTTTTCACCGTAGAATCCAAATATGCTATCAAAAATATACACTCCAATTTGAAATTTTGAAGTTGGGTGGCCTGGGGGCAAAGTGGGTAGTAGCCTCTAGTGGGTGATTGCATGAAAACAAACTTCCCTTTGCATGGTAGAGATCCCCTAAGTTTCATTAATTTATCACAAACTGTTCAAAAGTTAAGAGGGGGGGGGGGCTTTTGGACCACCCTGTAGATAGGTCTTGGATAAAGGGAATATTGAGATGATTGTGTAGAGTGAGGTTTCAGACGTAGAAAGGGGCATCTATGATTTTTCTTAGGATGTTGGATGGTAGTGTTTGGATTCGACGGATGTTGGATGGCTTGGTACTACCCCATACTTCTAGACCGAAGGCCCAACCTGGTTTTAAGATTAACTTGGAAATTACGAGTAAAGTAAAATACGAGTACATAACTAGGCATCGCGTGGCTCTATCATTGAAGCGAGCGTATAGTAATAAATATGTATTGAATATTGAAAAAATAGATAATCATGAATCATGATGAGTTGATGGATAATGGGTATAGTAGTAGTACAGCGGCTAGTAGTAAGGGAACCACCCCGCATACTTACAATTCCTCTAACCACACATCTCCATTTCAATTATTATAAAATGTATTTCTTTGTTACAAAAAAACTACTGCATGTATCAAATTGAAATTTTGCATGCCAGTTTCAATTGTGCATTAGATGGTGCATATGAATTTTTATTAAAATCGTTACGTTAGAACGTAAGATATCGGCAAAAAGGTTGTTTTCTCTACTATAAACGTTTAGGTCCGCTTTAATAGTTTTAGCGATCTTTATTAATTGATAGCGGTGTCGCTGTTGGTTTTAGTAAAAAATGTTATTTGGAAAAAATGTTCGTCTCATCGAATAGATGATGATAGAATCTTTTTCCGTCCTGAAATTCCAATTTAATTTTTGAACCTCTCGTTTACGCGAGCGTTGCGCGCGAACTCTTGGACGGATCACGCTGTCCAACGAACTTAGCCTGAGTATTAGTAAGAGGATCATGTATACCAAATGTCAACTAAATCGGTCAACTTTTACTCAAGTTATCGTCACACGCGTAAACGTTACTGACAGACAGACAGACAGACAGACAAGATGCATAGTTTGTTGAATGTAAGAAGCTCGCTTACGCTCGCTTCAATTACTTTGATCAATTTTCCCAATTGTTAGTTAATTTGAGTTTTCATAGTTACATTTAATTTTCAAGAAACATTACATCAAAATTTACCATAAACATTACTCCTTCTCGGCAAGGAATCGAACCCAGCCTGTCACAATCCAAGTTTAAAACTATTTTCTTAGGAAGTAAAATTTTATCTAGTGTTTTTGTTGGGATTCTAATTACAATTTACTCGATTATGCTCTCCTTAATCAAATGATATTATAAAATCTGACTTGTAATGTAACTTAAAGGAAATTACTACGGAATGTTTTGTTAAAGTTAAGTGAGTTTGGTGTCGCCTGCCCACCCTGGAACTCCCAAACAGAACCTACTCGTCCAGTTCAACAGCCCACGTTTCTTTTAACGTTGGATTAATGAGCTCAAATGATAAATCTTACGTTTTAATCCTCGTCCTTAAAGGATCCTACTTCCTTCATTTCTCATCCTGCTTTCTTTGGCTCCGCTACAACCAACCACTGTGTTACTCAACTCCTCTGGAATGTTTTATATTTTTTACCTAATTCTTACATCTTGTATATTCCGAAAGGATTCAAACGTGACTTTTTTTAAAAAATATGTTTTTTCTTGTTATAAAATGAGTCAGAGAAAAACAAATGGGTTGACATAAATGTCGTTTAAATAAATTTGGATTTAGACATTACGCACCAGTTTTAATTATTATATAAGAATTATATTATTTAAATGGGAAATAACACATCTTATTGAAAAAAAAGATTAAATGGTGTTAAAACCTATAATGACAAGAACAAATATACATAATCAAATTTCTATTTAGCTTAACTTAAAGCGTATTATACCAAAAGAGACTAAATAAGTTATTATAATAAAGTAAATATCTTTGTCAAATTGAATGAACATCAAATATCTTTGTCGAATTAAATGAGCCTGTTTTTAAATGTCATAACTAATTTACTAAAATAAAAGAGAAGGAAATAAGACACACTGTCATTTTTTAACTAAGTTAAAGGGCTGTTTCAATCTTGTCTTTTTAAAAATTTATTCTTAGAGAATGAAACAAATCCGCCACAAATTGGTTTTTATTAATTTCGGTTTTATTCATTTGATTTTATTATTTTGATTTTTTTCATTTATGTTTTATTCTTTTTGATTTTATTAATTTGGCTTTATTCATTTTGATTTTATTCATTTGGTTTCATTCATTTTGATTTTATTAATTTGGTATTATTCATAATGGTTCAATTAATTTTGGTTTTATTCATTTGGTTTTCTTCATTTTGGTTTTATTCATTTGGTTTTATTAATTTCGGTTTAATTCATTTGGTTTTATTCATTTTTGGTTTTATTAATTTGGTTATATTATTTTTTATTTGGTTTTAACCGATATTTTTTCTTTTGTAGGCGTCTCAAAATGGTCATTAATAGAGAAAATTAATTGATATTTTATTCATTTGATTTCGTTAAATTAATTATAAGTACTTATTATAATTGTTTTTGAAGTGAAACTTCTTTGGCGGCGGTATAGTGAATTATTTCATATAGTTAAATCGTGTAACGAAGTTTGCGATTCGAGACTCGTCCAAGTGTAACTTTTTTGACAAATTAATTGTATTATATCTATTTAAAGACCAGCAAATCAAAACAAACATACATTTTTATTGGAATAAATGTGGCTGCCTTAGCGTAGCAATATTTTTTTTCCAATTAAATTTCCCATAACCATTTCTTAAAAATGATAAATTCGTCAAAAAATGAAAGAGAGCAATGCATTCTAGAACTTAAGTTTCACTTCTAATGCGTGAGAGCCTCACACATTTTATATTTTCTATAATTAAAATTAATTTTATTCAACAATTCATAATCAATAATCGAGTAGTGTCCCGGCGACGGCGACAGTCCACCGTGAAATATTTTTTTATTGCTAAGCTAAGGCAACCACATTTATTCCAATATAAATAAATATTTATATTGATTTATTTGATTTGTTGGTCTTCGAATAGATATAATAACTTATCTAAATTAATTTAGTTAATTTTACTTTCTTTTTTTTTACTTTTTTTAACTATCTAAGCTTGTTTCCACGGGCTTATCGGTTCGTTTTATTGAAGCCACTGTAACTTTGAAATACTTACTGGTTATCCTTTTTAATTTTAACGTTTGCCTTATCTATTTCATACAAAGACAATTTTCTATTTACCCTGGTTATACTATGAATATTGTTTAGTAAATCATGCCTACATTTTCCCCCTTATCAGATAATATTTAATATTTATATAAGGCATAGATAAAAGACGTACTATGCATATTCATTACTTCACCTTGTACTATGAATAAATAAAATTAAAATATTTTTTGTTCTTAACTTCGCCTCTTTCTCTTTTAACTATGACCTATAAAAAAAAATTTAAAGACCGTCTATACGACATAAAATAAGCCCAAATTAAGTAAAAAAATTCAAAAAAATAATAATAGTTATGGTATAATGATCAAGTTACTTCATGTATCTATTTTCTTAAATTTATGGAGAATTAGAGCGATTATAAAAAAAAAAATCAAAAAAGGGAAAAATTTATAATATGAACTTGGAAGGATGAATATTAATACACTACTGACATAGAAAATCTTATGCAACTTTTAATTAAAAAAAAACAAAAAAAAAAACCCGATTCATGAAAATCAACTGAACATTAAAACTAGTTTTTATGACATTAATTTGATTTTTTTAAATGAAATTAAGGAGTTTTATGTAATATTATCTATGTACTTGAAAGATAATAACTATTTTTTTTTAATTCGATTAAGTTTTTAAAGGAGGTAAATGATTTAGGTCAGAGAAGTGATTCATTTTTAAAACTGTAATCAGTTGTGTTTTTCTTTATGAAGATAAAAAAAAAACTTAATTTCTTTTTACAGGTCCTTGTAATAAAAAAAACAATAGAAAAAGTAGTTAGGTTTTAACGACATTAATAATAACACAGTATCTTTTGTCATTTTATTCTTAAAAAGGAATAATCAATAATTTCGTAATTCTTCTATTTCTTTTACATAGAATTTGATCTGTTAATTCTTCCCCTTTTTGGATTTTGAAGTTGTAGATAATTGATAAGATTATTTTTTTTGTAAAAAATTATGTTGAATTGCCATAATATTTAGGCTAGCCGAAGAAAAAGTCGGCCTTGACCTCGATCCATGCGTGTGGGCTTATTTTTTTTGTTTGAAGACTTTGGTAATCGTTTTACTGGTAAGGGAAACAAAACTTCGGCCTTTTGTCTTCATTCTTAAGTTTGTTTTTGATGTATTTGTCGCTATTTACATTTTTTTTTTTTGTTTCTACCCAAAAGCCTATTGTTTTTCAATAGTTTAGTACAATGCGGAGTACAGTAAAAATGTTCACACAGTTAAGAAAAAAACAGAGGTAAATAGCACGTAGAAAATCACGTAAAAAAAGTATACTATAGCTACTGTAAGAAAGGGGAATAAGTTTGGTAAGGAAATTCACTTTAAGCTGGTTTTCTGTTCTCACGTTTCGATCGATGTTTATTTTTGAATAGAGCGGACAATGCGAGTGTCCGTGTTGTTTTTTCTCTCACCACGCCCCGCACTGTCTCATTCAGCTGAAGAAGGAACAGTAAAGTCTACGAATGAAAATGTTACCCAGTGTTATTCAACACTTCGACCCATAAGGCTATGGGTTTGCCTTTACAAGAAAACCGTACAAAAGAAGTGCAGACGTCTAGAGAGAATTAGAATTGATAATGATACCAGTAAGGTCCTTACTAACTTCCTATCCTATACCATGCAAATTGCACTGTGAAGACGAGGCCTATTTTATACAATGGTGATTGGATTGAAAAAAAAAAATACGTGCGGTGTCGCGGGAATGATGATCCTTAGGCTTTTAAAAACAAACTGCTAAGTATACGATACTAACTATACTTATATATGGCGGAGTTTGAAAAGAGACAAAATTAAAAGTAACTAACTATTTGAACGTGGCGGAGTTAAGGCAAAATTAAAAGAAAAACATGAAAAACTTTTTTTTTCATTAAAGCGAGCGTTTTGCAATAAATATGTATTGAATATTGAGAAAAAATTATTCATTATGAGTGGATAGTTAAAGAGGATGATTGTGGTATATATTGTGATTGAAAAGGACTGGTCCCAAGATTACTTTATTTAAAATATTATCCCTTCACTAAACAAAAACTTCTGCTTGTATCAGGTTGAAATTTTACCTGCCTGTTTCAATTGTGCTTTAGACGATGTGTATGAAATTTTATTAAAATCGTTACGTTAGAACGTAAGATATCGCTAAAAATGTGGTTTTCTCTCATTTAAACGTTTAGGTCCGCTTTAATGTTTCTAGCGATCTTTAACACTTCAAAGTGATGTCGATGTTGGTTTTTCTAAAAAGAAAAAAATATATTTAAAAAAGTTGTTTGTCTCATTGAATATTAAGTTAGAATTTTTCCCGTCCGAAAATTCCAATTTTAAATTTGAAGCTACGTTTACGCGAGCGTTGCGCACGAACGCTTGGGCGGATAACGTTGTCCAACGAACTCGTCCTGGGCATTGGTAAAATGAACATGTGTACCAAATTTCAACTAAATCTGTCAACTTTTACTTAAGTTATCGTCATCGGTCGATTTAATGACGGTCGTTTTTTCGGATTCCCTCCCGAGCTCCATACGCTGTAACGTCCCATTTAGAACTTCGATCCAAAAAGTTTGAATTCTATCTAACCCGAATTCAGGGTGTTCATATAAAAAGTGCAGGAATAATTAATTGAAATTGAATTAAGTTTCTCTTAATTTGTATTTAATCTTTATTATGATCACCTCAAATTCGAGAAAATATCAAAGAATTGTTAATAGACTGATTTTATGTTTTTAAATTGCTTTCTTTAAGGTTTTTAATTAGTAAATATTTTCATCGAAAAAAAAAAATGTTTATTGACCCTCCCCATGACAATTCCAACCCTCCCCTCTTCCCCTTATCATAAAATGAATAAATAAACCACTTCCGAAATAAATCAATAATGAAAAATAATTTAAATAATCTTTACGAATGTAAATTTCTGGGAAACAAAATTTGAATGCATTTTTGGTTCCAGTGTACATATCTTATCATTTTCATAATTTTACCTCTAGTTTTTATTCTAATCTTGAGTTATCATGGTTGAATTATTGAACAAAACTATAATGTATATGGTTATTAATATAACTATCACAATTATACAGAAATATATAAAAAAAAAAAAAAAAAAAAAAAAAAAAAAAATGAAATCATTAATTATCACTAACTTCATAATTCAAAAGAAGAAGGAAAATAAACAAGAAATTGTTTTTCGTACAAAAGATTAAATTAAGAAATCAAATTTAAAATTGAGGAATTAATATTTTAATTGATTCCTAGAATATTTACAAATATATATATATATATATATATATATATATATATATATATATATATATATATATATATATATATATATATATATATATATATATATATATATATATATATATATATATATAAAATAGTTGAAATTCAGCTAAAACAACTATCTCAGCCAACTATCATAAACATTAGTCAGATAATTTCACTTTCACTTACATATATATATATATATATCTAGAGAAAAGAGCCCAAAAAACGATGACGTTATTTTGAATCTAAAGCAGGTTCCGTGATCCAAACAGAAATAGGAAACAGAATGAATTAAAAACACAAAATTCTTATCACATTAATAAAAGTGACAGTTATATCTCAACAGGTGATCAAAATGATTTCTTCTTTCTTTTCCTCATACATAAGTAAAATATATTCTGATTTTATAATTTTATTTTGGTAAAAGTTTTCGTTTTTTATTATTAAATAAAGTAAAGGAACATAATGCAGTCATTTTACGCTTTCGTTAGTTAGATAAAAACATGGGTTTTATTATAAAAAGGAAATCAAATGGATCATGATTTTCTAAGGAAAAATTGTAAAGATAATGTTTTTAATCTCTTATCATTATAGTTTTTAATCAATAGGTATATAGTATATAGTGATATATGACGAACTTTTTTGATTAGTCAAACGGTACTTTGATATTAAACGGTCTGTAAATTTTCCGTATCGATATTTGTTTTTTAATTAAGGTACTGTATTTAGAACTAATAACCACAGCTGTTAATTACTATTATGGTAACTACTATTATTATATACAAGTTACCATAGTTATTTTAAGCTAATAATTGCCTTATTTAAGACGTTTTCTTGTTAATTAATTAATTGTCAACATAACCATTAATTATAATGACTTAATTGATGCGAGCGAGAACTTTATTTCTTATGAATTCCTGATTATTAATCCATTTCTTCCTCATAAATTTTAATTTTACTCTTAAAGGTCTGTGGTCTTTGCCAACTGAGAACCTATTATCAGCTACTACATCGAGAAAAAATTGGTTTGTTGCATAGTACCCCGGTCCATTAGAGGACTTCTGCGTACTCCCCTACTTGCTGAAGTTGCTTCCAGGATTTTTATCATGCATTTTTATTCAATTATTAAATTAAGTATGAAAACTAGTTAATCTATACATATAAGCTAAAAGTTTTGTCTGTCCATTGGTCCAAATTGAAAATTTGTTGACACTTCTTCATTTCATACATTCCAAAAACCTAATACGGCCTTACATTTTTTGTCTGTCACCACCAGTTTGACATTATAGGTGCAAAACTGGCTAAACGAAATGGATTAATTGTTTTTTCAGAGGTGAGTGCAAACCTGTTGCGCATGTTGTAGGCTTGGTAGTCCAGTCAAATGGTGCACAAAATGGGCTCGAAGTGGAAAGTTCTGGTGTAATTGATTTTAGTGGTTTATTTTATGTTTTTGGGGGTGCTGAACACGAATCTGAAGTCGTCCAACAAAATTTCCCCCCTGCAAATATGAGAAATCGTCAAAAACAATTATTTTGTGGTTTTCTGCATATAACTTGCAAAGCAATCTATTCACGCAAAAAGTGGTCCAGTAGTAAAATATAGATGAGAAAATAACCTTCAATTTATGTTATTAACATAAATAACCTTCAAGTTATTAACAATTGTGTAACAACAAATGTATAAAAAAAAAGGTAGAACCACCATAATCAAAACCCACAGACTAGCTAATCAAAATGTTTGGATACTTCTAGAACACCTACAGACTTGCGGTTTATTGCTTTTGGTCGGAAATTGGCCCAAACCAACTGAAAAAATCCAAAAAGTTAAAAATTTCTGTAAGTCGTATCAGACTGCACCAGTGGCAAGTGATTTTAAAAGATCTACAACTTTGGTCTTATGACTATTTGTCCTACTCCATCGCTTCTACCTTAAATGCTAAATTTGATTTTTTTTTTTTTTAAATTTTGTTTCCGAGCTTACCGAAGGTAACGGAATCTACGTGATCGTTCTGAAGAACGAAAAATTTTTAGGTCTTCGATTTCAAAAATTCCAAGACAAAAATCCGTTTCAGATATCAGGGAACATTATTGGTTCCGTGTCTGTCTGTCGGTCACTCATTTTTGCAAACCAACGTATCTTAAAAACTGCACGTCCAATTTTAATTATATTTGGATGGTAGGTCATAATTAGCCCATTGTTAGTCCCATATAAGTTTCAACCTTCTGCGCTAATTTGTTTCTCTTCCACATGCGCACAAACATACATTTATTTACACCAATACCTTCATAATTACTAATCTGATTTGTATGAAACTGTTATAGTTTATCGAAAGTAGCCTGCAGATAACCCCAGATTAATTTGAACCGTCTACGCTCTTTAACATTGGCTAAATAATACCAATTAAATTGAGATTAAAGAAAAAACGGGGAAACAATTAAACAACTTAAGACAATAATGGCTTGTAACAGAATAACATCAATAAAGTACGTGATAGGATGCGAGGAAGCTATGTGCCACACCAATTGGCAGTCTGTTTTTTTTACTTTGAGCTCTTATGGTATCCGCCATTGTTGACCGATTTAATTTCATATGGAGTGCTCAAACCTCACACTAATGCTCTTTAAATCAAGTAATTATTATTTTATAAATAGTCTCCCAACTACGATTAGGAAAGTGTTATATTCTTTGAATGGAATGAATGATTATATAGCCCTGATTCTATTCCTTAGATGGCTATTGAAACAAAACTATTTAGGCATTTCATTGCTAGGCCTACATGTTGATAATAATAATAATAATAATAATAATAATAATAATAAGCAATGTTAGCAGAGAAGTAACTGACATCGATGAATCCTCAGCCTCTTCTTCCTGACTGGAGCAGGAAGCATAGAGGAAGGGTAAGTATAGGAAACCAAGAGCACACGATCATCATATGAAACGATGATGACGTTGTAGCTCTTGGTAGTTAGTGATAATTATAATTATAGTCGCGTGAGGTACCATATGCTCCTTCAAGAGTATGGTACCCAAAATGGAGGGTTTTTCACCGGCAGGGATTTTAGTGGGGTAAGGACTACCAGCGTCTGTCTCGGTGTCGGCTGAGCAGTCGGGAAGTAGCTCAATCCCCACACTCAGGGATCCCGGGATCCTGCGATAGGTCTCGTTATCGAGAGTAGGATAGCGAGGCTCCAGGATGGCTTAGCTTAGCTTCATACACCCTGGGGCATAAAACTTTTGCCCTGCAGGCGCCGTTGTGTCTTTTCCCGCCATTCACAAAAAAAAAAATAAATAAATAAAAAAAAAAAATAAAAAAAATAAAAAAAAATAAAAAAAATAAGAGCCAAAAATATTCCCTGATGTTTGAAACGGATTTCTGTCTTGGAATTTTTGAACTCGGAAACATAAATTATTTACGTTTTTTCATAACGATCACATCCGTTACCTTCGTTAAGCTAGAAAGCAAAAAAAACATTTAGAATTAATTTCTTAATAGACCCAATATGAAAGTAAATTAGTAGATAATGAAATCGTTCAATGTACTCACTTAAAGATATCTTAATAGCAGAAATAGCTTCAAGAATAAAATCCTTACCTGAAACATAAATCAGAAAAAAACAAATATTAGCTTAACTTATAACAAAAAAAATCATATATTGAAGCAATAAATTAAGATAAAAAAAAACTAATCTATTTCAAAAGAATTGGCCTAAATTCTTCAAAAGGAATCTAAAAAATGGAGGCCATTTTTTGTCCTTGAAAATATCATTTTAGTGCATAAAGAAACAAATAAATTAGGAGAAAAAAAGGGGAAAGCTGAAGAAATATCCTTACATTTCATTAATAGTAACATTTTTTTATTAAAAATTAAGGCAATCGATTTAGAAATCATTAATACAGTTAGAAAAAAAGTGTTCTTTTTAATTACTCCAAAAACTAAATCAATAGTATCGCACGCGAATTATTATAATCTAAAAACATGAATGGGGAATTATCACGAACTATAATATAATATAATTAAAAATATTTCTTCATACTCAATTTTTTTTTTTTTTTTTAAAGTTTATTTCATTTTCTTTACTTTTTTTCCACGCATCGTTTATTTTATATTCTAATATGTTATTATTTTATAAATTATAATAAAATCAAATCTGATTTTTCTATTTTTTGAGGAAATAAAAAACATTTTAGATTAATATCGATTTTTTTAATAATCGATATAATATAACGGTAAATTAATAAGAGATTATGTTGAATATATATATATATATATATATATATATATATATATATATATATATATATATATATATATATATATATGTTAGTATCAATAGAGCAATAAATAAAAAAATAAACGATTTGGTAATAACATATAAAATAAAAATGTATTTAATGGAGTAGAAAAAAATATAATAAAAAATAACAACAGATAAAAAACCAAAAATATCTGTGTGACAAAACGCTATTTACAACAAAGGAAATATAAATTAATAAAGACATTACAGTTAAGAAATGAACGACAACTCTAAATATGAGTAAATATAAAATAATACAATTCTTATATTATAAATATCCGGTAGTTTTTGTCAATGTGTTTATAATAACGGTATAATAATAACAGTTAAAGTCAATGTAGGATATCAATGTAGAAACTTTATTGTAAATATTTAACATTGACTATAAAGAAACATTTTTTGAAGCGCTTAAATTATCATTTCATTTCATTATTAAAAATAATAATGATACTAAAAAAAACTCTAAGAGAACGCTTGAATTCGGACAGCGGTTTTGAACGCAACAGTTGGTTTTTAAATAAAAATCATTTATTGACCATTATGGTTCTAAAAAAGCTTATGCATTTTGTTCCATATGATCTATAAATTGTGTATACTATAGAATTCCAGTAGATAAAATTATCTTTATGTTTTGTGTATTGACAGATGAAAGATCGTTGGATTCCATCAATTATAATAAAGGAAAATAAATGCGTACCAAAATAAAAGTTAATTACCAATATATTATATAATCCTTTAATTTATTTATATATCAATATAAAAAATATTAAACTTACACTAAAATTCGTAAAAGAAATAAATTACTCCCCTTAGCCTAAAATTGAAAAAATCTGGAGTCCACTCACCAACAGAAACCCACAAACGAAATAAAATTTAAAAAATAAATAAAAATTACTTAGGGAAAATATAGGAAGAATTTCGGAAGGACTCGGGTCCACCCAACCTTATTGAGGTTTTCTGTGGTTGCCCTTAATTTACTAGGCAAATGCCAGGTTGGTCCACTCTTAAGTCAGTCCACAGACTGCCTACGATACCCGTTTAAATACCTGCAAACAACCCTAACAAAAATCCAATCAAAAACTTCCGTTTAGAAAAATAAAAAATATATAAATATATACTCCAATATTGTCCATTATACCCTTCCCCAAATTTGATTAAAAAGCTCCAATCCCTTACAAAATATCAAAATTATAAAAAGGCACAAAATAACCCCTCTCAAAATAACATTATGGCTCCGGTAAACACAAATATTTTTTTGTTACTTATGCTAATAAAGAATTTGTTTAAAAAAATATATATATATATCAATATATGATAATATAAATAAATGCAAAAGCTATGTGATTGATCAGAAGAAGGAACTTTTTTTATGTTTCCAATTTCAAAAACTCCAAGACTGAAATCCGTTTCAAACATCAGGGAACATTTTTGTTCCTGTCTATATCTGTCGGTCTGTCTGTCACTCAATCTTTGAGAAAATATCTTAAAAACTACATGTCCACGTTTAATTATTTTTATTTTTAATAGAAGGTTATAATTAGCCCATTGCTGCGGTTCCATATAAGTTTAAACCTTATGGACCCATTTGTTTTTCTTCCACATGCGCACAAACATACGTTTATTTACACCTATATAATCAAAGGTACTCATCTGATTTTTATGAAATTTGGACAGTTTGTCGAAAGTAGTCTAAAAATAGCCCCATATTAATTTCAACCGTCTGCGCACTTTAAATTTTACTTAATTGACCCTTAATTCATGCAAAAAACAAAGCAAGGTTGGCAGATTTTAAAAAACGAGGAAGGGGGAAATTAAATAAATTTGAGAAAAAAGGTTGTAAAATCATAAAATTCATAAAGTATACGAAATAGGGCGCGAAGAAGCTATGTGCCACACTAATTAGCAGTCTATTTATTTTTTATGTGTTGTCAGAGTTTATTGGGTAGAGATGAAGAGTTAATAGTTATTTATGCACCTAGGGAGTAAAGTAAGCCATTATTCCCTGAGCGAAAAAGTTGGTTCTTGAGGCGAAGCCGAAGGAACCATGGTCCCCAAATCCCGAGGCGAAGCCGAGGGAATTTGATTTTTTAATTAATAAATATTTAAGGAATAACGCTTGGGAATAACGCGCAAGGGGAATAATGGCACTTTACTCCCGAGGTACATACAATATGTTATCTCCAGTAGGGAGAAAATACGCACTTTCAGCCATTGCACAGTTTTTAGTTATTATTTTAATAAATAACAATAATTGTTAGCACTTTTAATAGCAGAAATAAGAGATTCAATTTTAAAAACAAATAAGAGTTGGAATGAAACTCAAATAGAAGGTTATTTAGATGCAGGTTATAAACAATGAAAAACAAGGTCGAAAAAGCAGTGTCGCCAACCTGATTTGAACAACTTCATTACATTAGCCATTCATTTTCTACTATTTATAAAATATTTAAGTTGGCAATCCTTCTTTTTCTCCCTACTTTACTTTTTCGCCTTTACTTTTACTTTTTCTCCCTACATTTGAGTCCAGGGAAGAAAAGACTTACTTTAGTCCCTCTATACTCTATACTGATCCAAAATCATAAAATTTTCTCCCTACTGGAGATAAAATCTATTTAAGGATTTCACCACGGGGTTAATATTTCCCTAAACATACATATACAATTTTAACAAAATCGGCTAAGTAGTTTAATCTACAGGCATCGTCACAGAAAAAAGACTAACACAGTATAGTAAAACCACTATTTTTGGACTCAAAAGTTTTAGCGTTAAATCGAATTTTTAGCTCTATACTCTATAACAATACTTTCGAGAATATGTTCAGAGGCTGCGAGGAAACAAAAAGAAATAACCGACCTTTTTTTATCACTAAAATATAAAACACTCGTACATAGCATTAGACTTTTCCACGGATACATACAAAAAAATAATCTGTGTAAACAGACAGACGGAAAGATTTTTGTTTATATATTTTAATATACAATTTTTTAAGGGTTGGAAAAGGAAATGACAATGAAAGTTGTTAAAAAATAACTGAAGAAATATGACCATGATAGAAATAACTGAAGCTGAACGATCTATCTGGTAGTAAAACTATTGTTTTCCGGTTGTTTTTGCAAAATTTCCGCACCGAACAAAAAACCAAGCTGATTTCACGCGTTTCCATGCGGAGGTAATACAGAGATATCACAATCATAAATCTACTAAACAAAAATGTATATCAAAAAATCTTTTTCACAATGTTCGATGCATTTCTTCTCCCTTTATAGTTTTGTATTCGTTTTCATAATAATATTTTTGAATGGCAGGGTTTTGTTTATTTTAACAGACGTACAACTTTTTTTTAAGTAATTCTAAAAGTGGTAAACAATGTTCTTTAGCAACAATTCCTTTAAACAAAGCTTTTAAAAGTAAATGAAATTCAAGTTAGATTTATCTTGCAAATAATAAAATTTAAATGGGAATAGCCTTGTTAAATTTAAAGATAAACTTTATCAGCATGAGAATACAATTAAGAAAGACTTGATAATCCTTGAATTAAGAAACAATTGACGTTATGTCAACTAATAAGTCCGTGGTTTACGTCGGGGAACTCCTGAAGCCAAAATATAAATAAAAGTATGCGTATTAAAATGTTTTATTGCTTCCGAGCTTACCGAAGGTAGCGTAAGCTATGAGGTAGTCCTGAAGAACGAACATTTTTTATGTTTCCAATTTCAAAAATTCAATGATAGAAACACGTTTCGGACATCAGGGATCTTATTTGGTTCCGTGTCTTTTTTTCTACATCTTAAAAACTACTCGTCTGATTTTAATGAAATTTGTATGGTAGGTCATAATTTGCCCATTGTTGGTCCCATATAAGTTTCCACTTTCTGCGCTCCTTTGTTTCGCTTCCACATGCGCACAAACATACATTTATTTACACCTATATCTCTTATTTTACGATTTTGGCCCAGCGCTGGAGTGTATTTTTTTCTCTGGTTGTTTCCCGTAGTTGTTAATAATTATAATTTGATTTAAACCTATATCTCTTATTATCTTTTTTTAGAAATTTAGATGGTTTGTCAAACGTAGCCCGCAATTTCCCGCAACATTTCCACAGGAATTTTGGCAATTTTGGCTCGCAATGTTGTTCTTGAGGGCTTCCAGGGTTCTGGGACGATCAATGTACACCAAGGATTTAAGGTATCCCCACAGAAAAAAATCACAAGGAGCCAAATCAGGTGATCTTGCTGGCCAGTTTAAATCGCCTCTTAAGGAGATGAGACCCCCGGGAAATCAGTCTTGCAAAAAGTTTACGCAAACCCTTGCTGTGTGGGCTGTGGCCCCGTCCTGCTGAAACGTGGAACATAAACTTCCCTTCCCCCTCTTTCAACGACCCTACTCTCAAACGTCTAGGACCAATAGGGTAGGAGCAATCCCCTCTTCAAATTCATACGTCTGCCGCGCTCCACCCTGTACTTTCGGTATTATAAACTGTCAAAGTTTAAAAATTCAAAAATTGATAACTTAAAAATGGCGGCCAATCAAAATTAAATTTGTATGTCATACAGAGGTACTTTCGTGCCAAATTTCAACACGTTCGGACAAATTTTCGATTTTGCAGAACCCCAAACCCCCAAACAGACGCAGTGGAAGTTTCAGGTTCTGCACAACTCCGTTTAGGAATTACTGATCTAATCAATGAAAGCGTAAAATTTATTCTCCCCTTTATAACCACAATAAATAAATTTTTTTTTAAAAAATGTATAAATAAACATAAATATATAAAAATTAATTTTAAACTCTTTATGAGGAGGAAAAATGAAGTTTTTTGATTACCCGTAGCGAAATAACTATAATATAATGCGATATAAATTATTTACGAATATAATAAACTTTTACCTCTTTCTATTCAACATCACGGAAGAACTAGTCTAAATGAATTATAAGCATGTATTCTTTTTATTTTTTTGGGCGGTTCTCGTTAGATGTATAACTAAGGGAAAGCGAGGTGTATCTAACCAAGGTTGAAGCCGGCTGCCGTCATTTCAGAGACAGCTGGGTTAAATCTAGTTGAATATTCAAATATTTTATTCAAAGAATTAATTAGAAATAAAATTCTGTCAAACCGTTTAATAAATAATTCTTTTAAAATTTCTGAAACCTTTTGTATATGTCACCTTTATATTACACAAAAACACCAATGATTATAACATTAAAAGAATTAATTCTTTCTAAGATCAAAAAATCGGTCCGAGACAACTCAAACAAACTTTCTCATATACGAGTTCATAATTACTTAGCCCAGTTTTTTCCATTTATTAGTTTTCGTATGTACATTTAATTATTATTAAACATTTCATCAAAATTTATCATAAAAATAACTTCTTCTCGGCGGGGAATCGAACCCGGCCTCTCTCCGTCCGCGTTTAAAGCGGAGACTGGATTTTCTCAGGAACTAGATTTTTCCCGGTTCACTCCCGGGCTCCAGACGCTGTAACTTCGTTCAAACGTCTACAGTACCGTAACTTAAATTTTTAGGGTTCATAAAATAGTACATTACGCGTCGAGTGCGGAAAGTAGCATTTTGCATGCGAGTGTGGAGTTTGCACCCGAGCGACAGCGAGGGTAGTAAAACCACACGAGCAATGCAAAATGCCGTTTTCGCACGAGTTGCGTACCGCACTTTATCTACGAGTGTTAGATTTAAATAATAAATCTAGAAAAAAATAAACTTGCTGTATGTAAGTTCGTATCTCTCTCTTGATAAAGATGGTATTAATTCTTGAGTTGTATTTTTTGCCGAATTAATTATTTCTGGAGGAGTATTATTCTCCACATTTTCGTCAAAGTCACATGATTCACTCATTAGTTTACTAAAAACTCGATATAAACAGTTAATTTAATAAAAGAACAGCAAATTAGTTTTGTTAAATGTAAACAAACTCGCTTCCTCTTCTTTACCACGCTAGCGTGGTAAAGAAGAGGAATTCTTCAGAACTATGAGACGCGCATGCGTAATGAATACAAGTACGTAAAGAATCACTTTTTACGTATCTAAACAGAGGTACAATGTTTATATTTTGTATCAATCGTAGATAAAATATATTAACTAACTTCTTGGGATGGGTATAATTTTAGTTAGCTTGGTAAGTTGAAGGTTGTTAGTGTAATAACACAAATTCCAAGGAGTAAATTTAGGTATAATACTAGTAATATTTAGGTAAATTAGGTATAAAATATGTTTTTATTTTTTTAATCCCAACATATATTTGGTTTTACTAATTGATATTTATATACTGTTACATGTGATTTTAAGTTCATATAATTACATTGCTTAATATGTCTTATTTTTTTTTTTATTAAAAAAAGGGGGTTTAATATACTAAATTTAAAATCAATAAACCATTTAGTATAAGCGGCGAAGCTTTGAGAAGAGTTTTGAATTAAAAGATTCTTTTTACAAGAAAAAAAATCACACATAAATAAGTTAAAAGCCATAAAACCTTTAATTCTCTCTTTCACTAACAATAAACAATTATTTAATCTTAAACAATAAATAAAATGTCGATTAACGAAGTTGTTCTTTCCACACTTTCATCGAATTTATTTGGATCATTTCCAATGTATTCAAGTCCTCATTCGAAATATAATTCCAGTAGGAATTTCAAATATTCAAGGATAAAATAAACAGTACAAAACAAACGAATAAACTAAAAAAAAAAAAAAAAAATATTCAAAGTTCAACTAATTTTTACACACCCGATTCGACAGAAAAAAAAGAATGACATTCGTTGTAGTAACCTGTAATTCATCACTTATGTCCCAGTTTCCATGAATAACCTACTTGTTGACCTGTGTAAATAAATACTTATTTCGACCTTTTTTGTCAAAGTAGGGTCAAAATAAAGGTTGGTTAAACAAAACCTAGTTGACCTCGCCATATTTTTAATGGATAGAAAGATATTATTGTCGATTTTCAAAACATGTTGAACGATAATTTAATTTTAAATTAAAATAATATTGATATGAAATCATCATATAATAATAACGTTGAATAATTATAAGAAGAAAGATAATTGTTTTTTACCGTGGTAGGCTGTGAAATAGTAAACTTTAGAGCCTAAAAAACATAGCTAAAATCCATTTTTTCATTACGTGGACTTAAAAAATCTTTCCATTACTCCTAGCTATAAAGATTTATTTTTTATCTACGATTGATACGAAATATGAACATTGTATCTCGGTTTAGATGCGTAGAAAGTGATTCTTTACGTACTTGTATTCATTGCGCATGCGCGTCTCATAGTTCTGAAGAATTCCTCTTCTTTACCGCACTAGTGCGGTAAAGAAGAGGAATTCTTCAGCTTTACGCACGATTAGCGAGTTTGCTTAAATTTAACAAAACTATTTTTTCTGTTCTTTTATTAAAGTAACTGTTTATATCGAGTTTTTAGTGAAAAACAATGAGTGAATCAAGTGACTTTGACCAAAATGTGGAGAATAATACTCCTCCACAAATAATTAATTCGGCAAAAAATACAACTCAAGAATTAATGCTATCTTTATCAAGAGAGAGATACGAACTTACATACAGCAAGTTTATTTTTTTGTATTTATTATTTAAATCTAACAATCGTAGATAAAGTACGGTACGCAACTCGTGCGAAAACGGCATTTTGCATTGCTCGTGTGGTTTTACTACCCTCGCTGTCGCTCGGGTGCAAACTCCACACTCGCATGCAAAATGCTACTTTCCGCACTCGACGCGTAATGTACTATTATTTTTTTTAATATCATAGGTGGGTTCTTTAAGGGCATGCGTAAGAAGAATACTCTAAATCAGTCAACTCTGGCAACGTTTCGGCTATTACCAGCCATTTTCTAGCCTTTGTAGTCTAAATGAGCCCGCTCAGTAGGGTTGGGATATCGAAAGAAAATATCGATATTTTCGATATATCGACATCGAGTGGTTCAACATCCATATTCCGATTTTCGATATTTTAAAAAAATATCGATGTTGCCGATATATCGAAAGATCAATATCGATATTTTTTGGTCCGATATATCGATATTTTCGATATATCGGAATCGAAGTCCCAACCCTACCACTCAGGCTGATGAGTTAAATACTACGAAAACTTCGTGTTTGTTTACATTTAACAAAACTAATTTACTGTTTGTTTAATTAAAGGAGTTTTTTCTGTATTTATTATTATAATCCAACAATGGTAGATAAAGTACGGTACGCAACTCGTGCGAAAACTGCATTTTGCTTTGCTCGTGTGGTTTTACTACCCTCGCTGTCACTCGGGAGCAAACTCCACACTCGCGTGCAAAATTCTACTTTCCGCACTCGACGCGTAATGTATTATTGTTTATAAACGGAATAGTACATTACGCGTCGAGTGCGGAAAGTAGCATTTTGCATGCGAGTGTGAAGTTTGCACCCGAGCGATAGCGAGGGTGGTAAAACCACACGAGCAATGCAAAATGCCGTTTTCGCACGAGTTGCGATAAAGTACGGTAATCTACGATTGTTAGATTTAAATAATAAATACAGAAACAAATAAACTTGCTGTATGTAAGTTCGTATCTCTCTCTTGATAAAGATGGCATTAATTCATTAGTTGTATTTTTTGCCGAATTAATTATTTCTGGAGGATTATTATTCTCCACATTTTCGTCAAACTCACTTGATTCACTCATTGTTTTGCACTAAAAACTCGATATAAACAGTTACTTTAATAAAAGAACACCAAATTAGTTTTGTTAAATGTAAACAAACTCACTAATCGTGCGTAAAGCTGAAGAATTCCTCTTCTTTACCACACTAGTGCGGTAAAGAAGAGGAATTATTCAGAACTATGAGACGCGCATGCGCAATGAATACAAGTACGTAAATAATCACTTTCTACGCATCTAAACAAAGATATAATGTTTATATTTCGTATCAATCGTAGATAAACTAATTTTAAAGCGAGGGTAGGCTATCGCCCAGGTGAAAACTCCACACTCGCATGCAAAATGCCACTTTCCGCACTAGACGCGTAATGTACTATTTCAAATCCTTTTCATCTGCTTGAAGCTTATACTGATAATAATGTTTGAAGTGAAAATTGTTTAGGCGCGATAGAGTAATTTGGCTTAACGTTTTTTGGTATAACTGTAGTAAACTGAGTAAATTGGTAACGAAGTTTTTGATTCGAGACTCAACTAAGTGAAAGATTTTTTATAGGTAAATCAACTGCCGGCTTAAGTTGCCTGTAAAGCTAAATGCTACACAAATTGGCAGACTGTTTTTTTTTAACGTATATAATTTAAAAGAAAAAAATGTTTGACAAGATAAATTTGAAAGAATGAAAAAAGTCACATTAATAGCAGTGTTTATTCATAGGTAATTTATTTTCTTATCGTTAAATTTGTTTAACCTGATTAAAAATAAAAAAAGGGGAAGTTGTAAGATTGTTACGAAATAGGAAACAAGGCGAGTTTTTGATCTTTCCTTTTTTTTCTTATTTCGTATCCTAATTAATAGGAAAGGAGGCTGATTTGGTTCTTAACTACGAAGGAGATCTGCACTCGAGCGTTGAAATGCTACGCCAGTTTACAATCGTCATCGTTGGACGACTTCGCGTAAACCATTCTCGACCAACAAATAACAAATAAAAGGTTGACGATGTCACTGATAAAGGAGACAATTGACTATTATATTTATTTCAATGATATTATTTTCTTGTTCCTTTATAACTTGTTTATAGAGACAATTCTTTGTTTTAAGTAGGTCAGTCATTATATTTAACTTGTGGACGCTTTAAGGTAATATGTAATAGCAATTATTCTTTTATGACATAAAAAAAAAAAACCAACAACAAATTGAGTACAATTAAATAAATAGAAAATTAGGTATATAGACAGTAATTTATAGTTGAAATGTAGACAGGTAATCGTAATTGCGGTATACTTAATAAATTAAAAATACCTTTATATAATAATTACTTAATATTTATTATTGGGTTAGATATATTTTTAAGAAGAAAAAAAAGTAGATTGTTTTATAGATTTTTTAATTTTTTTTTATTTATGTGACTGCATAAGTCAAATATATATTTTTTTATTAATCGGAAATAAATGTAAATTATGCCAGCATTTTTACAATTTGAAATCGATTACATAATTATTCAACTGTAAACCTAATTACTGGTCTTATATTACTTTGCTTTGTAAGTTTCATCGCACATTTCCGTTTCCCCAATTTTGAACCACTTCCCGTGATCCAATCTTCCTCAAATTTTGCACATAGATACAACTTAGGTAAAGAATACAGAAACAAAAAAAAATGGCGTCAAATTTATTTGATTTTTAAGTTTCATCGCACACCATTTACCCCAATTTTGAACCACTTATCGTTATTCAATCTTCCCCAAATTTTGCACATAGATACAACTAAGGTGATGAATACAGAAACCAAAAATAAAAAAATGGCGTCAAATTTATTTGATTTTTAAGTTTCATCGCACACCATTTACCCCAATTTTGAACCACTTATCGTCATTCAATCTTCTCCAAATTTTGCACATAGATACAACTAAGGTGAAGAATACAGAAATAAAAAAAAAAAAAGTTGAAAATAAGACCAGTTTTGAAAAATGGCATTTTTATATTAATTATTTTATTATATATTATACTTAAAAATAAATTGCTTAAATACATAATATTGGTATGAACCTATTTCTAATAACAATTGCTACTTTAAATTTAATGTATTTAAGTATATTTAGAATGAAATAAATATTGTTTTTTTTACATTTCCACGTCGGATTTTTTATGGAGCTAAAAAAGAAGTAGGATTAATAGATTTAATAAACAATAATTTTTATTTTGAAAATTTAAAATTCTGTTATAATTTGTAATTAAGTTTAAGTAAATATTTATTTAGGAAGAGGAAGTTCCAAATGAATCTGTAATAAAAAAAAATTATTTTAAAAGTACAACATATATTACAGCTGAATGCAAATATAATGACAGTTTCCTCGGCAACCTAGAGCAACTATAATGATTTCAGAATGCAACTTTTAACAACTTGTAAAACAAAATACAAAATTAGCTAAATATTTCTTAATTCATAATTCCTTCCTGGAAACTAATTATATATATATATCTAAAATTAAAGATACGAAATAGTATTGAGTCATAAAAAAAAAAAAAAAAATATATCTTAATACAAATCACTATTTTTTTTTTTAGATTTATCTATCAGATAAAATGTTATAATAATGTTTATCCGATAAAACCAAACCCTGATAGCAAGCAAAAATTTAATTTCGAAAGTTTTTATATTTATCTTTAGTTGAAAGCAGTCTTTATAAAATATTGAACAAATAAAAAAAGAAATACGTATATTATAATCAATAATTTTATAATTCTAATAGCGATAAAGTGGTACTCTTTTACTTTGTTCCGTGCCATAACAGAAAGAAAGTGGTACAACAAAGTAAAAGAAGCACCTCCATCCGATACGTCTCTTTTACTTTGTTACCCGTCTATATTGATATTCAGAAAATGTTAAAAAGAAGGATGGGTAACTTAGTTAATAACTATTAAGACAAAGGGATCTTTAGTCTAATTTACTTTGGGACAAAGGAATATTACACTTAAGCCTAGTTTACATTGGTAGAGTGCACTAGCTTACTTTTCAGCACAAGGGACGGTAGAGTAAAATGGGTGCTGTTTTTTGGTAGAGTGACTCTAAAGTCGTTCACACGTGCTTGAGATAGTAGCCTTAGTAAAGTGAGGCTATTACGTTTTTAGTTCTGAATAATCCCGCAATTAATATATAGAAGAGGTATTCAATGTTAGGACGGACGTAGGGTGGGGGGTCTACTCGCCTGTCGGCGGTTGAGCTACTCTACCACCCCACTAGCTTGTTTACTCGACCAACTTTTATCCACTATCCTCGACCGTTTACTATCCGTATCGTTCACATTAGGCAAGTAGCTTGGTAGAGTGCTACTCGACCAAGCTACTCAACCGTTTACTCTACCAATGTAAACTAGGCTTTATAGAAGAACTAAGAATCATGACAGTGAGCCATCTCTACATGCACTTTGAGGACAAGATGTAAATTCACATATTCTTATCAAAAACTATAAATTTATGATTTGATATCGACTTAGTGTTAATATTATTTAATATTTTCTTACTTCTCATCAGTGGCGCACCCAGGATTTATTTTTGGGAGGGGCACAGATTTAAAAAAAAATAAGAGGGTGAAGGGGATGTAATGTGGGCTTAGCATAATCACAGACAATTAACCAATCTGCTTTTCTTTGTTCTTAAATTACTTCATATCATGGGCGGATCCAGCCAATTTTAAAGGGGGGCTGGGCTCTCTTTTAGGGGGGTCTGGGGGTCCTCCCCCGGAAAAATTTGAATAGTTTACGTTACTTGAAAACGTCTTCTTAGCCTATTCTAAGAGCATCTAAAATGTTTTATATACAAATAAATTTAATAAACAAATAAGAGGGGGAAGGGGATGTAATGTGGGCTTAGCATAATCACAGACAATTAACCAGTCTGCTTTTCTTTGTTCTTAAATTACTTCATATCATGGGCGGATCCAGCCAATTTTAAAAGGGGGCTATAAATAAATTTAAGTTTTTTATGAACGGGACATAAAAACCGGGGTATTTTATTTAAACAAAAGTATATAGGTACTTTTTTACTTTGTTACCCACCGTGACTTATTTAAAATACTTACTTATTTGCATACTTAAATTTTTAGTCTATGGCTTTGGAGGAGGGGGGGGGGCACGTCTTTCTAAACGCCAAAAATATATGTCTGGCTAAACTAGGTATATAATTAATTATTTTTTTCACTATTACTTTAACATGTGCTGCGAAATTGCATACTTAAATTTTACGTCTTTGGCTTGGGGGGGGGGGGGGGGGGGGGGGGGCACGTATTTTTAAACGCCAAAAAAAAAAATGTTGGCCTAACTAGGTATATAATTACATATTTATTTATTTATTTTTTCACTATCACAACACTATTACTTTAACACTTGCTGCGGAATTACATACTTAAATTTTAGGTCTGGCTTTGGGGAGGGGCACGTGCCCCCCGTGCCCCCCCCCTGGGTGCGCCACTGCTTCTCATGATATATAAGTTAGTTTCTTGCACTTTTACCTCCTCCACTTAAATGTGCCGCAATGGCGGCACACGTATAAGTGAAAAAAAAAAAATTAAAAAGCCAGTGGGGCCGCTAAGGCGGCACTGTTTTTGTAATAATAAAATAGAAGGAAAATAGTCTGTCAGTGTAGCAATAGCAATAGTGTGTGTGTTACTGTAGCACATAGATTTCTCGCATCCTATCACGTACTTTATTCAAGTTATGCTTTTAAGGCAGGTTTAAACGAAGCCATTGTCGGGTACAGTAGTCCACGGTTAAAATAAATCCTTTTACACAGGAAAATAAATTTTCCCGGTAGTTGAGGTCGAAAAATAGCCCCCCCCCCCCCCCCCAAAGCGCAGTTAATTGTCCTCAGTCTACTCCTCGAGACAATAGCTTGCCACTAGGCAATTGGAAAGTGTTTACACACGAAGGCAATAATTGACAGCCAGTAAACTGTGTTCATCTTCTGACAATTGTATCGACAATTGGCATCTCCCTAAAAATTCTGAAAAATCGTGAACAACAATTTTTTCGAAAATGGTTCCGACAATTATGATTAAAAAATTCTAAAATGTAGTCCATTTAGGTTTCCCGGGAAAAATCTACTTCCTGAGAAAATAGCTTTAAACGCGGACGGAGAGAGGCCGGGTTCGTTTCTTCGCCGAGGAGAAGTAATTTTTATGATAAAATTTGATGTAATGTTCAATAAAAAATAAATGGAAAACACTGGGCTAAGTAATTGAAGCGAGCGTAAGCGAGCTTCTTACATTCAACGAAATATGCATCTTGTCTGTCTGTCTGTCTGTCTGTCTGTGTGTAACGTTTACGTGTCCAACGATAACTTGAGTAAAAGTTGGCCGATTTAGTTGAAATTTGGTATACATGTTCCTCTTACTAATACTCAGGCTAAGCTCGTTGGACAGCGTGATCCGTCCAAGAGTTCGCGCGCAATGCTCGCGTAAACGAGAGGTTCAAAAATTAAATTGGAATTTCAGGACGGGAAAAGATTCTATCATCATCTATTCGACGAGACGAACATTTTTTCCAAATAACATTTTTTAGTAAAACCAACAGCGACACCGCTATCAATTAATAAAGATCGCTAAAACTATTAAAGCGGACCTAAACGTTTATAATAGAGAAAACAACCTTTTTACCGATATCTTACGTTCTAACGTAACGATTTTAATAAAACTTCATATACACCATCTAATGCACAGTTGAAACAAGCATGCAAAATTTCAATTTGATACATGCAGTAGTTTTTTTGTAGCAGAGAAATACAATTTATAATAATTGAAAAAGAGAAGTGTGGTTAGAGAAATAGTAAGAATGGTTCCCTTACTACTAGCCGCTGTACTACTACCAGACCCACTATCTATCAACTCATCATGATTCATGATTATCTATTTTTTCAATATTCAATACATATTTATTACCATACGCTCGCTTCAATGATAGAGCCACGCGATGCCTAGTTATGAACTCGCACATGAGAAAGTTTGTCTGAGTTGCCTCGGACCGATTTTTATAGATAAATTTCACACACGTCTTAAGAATAGTAATGCTTACTCATTTCCTATACTTCATTACTTTAATGTACCAACCTAATAAAGTATAGGATGGAAAAAAAACTTTCTTGATCCAGCGCTAAGGGCGTGAGAACTTTTTATTTGTAATTTTAATATGCGATCCCATTAAAGTGTTTCATCTTCAAGAAAGCCTAGTATTCTAACACATTTTCCTAATTGTTTTTTTTTTTTTTAATGTTTAAATGTTTTTTACTACATTATAAAACGCTACGCTTTAGTGTAAACCTTGGCTTTATAAGATAGAGGGCCAGGTCAAAACTCTTATAAGAAATTAAAAGTTATGAAAACAGAAAAAGTTCCCACAATCTTGACTTTTTATTTCAATACAATGCTTTTCTTCTCCTTGTTTCGTTTATTTACCATAATTATACATCTTCTGTTACACTTTTCCTTCTTTTAAAATAATTATCGTTTTCTCTTTAGAATTTTACATTCAATAAAAGTGGAATTATTGAACACTGTAACAGTGAACTACTTTTTTATGATCCTGTATCGATTTTAATATTTCCTGTTAAAGAAATAGTTTAATTTTACTCAACTAATTACATTTTTTTAAAAATTTCTCTTCACATTAATAAAAGGTTATCCTTGTTTTCCAACAGGAATAAAAAAAAAATTCTTAAATAATGTCACATTATTTTTTTTTTTTCATTAAATTCTTAAATAAATAGTTATTTATGCACCTAGGGAGTAAAGTAAGCCATTATTCCCTGAGCGAAAAAGTTAGTTCTTGAGGCGAAGCCGAAGGAACCATGGTCCCTATATCCCGAGGCAAAACCGAGGGAATAACTTTCGAGGGGAAAAATGGCACTTTACTCACGAGGTACACACAACATTTTATCTCCAGTAGGAAGAAAATACACATTTTCGCCCATTGCTCAGCTTTTATTTATTATTTTAATAAATAACAATAATTATTAGCACTTTTAATAGCAGATATAAGAGATTCAATATTAAAAACAAATAAGAATTGGAATTAAACTCAAATAGAAGGTTATTTAGATGCAGGTTATGAACAAAGATAAACATGGTCGAAAAATCAGTGTCGCCAACCTGATTTCAACAACTTCATTACATTAGCCATTCATTTTCTACTATTTATAAAATAATTAAGTTGCATCTTTACTTTTTTGCACTACTTTACTTTTCGCCCTACTTTTACTTTTTCTCCCTACTTTTTGAGTTCAGGGATGAAAAGACTTATATTAGTCCCTCTAAACTAATTCAAAATCATAACTTTTTCTCGCTACTGGAAATAAAAGTCTTAATAATATTAATTTTTCAGTTCACAAGTAAGAGTCTCTAGTGAGGTTCAAGAAGGTTATGAGCCCCACTTGTAATCTCCATGTCCTTAAGGCGCTACTGTCCACAACCGATTTGCATAATGTGCCGATTTGCAAATGACGAAAACGACTCTATGAAAAATAAATAATGTGGTTATAACTTTTATGGTAGATAGGCTGTGCCTAAATATAATCACCGAAATTTATTTGACTTAAAAGTTTTTAACGTCATTATGACAAGCAAATACTGTCTCATAAAATGTTTATGATACACTAAAAAAAAAAAAATATATATCTTTGAACTCACAACATCTCTGAATTAATTCGACAATTTAATTTAATATTACATAGAACCCCTTTGTAAATTACACGAAACTACAAAATGAAATGATTTTATTACAGTATTTTTAAGAAAATAGTATGGATTGAAATCAAAAAATAATAATACAAGAAGTGTTCTTAATATGATTCTTTTACCTAACTTTCTACGCCTCGAGGTAATGACTGCAATATGATCATTTGGAAAGTTGATAAAAAATAAAATAAAAATAAAGCCTTCTGTATGATGGTATCCTATGTTACAACTGATCATTGATAACGCCACTTCGAAATAGCCGTCTTAATGCCGAATCCACACCTCATATATTATTATTTTTATTTTTTTTGTACCTTCCTCATACAGCTTCTAATTTAAAGTTTCATATCTCTTTGTCAAATCGATCCATCTTTTATTTTTTTTTTTTTAATATTTTTACCAAAGCAAGTCAATTATATATATATATACATATATATATTGTATATATATATATATATATATATATATATATATATATATATATATATATATATATATATATATATATATATATATATATATATATATATATATATATATATATATATATATATATAATGTTTTTTTTATGGGCATAAAAAAAAAGACCGGTAAATTATCTAGCCGATCGACCAATTCATAAATTTCAAGCTGTTTAAATACATTACTAAAAAAATATGCACTTTATAATTTTTTTTTTTTTTTTTTATAAAACCATATAATTTGTAACGCTATGTAGTAAGTAAGGTCTTAAAAAAAGATGTGACAATTTTGCCGCAATGTCTTTGCATACATATTAAATCGTTTAAATACCCATAATTTACAAAATGACATTTCAAAATTATTTTATATTAACACATATATAATATAAGTGCGTGCCTAAATATATACATACATATATACATTTATATATATATATATATATATATATATATTATATATATATATATATATATATATATATATATATATACCAACAAAAACACTTGTGCAAAAAAGCCAAGCGTCGCGTCGCGTAAAACTTTGTGAGATAATTGGTTTTGCCAAGTGTCCCCTGTACGAGTAAGTTCTACTAGGTCAAATTTATCCAGTACAATTAAGTGACGTTTGTATGACTCCCCCCACCCCCCCCCCCCCCCCCCTTTAAAGTAATTATTATTAATATAGTTTTACATTGGAATAAGAGTAATTGATTTTTATTGAGTATTAAGCTTGAAGATTGTAAACATGCACTTCCCGCTCGTCCGCACTAGTACACTAGATAATTGTTTAGTTCAATTAGAACACCCCATGTGTTAAATACTTAGCCCCTTTGTCTTTTTGTTTCAAACCCCTTCTTCTAAACAAATAGGTTGTTATAATATAAAATCCCAATACCACTCACTGACACATCACGATATCTCTGAAACCACTGGACATATGACCATGAAATTTTGTAAGTGTGTTCCTCTTACCCCTTAGGTGCTCGCTAAGAAATATTGTTAAAATGCGCCATCTTGAATCAACATGGCGGCCATTTTTATACAAAATTCGACAAGACGTTATCTCCGGAACTAATTGCACTAGAACCTTAAAATTTAAAAGTTAGCTTCCTTTTATAAAATTAGTAACTTTGGATAAATGGTTTACCAATCGGGCATTTTGATTCAAGATGCCGGCCATATATATGTAAAAGTTGACGTATGTGTCTTTGTTCTTTATACAAATCTACAGTTTTATCCTAATTTAGTGAATATTTACACAATTTTCTATCAAAGCAAGGGGAAGGTCACTGTCTACATGGATTTTCGAATTTTAAATTTTGGTACAAAGGCGTACGGAGTACAAGTAATGAATACGGGGTCAAAGTAATGAATACCCTTCATGATGCATATCGTTGAAAAGCTCTTTAAGAGCACAGTAATTATTGTTATGTAGAGTTTTGTCATATTTACATTTAGGAGGGGGGTAAATTTGGGATATTTGCAAATTATCTTATCAAAGAGGAGGGATAGAATCTAGATACTCTCGCATAGTGAAATAATTTAAATGTTTCTTGATGGTAGTTTATAAACTTATCAAATTAAAATAATACTCTGTAGCTAAGCACCTGTAGCCAGCTATTATATATATATATATATATATATATATATATATATATATATATATATATATATATATATATATATATATATATATATATATTTCTGATGGTTGCATACTGAGTGTTAGCGGGTCCTTGTGATATGCAAATGAAGCTTGCGTACTACGAGCACGTCCAGCAAGTTGAACTATTTCATATGCATTTCCCTCCGACTAATCTTTTACATTTATCTTTTTTTTCTTTTTTTTTATTAAAATTAATAAGATGTTTGATATGAACAAGATCAACAACATTCTATTGAAATAATACCTTATGAAATTGACCTAAGTTAGTGTCAAATATATTTTCAAACTTGGAATTAAGTCATCAAAAGCGGCTAGAGAAAACTTTTTTATAATGTAGAAAGTAACAAATTTTAAGATGCATTTTTTTTTCTTTTTTTGTATTAGCATATTTGGTAATCTAACGAAATTTATATTATGAAATATAAGGCCATTAAAAGTAAATTCCGCAGTTAAGAGTAATGACACTATTCTCTGAATTTTGTTGGTGACATTTTGCTGCTAAAAACACAATATTGGCGAGAAAATGCACAATAATCATAAAATAGTATATACATTTCTAATCTACTCTTCAGTAGCTTTCATTTGATACCCCCCTCTCGAAAATTAAAAGAAATGTAAAAGATACTGCCAATTGGAGTGGCACATAGCTTCCTCGCAACCTATCCACGTACTTTATTGATTTTATGCTTTCACAACTATTATTGTTTAATTGTTTCCCCCGTTTTTTTCTAATCTGTCAAAATTGTTTTGATTTTTTACAAGGATTAAACTATCAATTTAGCAAAAGTTAAAGAGCGCAGACAGTTCTAATTAATCTGGGGCTATCTGAAAGTTACTTTCGAAAAGTATCATTCAAATAAGATTAGTACTTATGAAGCTATAGGTGAAAATAAATGTATGTTTGTGCGCATGTGGAAGAGAAACAAATGAGTGCAGAAGGGTGAAACTTATATGGGACCAACAATGGGCTAATTATGAACTACCATCTAAATGTCATTAAAATCGGACGCGTAGTTTTTAAGATATGTTGGTTCGCAAAAATCGAACGACAGACAGACAGACAGACAGACACGGAACCAAAAATGATCCCTGATGTCTTGAAACGGATTTCTGTCTTGGAATTTTTGAAATCGGAGACCTAAAATATTTTCGTTCTTCGAAACGATCACATAGCTTCCGTTACCTTCGGTAAGCTCGGAAGAAAAATATATTGCAGTTAATTAAATGCGCAGATTATTTCTCTTAGGTACATGATAATATAGTCAAAGTATTTATTAGTACATATGTAGAAGCCATCGGGTAATTAGGAAAAATATACTGTTAACTCATACGTAACGCTATATAGAGTAACACATCATAAAGCTATGAAGCTATGAGAAAATAATACAACTATTTTAAAAGTCGATAAAAAAGTAAAAAAAATGAAAGCACAACTCAATTAATGTTAATATAATTATTATAAATAAATAGAAGCATACATAAAAATGTAATTCTAAGACAAGATCATAATCATAATCATATCGAATTATTCTGATTCGATCATACTGTAACATCTTAGCAACATTAATTTTTACTTTCTCTGCAGCTCGAAGTGTTTAAAAGAAGATGTTCAGGTAAACCACCCATAAACACGTTTAGTGTTATTTTAATTGTTCTCTACTTGTAAAATGTTAATTATAATTAAAATTTACTATTCTTTTAATAGCAGTTATATCTACAATTTTACTCCGTTTTTATTAGCTTACTTTCTTGTGTGTTTGTTTGTCCAGTACAAATCTTGCAATCGTTTTTTAATTAACTTCCTGAGTAGCTAGACATGTGAAACGTTTAGAATAGCTCAGGACACGATGACAATGCAATATTTTAATACTTTCAGCAGAATTTAATTCGTTTTCAGCAAATTTTGCTGTATGGAAAGTTAGTTCGGAAAAAATCCTCAAGTTATTTTATTTGTTTTGAAATGTCTCATATTTACAATCTTCATTTACAAGTTTCAAATTTGTGATTTTTTATTAAGAGATTAACATTGAATGACAGCGAAAAAGGAAAAGTAAACAAAGAAATAAATTAATTGACGTGTGACAACCAGGTTTGTTTACACTTGTGTCCTAGGTATCGGTTTAATTTTTCTGCATCTGTACTTCCTTACTTGTACATATTTTTCTTTTTCTTCTCTTACTGTCCGTACCACACATCTACACCTACACCGTAACCGTAATGGTACGGTTTAGATTTGGTGTTGGCGAGATCCGTTGTACAAATATTTGTCCTTTTATAGGTTTAAGATCAGCTCTCTAGATGTTTGTCATTTATGTGAAGTAATTAAATTTTTATAATATAAATAAACATTATATTATAACAATGACAATTATATTATCAACATTACATATGTTTCAGCAGAAAATTTAAAATCGTAGTATATAAAAAGTTATTTTTACCTTGTAATTTAATATTACTTTTTTATTTTCTTAATTCTTCCGAAAAAATAATAAAATATTCAGTAAATTAGTGTGGCACATAGATTCCTAACGTCACTACAGTGTAGTATAATCGTGTTTTGCTTTAACTACCCATTTTTAATATAAGACCGATAAGACCCAAATTGCCAATCTTTTTAACTCGTTGGCAGCGAAAACTGCCTCCTAAGATAAATCTACACTAGGGTATTAAGTTTTTTGAAAGTGTCGACATTTTTTCTCTTTTCTTATGCTCATCAACCACCGGCACTTGCCGTTGCGCCCTTGGCAATTTACTAATCAGGTATTGTTGCACCCTTGTAGACGAATAGATTGTATTCAAAATCAAATGAATACTTTTCATTTTTTAAAACGTTGTAACAAACGTTAATTTCAAAACGTTGTATTTTCACCTACAAATCGAGATTATTGTTTTTAATGGTGAATGGCTAGGTGTGATAAGTATTTTTAAGGATATAGTTGTTTATAAACGAAGTATCTCTCGGAAGAGGAAGCACTATAGGCGCAGGAGATTGATTATATTGTAAGATCAACAATAGGCTAATTGTGACCTACCAATCAAATTTCAATAAAATTGGACTAGTAGTTTTAAAGATATGAGGACTCACAAAAATATCCACAAAGATGTCTAAAACGGCTGTCTGTCTAGAATTTTTTTTGGAGACGAAAAAAAAAATCGTTCAACGATATCTGGAACGACCGACGCGTCGGTCTAGGAATGATTCGATTCAGACACATAACCAAATCGTTCGAAGATGTCTGGAACGGCTGTTAATCTAGGAATTTTTCAATTCAGAGACATAACCAAATCGTTCAAAGATGTCTGGAACGGCTGTCAGTCTAGGAATTTTTCAATTCAGAGACATAACCAAATCGTTTGAAGATGTCTGAAACGGCTGTCAGTCTAGGAATGTTTCAATTCAGAGACATAACCAAATCGTTTGAAGATGTCTGAAACGGCTGTCAGTCTAGGAATGTTTCAATTCAGAGACATAACCAAATCGTTCAAAGATGTCTGGAACGGCTGTCAATCTAGGAATGTTTCAATTCAGAAACATAACCAAATCGTTCAAAGATGTCTGGAACGGCTGTCAATCTAGGAATGTTTCAATTCAGAAACATAACCAAATCGTTCAAAGATGTCTGGAACGGCTGTTAATCTAGGAATTTTTCAATTCAGAGACATAACCAAATCGTTCAAAGATGTCTGGAACGGCTGTCAGTCTAGGAATTTTTCAATTCAGAGACATAACCAAATCGTTCGAAGATGTCTGGAACGGCTGTCTGTCTAGGAACGTTTCAATTCACAAACATAACCAGATCATTCAAAGATGTCTGGAACGGCTGTCAGTCTAGGAATGTTTCAATTCAGAAACATAACCAAATCGTTCGAAGATGTCTGGAACGACCGTCGGTCTAGGAATGTTTCGATTCAGAAACATAACCAAATCGTTCGAAGATGTCTGGAACGGCTGTTAATCTAGGAATTTTTCAATTCAGAGACATAACCAAATCGTTCAAAGATGTCTGGAACGGCTGTCAGTCTAGGAATTTTTCAATTCAGAGACATAACCAAATCGTTCGAAGATGTCTGGAACGGCTGTTAATCTAGGAATTTTTCAATTCAGAGACATAACCAAATCGTTCAAAGATGTCTGGAACGGCTGTCTGTCTAGAATTTTTTTTGGAGACGAAAAAAAAAATCGTTCAACGATATCTGGAACGACCGACGCGTCGGTCTAGGAATGATTCGATTCAGACACATAACCAAATCGTTCGAAGATGTCCGGAACGGCTGCAATTCAGAAACATAACCAAATCGTTCAAAGATGTCTGGAACGGCTGTCAATCTAGGAATTTTTCAATTCAGAGACATAACCAAATCGTTTAAAGATGTCTGAAACGGCTGTCTGTCTAGGAATATTTCAGTTCAGGTCAGGGACGTAACCAAATCGTTCGAAGATGTCTGGAACGGCTGTCTGTCTAGGAACGTTTCAATTCACAAACATAACCAGATCATTCAAAGATGTCTGGAACGGCTGTCAGTCTAGGAATGTTTCAATTCAGAAACATAACCAAATCGTTCGAAGATGTCTGGAACGACCGTCGGTCTAGGAATATTTCAGTTCAGGTCAGGGACGTAACCAAATCGTTCGAAGATGTCTGGAACGGCTGTCTGTCTAGGAACGTTTCAATTCACAAACATAACCAGATCATTCAAAGATGTCTGGAACGGCTGTCAGTCTAGGAATGTTTCAATTCAGAAACATAACCAAATCGTTCGAAGATGTCTGGAACGACCGTCGGTCTAGGAATGTTTCGATTCAGAAACATAACCAAATCGTTCGAAGATGTCTGGAACGGCTGTTAATCTAGGAATTTTTCAATTCAGAGACATAACCAAATCGTTCAAAGATGTCTGGAACGGCTGTCAGTCTAGGAATTTTTCAATTCAGAGACATAACCAAATCGTTCGAAGATGTCTGGAACGGCTGTCTGTCTAGGAACGTTTCAATTCACAAACATAACCAGATCATTCAAAGATGTCTGGAACGGCTGTCAGTCTAGGAATGTTTCAATTCAGAAACATAACCAAATCGTTCGAAGATGTCTGGAACGACCGTCGGTCTAGGAATGTTTCGATTCAGAAACATAACCAAATCGTTCGAAGATGTCTGGAACGGCTGTTAATCTAGGAATTTTTCAATTCAGAGACATAACCAAATCGTTCAAAGATGTCTGGAACGGCTGTCAGTCTAGGAATTTTTCAATTCAGAGACATAACCAAATCGTTCGAAGATGTCTGGAACGGCTGTTAATCTAGGAATTTTTCAATTCAGAGACATAACCAAATCGTTCAAAGATGTCTGGAACGGCTGTCTGTCTAGAATTTATTTTGGAGACGAAAAAAAAAATCGTTCAACGATATCTGGAACGACCGACGCGTCGGTCTAGGAATGATTCGATTCAGACACATAACCAAATCGTTCGAAGATGTCCGGAACGGCTGCAATTCAGAAACATAACCAAATCGTTCAAAGATGTCTGGAACGGCTGTCAATCTAGGAATTTTTCAATTCAGAGACATAACCAAATCGTTTAAAGATGTCTGAAACGGCTGTCTGTCTAGGAATATTTCAGTTCAGGTCAGGGACGTAACCAAATCGTTCGAAGATGTCTGGAACGGCTGTCTGTCTAGGAACGTTTCAATTCACAAACATAACCAGATCATTCAAAGATGTCTGGAACGGCTGTCAGTCTAGGAATGTTTCAATTCAGAAACATAACCAAATCGTTCGAAGATGTCTGGAACGACCGTCGGTCTAGGAATGTTTCGATTCAGAAACATAACCAAATCGTTCGAAGATGTCTGGAACGGCTGTTAATCTAGGAATTTTTCAATTCAGAGACATAACCAAATCGTTCAAAGATGTCTGGAACGGCTGTCAGTCTAGGAATTTTTCAATTCAGAGACATAACCAAATCGTTCGAAGATGTCTGGAACGGCTGTCTGTCTAGGAACGTTTCAATTCACAAACATAACCAGATCATTCAAAGATGTCTGGAACGGCTGTCAGTCTAGGAATGTTTCAATTCAGAAACATAACCAAATCGTTCGAAGATGTCTGGAACGACCGTCGGTCTAGGAATGTTTCGATTCAGAAACATAACCAAATCGTTCGAAGATGTCTGGAACGGCTGTTAATCTAGGAATTTTTCAATTCAGAGACATAACCAAATCGTTCAAAGATGTCTGGAACGGCTGTCAGTCTAGGAATTTTTCAATTCAGAGACATAACCAAATCGTTCGAAGATGTCTGGAACGGCTGTTAATCTAGGAATTTTTCAATTCAGAGACATAACCAAATCGTTCAAAGATGTCTGGAACGGCTGTCAGTCTAGGAATTTTTCAATTCAGAGACATAACCAAATCGTTTGAAGATGTCTGAAACGGCTGTCAGTCTAGGAATGTTTCAATTCAGAGACATAACCAAATCGTTTGAAGATGTCTGAAACGGCTGTCAGTCTAGGAATGTTTCAATTCAGAGACATAACCAAATCGTTCAAAGATGTCTGGAACGGCTGTCAATCTAGGAATGTTTCAATTCAGAAACATAACCAAATCGTTCAAAGATGTCTGGAACGGCTGTCAATCTAGGAATGTTTCAATTCAGAAACATAACCAAATCGTTCAAAGATGTCTGGAACGGCTGTCAGTCTAGGAATTTTTCAATTCGGAGACATAAGATCGTTCTTAAAAATAATCCCAATGCTTTCACTACCTTCAGTTAGCTCGGGAACAAAAAAGTGTCTTACCCTAAAATTTGAAGAAAAAGTGTAATAATTTAAGAAAACAAAATGTATTTTATAAATATATGGTATTATTTAGCATGAAGGTAAAAAGCAATATTCATATTGCTTGAAGCATTTTAAGACATTAGAAAGCATGACTAACTTTTAAAAAAGAGGAAACTTGACAAGTCTTGAATTATCTACAAGTTTAATATTCGTGAGTAATGCCAAGGTACGGAATATATGGACAGGTTTGTACCAGAACCAACAGTACTTGACTTATTCTTACTGAGCTAAAACCCGGCTTTTTTAATTTTGAAGCATCCTAAGGCAGGAAAAAGAAAAATAGTGTGCCAATTAGTGTGGCACATAGCTCCTTCGAGTCCAATTTCGTATACTTTAATAGTTTTATACTTTTACAACCTATTATTGTCAACTTTATTTAATCACCCCCCCCCCCCCCTTTTTAAAACGGAGGTGGTTAGACTAAATCAGTATCTTATCGAATCTATATCCGAAGCCAGATTTTCAAAATATATACTACTTCTGTCGAAATTGTTTTGATAATTTACATGAATTGAAGTATAAATTTAGCAAAATTAAAAGAGCTCAGACGGTTGAAATTAATCTGGAGCTATCTGTGGGCTACTTTTGACAAACTATCCAAATTTCATAAAAATCAGATAAGGACACTTGAAGATATAGAAAGGTGTAGATAAATGTATGTTTGTGCATGGGCGTAGCCAGGGGGGGGGGGGGGCAGGGGGGGGGGGGGGGCATGGCCCCCCCCTAGGCCGGCTCAACTCTCTAAAAAAAATACGATTATTATACATATACAGGTTAAAATAAAAAATAAATAAATAAAAAGTAAAAATAATTCTGTATAATAATAATAATATATATATATTTATTATTATACATATTTATTTTATGGCTAGAGGGGGTCTTCAGGTAAAAAAAATGTAAATCTCGTTTTAGTTGTCAAGTTACTACAGCTGTGGCGTGGCTGCTCTGGTTTGGTTAGCATCGCTTTGGTAAAAAATATGCCTATGATAGGAAAAGAAGCTGGACAATAATTATGTTTTCCTTCTCTCAGCCAGTGGCGCACCCAGAGGGGGGGGGGGGCCTCCCCCCAAAGCTAAAGACCTAAAATTTAAGTATGCAATTCCGCAGCACATTTTAAAGTAATAGTGTTGTGATAGTCAAAAAATAAATAAATATAAGTAATTAGTAATTATATACATACCTAGTTTTGCCCTACATTTTTTTGATATTTGGCGTTAAAAATACGTCCCCCCCCCCCCCTCCAAAGCCAAAGACCTAACATTTAAGTATGCAATTCTTCAGCACATGTTCAAGTAATAGTGTTGTGATCGTCAAAAAAATAAATAAATATAACAAGTAATTATATACCTAGTTTAGCCCGACATATTTTTTTTTGCGTTTAAAAAGACGTCCCCCCCCCCCCCCCCCCCTAAAGCCAAAGTACATATACCTCCTAGTATATGTACGATGGAGCTTTAAGTACACATATACCTCCTGGGTAAAAAAGTGTCGTCTATAGTCTTTAGAACTTGGGAAAAAAAATCTACCTAAAATTACGACTGTGCATGGTCAGAAATTTTTAGTGGGACGAATTTCTTCCCGACTATTATTATCCATTATTTATTTTGAATGAATGGTTACAATATAAAATTTTTAGATCAAGTTTTTAATGAAATATTTTCTTGTTTAAGAGTTTTTATTTTAATCTACAGTTTTACTTTAATATATTAATTAAATTTAATTAAAATAGTTAGTAGCAGTCATTAGAATAGTTTTTAATTATCGAATAATTAATATTAATTAATTTGGAAACGGGTTCAATTGTAGAATAAGATTTCAAAAATCGCAGATACCCGACCTTTCGTAAGGAAGACTATTTCTACTACGTTCTTATTAGCTTGCTTTCTTGTTTGTTTGTTTGTTTGTTTGTCCGGTACAAACCTGGCAATCGATTTCTAACTAACTTCCCAAATAGCTAGACATTTGAAACTTTTAGCATAGCTCAGAAAACGATGACAATGCATTATTTTAATACTTTTAGCCATCTTTCAGCAGAATTTAATTGGTTTTCATGAAATTTTGCTGTACGGAATGTTAGTGGGGAAAAAATCCGCAAGTTATTTTATTTGTTTTGACATATCCCATAGTATTTGCAATCTTCATTTTGACGGGTCTCAAATTTGTGATAGATAAACATTGAATGACAGCAAAACAGGAAATATCGATTATATTATTTATTATTATTTCAAATATGTATATCAATTTAAAAACGTAGTATATAAAAAGTTATTTTTATCTTGAAATTATTTGTATTTATTGACTGGACTGTTAGATACCCTACTATTTTTATTTGGTTATGGTTTTGCAATAAAACTCAGTATGGTTCTGCATATTTGATTCTTAAAAAACAATTAATTACTATTTATTTAAAATTTAAAATTAGAGATGTAGTAGTTCAGACAGTGGCGTAGCTAGACCATTGGGGGCCCCCCGCAAACAAGTTTTGGGGGCCCCTCGCCAAAGAAAATCGATGAGCAAAAAAAAATAAATAAATAAATAAACAACCTCTTGCAATCAGGATTGGGGGCCCCCTTGACGTTGGTACAAGGATAGTATTTCCAGATATTTCTAGATTTGGGGGCCCCCCCGCAATGCGGGCCCATAGTTACGCCACTGAGTTCAGACAATATCTCTAGGAAGCGCTAATATCGCTTCAAATACTCTCTGTCCAATCTTAAGGTGAACTATTTTACATTAAGAGTGGATTTAAACAGCAAGTTTTCCTTAAAAAAATCTATTTCAAATAAACAATTTTTTTCCCTATAGTTAATAGTTCTATTGAGTTTTTTTTTTTATTAAAATAAATCCTTTTGAAAATATTAATAATGGTACTGTCAGACTCTTGGCATTTTTAAGGAAAACACTTTTTTGGTTTTACATACACCACACCACACACATACACACACACATATATATATATGTGTGTGTGTGTGTATATATATATATATATCCAAAAAAATTAGCCCCCCCCCCCCCCCCCCTAAAGGCAACCCTGGCTACGCCCATGTGTTTGTGCGCATGTGGAAAAGAAACAAATGGGTTCAGAAAGTTCAATGATGAGCTAACATCTAAATTTCATTAAAATCTGACAAGTAATTTTAAGATATTTAGATTCGCAACGAAGTGAAAGACCGACGGACAGACACAAAACCAAAAATGTACCTTGATGTCTGAAACAGATTTCTGTCTTTGAATTTTTGACATCGGAGACAACCGAAAACAAAGGGAGTCGCTCTCGAGAAGCCGAGAGGAAAACTAATTTGTAACATCTCATCTACTTGCACACAAACATACATTTATTTACACCTGTATCTTCAAAAGTACTCCTCCGATTTTTATGAAATTTGGATGGTTTGTTGAAAGTAGCCCACAAATAGCCCCAGATTTATTTAAACCGTCTGGACTCTTTAAATTTGGCTTAATTGATAATTTGATTCATGTAAAAAAAAAAAAAGAAATGACAGATTTAAACCCGGGGTAAAATTAAATAAATTTGACAATAACAAGTTGTAAGATCATAAAATCATTAATGTATACGAAAAAGAAAGCGAGGAAGCTATGTGCCACACTATTTTTAATTATATTACTATATTTGATACTATTATTAACATAAAAATACTGCTTAAAGGAACTTATTTAAATTTATCAGAAGATATACATATGTGTGTGGAAGTAGTATATATGTATGTATTGTATATTTATAATGTTAATATTCATGTTTAAATGGGAATTAAGTCATAATAAATTATATTATTTATTTATATTAGAAAATTGGGTTGGACTAGCCTATACGGGGCATCATGTATAGAAATGCAAAAACACTGGCACATATAATTAAAGTCTTTTCTATATATATTGATAAAAAAATTCACCAATTATGGATTCTTCTTCATTTCATAAGTTTTCTCTTAATAAAATTTCCATCTTCAGTCCTCTATTTTGAGACACAGCTGTGTACAGGTGGATTTTGGGTATCTTGGGCGTATGTACCTGTTGTAGATTAACTGGGCTTCGATGTAGCGTATCTGGTTTTTCAAGAGAGCATGAAATGAAAAAGAATACATAAATAATGCAATTTATATCAATATACAGGAAACACTTTAATTATGTATGCATTATATTTGTTAGTTTTTGCATTTCTATACATGATGCCCGATATAGGCTAGTCCAACCGATACAAGATGTAACTTGTACATCTTAAGTTTTTCCTCTAAACTCAAAACTATATCTCCACTTTCCGGACAATTATGTCCAATCAAAAGTTGAACATCCTAGACTAAAAAATAAAAATTGTTATGAGCAATATTAAACTATAAATTAAATTATTGTTGGCTGAACAAAAGTCTTTTCGAACGCTAAATAGCATTGTTCAATTTCCCTACATGTCATCACGGTTTTATGTTCGTTCTATTGCTTTAATGAACTATAATATACTTTAATTGATTAATTACTATGAACTATGAAATTTCTAGTTTACAGCAATAAAATATATAAAGAGGAGGGGAAACAAATTATATTTTTCTAATTATTATGTAAGTAAATAAAGAAAGCCGTAAAGTTAGCAGTTACAATCTGTATTTTGTTCGTATATGTACCAAGACGTTGTGGATATTACAGATGTGTTATAATTTTTACAAACTCAGTTAGAGATGCATGCGTGCGTGCAAATACAGTCTTAGAGATATATTGCATTATATACTCATATACAAAACAGGCATTATAACCTCATATCTAATACACCTCCTCTGATTTATACTGTGATTACCTGCCTTAGAGTACCCGCTAGTTCTCAGGACAACCCCTTGTTACCTAATAAACTTGAAAGAAATATAAAGAAAAAAGTCAGAGAGACTTGTAATGATTTGTTTTTACAGTTTTAAAGTCGGCAAATGTGTGTTAAAACCTATTATTTCTTTTTTCTCTTTCCCGTTAAACCTTTCATTGGGTTAAGTGAAATAAAATATAGGCAATTTAAATAGACATGCTTAATCTCAAGTGTTTATCGTAAACAGGGCATTTCAACGAGTCTTTTAGTATTAACAAGAAGTTACTTTTTTTTAATCTTGTTTAAAAGGAAGTTATGCAGTGAAAAATTACAACTTTTAACTTTCATTTGTTGAAGCGAAACGTCCAAGAATATTATATATGCTGTCTTACTACTATTAACAGTTTGAAAATTACAGGATTTCCATTTGACGTATTGTCGGAAGCAAATTAGATGAGGCTAAGGCAAATTACTTGTGTAGGGCAATTGCTTTTGATAAGCAAAACAAAATAATCGCAACTGCATTAATTTAACCGTGTCCATTAATGCCATAAAGAAATGCCTAGACAATTTTAAAACTATAATTCTATCAATCGAAACTTCCAGGTGGAAATCAATTGCATTATCAGAGACTAAACAAGTCCTGATAATAAAGTGGAAGTTATTGACTATAATGGAGGACCAGCGTGCCCGTGTGCATTAAATTATTTATCAAGTCTGCTTGGCCATCAATGAATCAAGGGTGGCACGAGGTAATGGGTTCGATCCCACGCAGTGATGCTCTGATTTATATGGCTTACTGGGAGCTAGCGTGACCTTGTGGGTTAAACCACGTCTGCTCAGCCATCAATGAATCAGGAGGTCGGGGTTCAATTCCTCGCCGTGATACTCTGATTTAAATGGCTCACTAATGATCACATCATACTCGCTTCGGCGGTACAATGTACAGAGGTATTATGGTGTGAAGTGGCTGCAACTCTCTACCACGGGGCTAGTAAAAAGGGCCCGAATGAAGGCCTAATTACTAGGTTCCAACAAGTGGTTCGTCCTACCCGTACCTTACTACTACTATATGGCTCACTAATGATCACACCATACTTGCTTCGGCGGTACAATGTACACAGGTATGATGTGTGAAGTGGCTGCAACTCTCTACCACGGGGCTAGTAAAAAGGGCCCGAATGAAGGCCTAATTGCTAGGTTCCAACAAGTGGTTCGTCCTACCCGTACCTTACTACTACTATATGGCTCACTAATGATCACATCATACTTGCTTCGGCGGTACAATGTACAGAGGTATTATGGTGTGAAGTGGCTGCAACTCTCTACCACAGGGCTAGTAAAAAGGGCCCGAATGAAGGCCTAATTGCTAGGTTCAAACAAGTGGTTCGTCCTACCCGTACCTTACTACTACTATATGGCTCACTAATGATCACACCATACTTGCTTCGGCGGTACAATGTACAGAGGTATTATGGTGTGAAGTGGCTGCAACTCTCTACCACGGGGCTAGTAAAAAGGGCCCGAATGAAGGCCTAATTGCTAGGTTCGAACAAGTGGTTCGTCCTACCCGTACCTTACTACTACTATATGGCTCACTAATGATCACACCATACTTGCTTCGGCGGTACAATGTACACAGGTATGATGTGTGAAGTGGCTGCAACTCTCTACCACGGGGCTAGTAAAAAGGGCCCGAATGAAGGCCTAATTGCTAGGTTCCAACAAGTGGTTCGTCCTACCCGTACCTTACTACTACTATATGGCTCACTAATGATCACACCATACTTGCTTCGGCGGTACAATGTACACAGGTATGATGTGTGAAGTGGCTGGAACTCTCTACCACGGGGCTAGTAAAAAGGGCCCGAATGAAGGCCTAATTCCTAGGTTCAAACAAGTGGTTCGTCCTACCCGTACCTTACTACTACTATATGGCTCACTAATGATCACACCATACTTGCTTCGGCGGTACAATGTACAGAGTATGATGTGTGAAGTGGATAGTAAAATGCCTAAAAGATGCCTAATTGCTAGGTTCTAACAAGTGGTGCACCCTACCTTACCCTAGGTCTAGTACTAGTACATACTAGAACAATTGTCTATATCTAGGAGGCAATCAGCATTATATTCGGTGTATCCATTTCCTTTAATTGTCCATAATAAGATAAAATATGAAAATGGTTGACACCGTATTCCTTTTGAGGTCGACTAAACTAAAAATCATTTTCAAAACCATTCTGGACGAATATGATAGTAAATGGGAAGCAACAATTTTGCATTGAATTATAAGGACCTGATGGGCCTGGCGCTAATCATTTCTTCTCCACGAATTATGATAATATACCCCATATCTAAAATTGTTCAGAAACTGTGTGATAAACTAGAGCATACGTATTAATGTCTATTAGCTAAAAGAAAAAAAAGAAAAAAAATCGGGTACAGGGTACCTCGGAACTTTTCCTCACTTCAGAGGCCACTTTAGTGGCCTCTCCTGCTGCTTTGCAGCAGGAGGAAGCAGCATTGGACGTGGTCAGTACTTGGATGACTGACCGTTCTGAACAAACTGATTTATTATCATTCTTAAAAAAAACCTCATTTTTAATACTATATTTTATTTAATTATTTGAAGTTTGGCGGTATTTTGACAAATATAAACAAACTTTGACGTCATCAAAATTATCGCACTAATAAATAATTATATTTGCTTATAACTTTTAAACTAATTAATGAAATTTCATCAGGGTTTTTTATATTTGTTCCTTAATTTTTTCCGGTTCCTACGATATGCTATACGTCATAAACCTATTTATACGTTTGGTGTTATTAATCGTCGAAGTTTAAAAAATCAAAAATTGATAACTTTAAAATGGCGGTCAATATCAAAATGAAATTTGGTGGGCTTGTTTGTCATACAGAGAGGTATATTCGGGCCAAATTTCAACTCGATCAGGACCATTGTCGATTCATTACGATTTTTTAAAATTTTTGCTGACTCAACAAACTGGGTTCAAGATGGCGGAAAAATTTGATTTTCCGGGCGGCACCTCTACAGGTAACAACAGATTTTTCTGCCAAGTTTCAACTCTCTAGGTAAAATACCTTGGGCGCTACGATGATAACACACACACACACATACATACATACAGACGTCATGCTGCAGGAGGTCTTAAAAACACCCAAAACGGATAATTCCGTTGAAATCTCAAAAAAAAAATTTTTTTTGGTGAAAACAGTACTTTTCCTACTATAGGTAGCGAGGAAAAGTAAAAATATTAAGAGAAAAGAATAATTTAAAGAATTCGTACCGTAAAATTGTATCCTTTAAGAGAGGACGTAATTTCAAGAGGTTGGTCACCAAGGTAGTGAAATCGAGCAGTGGGTACGGGGGTGGGTCTTCGAGTTGTCGTCGACGAAGTTGAATCTGACGACAACGAGTTGCGTCGGCGAGTCGAACCATCGTCAGGTTGAGGCGGCGAAAAGGATTGACGGAAAAACATATCTGACAGGATAGTAAGAAACTAGCTTCAACAATTTCACGACCGAAAACAATAAATAGTCATAAAAAGTTCTGCAATATTTATAAAGTAAAGCGCTAATTAAGTTCTCTTTGTTGGTTTTAAATTAGTTACTTTAATTTAATTAGTGTCTTTATGAACAAATGATATTGAATTAAGCCATTAAAGATAATGAATTTTTCAGATCAGATAGAAATTAATTTTAGATAATATTAAAATAAAATCATTAATATTCTATTTAAATGACATTTTAAATAAAAGTATAATTATTCCGTCGTAAAAGAATATTAATTAATAAAAAAGTCTGGGGAAATTTTTGGATTAAATACAAATGTTTATATTTGGGTGAAAAACTGGACTGAAATTGCGATCTTCAAGTTTATAATGAAGGTACTTCTTGAAGGGCACTGGTACTTCTTAAAACACACGTTGTTTTGACCTTTCTTCTTTCTTACGAAATTTGAACTAGAAAGGTGCTGGAAAAAAAGGTGTTGAAGATTATTGTATTAACTCGTAAAAAGCTCGTTCTTTAACAAAACCGTTATAATCACGGCAGGTAGCGCACTCGACGACGTAAAAACCACAGGCCCGAGGAAAGACTGACCGTTTCCTTAGAGGCTCGTGCTCTTGAACGGCAACAGAGGTAGGGAGGATCTATTACCCCAGTCTTAGTAACGGAGATAATTAGCTGAATTCTCATACACACGCTTTATGGTAGCTCCCCTCCTCAGCTGGAACTAGATGGAAGTCGACGCGGCATCTGGTGCAACTATAAGGTTCGAGTGTCTAGTACCCCCAACACGCTTGGGAACAAGTCCATTGTCCAACACTTCGAAACTCCATCAAAAAATCCGAAATTCTCCTGCAATACGCCCTAAATACCACCCAAACTATATTCCTCCAATCTAAACGAGTCTATTTAATTGGTGGGAATATAATAATATCTTAAATATCTCTTTCAATATATATATAAATTTCCAACGCTAAAAAAAAAAGAATCTTTAACAACTTCTTCCTCTTTTTATTTTTAAAAAAAAGTCTTTGAAGGATTACAGATTACAGATAGACATCTTAATTGAATTTCTATTTATTAGCAGATAATCGATTTGAAAAAAAAAAAATATATATATTAAAAAATAAATTGATCAACAAAATCAAGTTAATAATAAACCCATCAATTAACTAACAACGTATCATTTATTCATTTTAATAAAAACAGGGGCGATATAAATAATTAAAGACAAGCTTTTTGGCCGGATGTGTTTTACAAAATAAGAGCTTGTAATACATCATGATATATAGGTTCATCGTATGAATAATTAAACGGGGGAAAAAACTTTGCAGAAACTGCCCTGATAAGAATTATTTAATTTAAAAAAAAATTATATGGATACATATTTGTAAAAACCTATGCAGGACATAAGTCAGTAAATTAATATACCTACACTATTCTCACATTTAATATTGACTTTTGATAGCGCGGGAAAATCGAAAAAAAAAATGGTGGTGAGAGGGGAGCCAATGGGAGCACTAAATTTTGATTTTAAGAAGGTTGGGCTCATTAGGCAAAAACAATAAAAATAAAAGGATTGGTGGCATTATTTTTATCGTCTTTATAATACAATTGTATAGGCTAAAAAAAAAAAAAATAGCCAATTACTTTAAAGAATATTTGTTAAGGTATAGGTACTCGTGAAGGGTACTTTGTAGCCTATATATTAAATCATCCTCATCCTCATTATATAGGCTAATCTGTAGCCTATATATTCACTACTCATCCTCATTATATAGGCTAATCTGTAGCCTATATATTTACTACTCATCCTCATTATATAGACTAATCTGTAGCCTATATATTCACTACTCATCCTCATTATATAGGCTAATCTGTAGCCTATATATTCACTACTCATCCTCATTATATAGGCTAATCTGTAGCCTATTTATTCAATCCCCACCTCATTATATAGGCTAATCTGTAGCCTATACATTCACACCCCACCTCATAATTGAAAGACAAACTATTTATTGTCCTTTTTTAAATTATTTTTTTAGGATCCGAGATTAAATCCTTTTACATTACGATTGATCTTATGTATTGATAAATTAATCAACAAATCAGGGATAAAAAAAATGTATTTAAAAATAATTTAATTAAGTCTCCACCGGTGATAAAATGGTACACTTTCTTAAATTCTAAAACAAAAAGTACCAATTTTTCACCCATATATATATATATATATATATATATATATATATATATATATATATATATATATATATATATATATAATTTTTGCTTCCGACCATTCCGAAGAGAGGTAACGAAAACTACGTGATCGTACTGAAGAACGAAAATATTTTATGTCTCCGATTTTTCAAAAATTCCAAGACAGATATCCGATATTTCAAACATCAAGGAATATTTTTGATACAAGTAGCAATAAATATCTTTCTGTCGTACCAACATATCTTAAAATTTAATGAAATGATTTTTAATAAAATTTGGAAGGTTCTTGGGCTATAATTAGCCTATTATTGGTCCCACATAAGTTTCAACCCTTTGCGTCCATATCTTTCCCTTCAACATGCGCACAATCTCACATTTATTTACACCTAAATTTTTAAAATGATACAGTTGATTATTATGAAATTTGGATGGTTATAGTCGAAAGTAGACAGCAGACATCACCAGGTTAATTTACACCATCCACGATCTTTTGCTTAATTGATACATTAATTCATGTAAAATAATTTCAAGATAAAAAGAACTTTTTATATACTACGTTTTTAAATTTTCTGTTGAATCGTATGTAATGTTGATAATATAATTGTTATTGTTATATAATATATAATGTTAGTGAAAAAACAATAGTTCCGAATTTATTTACTTCACATAAATGACAACCATCAAGAGAGCTGATCTTAAACCTATAAAAGGACAAATCTTTGTACAACAGATCTCCCAAACACCAAATCTAAAGCGTGCCATCGATATATTTCAAATAATATAAATAATATAATCGATATATTTCCTGTTTTGCTGTCATTCAATGTTTATCCATCACAAATTTGACACCCGTCAAAATGAAGATTGCGTAAATATGGGATATGCCAAAACAAATAAAATAACTTGCGGATTTTTTCCAAACTAACTTTCCGTACAGCAAAATTTGCAGAAATCCAATTAAATTCTGCTGGAAGATGGCTAGAAGTATTAAAATAATGCATTGTCATCGTGTTCTGAGCTATGCTAAAAGTTTCAAATGTCTAGCTATTCGGGAAGTTAGTTAGAAATCGATTGCCAGATTTGTGCCGGACAAACAAACAAACAAGAAAGCAAGCTAATAAAAACGTAGTAAAAAAAGGGGAAACAATGAAATAAATGAGACAATAATGGCTTATAAAAGCATGGAATCAATAAAGTACGTGATTGGATACGAGGAAGCTATGTGCCACACTAATAAGCAGTTTATTTTTTAAATGCATTTTTCAAAATTGTTTCTGTTTATATCTCTTTTGATTTAAAAAGTTAATTGGCCGTACAGAGTGACAGATGTAGGAATGCAACTATAATGTTGATTTTTTTTGGTTTTACTATAATGAAATCATAAAAATGAATGAAAAAAGTAGAAAACATTATACATAAATAGGTAGCTGGGTTGTTTTCTTTGCGTTTACTTGTTTTGACTGAGGTGTTCAACGAACCGATGCCAATACACCGCTAGGTGGTGAAATGAGGCTATCCAATGGACTACTCATAAATACTTTTTTTTAAAGAGTAAGATACGGTAATGGATTAATTCAAGAATCGTGAAGATTATCTTGAGTAAAATAAAAAAGGATTTAGTCGTTGAACGATTAAAAGAATAAGGAATAAAACAAAAAATATGAGTCAAAAGGTTAAAGCTTGGTTATATGATTAGCTAAGCTTTTTAGTGTAAAGAAACTGGCGGATCTAGTTACATAGTTCTTCCTTCTAGGTTCATCTCTTCCTTCATTTTATGAACCCACAAAAGGTAAAGAAGATAAAAAAGAACACAAATAAGCTACTTTCGATTTCGAATCACGTTCTATTCCGAGCCGGACAAAAAAAAACAACCCACGACTGCACCGGAGACTCTCCACGTCATGCGGATTCACACAACACACGACGGATTTCTAGAAAGAATATTTCGTGAAAAACACACGTTTTTCATTTATACACGATTCAAAACCGCGTATTCATAACAAGACATTGCCGAAATCATACACGAACCCTCGTTAACACACAACACTTCTTAACAAAAACACTTCTTCTGTTACAAGATCTAGTATAATGTATTGAGTCGAGTTTATTATGAAAGTTATCTTATCTAGATATAGTAGTTAGTTTTAAAGTTACTTCATATTTTAAAGGGGAATATATAAGAGTGTGCACATATAAATATTTTTAAATTAAACAAACACAATATATTTATGTATGTATATATATATATATATATATATATATATATATATATATATATATATATATATATATATATATATATATATATATATATATATATATATATATATATATATATATATATATACCAACAAGAGAGAGAGAAACAGAGGAAGAACCAAAAAAGTGTTCTTCACTTTTATTTAATAGTACAGTAGAACCTCGCTTACACGACCCTTAATAACACGACAACCTCAATTACAAGTGCAATTTTCAAATCCCCTTGAGATTGCCATAACACATAATGTTAAATTAACCTCTATAACCCGACTATTATTATCCAAACAACCTCTCTATAACCCGACTATTATTATCCAAACAACCTCTATAACACGGATTTTTTTTCCAATTCACAGCGTAACTCAGAACCTCTATAACAAGTCATTTTGAGAAGTCAACCTCTATAACGCGTCTCTATATAGGAATGGGTCGACCTTGAACAAGTCTAGACTTGAAAACCCCGCCCATTATCCTCGATAACACGACTGATAGCCAAAATAACCTTGATAACACGACCCTCAACAAAAGAAAACCTTGATAACAAGACTGTTTCCCTAATCCCCTTGAGACACTTCTTATCGAGGTTCTACGATATATACTTAGTAGTTTTTAAAAATGTGTATCTGGTGTCTGTAGTCTGAAATCTGTGCAGACGCATGCATCCTAAAATACTGGACCAAATTCGATTAAATTGGCCATATATACTCCAGACATAAATTTCAACTGTAATTTTGGCGGCGTACATCCCAAAAACTTTGAAACAACGTGAAAAAAGAAAAAAAAAAATCTCGAAAATATTTCAGACGATTTTGATTTTTGACGACTTTTCAGGTAGGTTCACAATATGTAAGGTTTCCCCCCAATATTGAAAACAAATATGGCCGATATAAGAACATAACACAATTTTTTTCTCTGTGATTTCTTTATGCATCGCTTTACTAGTTATACAAACCATTACAAGTTAATACATCGGTGCTAGGACTTAACTTGCTGGCAAGTTGTAAGTATACACTAACAAGTTGCCCATACCCATCTTCAACTTCTAAATTTAAGCAAGAATTGACGCAAACTTCTAAATGGACAATGAAGCTTGCTCTGCTCACTGATGGACGACGAAAGTTACACATTAAAGGAAAACGAAACGGAACTAATTAGTGGATAAAATAAAATGGTTGTGCGTGAAGTCACTTAAAAAGGGTTTCGTCTTTCGTTAATATTGTGAACATTAAATTAGTTAGAATAAGGAGGGGGGGGGATGCAAAATATTGATATATTTTGACAAAATTTCTACAAGTATGAAATACTTTTGTAATCTACTCTTCAATATCTTTCACTTGATACCCCATTCAAAATTTAAAAAAGAAAAAACATTAACCATAACATGAATTATCCGCCATTTTGGATTTCCAGTGAATCAGGTCAAATTGCCAATCATATTTTTTTCTATGACCCAGCAGACCTCAAATTTTGCATATTATTTTAAAATGTTTAATAACAGCAAAGATTTATTTTTAAAGGAGGGGAGGGACAGGCAAAATTGTTGATGTTTTTTTGACAAAATGGCAAGGAAAATTAAACACTTTTCACAAGTGTTATACATTCTTGTAATCTACTCTACAATACCTTTCATTTGATACCACTCAAATTAAAAAAAAAAAAAAAAAAAATCGCGTGACATGAATTATCCACAATTTTGAATTTGAATAGCTGATAATTTTGAGTTCGCTATATTTTTCCAGTATGCGCGTCAACACGATGTCATTGATTAACAACGAAACTTGCTCATTGATAAACAACGAAACTTGCTCATTGATAAACAACGAAACTTGCTCATTGATAAACAACGAAACATGCTAATTAATAATTGATTCCGTCTAACCACCTGTTAATTAATTTTTTAATCAATGAACGCGTATTTATTTTAGTAGGTCTTCTTCTTCTAGAGATATGTTGCGACTCGTGAAGCGTTACTTGATAGAAACAGGTGTGTTTTTATTGAATAAAACTGAACATATTAACGGTACGTTAGCGATGATTTAACTTGCGATGGCCGTGTACCATATTGTGACATGGAGCTCGTGCTTTTACAAGTATGCACTTCCATGGTCTACTAGTAATGCATATTGCATAATCAACTAATTATTCATGACCCAATTATCTATAATATATAAATAATTACTACTAGGCGCCATATTATTATACTTATAGACAGTTATGATTTTGTATTGTTCATGGAAATTACTGTGGTAATAAAGATAAATACAGAGAAAAATTTTGTTCTAAAAGTTGTTTTATTCTTACATAAATTATTAATTATCGAGAAATTTTTCTTTAACGATTTCTATTGTTAAATTTAGTTAAAAACCAAAATTTGTATGATCTTAAGATTTGTTTGTATTTATTAAAAAAGCTTTTCGTGTAACGAAGAAGCCTAGAATATACTAGGAATATACTAGGAAAGCAGAGTAGACCTTAGGCTAGCTATAAGGTTTGAATTTCTGTCTAGTGGTGCTTTCCCCCACCAAGAATCTAGGGTTGGGACATCGATGTCGATGTATCGAAAACATCGATGTATCGGACTTAAAAAAAATGATCTTGATCTTTCGATGTATCGGACAACATCGTTGTTTTCCTGAAACATCGAAAAGATCGATGTCATCGTTGTCGACTGTCAGACCCCAACGAATATCGGGAAACCTTTTTACTTTTCCTCACTACCTATAATAGTAGGAAAAGTATTGTTTTCACCAAAAACTTGTTTTTGAGATTTAAACGGAATTATCCGATTTGGGTGTTTTTAAGACCTCCTGAGTGAAATTCCTATTGTCAAGCTATGTCCTGCAAACGAACTTATTCTTAAAGGCACCAAAAGATTGGTCATGGACACCCATCTGGGGCCCGCTCTTAGACGTCCGTTTTAGGGGCTTTTTCGGGGGCGTGTATCTTTTTCCTATTCACTTTAAAAAAAAAAAAAAAAAAAACAAACAAACTATTTTTTCCCTTTTCGGATTTCGGATCGCTGCGGTCCGATGCAAAGGACCTTTTTTGTAGGTCTCGCGAAAAGGCAAAAAATAGTTTTTTTGTTGTTTTTTTTAAAGTGAATAGGAAAAAAGATACACGCCCCCGAAAAAGCCACTAAAACGGGCGTCTAAGAGCGGGCAACAGATACCCATCTCTGGTAATATCGTCCATGACCAAAAGATTTACTTATACTCAAAATTCTAGCTTGATGTTAGTCAGACACTTCCTTGCACGCTATCTCCTGGACTATAACTTATCTTACACAACAATCATAAAGTTTTATGTAAAAAAAAAAATATTACAAAAGATGAGATAAATAAATTATTCACTTTTACATATAAAATGAATAATCATCTGAAAGATTTATAGGAATAAATCAACGTTTTGTTCATTGGCATTTTTACCTCAAACTAAACGAACCCAAAGAATTTAAAATCACAAACAACTAAAAGTTTCACTTATGTAAACATCAGTTATATTTATAAAAACATAAATAATGATTAAAGATAATTAATTAATCATAATTAATTCTATTTTATTCTATCTGACCCAAACGAGTATTGATTACTCTTTTGAAAAAAATATATGTAATTTGTAACATTTAGAAGTTATATATATATTTTTGTTTACAGGAAATTTAAATATATTATAATTTATGTGTTTATAAATACAAAAATAAATAGAACATTCAATTAAAAAAAGGTATGCATATATATATATATATATATATATATATATATATATATATATATATATAATATATAATTAATATATATAATTATATATATATATAATATATAATATATATAATATATAATTGTTAATTGTTAATTGTAAATTAATAGGATGAGAATTGAAGGGATGTTACTGTGATTTACAAAAGAATTATTTATGGGATTTGAGGGAGGGTGGCGTCACGTGACTGGTTTGGATGACACCCCGGTGTAACACCAGGTATGGTTTCAATCGCACCTTTGTCTGTTTTTTTTTTTTTTTTTTTTAAAAAACAACCATAAACCGGTTGGCTTTTAAAAGTCGAAACGACTTAGAGAATGAAAAAAAAAGGGAATTAATATTTGCATTTCCTTGTTCCTGAATACACATATTGCAAAATAAAAACTCGGTCAACCATGTCATCCTTAATGATAATTGATTTTTTTTTTTTTAAATATTAAAATAATATAAAATACCTTATATTCTGTAAGTTTAAACTAAATATGATATAGCACACACATACTGTCAGCAAAAATATAAAAGTCACCATGTGAATAATTCAAATATTATATATAGCAATTATATAAAATTACGATAGCAGTATTTAGATGTTTAAGCGATCAAATAGGAGAAGCGGTCTGTCCGCAGTCTATTGAAGAACAATGGGGTGGTCAAACAGAAAGATTACGACCGAGGACAAATTGTCCACAGTCCGTCTATGACTGGGGCGGTCAAACAGAAGAGGACCGTCCACCGAGGACAAATGGTCCACAATCCGTCTAAGACTGGGGTGGTCAAACAGAAAGAGGACCGTCCACCGAGGACAAATTGTCCACAATCCGTCTAAGACTGGGGTGGTCAAACAGAAAGAGGACCGTCCACCGAGGACAAATTGTCCACAATCCGTCTAAGACTGGGGTGGTCAAACAGAAAGAGGACCGTCCACCGAGGACAAATTGTCCACAGTCCGTCTAAGACTGGGGTGATCAAACAGAAAGAGGACCGTCCACCATCGACAGCTTGCCCTCCCCCGCGGAAGAAATAAAAAGTTACTAAGTGATTTTGTCATTTAAAATGTTCGTCTCAGCGAATAAGTGATTACAGAATTTTTTCCCGTCCTCTAATTCCAATTTTACATTTAAACCTCTGGCTTAAGCGAGCGTTGCGCGCGAACTCTTGGACGGATTACGCTGCCCAACGAACTTAGCCTGAGCAGTAGTGAAAGGAATACGAATACCAAATTTCAACCAAGTAGTTGAACTTTTACTCGAGTTATCGTCGGACAAGTAATCATTACACACACACAAACAGACAGGCAAGATGCATATTTCGTTGAATGTAAGAAGCTCGCTAGCACCCGCTTCAATAACTTGATAAATATTAGTTACTGACAATTACCTTCAAGCAGACAATACTTGTTAAAGATAAACAAGGTCTTTACTCGGAGAAAATACAAATAAAAATGTACCCTTATTGCCATGCTTTAAAACAAGCATTTCTAAATTTACGCTCTAAAACTTTAATATCTGGGCTCCGGCTCCAGGAGATTCCGATGCCACTGTAAGCGAAAGAAGAGCTATTAAAGTCCCTTCTGTTAAAATAAATCATGTCTGGTAAAACTTTTCATCATAATTATAATTACTAACAGCAATGCAAGTAATTTAAATGTAAAATTTACAAAAACAACCTCAACGTTAGTTACTTCAATGTCTCTTAAAGAACTGTTTTTGCTGAGAGCTTTTTATATTTTATTTTAAAAACAAAATCATCAAGGTGTATTTCTTTTACCGCTGCTATTTGTAATATGCTCTTGGGACGAGAACACTTTGACCTCTCTTTAATAACCTAGTGACCTTAATGTCCGCTGCTTTTCTTTTATATTAACACTTCAACATCTTAGGATAGATTCTTTTTATGTCGCTTCAGCTATTTCTTCTTTTCTTCTATTCTATACTGTTTAACTTTGTTAGTACTGGGCCATTGTTGGGAGAGTTCGTTGTTAGCAATATAGAAAAAACTAGATATAAGTAATTCTAGCATTAATCCAGTGAATTTTCATGTTGATTCGCGATAACATCATTATCCTTACCACCCCAGAAGATGATTCCAGTTGTGGAAGTGAAACATCGCACTATAAATACCACCTCTAACCACATCTAACCAAATCTAACCACCTCTAACAACCTCTGCCCACCTCTAACCACATCTAACCACCTCAAACCACTTCTAACCACCTCTAACCACATTTAACCACCTCTAACCCCCTCTAACAACCTCTAACCACCTCTTACCACCTCTAACCACATCTAACCACCTCTAACCACCTCTAACATCTTTATCCTTGCCACCCCATAAGATGATTCCAGTTGTGGAAGTGAAACATCGCACTAGAAATCCTTCATGCTAAGGATTTCACTATGAATCCAACGGATTTATAAAGAGGCGATGCAGACGTTAACGGTTTAAGTTAATTTCTTAACACCTAAATACATTACTGGTATTGATAAGTTTATAAAAATATATTTACTCTTTTTAGGGTTTTGAAGATCTTTCCCAGAACCCTTATGCCGAGGGTGATGAGTTTATATCTGTCCGACGCTCTTTGATTTATTGAGGGGTTTTTAGCTGGATGTCTGTCGGTCTCTATGAAAATGTTTCTAATTGCGCTGAAATTTGCACCAATTATACTCATAACCCTTTAAATGACAAACATTCCCACTAAATTTCGTTTTCATATCGTTTTCATATTTAAATATTGAAGGTTAAAGTGAAAAGAGAAAACAGCTTTATCTATTCACAAGTGAAACCATTCGTTTAGAAAAAGGTGCGATACACTTTTTAACTTTTTAAAAGTCCCTCCATACCTTAAACTGTCTTTTAACTAAGTTGACAGACGGACTTTTAAAAACAGAAAAAGACCCAACCTTCCACGGACTTAAAAAAATAAGTATTAAGATGAAGCATCAAGACAACAAGAGAGAGAAAATAAATTCACACGCTGTATTACAAACAATGTACCTTCCAGAGAAACTTCTAAAGTAAAAAAAACAACTTTAAACTCTAACAATACTCTATTAAAGTTGCTGTATGACGTTATTTCTTCTTTTTTTTTAAACTATTTGTACATCGTGGGCCATCTCTTCAAATGGAGATACAGGAAGTAATTAAAAATGAAATTTTAAAGACTTAAGTTGTATAAATACTTAATAAATTATTCTGTCTATGTATATAAATACAGACACTACTCTTATCCTTAATAGAGTTCATTTAGTTCAAAGAACTTATTATGTTCTAAAGAAATAGGTAGTACATTACGCGTCTAGTGCGGAAAGTAGCATATTCCATGCGAGTGTGGAGTTTGCACCCGAGCGATAGCGAGGGTAGTAAAACCAAACGAGCAATCAGTTTTTGCACGAGTTGCGTACCGTACTTTATCTACGATTGTTAGATTTTAATAATAAATACAGAAAAAAATAATAAACTTCCTGTATGTAATTTCTCTTTTGATAAATATGACATTAATTCATTAGTTGTATTTTGTGCGGAATTAATTATTTCAGGAGGCGTATTATTCTCCTCATATTCGTCATAATCACTTAAATCACTCATTGATTTTCACAAAAAACTCGATATAAACCGTTACTTTTATTAAACAAACATCAAATTAGTTTTGTTAAATGTAAACAAAGTCGCTAACCGTGCGTAAAGTTGAAGAATTCGCGTAACAATCGTAGATAAATATACTTTTATTTCGCTTCCGAGCTTATTAAAGGTAATGGAAGCTATGTTATCGTTCTGAAGATCGAAAAAATTTTATATATCCGATTTCAAAAATTCCAATACATAAATACATTTCAGACATCAAGAAATATTTTTGATTCCGTGTCTGTCTGACAGTCTGTTGCTCAATTTTTGAAAACCGCAACATCTTAAAAACTATTTGTCCGATTATTTTAAAATTTGGATTGTAAGTCGTAATTAGTAGGCCTAGATTAATTTCGGTGCTTTTTAAATATTGCTAACTTGATAGTTTAATTCATGTGCATAACATTTTTTGACAGTTTTAAAAAATTCTGGGAAAAAAAATAATAAATTTGATAATAAATAGACTGTAAAAAGCATGAAATCATTAAAGTATACGAAATGGACACGAGGAAGCTATGTGCCACATTAATTGGCAGACTATGTTTTACAGTCATGTGGTGTTTAGATGTTAAGTGCATCAGTGTTGTAATGAATAATTTGTTTTGAATGAATTGTTCTAAATTCCTTGGCAACTTCAAGAAAAATCTCAAAACACACTCGGACATTACAAAAAAATGGGACAAATAGTTATTTATGCACCTATAGGGAGTAAAGTAAGCCATTATTCCCTGAGCGAAAAAGTTGGTTCTTGAGGCGCAGCCAAGGGAAATAATTATCGCGAGGGGAATAATGGCATTTTACTCCCGAGGTACATTCAATATTTTATCTGCAGTAGGGAGAAAATACACAGTTTCATCCATTACACAGTTTTTATTTATTATTTTAATAAATAACAATAATTATTAGCACTTTTAATAGCAGAAATAAGAGAATCAATATTAAAAACAAGAATTGGAATTAAACTCAAATAGAAGGTTATTTAGATGCAGGTTATAAACAATGATAATAAACAAGGTCGAAAAAGCAGTGTCACCAACCTGATTTCAACAACTTCATTACATTAACCATTCATTCTCTACTATTTATAAAATAATTAAGTAGGCAATCCTTCTTTTTCTCCCTACTTACTTTTTTGCCATTTGAGTCCAGGGAAGAAAATACTTACTTTTTTTTCCCCACTATACTAATCCAAAATCATAACTTTTTTCCCTACTGGAGATAAAAAAATATACAACAAATCATCTGATGGAATAAAGAAATTGTATATATTTTATTTTATCTAGAATAAATAAATTTTCAAGGTAACTGAAATGAGTTGATGAATGGCGCCGGAGGTAATTTATTATAACGATATACAGACCAACTAAAGAGTTAAGGACGATAAAATATTGAGTTGTTTTTTTAATTATCTTTTTTTATTAGACAACTATTTAAGAATTTTGTTTCTGATTGATAAAACAACTAAAGAATTTATCATTTGAATTTATTAAAATTATAGAAAAAATATTTAGTAAAGAATAAAAGAAGAGATTCCTTCACCAAAACTATTTTTTTCAATTTTATCTTTGTAACAAAACCGGCTTTCTGAATATACAGAATTTATAACAAAAGAATTATAATTATAAAATAGTTTAATAGCCATGTAAAAACAGGCAATTCTTTAAACTGTTACACATAAAAAAATAAACAGGTCAAGTGTGTGCTAGGCACACACAGCGAGATAGTGGGGGGGGGGGGGACACGTTTCACACACACTTCAAACTTGCCTACGCTCGCCCTATCAAAGTTAAAACCAAAGAATTATATATTTTTGTAATCAGCTCAACGTACCATTTCATATGATACCCCTCACGGTGTCAAAAAAAAAAAAAAAACATTTTAACCCTTAAGTTTTTTTACTCTAATTTTTTTGAAAAATATTTTTTTTAGTCGCTATATTTTTAAAATATGTGGGTAGGTACAAGACACATACATGCCAAATTTCAAAGTGATCGGACGAAAGGTGTAGCCGCGAGAGCAGGCGACCGGACGGACGGACAGACACACGCAGGAAAATATAAGGGTCTTTGATTTTGCCTACGGACCCTAAAAATGGAGTAACAATCTAAAGGTGTACTGACTGTTCTTATTTAAACTGTTACTCCCTTGTAAAAATAAAAGTGTGATATTCCTTTGCCCTACAGTACATTGGACTATATACAAAATCATCCTTTTGTCTGAATTGTTACTTAGAAAAAGGAATGTACAAATAATTATATCCATTATTATTAAAAAAAAAAAAAAAAAAAAACAGAGTAGAAACAATCTAAAGAAGTACATACCATAAAACGTTCGTTTTATCAAAATGAAAAGTATTAAATAAGGTTGTAAGAAGTCAATGTAATAAATATTTACCTACAAGCTATAAATATTTACCTACAAGCTATAAATATTTACAATAGAAACTTTCTAAAGATTCAAAATCACAGAATTAGACATTTTAAGGATTATTAAGCAACACCTTTAAAGTTAATATTATAATTAAAAAAACTCAACCAATAATAAAAAGATAAAACTAGGATTAAAAAAAGGAGATTTGAAAGTAATGAACGAAAGATTTAGTAAAAACATGAGTTTTGTAGTCTATAACCCATTTAAACAAGACCGCTTTTGCAAGCTAAAGCTAACCCAATGTTTATTCACAAATTTTAATCCTACAGACCTGTAGCAGCGTTATACCAGTGTCTTAATCCTGACCAACATCATATTAATTAGTACCTCCAAAAATATTTCTTTTTTTTAATACTAGTTTCCCTATAATTATTCAGTTTTGTTGTTATATAACTTTGATAGAGAAATATTTAGAAAAAGTGAACGATGTTGGAAGATCAAGTGAGATATAGCTAAATAAATCTGGGTTGTCTACTAAGTGTTGCTTTATGTCTATAATTTGTAATTCTATTACAATATTACCTTGTTATTCTAGATTTAAAATACAACACTAGTAGATTTATAACTCTTTAGTTAGGCAATTAAATTATCATGAAAGAGGTGTAGTTCAATAACCAAACAACGTCTTCACACAAACAAATTATCATGAAAGAGATGTAGTTCAATAACCAAACAACGTCTTCACCCAAACAATTTATCATTAAAGAAATGTAGTTCAATAACCAAACAACGTCTTCACACAAACAAATTATCATGAAAGAGATGTAGTTCAATAACCAAACAACGTCTTCACACAAACAAATTATCATGAAAGAGGTGTAGTTCAATAACCAAACAACGTCTTCACACAAACATATTATCATGAAAGAGGTGTAGTTCAATAACCAAACAACGTCTTCACACAAACATATTATCATGAAAGAGATGTAGTTCAATAACCAAACAACGTCTTCACACAAACAAATTATCATCAAAGAGATGTAGTTCAATAACCAAACAACGTCTTCACACAAACAAATTATCATGAAAGAGATGTAGTTCAATAACCAAACAACGTCTTCACACAAACAAATTATCATGAAAGAGGTGTAGTTCAATAACCAAACAACGTCTTCACACAAACATATTATCATGAAAGAGGTGTAGTTCAATAACCAAACAACGTCTTCACACAAACAAATTATTATGAAAGAGGCGTAGTTCAATAACCAAACAACGTCTTCACACAAACAAATTATTATGAAAGAGGCGTAGTTCAATAACCAAACAACGTCTTCACAAAAACAAATTATCATGAAAGAGGTGTAGTTCAATAACCAAACAACGTCTTCACACAAACAAATTATCATGAAAGAGGTGTAGTTCAATAACCAAACAACGTCTTCACACAAACAAATTATTATGAAAGAGGTGTAGTTCAATAACCAAACAATGTCTTCACACAAACAAATTATCATGAAAGAGGTGTAGTTCAATAACCAAACAACGTCTTCACACAAACAAATTATTATGAAAGAGGTGTAGTTCAATAACCAAACAATGTCTTCACACAAACAAATTATCATGAAAGAGGTGTAGTTCAATAACCAAACAACGTATTCACACAAACAAATTATCATGAGAGAGGTGTAGTTCAATAACCAAACAATGTCTTCACACAAACAAATTATCATGAAAGAGGTATAGTTCAATAACCAAACAACGTCTTCACCCAAACAATTTATCATTAAAGAGATGTAGTTCAATAACCAAACAACGTCTTCACACAAACAAATTATCATGAAAGAGATGTAGTTCAATAACCAAACAACGTCTTCACACAAACAAATTATCATGAAAGAGGTGTAGTTCAATAACCAAACAACGTATTCACACAAACAAATTATCATGAAAGAGGTGTAGTTCAATAACCAAACAACGTCTTCACAGGAACAAATTATCATGAAAGAGGTGTAGTTCAATAACCAAACAATGTCTTCACACAAACAAATAATCATGAAAGAGGTGTAGTTCAATAACCAAACAACGTCTTCACACAAACAAATTATCATCAAAGAGATGTAGTTCAATAACCAAACAACGTCTTCACACAAACAAATTATCATGAAAGAGGTGTAGTTCAATAACCAAACAACGTCTTCACACAAACAAATTATTATGAAAGAGGTGTAGTTCAATAACCAAACAACGTCTTCACACAAACAAATTATCATGAAAGAGGTGTAGTTCAATAACCAAACAACGTCTTCACACAAACAAATTATCATGAAAGAGGTGTAGTTCAATAAACAAACAACGTCTTCACACAAACAAATTATCATGAAAGAGGTGTAGTTCAATAACCAAACAACGTCTTCACACAAACAAATTATCATGAAAGAGGTGTAGTTCAATAACCAAACAACGTCTTCACACAAACAAATTATCATGAAAGAGGTGTAGTTCAATAACCAAACAACGTCTTCACACAAACAAATTATCATGAAAGAGGTGTAGTTCAATAAACAAACAACGTCTTCACACAAACAAATTATTATGAAAGAGGTGTAGTTCAATAACCAAACAACGTCTTCACACAAACAAATTATTATGGAAGAGGTTTAGTTCAATAACCAAACAACGTCTTCACACAAACAAATTATTATGAAAGAGGTGTAGTTCAATAACCAAACAATGTTTTCAAACAAACAAATTATCATGAAAGAGGCGTTGTTCAATAACCAAACAACGTCTTCACACAAACAAATTATCATGAAAGAGGTGTAGTTCAATAAACAAACAACGTCTTCACACAAACAAATTATCATGAAAGAGGTGTAGTTCAATAACCAAACAACGTCTTCACACAAACAAATTATCATGAAAGAGATGTAGTTCAATAACCAAACAACGTCTTCACACAAACAAATTATCATGAAAGAGGTGTAGTTCAATAAACAAACAATGTCTTCACACAAACAAATTATTATGAAAGAGGTGTAGTTCAATAACCAAACAATGTTTTCAAACAAACAAATTATCATGAAAGAGGCGTTGTTCAATAACCAAACAACGTCTTCACACAAACAAATTATCATGAAAGAGGTGTAGTTCAATAAACAAACAACGTCTTCACACAAACAAATTATCATGAAAGAGGTGTAGTTCAATAAACAAACAACGTCTTCACACAAACAAATTATCATGAAAGAGGTGTAGTTCAATAACCAAACAACGTCTTCACACAAACAAATTATCATGAAAGAGGTGTAGTTCAATAACCAAACAACGTCTTCACACAAACAAATTATCATGAAAGAGGTGTAGTTCAATAACCAAACAACGTCTTCACACAAACAAATTATCATGAAAGAGGTGTAGTTCAATAAACAAACAACGTCTTCACACAAACAAATTATTATGAAAGAGGTGTAGTTCAATAACCAAACAACGTCTTCACACAAACAAATTATTATGGAAGAGGTTTAGTTCAATAACCAAACAACGTCTTCACACAAACAAATTATTATGAAAGAGGTGTAGTTCAATAACCAAACAATGTTTTCAAACAAACAAATTATCATGAAAGAGGCGTTGTTCAATAACCAAACAACGTCTTCACACAAACAAATTATCATGAAAGAGGTGTAGTTCAATAAACAAACAACGTCTTCACACAAACAAATTATCATGAAAGAGGTGTAGTTCAATAACCAAACAACGTCTTCACACAAACAAATTATCATGAAAGAGATGTAGTTCAATAACCAAACAACGTCTTCACACAAACAAATTATCATGAAAGAGGTGTAGTTCAATAAACAAACAATGTCTTCACACAAACATATTATTATGAAAGAGGTGTAGTTCAATAACCAAACAATGTTTTCAAACAAACAAATTATCATGAAAGAGGCGTTGTTCAATAACCAAACAACGTCTTCACACAAACAAATTATCATGAAAGAGGTGTAGTTCAATAAACAAACAACGTCTTCACACAAACAAATTATCATGAAAGAGGTGTAGTTCAATAACCAAACAACGTCTTCACACAAACAAATTATCATGAAAGAGGTGTAGTTCAATAACCAAACAACGTCTTCACACAAACAAATTATCATGAAAGAGGTGTAGTTCAATAACCAAACAACGTCTTCACACAAACAAATTATCATGAAAGAGGTGTAGTTCAATAAGCAATTAATATATTTCCAATGAGTGGGTCAAATAGTTAAGGCAGTATTTCAAATTTAAACTTTTTAGCTTAAACGGTTCGGGAGATATGAATCAATGAGTGACAGACGGACAGACACATCACCACAAAGGTTTCAAGAAGGATCTGCGAAATTCTAAAAACATCGAAGAACATCGAAGTATCTAGGTACTACAAACCACACAAGACAAGTACATATAAATAAAGGTATTAGTATTACATATATCATTTATGAGATCAAAAACTTCTTATATGACCATTATAACTAAACTTTTATATATTTTAATTAAAAACTATATTTAATAAATTACACTTAAATTAAGCATATCATATTATCACCGGAACTATTTCTGTAAAATACTTAATCCACAGGTAATCCTAAGGGCAGTGGTAAAAATATTATATATTACAGAGTTCCATGTATTCATATATATATATATATATATATATATATATATATATATATATATATATATATATATATATATATATATATATATATATATATACAATTGGGTTCACTAAATGGCGCTAATCATTCGCAAAATAGAATGCCTAAGGCTTTTTGAACTTTTTAACCATAAAGATAATTTTTTTCCATATATAATTATTATTATTGTTTTGCGAGGAAGTTAACTACATTTTTTTATGCTTTCACTTTTAACTCCGTAACTTATTACTTAATTTATTCATATCATCACGCTTACATATATATATATATTGAATAAAAATACATATATACATAAAGGATATTTATATTTAATTCTATTTTACATTATAAGCATATAAATATTATTATATCACCTTTAAAATAACAATTACAATACATAATATATTTATGTGAAACATGCAATGCCCACAGCTTAAAAAGAAATCAATAATAAATGTGATAAATATTTTGAAATGATTTAATGCTCTTTGCTTAAGAAGGAAATGCTTTATGAATAATAAATAATATATGTTTTGTATTGAAGCATGGATTGGGAGAAAGTTCACGAAATGTTAATTTAAAGAAAAAAATATTAAATAAATATTTTCTTTGTAGCCCAGAAATATAAATACAACGTGAGTCACTTAAATTAATTTTAGTCCGCTCCTTATATGTCCTGAGCGACACAATATAGGTTATTACTGGACGAGGAATCAGCCATTTTATTTATTTCCTCGATGAAATCATCAATGCGAAACTGTCTCACCTTTCAGGGATTTGAATTCACCAGATAAGTCGGTATTTAGACCTAGAGTGAAGTCTAAACATTCCCTAATCGCCGAACTGTCGATGCATTAAATGTTTGCTGTCGGCCGAACAAAGAGCGAAGTCTAAGAACTGCTCTAGCATTACATGCTCCAAGGTATAACCGTAATTAGTTTTGCGATCGTGTACCAGTCTACAGCAAAACATAAACAAATAGAAAAATAGTTTAAGAATTAGTGTGGCTCACGTCCTATTGTGTATAATTTAATGTTTATATGCTTGTACTAACTATTTTTGAAAAAATTTATTAAATTTTCCCCCGGTTTTTAAATTAGTCAAAATTGTTTTGATTTTTTATGAATTAAAGTATTAATTTAGCAAAATTGAAAAAGTAATGACAGTTTTATTAATCTGGGGTTATCTGCTGGAAACTTTCTACAAACCATCCAAATTTCATTAAAATCAGATGAGTAAATTTAAAGAGAGGCTCAATGCCCTAGCTACGGCACTGAGTAAGATGATTATTTTAAATGGTAAAATTTTATTTTATTTTTTAATATAAATAGAAATAGAAATTGGAGATAAAGAGGATCAGTCAAAAGTAATAATCAAAGTTTTAGAATTACTAAAATTTCGGAAAAAAAATGTATTGCCCTCTCCAAGGTTTTAAACAAGAATAGAATTATATGCAATAGAATGGTATCATATACAAGACTGGTATTATATGCAAAAGAATGATATTATATACAAGAATGGTATTGTATGTATAAGAATGATATTGTACACAAGAATGGTACTATAGGTATATGCAAAATTACATAATTTAATTGAGTGGTAGTATATACAATAGAATGATATTATATACAAGAATGGTGTAATTTGCAATGGAATGGTATGATATACAGTATAATGATATTATATACAAGAATGGTGTAATGTGCAATATAATAGTATTATATACAGTAGAATAATATTATATACAAGAATGGTGTAATATGCAATAGAAAGGTATTATATACAGTAAAATGGTATATACAGTAGAATGATATTATATACAAGAATGGTATTATGTAAAATAGAATGATATATTACATGCAAGAATGGTGTACTATGCAAAAGAATGATACATACAATAATGGTGTAGTATGCAATTGAATTGAATTATATAGTAGAATAATATTATATTATACAAGAATAGTAGTATAATATGCAGTAGAATGATATTATATATATATATATATATATATATATATATATATATATATATATATATATATATAAAAGAAAACAAAACAGGGTTCGGCCACAAAAATCGTCTTTATGTTACAATCCCGACGTTTCGGTTTTTACTTAAAACCTTCTTCAGGGGCCGCAAAACATCTAAAGAACGACTGTCCAGTCGTTCTTTAGATGTTTTGCGGCAACAAACCTGAGTTTTGTTTGTTTTCTTTTTATATTTACGGTCGAGAATTTATTCATATATATATATATATATATATATATATATATATATATATTGACTAAGTAGCCGCATTTTTAAATAACATAAATGCGTCGTTTTGGGAGAAAAATGAAAAGTAAAAACATATGCTGAGATTAACTCAAACAGATTAAGCAAAATATAATTTAAAATAACTGTGACTATAATAACCGATAGCATGCATAATTTCACTAGTGTCAACAAACCAGAAAAATGTCAATTAAAATAATAAATACTAGGATTCAATCCATATAAATATAAGAAAAAAGTGAAATGTTCATACAATATTTCGTCAAATGTATAATTTTCTTGTAGCAAAAAAAAAACACAAAAACACAAAAAATTAAAAAAAAGAACCAGTAGCTCTATATTATTTTTTTTTTTCAGTTATATTGTAAACGATAAAATCAATGTTATTTCTAATATATGGTCGATTTATAAGTAAAGCATTTAAATAATATTAAAAGAGAATTATAAATTCATAGTAAAACAAGTAGTTTTTCTTGTTATCTCTTAAAATCTCTAAGTAATGGGTACAAATTTAAAAATAACTTTTTTTTTTTTTAAATTAAATTATCTTGAATTACAACGATCAATAAAATAGAGGGTAAATGCATTTATATATTATGTTTTTATTTTCATTGCTTTCTGCTTCTGTCTCATCCAATTTGTATACGTGTTTTGAGAACTCGTTTATCTGTTCGGAAGACCTCGTTAATTCCTATTAGCAGATATAGCTTCGTATATTTTATATTTCTTTTTTTTTTTTTTTTACAAAACCGGATTTTTTTTTTTTTTATTGAGAACGATATTACAAAAATTAATGATACCATGCAGTTAATGTATATAAGTTGAGGAAGCTGTAAGTTCCAATTCCTTTCAGTAGCTCCATTAAAACATCTGACTGTTTTTTTAGAAGACTGAATGATATTTTTATTTATTTATTTATTTATTTATTTATATTATTATTATTATTATTATTATTAATCTTCTCCTATATACCTTTGTAACGTCTTGATCTAGATTTTAAAATACTTTCAGTAAAGTGGTCAAATGAAAAGGATTAATTTTTTTTTTTTTTTTTTTTTTTGCTGCACAACACTAACTCTGTTATTTTGACTTTAACGATTGCTTATACAGTTATAAATAACTTAAGACTTCAATAAGTCTCTTATCTTTAGAAGCATTAAGATAACAGACGGGCTTAAAAGTTACGTAAACAAATATTCTTAATAAATAGCTACCTATTAATAGAAAATATAAAACAATTCATTATTCTACTTTATACATATATATATATATATATATATATATATATATATATATATATATATATATATATATATATATATATATATATATATATATATATATATATATACATATATATATATATTTATCTTGTTACTTCTATAATTATTATATAATATTTTAATTACACAAACACACACACACACACATATATATATATATATATATATATATATATATATATATATATATATATATATATATATATATATATATATATATATATATATTTATTAATTTATTTATTAAACATATTTTAAGAGTCCTCAAACAGCTGAAGCCACAAGTGAGGCACTCTAATACATAAAAAACATACCATAATTATGTCTAAAAAAGTAACAAAAATTAAAAACCTGCCAATCAGGTGAGAGGTTACGAGATTTAAGTAAAAAAAACCAAGTAATTATATTATATTAATAATTAATTATTATATTTTATCATTAATTCATCTAATTGATATTTTAATATCATATATGCATATAACTATTTTTATTTTCTTTATGCTTATCAGAATAATACTAACTCCAAAAAAACATGTAATATACTCTGGCAATTAGTATAGCAAATAACTTCCGCGCGTCCTATTTCATAATAATTTAATAATTTTATGCTTTTATAACTTTATTATAGCTAATTTAAAGAGCTCAGACGGTTGAAATTAATCTGGTGCTATCTGCAGGCTACATTCGACAAACCATCCAAATTTAATTAAACAGATAAATACTTTTGAAGAAATAGGTGTAAATAAATAAATGTTTGTGCGCATGTGGAAGAAAAAACAAATTAACGCATAAGGTTGAAACCTATATGGGACCAACAATGGGCTAATTATTATTACTATCTTAATTTCATTAAAATTGGACTAATAGTTTTTAAAATAAGTTCGAAATATTGAGCGATTGACCGACAGACCGACACGGAACGGATTTTTGACTTTTACTCTGAAATCGGAGTCATACAAATTTTTCGATCAACCCTGCAGTGCACGAGTGAAAAAAAAATCACACCAGTGCACGGGTTGGGTCTGTCAGACCCAATATTTAATAAAAAAAAAATTAAGATGGTTTATTATTTAAATATTTTTATTTTTTATTTTTTTTAGTATAGAAATAATCTTTATTTATTAGTAAAAAAAATATAGAATGCAATATATCAATAAAATTACATTAGAAAAAAATATATTGTTTTTTATGACTACAATTTTTTTCATTTTTACTGTCCAACATGAAAAAAAATATATTAAAAAAAATTGAAAGAATTTTGAAAAATAAGTTTCAATTATCAATATAGGAACTTAATACGATCAAAAAATTTCAATTCCACAGTCTTGGCATATAAATTGCAAATGCTCTAAGCATACATATATATTGCACTTTTTGCAAAACTGACGGGATTTGTGGTCAGTGCAAATTGAACACCCCCCTCCCCCCCCCCTTTATTAGGTTCTTGAGGTTTGGAAGGCACAGCTTTAATCCCAAGATTTTTTTTCCCGGTAATTCTAAAAAAAATCCCGATGTATATATAACATTCCTGACAGGAGAGTAATTGTAATATTTTTTCTCCCTTTACAAAATTCACGATCGAAAATAATCAGTCATTATAAATACTTTGTACAATACCTGAAATTAATATTAAATAAAGTTCAAGTAAACCTAGAGAGTTATTGACGAATATATATAATCAAATGTTGTTATGAGTTATAAAAAAATACTTACATGAGTACACGGGTTGGGTCTCACAGACCCACGGGTAATTTTGAGGTAAAAAATTAGACAGAAAGAAATTATGTGAATTGTTCAAAATGTGGTATGAGGAAGGTTTGACTTGAAGGTATAGGAGGGGATGGTGTTATATGAACCTCCCTTATCAGTGTTTTGCTAATGAGTGTGACACCCTGGGTCTCACAGACCCGACCCGTGCACTCCAGGGTTAAGAACGATATAATATAGCTTCCGTTACTATCGGTTCGCTCGGAAGCAAAATAAGGCAAGTCTTGCGTAAAAAAGTTGTGAGAACATATAGTTTTAGCCAAATCTCCCCATGTCCGCAAGAAGTTCTACTTATCCATCCAGTATACAAGTAAATTATAATGTTTATCAGTCACCCCTCTCTATTCTCTATGTCTCTCAAACTCATTTTCTTTTACAAATCACTAAACGTTAAAAATTAAAAAAAAATAAGTTTAACAAGCCAATTACGCAGTAAAAAATTAAAGTAAAATTATATGTATATCTCGAAAACGATTCTGACAATTTTGAGTAACAAATTCTGTAATTTAGTCCATTTAAATACGAATCTAACCATATGTCTTTTTCACGGGAAAAATCTATTTCCTGATAAAATAGCTTTAAATAAAGACCGAAAGCTGCAAAAAGAATAAATAAGTATTTTTTACGTGATAAGACTATTCTTTCAGCCTTTGATGATGACCTTCACAAAGTCTTCATAATTTAATTCATTTTAATTACTCATTATTCCCCCCCCCCCTCCCAACAGTACTTTGGCAAAGAGGAAAACAATAAACAAGGAAACTCCCTCGGGGAAAATTATACAGTTATAAATGGAAAGGCACTGTTTTTGGTGTTTTTTTTTTTTTATAAAATAATTTCCTTATTTCTAATGCATGCTCTTAATTAAAGCTATACTGTAAGTACATGGGTAATGCATTTAAACAATAAAGTTAAAACTTAAAAAAAGAAAAAAAGGTATAATAGAAGAGTCAAATACAATCCTGTGTAGAAGTCACATAATATAGGATTTGGTAATTATTTTTCCTTGTTTCTAAATTGTTTCTGCTTTATTAAAACAAACGAGTTATTGTAAAACGCTTATTAAAGACCTTTTGTCAATAGTTTAGTTCTTGCATTGGACTTTTATTAGTATTTCAACTTTAACATAAGTAAAAACAAACAAGAAGTAAACAAAACTGAACCCTAGTCAGTATAAGTGTTCCTTTAGCGTTCTAATCTTAGTGATTAATTTGTGTATAAAATAGGTAAAACTGCAAGGACGCTAAAGGCCCCCATACACACTACAACTTGTTGTCCAACTTGGTTGAGTTGAAGTTTAAATGTGTATGGGCTGGTTGAGAGATCAAATCACAAGTTGAAGTGTGTATGGGCTGGTTGAGAGACCAAATCACAAGTTGAACAACCAAGTTGAAGTGTGTATGGGCTGGTTGAGAGATCAAATCACAAGTTGAAGTGTGTATGGGCTGGTTGAGAGACCAAATCACAAGTTGAACAACCAAGTTGAAGTGTGTATGGGCTGGTTGAGAGACCAAATCACAAGTTGAAGTGTGTATGGGCTGGTTGAGAGACCAAATCACAAGTTGAAGTGTGTATGGGCTGGTTGAGAGACCAAATCACAAGTTGAACAACCAAGTTGAAGTGAGTATGGGCTGGTTGAGAGACCAAATCACAAGTTGAACAACCAAGTTGAAATGTGTATGGGCTGGTTGAGAGATCAAATCACAAGTTGAACAACCAAGTTGAAATGTGTATGGGCTGGTTGAGAGACCAAACCACAAGTTGAACAACCAAGTTGAAGTGTGTATGGGCTGGTTGAGAGACCAAATCACAAGTTGAACAACCAAGTTGAAATGTGTATGGGCTGGTTGAGAGACCAAATCACAAGTTGAACAACCAAGTTGAATTGTGTATGGGGGCCTTAAGGATGCGTTCGGGGAATCAACAACCGACCGTGTTCCTAAACCTCCGGGTAATATAGCGGTCAATCTGGATTCGGTCGAAGCAGTTGCAACAGCACCAGAACATGGTTAGTACGGATAGAGTGCGTTCGGAAATGCTAATCGGTCAACATCTTGGCCGACCGGCGATGTGTTGTGAGTTGTGCCATGGTGGCTTGAAACAATCTTGGTTCTGAGTAGGACCGGTTGAAGGCAGCGGTCGACTGAAAAGGTTTTAAACAAAGAGAGGTTATAAATTATTGTTTGGTGTGAGATAGAACGGCAGAAGTGAAGCTGCAACGATTCCTCAAGTGCATAAACTATTGCAGCGGCACCCCTGTAGGTTAATTTGTATATAGCTGTCTTCCCTTTTCTTTTTCCTTCTAATGAAAACTTTGATAACACTACTTTCAGCAGCATCTTCCTCCTGAAACCTTGCACTGCACTGGTCACATCGATAAAATCAACTCTTCTGTGTACAAATGACACAGAATAATTTAAGTAGGATCAATCGCAGTTTGTGTGCATGCGGAAGAGAAACAAATGAGCGCAGAAGGTTGAAACTTATATGGGCACAACAATGAGCTAATTATGACCTGCCATACAAATTTTTATTAAAATCGGACGTGCGCAGTTTTTAAGATTATGTTGGTTCGAAAAAGTTGAGCGTCTGACACGGAACCAAAAATGTCCCCTGATGTCTGAAACATATTTCTGTCTTGGAATTTATGAAATCGTAGATGATCGTATAATGATTCTTCTGATATCTTTTGATATAGTTGTAATTTTAAAATCCCAGCGTTAAATTTTTTGTGAATAGATAAACTAAGTTTTGCTTCCGAGATTACCAGAGGTAACGAAAGCAATATTCTCATTCTAAAGAACGAACATTCTTTATGTCTCCGACTTCAAAAATTCCAAGACAGAAAACCAATTGAGACATCAGGGAACATTTTTTTTGTTCCGTTTGTGTCTGACGGGGGGGAAAATTAAATACATTTGGCAATAATAGATTGTAAAAGCATAATTAATGATTCTATGCGTTTACAACTTATTACTGTCGAAATAAAAAAAATACGTGAGGAAGCAATGCCACACTAATTGGTTAACCATTTTAACGAGAATTAAAAAAAACATAATAGTTTTAAAACATCATTTACGTTTTTTTCGAACGAAGAAAAAAATTATATTTATTTCTATTTTAACTTTGAAAAGAAATTACTTTTACAAATTAACTTGTTACGTGAAAGGCCTTACTTTAATTTATTTGTTCTAACAGAAAAACAGAAGGGATCTGTTTCATCATAACTTACAAAGTAAAATCAAAGATGCAATCACAGGCGTAACATTTACCTCTATATAAAACAAACTACCATAATATAAATCAAATTATAATTAAGCACTTTAACGTTATTGAACATAATTAATTATGTCAAAGAGCCGTAAAGACAATGCTAATTTATTTACTGTGACATCTCCTTTATGTCTTCAACTACATAATTCATCTTTATGTAATGATTTAGCTGGAAGTAACCGGTAGCATAAACTATTGTTGTCTTAAAGTTTTATTTTATTATATAATAACATCACAGGAAAGAAAAAAAATAGTTTACATGACTCTTCTTTAACATCTTACAGAAATATTATATTAGTTGTAGTATTTAATTTTTATATTTAGTTTAGTGTTATTTGCTTCTATCTAAAGATGTAGTTTATCTTCAGGCTTCAAAATAGGTCAACAATTATGTATATTATGAATTTTAGTTTTCTGTTAAAACATATTTCAGCTACTTGACTGTCAGTATTCAAATGTTTTTTTTTTTTTGTGAATGTGGCATTTTTTGAAATGTTACATAATATATATATTTTTTTCTCTCTCATTACTTGAGCTTGTTGGTTAGGCTTATTAGGGTCAAATATTTCTAAAATGTCTTTCTTTGGACTGTAAGTTTACGCGTCTGTAATTTCTCAACGCTAATTTAAACAAATTATTCCGAATCATATATTGATTTATTTAATTATTTATTTTATTAATTGACATAAATTATACACACACACACACATATATATATTAAGTAATGACATGTCGAACGTTGTCGTGGTACTATTCAGTCCTCGATTATTTATTTCATTTTTCTTCAATTCATTTCTGTCCCCATGGTACTTCACATCTGCTATTTTACTTTTCTATCGATGGAGTAATTAGTATGGACCATTTTTCTCATGTTTATAGAAATCTAAATTAGATTATAGGCGCTTCAAATTAGGTATCAAGAAAGATTGTCATAGACCCCTCTCAATATTTTTTCAGCATGTGAATGGTTAGTCATCTATTTGTATATTTTTGATTTTGTATTATTTATGAAATGTAATATCTTTAAGTTAAATCATTTTAAAATAAAAACAAAATATATAATATATAAGATATGGAGTAGATATAATATATAATAAAATAGTATCACTTCTCATATGTATATATACATATGTACACAATATATAGCGAGTCTCGCTATTATTTTATAGCCTTTAACTAAAAATATATATTTATCTATCTCTTTAATAACCTCTAATTTAGTTTGTGCGCATGTTAAAGAGAAACAAATGGGCGCAGAAGGTTGAAACTTATATGGGACCAACAATGAGCTAATTATAACCCACCATACACATTTCATTAAAATCGGGCGAGTAGTTTTTAAGATATGTTGCTTCGTAAAAATTAAGTGACAGACAGACCGACCAAGAGACATGGAACCAAAAAGAGTTCCTTGGTTATGAAACGGATTTCTGTCTTGGAATTTTTGAAATGGGAGACATAAAATATTTTCGTTCTTCGGAACGATCACATCTAAAATGGAAAGTCCACCAAGAGAATCGTCAGAAATTGACAGTGTCGACTGTGTTAAATTATTAACCAGTAAAACCGTAAATATGTAAGTATAAATTGATGTAATAATAGTACATTACGCGTCGAGTGCGGTAAGTAGCATTTTGCATGCGAGTGTGGAGTTTGCACCCGAGCGATAGGCGAGGGTGGTAAAACTACACGAGCAATGCAAAATTCCGTTTTCTCACGAGTTGCGTACCGTACTTTATCTACGATTGTTAGATTTAAATAATCAATACAGACAAAAATAAACTTGCTGTATGTAAGTTCGTATCTCTCTCTTGATAAAGATGGCATTAATTCTTGAGTTGTATTTTTTGCCGAATTAATTATTTCGGGAGGAGTATTATTCTCCACATTTTCGTCAAAGTCACTTGACTCACTCATTGTTTTTCACTAAAAACTCGATATAAACTGTTACTTTTATTAAACAAACTGCAAATTAGTTTTGTTAAATGTAAACAAACTCACTAATCGTGCGTAAAGCTGAAGAATTCCTCTTCTTTACCACGCTAGTGCGGTAAAGAAGAGGAATTCTTCAGAACTATGAGACGCGCATGCGCAATGAATATAAGTACGTAAATAATCACTTTCTACGCATCTAAACAAAGATATAATGTTTATATTTCGTATCAATCGTAGATAAAATAATATTTCTCATAAGCGTATCAAAGGATTTTAGTAATAAGTTTTACGTAATAATTTTACTAATAATAATTTTCTAATTGAATCAAAAATATTTATTGGAACGAGTAGTTAGCAACGTATACGTATTTAGCAGTGTGATTTTATATTTAATGAAAAATGTAAGGAACTTCGTTCCTACCGGGTGTCCTGCGACACAACACGTATTTCTTTTAGTTTAATGCATTGAACTCTTTCACGTCCATAAAAAAACGTTCTTCTCTCAATATCTTTACGCTTTATCGAAGATGGGTTCTTTTATAACATGTCCAATGGGGGTTGCGGAAGCGAAATGACGGAAATTCAATGTCTTTTCTTTTAAAGTTAATTATAAAATTGAGAAAGTATATTTTATTTTTTCTTGTATGTCATGAGAAGGTTTTTAAGTGTTAACTTGTAGATATTATTCAACGAAGTTTTTAAGTATTCATATAAGTTCAGGACAGAAGAAGTACCGGTACCTGATGAGACCATTTATGGCAAAAGGTGATATAGTCCAGGACAAAGCTTATTGCATTCTACAATACTAATGAGGTGAATTGTAATTTAGAATATATTTTATAACTTATCAAAATTTTTCACCTGAATAAAGTAAGACAGGCCTATATAAATAAATTAAAAAACAATGTTACATGGTTTTAACGTTTTGTTTCATGTAAGATGGAATGACAAGATGCTTTTTTAAAGAAATATATATGTTTAAGGTGTTGGCTTGATATAAATAAATTCTGTTAAGTGGATGTAGATTTTTTTCCATCAGATAAATTAAAATTAAAGAGTGTGTCTTTTGTTTAAAATTGTTGTCCATGTAATGGGTGAAATAATTTAGTTTCACAGAAAAGAGTTTTTACACACGCGACTACTGATGTCATTATGTAATAATGAAATAATAAGTTTTTCATTATATTTAAACTATATTATTCCTGAAGAATTTCTGATGTCTAATATTACTTCTTTTTTGAGATAGCTTACTTTTTTTTTAACTAAAACGATTTTTATGTTTAATGATTCGATCCTTTACAAGCAGAAGAATCTGATGGCTAAAATTTTGCTTTCTTTTGACCAGAATTTGTAGTTGTGACCAGAATTGTTTTTTGTGACCTAACTTTTTCTTTTCTTTAGTCTTTTTTATGTCCGTAGCCAAAAAACAATGAGAACCCACCTCATAAAACAATTAAACAATTATTGATTATCTTTAGCAATTTGAAATAAATTGGTAGTGCGTGAAGTCTCACGTAAAAAGGGTTTCGTTGGTGTAGTAAACATGAAATTAGTAGTTGGGGGGGGGGGGGGATTTGGATGTTTTTGACAAAATGGCGTAGAAAATTAAACGCTTTCCACAAGTGATATATATATATTTGTAATCTACTCTTCAATACCTTTCATTTGATACCCCACTTAAAATTTTAAAAAAATATTTTTTTCGCATGACGTGAGTTATCCGCCATTTTGGATTTGAATAGCTGATAATTTTGAGTTCGCTATATTTTTCCTGTGTGCGCGTCAAAACGATCTTTAATATTGGAAAGTTTCACGTTTCTATCTCTTTTTATTCAAAAGTTATTGGAACCGTACAGAGTGACAGACAGACAGACAGACAGACAGACAGACACATGAACGAAACTATAAGGGTTTCTTTTTTGGTTTACCAACGAAACCCTAAAAAGGAATCAATAAGCAGTTCACAGGTGATTATTTACTAGTCAAAAGTCATTCACTAACTTTTGGAACATAGAAAATCATCGAAGATTAAAAGCTACGGAATAAAGATATTGCATTATCACCAAAAAGTAGTAATCAAAGCAGAAATTGAGAGTCTTAAACTATTTTGTAAAAAGGAACTAATAACCAGATCACAGGTTATTTGGGTTACAGGTCAAAAGTCATAATCTTTAACTTTTGTAACAAAGAAAAATTAAAATCTACGGAATAATCCCACTATTATCACTAATACATTAATCGAAGTGGTCAAAGCTTTTGGAACGAAGTTCCTTATGGCACGTTCTAGAGCCCGGGAGTGAATCCGAAAAAAAAACGACCAAAATCACCGTCACGCAAAATCCGTCACGAAATCTACAGATGACGATAACTTGAGTAAAAGATCACCGAGTTAGATGAAATTTGGTACACATGTTCATTTTACCAATGCCCAGGCTGAGTTCGTCGGAAAACGTTATCCACCCAAGCGTTCACACGCAACACTCGCGTAAACGTAAGTTTTAAAAGACGGGAAAAAGTGTTATTAAGGAAGCCTGTTACTTGACTTGTTTTAATTATTTTTGTTATATATGTCAAAAATGTCACTTTGTTTTGTAAAAAAAATAAAATATAATCATGTAAAATTGCACCCTGATACAAGCAGAAGCTGTAGAGTAGGGAAGAGATATATTTTATAATATTTTAAATTAATTGGCCGGGTAGGTAGAAAACAGTCCCCATTTCAATCCAAACTCCTTTAAAAACCATACTCTTTCACTATAAACTTATCATGATCAACTTTTTTCTTATATTTAATATATATTTATAGTAAGACGCTTGCAAATTGACGCTTTGTAATTATACAAATAATGATTTTCTTTTAATTTTGCCTTAACTCTGCCAGGCACAAACAGTTCGTTACTTTTAATTTTGTCTCTTTTCTAACTCCGCCATGTATAAGTAGTTAGCAATGTATACGTACTTAGCAGTGTGATTTTATAATTTATATTTAATGAAAAATGTAAGGAACTTCGTTCCTACCGGGTGTCCCGCGACACCACACGTATTTTTTTTGTTTATAACAATACAAATTGCATTTGGTTGATAAACCGATAAAATTCTACATCAAGTTATACCAAAAACTAAGGTTGAAACTACAAAATTATCCAAAAGAAATTATATTACTGACGATTTCCAATTATTGTTTAGAGTTTAGATAAATACAAAAATAACCATCAGCTTAACAAATAACTCATACTAAATAACACCTTTTTACAATACAATACAAATAACTCAACGTTATAACAACAAAAAGGGTTATAATAAATATATATATATATATATATATATATATATATATATATATATATATATATATATATATATATATATATATATATATATATATATATATATATATATATATATATATATATATATATATATATATATATATAGATATGTATATATAATATTTACACCACAAAATAGTGGTTGAAAATTCTTAGGATGTTTAAATAATAATTTGAAAAATGTTTGATCAGAGCCGCAAAAAAATTCATAGGATTGTTCACTTGACAAAAGAATTTAAGGAAACACTTAACGACCTCTACAAAAAACAAACCCTTTGCGATTTCTAGATTCTTTAAATGAAAGTGAGAACCGAAAAAGAGTTTGAAGATCTGTTTGAAGACATCTTAATTAGTTAAATAATCTAAACAACCGCCTAAATCCTCTAATGAGGGAATTTAAATAACTCTAAACTCCTATTAGGAGATCAAGTGGTGTGAAAACAAATATATTTACCGACGACTCAAGAGAATTAAGCTTAAAGAGTATAAATTGATTTCACTGCCACAGTTTAAAATAAGAATTTAACCAATCTCAGAAGATTTCTAATCAGTTAATTCACTTCTTATATTATCCCTTTGATATTTCTAATCAGTTTATTCACTTCTGTTGTGTCATGCCTTTGATATTTCTAATAAGCTTATTCACTTCTGTTGTGTCATGCCTTTGATATTTCTAATCAGTTTATTCACTTCTTGTGCTATCCCGTTGATTTTCTTAATAAGTTTATTCACTTCTGTTGTGTCATGCCATTGATATTTCTAATAAGTTTATTCACTTCTGTTGTGTCATGCCTTTGATATTTCTAATAAGTTTATTCACTTCTGTTGTGTCATGACTTTGATATTTCTAATCAGTTTATTTACTTCTGTTGTGTCATGCCTTTGATATTTCTAATAAGTTTATTCACTTCTGTTGTGTCATGCCTTTGATATTTCTAATAAGTTTATTCACTTCTGTTGTGTCATGATTTTGATATTTCTAATCAGTTTATTTACTTCATGTGCTATCCCGTTGATTTTCTAAATAAGTTTATTCACTTCTGTTGTGTCATGACTTTGATATTTCTAATCAGTTTATTTACTTCTGTTGTGTCATGCCTTTGATATTTCTAATAAGTTTATTCACTTCTGTTGTGTCATGCCTTTGATATTTCTAATAAGTTTATTCACTTCTGTTGTGTCATGATTTTGATATTTCTAATAAGTTTATTCACTTCTGTTGTGTCATGCCTTTGATATTTCTAATAAGTTTATTCACTTCTGTTGTGTCATGCCTTTGATATTTCTAATAAGTTTATTCACTTCTGTTGTGTCATGACTTTGATATTTCTAATCAGTTTATTTACTTCATGTGCTATCCCGTTGATTTTCTAATAAGTTTATTCACTTCTGTTGTGCTGTCCCTTTGATATTTTTAAAAATATGCTTGGTGACTAGGGACACTTGGTAAGAGCTAAGTTTCTTACGCTTTTCAATAATTATTATATGTATAATAAAAAAAAAAAAAAACAAAAAAAATACACTGCCAATTAGTGTGGCACATAGCTTCCTCGCATCCTATCATGTATTGTTATATTACTTTATTGTTATATTGTTTATTGTGTAAGAACAATTAACATTTTTTAGAATCTTTAACACTATATAGGGGTGTCGCTGTAGGTTTTACTAAAAAATTGAATTTGAAAAAAATGTTCGTCTCATTGAATAGATGAAGTATGATTTTTCTCCCGACCGAAAAATTCAATTTTAAATTTGAAGTTCAAGTTTACGCGAGCGTTGCGCGTGAACGCTTGAACGTATAACGTTGTCCAACGAACTCGACCTGAGCATTGGTAAAATAAACATGTCTACCAAATTTCATCAAAATCGGGCAACATTTACTCAAGTTATCGTCGCACGTTTCATAATTCGCGGACACACAGACCGACAGACAGACAGACAGACAGACAGACAGACACGGAACCAAAAATGTTCCCTGATGTCTGAAACGGATTTCTGTCTTGGAATTTTTAAAATCGGAGGCATAAAACTTTTTTGTTCTCAAAAGTGAACACAATGCTTCCGTTACCTTCGGTAAGCTCGGAAGCAAAACGGAAGACACAATTAAATTAATTAGACAATAATGGCTTGTAAAAGCATAAAATCAATAAAGTACGTGATAGGATGTGAGAAAACTATGTGCCACACTAATTGGCAGCCGATTTTATATACATTAAAAATGAATCTCACTGTAAACACGCATGTGAGAATTTTCTATTAGTGTTTGTCGGACCGGTGTTTTATTATGATATACCTCCCTAAAAAACAACCTTTATAAAATTATTAAAGCGGATCAGCTGAATTTTCTGACACTGTGTTCTATTCTCTATTCTCCAGACTTCAGAGTGTTCTATTCTCCAGACTTCAGAGTGTTCTATTCTCCAAACTTCAGAGTGTTCTATTCTCCAGACTTCAGAGTGTTCTATTCTCCAGACTTCAGAGTGTTCTATTCTCCAGACTTCAGAGTGTTCTATTCTCCAGACTTCAGAGTGTTCTATTCTCCAGACGTCAGAGTGTTCCATTCTCCAGACTTCAGAGTGTTCTTTTCACTCTACGTCCTATGTTGATTAACTTGCCGTGAATATACTCACACATTCTCACCGCAGCCAATAGCTCGACAAAAGAGCATTCTTTAATCTGAGGATTCGTCTCTTACCCTAACAATAAAATTCATATTAAACACTTCATTTTTCTATGTATGAAGTATATATGTATATGAAAAAAAGTTAAAAATATATTTTGGAAGGAAGATTAAAAAAAGAAGCTAATTATCAATGCATTATTTACGGTATAACCTTGATACTTTTGTTATTCATATTTTTATAGTGTGACCATGAGTATTTTTTGGTGTCATCGTTTCTTTTTAAACTTTTTTATTAGCGTGAGCCTCAAGGTTGATGGCCTCGTTGGACTCGAAATGTGGAAGTATCGACTCATTGTAATGTGGAAGTATCGTCTCGTGGTAATGTGGAAGTATCATCTTGTAATGTGGAAGAAGCTACTCGTAATGTGGAAGTATCGACTCGTTGTAATGTGGAAGTATCGTCTCGTGGTAATGTGGAAGTATCATCTTGTAATGTGGAAGAAGCTACTCGTAATGTGGAAGTATCGACTCATTGTAATGTGGAAGTATCGTCTCGTGGTAATGTGGAAGTATCATCTTGTAATGTGGAAGAAGCTACTCGTAATGTGGAAGTATCGACTCGTGGTAATGTGGAAGTATCATCTTGTAATGTGGAAGAAGCTACTCGTAATGTGGAAGTATCGACTCGTTGTAATGTGGAAGTATCGTCACGTGGTAATGTGGAAGTATCATCTTGTAATGTGGAAGAAGCTACTCGTAATGTGGAAGTATCGACTCATTGTAATGTGGAAGTATCATCTTGTAATGTGGAAGAAGCTACTCGTAATGTGGAAGTATCGACTCGTTGTAATGTGGAAGTATCGTCTCGTGGTAATGTGGAAGTATCATCTTGTAATGTGGAAGTATCGACTCATTGTAATGTGGAAGTATCGTCTCGTGGTAATGTGGAAGTATCATCTTGTAATGTGGAAGTATCGACTCATTGTAATGTGGAAGTATCGTCTCGTGGTAATGTGGAAGTATCATCTTGTAATGTGGAAGAAGCTACTCGTAATGTGGAAGTATCGTCTCGTGGTAATGTGGAAGTATCATCTTGTAATGTGGAAGAAGCTACTCGTAATGTGGAAGTATCGACTCATTGTAATGTGGAAGTATCGTCTCGTGGTAATGTGGAAGTATCATCTTGTAATGTGGAAGAAGCTACTCGTAATGTGAAAGTATCGACTCGTTGTAATGTGGAAGTATCGTCACGTGGTAATGTGGAAGTATCGACTTGTAATGTGGAAATATATCATCTTGTAATGTGGAAGTATCGACTCGTAATGTGGAAGTATCGACTTGTAATGAGGAGGTATCGATTCGTATTGTGGAAGTATCGACACGTAATGTGGAAATATCAACTCGTATTGTGGAAATATCAACTCGTATTGTGGAAGTATCGACACGTAATGTGGAAATATCAACTCGTATTGTGGAAGTATCGACACGTAATGTGGAAATATCGACTCGTTGAAACGTGGAAGTATTAACTCGTTGAAATGTGGAAGTAAAATGATTTCTTTGCCTAGGAAGTTAACGGTTTCACTTTTCCAAGTGCGTTTCTAAACTCTCTTGGGGGGAATGCAGTTGAGCAGCATAATTATGCTTCAATCATTGCTATAGATATATTTTTTTTAATTATGTTCAATATAATTTTAATACGAATGGTATGTTTGATGTTTCCACAGTACTCGTTTCTTTGTAAAAAGTAAACTTTTTCTTTTTTTTCAAATTTCATTTGAAAATGTCAACTACACAATTACACATTACAAGAAATATTGAGAAAAGTTGTTATCTTTTTTTTTTTACAATGACTTAAGAACATAAAGTGAGGAACTGTCCATTCATGTCCTCATCTGAGGAAGAGTCTACAGATACTGGCTTGGAATATTTCCCATAGTTAGTGAGTTAACAGCACAAGAAGTCACACTGCCACTGCTTCTTCAGATGTCAAGGAGGATTTCCAGGAATGAATAAAGATTGGTCGTAAATAAAATGATTGGGATGATGGGATATTGAGTCATAGAAGCAACTGTATAGGGAGACAGTGGCTAGGTCGCTGACAGAGACAACTTGCAGATTGGAAAAATAAATATAAATATAATACAAGATAAAAATAACTTTTATCTCCAGAAGGGAGAAAAAGTTATGATTTTGAATTAGTTTAGAGGGACTAAAATAAGTTTTCATCCCTGAACTCAAAAAGTAGGGAGAAAAGGTAAAAGTAGGGCGAAAAAGTAAAGTAGGGCAAAAAAGTAAAGATTCCAACTTAATTATTTTATAAATAGTAGAAAATGAATGGCTAATGTAATGAAGTTGTCTAAATCATGTAGGCGACACTGCTTTTTCGACCATGTTTATCTTTGTTTATAACCTGCATCTAAATAACCTTCTATTTGAGTTTAATTCCAATCCTTATTTGTTTTTAATATTGAATCTCTTATATCTGCTATTAAAAGCGCTAATAATTATTGTTATTTATTAAAATAATAAATAAAACTGTGCAATGGACGAAAATGTGTATTTTCTACCTACTGGAGATAAAATATTGTATGTACCTCGTGAGTAAAGTGCCATTATTCCCCTCGCGATAATTAGCTCCCGAGGCGCAGCCGAGGGTTATTCCAGAGAGTTATTCCATTATTAAAGTGTCTAATTCCCTCGGCTTCGCCTCGGGATTTAGGGACCATGGTTCCTTCGGATTCGCCTCAAGAACCAACTTTTTCGCTCAGGGAATAATGGCTAACTTTACTCTCTAGGTGCATAAATAACTATTTATATACTACGATTTTAAATTTTCCTTGTGTACTTCCTTAGCTGTCACTCGTCGTGTTTGTTTACAAATGATTTTGAATTTGACCACCTAAATATTTAAGAAATTTAGAGATTTATCGACTAAATAGTAATAATTTGGTAAATCTAACTACTAATTATTGTATTGTCATCGAAAATACATAAATTGTGCAAGTTTCAGCTTTCTACTTAGTCAGCAAGTTAATTAAAAATCGATTGCAAGATTTGTACCCGGACACATAATCAAACAAGCAAGCTAATAAAAACGTAGTAAAATCGCTTAAAAAACATGGGAAAACATTTTTCTATTCTCAAATTTAGTATTAAAAAAAAACAATCGCGATTTTTTAAATGAATTTTGTATTATTTAAGCATTATCTATTTTAAGCATTAGGGCCTTAATGCTTAAGTTAAGTACGGCGTATGCTGAAGGAAACCTTATGAAATAAGGTAGTTTTTAAGCTCAAGCAACTTTAATACTTTAGCTTAAAAACTACCTTATAGACCAGATATCAATAATATTTACTAACATATTCACTTCAAAGTTTTGTTTTTTTGTTCATTTAAATACAGTAAAGTTAAATGTTTTTCAATATTATTCGGAGTGACAACCATATGGTTAATTTAAAATCTCTAAAAGTTTATCTAAAGGAAAATGACTTCAATAAAACAAGATTATATTGAGCTCAAATTTATTTATAATTAAATGTAAAGATTACTTACGGAGTATTTTGGTAATGAGATTGAAATAAAGATTTTTATTTTTAAAAAAAGCAGAAAAAAAACTGCTTATCAGAAATCTAATTTATATTATTACATTAACGCATGTTTTTTTTTTACTACCGAAATTTCAGAATGAGAAAGGAACATCATTATTTTTAGATAATCGGATGTAAAAAGGTGGTAATCTCTTAAAGAAAACACCTACACGTAAAGCTTCTAAAATACCCACAGAGCTGATAGTGAAGTGGACAAGGTTCCAATAATTATAATAATTATTGTCCTGTATAACGTTTTATTTTTTTTTATCCGGCTTCATCTTAATTTGCTTATTATGAAAACTGATAAAAAGCAAGTTTTTTTTCGTTTTAAAAAATCTAAACACATTCAAGAAATATTGATAATCCTACCATGCCTTACGCAATTATCCATTAACACTTTACACAATTAGGTACTGAGAAAGTTTAATATATATATATATATATATATATATATATATATATATATATATATATATATATATATATATATATATATATATATATATATATATATATATATATATATATATATATAAATATATATATATAGGCAACAGAATTTGTTAACTCCTAATATTAAAATGACAAGTACTCTTTGTAATGTGAAGGGATGTAATTTAAGTAACATCGGAATACTGAATAATTTTAAAAGACCACGATACATAACAATAAGAAAAGGTCAACTTTGTTTTTACAAAGTTAATACATGAGTCTAAACAGGTATTTCTACAGGTTAACTTAACTTTTTGTCATAATAGGATCAAACCTTTTTATGTAATAACACAAAGTTTATTTACGTTCATTTACATTTAAAAGGGAAAAACAAATATATTATTTAACAATTAATGCCTTTAATGGTTAGCTAATGATTCGATGTAAGGATGTTTTAAAAAAACAAAAGAAGAAGTAGACTCGGATGCAACATATTAAAATTAAAACAATATACGTAATTATATAATAAACAGGTCAAGTGTGTGCTAGCGAGCACACAGCGAGGGTCCGTAGGCAACACTGTAATGTTTAAGTAGTATCCTATTGATGGTGCTTTTTAAAATGCTAAAAAGCCTACTTAGAACTATCCTATTAGTCTGATATTCACAAAACACATAAAAAAAAAGTCTGGTAAAGTACATTACGCGTCTAGTGCGGAAAGTAGCATTTTGCATGCGAGTGTGGAGTTTGGACCCGAGCGTCAGTGAGGGTAGTAAAACCCGAGCAAAGCAAAATGCAGTTTTCGCACGAGTTGCGTACCGTACTTTATCTACGATTGTTGGATTTTAATAATAAATACAGAAAAAACTGTTACTATAATTAAACAAACAGAAAATTAGTTTTGTTAAATGTAAACAAACACGGTAATCGTGCGATAAGGTGAATAATTATGAAATGCGCATGCGCAATGAATACAACTACGAAAAGAATCACTTTCTACGCACCTAAACAGAGATACAATGTTTGTATTTCGTATCAATCATAGATAAAAGTATTTTTTTTTTGCCAGTGAACCGGACTATGAACATATAAATACAAAGAAGAAAAAAATATTTTCGGGGATAAAGGTGCGTTAACGACCTCCAAACAGACAGACAGGCCAACAGACCGATACAGGAAATTATAAGGGTCCTCAGTTTTGCCTACGAACCCTAAAAATGATCAAAAATACACTTACTTGTAACTAATTCCAAGAGAAATCAAAGTGTGTGTGTGATATTAATTAGATTTTTAGCTCACCTGAAACAAAGGAAAAAAATAATTATTAAAGCTCTGCTAATAAATAAATATAATTGTAATAAATTAAGTAGCAATAACTAAAACTGGATAAAATATATTTTAGAAATTTAATTTTATGAAAGAATTACTACATTTCCATGAATTTTTTAAAATCGTTTTGAAAACTGTTTTGGTTTCAAACCGAAAGTGTTTTCATGAGGAGATTCCAAAACAGTTTTTACAACAATTTTGAAAACTATAAACTCCCAGACTAGTTATAGTTAAGTCAGGTTCTTATTTCTCTATTTCTTCTTATTCCTCGTCCAGACTGCTGAACCGAACAGAGAAAACGAGCCGAACATTGGTCTCTGCGCATGCCCAGTCTGAGATGCGCATGCCCAGTCTGAGATGCGCATGCCCTGTCTGAGGTGCACATGCCCAGTCTGAGATGCACAGGCGTACTTTAGATTGGGCATGCGCAGATACCAATGCTCGGCTCGTTTCCTCTGTTCGGTTCGGCAGTCTGGACGAGGCTTTAGCATACCTACTGCGCGTGTCTCGATTCTGTTTTCAATTCAATACCCGTTTCCATGCCATTTTTTTTTTCAAATGACTTTGAATACAAAACCAAAAATTTGCTGATTAAATTTGCTGCTTAAACTCAAAACGTTTTGAAATTACCGTTTCCATGGGGTTTTGAATACAAAAAACGTTTTTAAAACTGTTTTGAAAACTCATGGAAACTTAGTAATTAACACATTTTTCCGTCATATTTGCCCATTTAATTTTTTTTTTCTTTTAAGCTTAACACAAGAAAAGGATGGAAAAAAAGTGAAGTGCAGAATTGGATTCCACAAAACTTGAAATTGTAAATAATTTGAAATGTAGGAAATAAAATAATAATTCTCACATAAAAGAAAAATAAGTAAGTTATAATACTTCAAGTCAAAATACATACAGACTTATCATTAAGCTTGGAAGAAAAAAATAATATTGAGAATTACGCCGATTGAAACGGAGGTACTTAGTACTTAGTACCAATCACAACGATTTTAAAGATGCCAAACCAACTTAATTAAACAGTTATAAGCATGACAAGTGTGGTTGCATAAATGAACTACGACAGCTTAAAGAACCGGAAAGACAAAGAAGAAGAAGTCAGGGTAATTATAAATATCTGCACGTATAAGTACAATTAAAAATCCCTATATAATATATACACACTGTATGTCCACGGATTGAGTTGCCTATACGTGTAAACTCAAAAAAATTTCAATTTTCGAAGAAAAGTCACTCTTCATAAAATCTTGAAGATTTATAGTATTACTTTTTGTTCAAAATGTACCCTGTACCCAGAAAGTACAATTTCCTAAAATCGTACAAGAGTCAGTGGCGTAGCTGGACCATTGGGAGCCCCCCCGCAAAAAAAATGTTTGGGGGCCCCTCACCAAAGAAAATTGATGAGCAAAATAAAAAAAAAAAAAACCTCTTGCGTTCAGGATTGGGGGCCCCCGTCGACGTTGGTACAAGGATAGTAATTCTAGTTATTTCTGGATTTGGGGGCCCATAGAACTGCCCCCCCCCCCCCCCCCGCAATGCGGGCCCGCGCGGGCCTATAGTTACGCCACTGACAAGAGTAAACCGGTCCAAATTTCGACTATACAAGAAGCAAGAATTCTTTATAATTTCTCTAAGATACTATTCCAAATTTATTTTTCACATAAAAAAGTTCGATAATCAAATTTCAAAAATCCCCCCTCCCCTGCCATTTATAGAAAGTAAAATTTGTCTGATTCTTATTTATGCGGGATCGATTTAAAGGTCTCATTAATGGGCACATCCCGATATAGGTCCAGAGTTGGGTGGGCATCGTCGGGCCCCTGATGAGTCGGACGCGACGAAACGATGCAGGACATGGCGTAATGCCGAGCCAACATCTTTGTGACGTTTAGTCTAATGTTGGAACAGTTCCTATGTGTCACGCTTGCGTGGCACATCCCTTGGTGTCTCTAACTACACAATGTGTGTGTGTGTGTGATCTACATTTCAATACTTTTAAAATGATACCCCACTTAAATATTACAAAAAATAAAATTTTTGGGTCACCATAGTTACGGCCACCTAAAATTTGACTTTTTTATATGAACACACGGAAATATCATTGGCTCACAGAGGTGAATTTTTAGGACCTGTCCTTATGGGGTAATGGGGGGGGGACTTTTTTGTGTTTTTTTTTGGTAATTTCGGGGGTAAAATGGCTGGCATTTTGGAAACGCGATATATATTTGTGATCTATATTTCAATACCATTGAAATGATACCGCACTCAAATATTGCGATCAGTTCGCAATTGCTCGCTGATCGAAGATATTTTAAGTGTTCTCATTTTTAAAAGTTCGCTATATTTTTCCTGTTTTTAGGCAAAAAAAAGTTTAAGTTGTACACCAAATTTCAAATATCTAGCTATAGTAGGGCGGGACAGTCGGACCCCCCCCCAAAAAAAAGGCAATGCTATTTCACGGAAAAAACGCGCATAAAATATGATTCTATAAACATTAGATTATTATTCTCAAAGATCTTGGGTTGTTTATAGTTTATACCACTCTCATATTGTCTGGAATTTGAAAAATTGCTGTCATGCAGAGGCTCACATACAATGATGTCTTTAACATACGTGATTCACGCAGCAACAAGTATGGAGAATGAACTTATGTGCATGGGCAACAAAAGAACGACATATACTAAAGTATTATATATATATATATATATATATATATATATATATATATATATATATATATATATATATATATATATATATATATATATATATATATATATAATATATTATATATATATATATATATAAGGGGCACAAATAAAAAATTTAATATCACATTATTTCTGTCTCCCGTAGTTTAAATTGTTTGAAGTATATATATATATAATTTTAAGACTGCCTTTAAAAGTTTTATTTGAGACAATTTTTATAACACATTTTCTAATGAAGTTACATTATTAATTTATATATTTATTATTAATAGCTTTTATCTGTTATTAAAAAATGTTTAAAATAAATAATAAATCATCAATTTATAGATATGTATTTAATATATTTATATAATAAATCTATTTAGATATTTTTAAAATTAAATATACGAATATCTATAAAACTTCGCTATTTATTAATAGAAAAAAAAATTAATAATCATATTATGGCTATAATTATATAAAATCATATTAATACTTTTAATTAAAGAAAAGTATTTTTAAAAAAAAAAAAATTAATAAAATGAGAAATTAATCCTGCTATTTTTTTTTTTTTTTTTTTTTTTTTTTTTTTTCTGGATGATATTTTTTTTATGCGTGCGATATCCAAATTAAAATTTATATTGTGATATCATTAAATGAATTACACATTTAGTTATTTTAAATATTTTAATTCCACATATCGTCATCATTTATAAAAAAAAGAGCAATTAAAAAAAAATTAGATTTAAATCAAATTATAATTATTATTAACTACGGGAAACAGACAGAGAAAAATAGACTCAAGCGCGGGGATTTGAACCACAATTTGATATAACCTATATTGGTTAGAGCGCTATACTGGAAATATAGAGGCCGGTGGTTATATCCCCGCGCTGGAGTCTATTTTTCACAGTCTGTTTCCCGTAGTTAATAATAATTATAATTTGATTTAAATTAAAATTTAATCGTTCCGTAGTATGAATACTACCAAAATCGTAAAATATGAAAAAATTTAGAATAAAACAGATTTAGAGAAATCGTTTTTAAATTGTTTTTTGGGAGGGTAATTGTTTCGTATATGTCCTTGGCATATGACCAACAATCAGTTGGTATTTTTTAAGCAACGCCACCGAATTAAATTGTTTATTTCTTAAGTTATTATTTTTGATAATTTAGGTGTGAGCTTTTGTAGTTTATTTTTATTTTTTGTCATTAATCTTAAATTGTTTTACTAATGGAATTTTGTGTGGTTTTTTTTCGACAAAATTTCTTTGTTTTATAGAATTGTTTTGTTGTATTTTTTTTTTTAATGACCTTGATCCTTAATCTTCTTTAGTACTTTGTTTAATCCTGTTTCTTGTTGTTGAATGGTTAATGATTAGTTTTAAGGATCAGGATGTGTAAGATGCATCCTTTGTCTGAAAGAGATGAATTATGTTGGTAGATGCGTCACTGCGTGCAGGAAGAAAGGATTCATAAATGGATCGTAGGAATCGGAGTGACCCTGAACCGCTGCAAGTCCTTGACTCTCCTGAAGAGTCCGAGAAGAAGAGAAAGGGGATCTTCTTGGCTACATACGATGTCTCCTCAGATATCCCACCTTTGTTATAATCGACACTCTTCATACCCATCATTGTTTCGTTCTTCCTTATTCTTTACAAACTTCCCTTCATTTAATTCTACATCCTCTTCACGAAGAAATATCATTTTGTTTTCTATATTTAATGTCTTCGTTCATGCGCAGGATGTTTTTGACATTTCCCATCTACTTTAATAAAATTATCTCTTATAAACCAAAGAAAAATTGAGTTTGTCGCTCAGTCACCCGTCGGTTTTGGAACCTAGTTTGATGGGTCGAAACGACGACCTACTAAATCGGTTTAGAATACGCCAGCAGTTCAGTATTAGTGTTGTATTACATAAGCCCTGCCACATTTAGCATTGAAGGCGTTACTTGGAGCGGTTTGCGCTAAAAAGTAGGTATTTTTTAGGGTCCGTATGAAAAACCAAGGACCCTTATATTTTCCTGCGTGTAGTCCATCTGTCACCTGCTCTCACGGCTACACCTTTCGTCCGATCACTTTGAAATTTGGCATATATGTGTATAGTACCAACCCACACATTTTAAGAATATAGCGACTTAAAAAAAAAATAGGGTAAAAAACTTGAGGGTTAAAAAAATTTTTTTTTAGGACACCGTTTGGGGTATCATATAAAAGGGTACGTCGAGCGGATTACAAAAGTACATATATAATATTTGGTTATAAGCTTTGATAGGGCGAGCGTAGGAGAGTTTGAAGTTGGTGTGAAAAGTGCCCCCCCCCCCCTCTATCTCGCTTATGTAAAGCGTAAAGAATCTGATAAAAAATCCTAAACATATTTTTGATTTTTTATTGACAAAATACGTTTTTTTGCAAGTGTTTTATTTAACTTGCAATGTTTGTATGTATGTATGTATGTATGTATGTATGCATGTTACGGTCAAATCTCTCACCCTGACTAATACCTCTTCATTGTCTCTTTCTCATTATCATTGTCAGTTCTTCATTTTCCTTTGTATAATTCTACGCCGGTTCATTGTACCCACTCTCCTTATTATATCTATAATTAACTTTTTTAACCTTGCTCTGATTCTTTCTCTTTTTCTACTTCTCACGATTTCCATGTTTGTTTCTTGTATTTCCTCTTTTGTCTTCTCATCGTCATTTGTAAATGAGCTATTGCCTTTTTTCTACATTTTTAATTTTTTTTTTCGTCTTTTTGTGCTAACTGTACTATTTGAACAGCGCAGCCGAGTGGCTTGTGCGATCGCACAAGAACACTTAAATCCTAAGTCTATATACTAAAACCCGACATATCTGGTGAGTTCGAATCCCAGAGAGGCGAGACATATTTACACATGGATAATCACATCGAGTAGGAGTGTAAAGTGACTGAGTAAAGTGACCCTTCCCGTCCTGTAATAACCTATGCATTTTCCAGTACCAAAATGTTTGCATTCTGGAGGTAAACTTTACCATAGGGCAAAGAACTGGTAAACACACCATGTAACCATGGTGCACATGGTAACACACCATGTGTGTGTACATGGTAAACTTTACCATGTTTGCATTCTGAAGGGGGGGGGGACTTTTCCAAGGCAATATTAGTGATGAAGAAACAAAACTAAGTCTACTGTAGGGGAAAAATTCCTGTTTATTAACTTCCATATTTTACTAAAACTTTTTGATAGTTGAATTTTCCATAGCTGCTAGAAAACTTTTCATGACAGAAGTACATTTTGCAAATATTATTTTAAGCAATTTATTTTGTTAATATTATATTAGCTATTCACATTCAGAATTAAGAAACAAAGTTTTTTATATCCTTAGTTACATAATCCAGACTAGAAACCAATAACAACTAAACAATTAATTCAGTCATTAAAAAATAATTCATTGAGTGGTCAGAAGTAAAGCAATGTTCTCTTCAACTAATTCATTAGCTAATTAGCAGCTTGCAAAAATTAGTTTATATCAAAACAAACTTACCAATTGTAAAATAATTCATTAATATTTTATATACCTACTCTAAATATCTTATGATCATTATAACAGTATTACTTACTATATAAGACACACTTTTTTCCCGTTTTTACAACACCAAAATTTTTCCGGAATATTATTGTTGGTCCATCTTCTATTTAATCAATTTTCAGGAATATTAACTTGTTCGTTTTCTGATAAGATAGTTTCGTTGAACCTATTTATTTCATAATAGCTTCTACATTTAATTTTCATTTTCATAATCTAACCTTGCTATTTCTCTGCTAGCGTCTGTCTTATATCTAAATAAAGATTCAAATGCGCCTTATTTCTGAATAATGATTTAATATTCCAACAATATCCATGGTAGACTGCCTAAATTATAAGTCTAAAAAAGTTGTTGAAAAAGAGAACAGAACATTTTCCTTTAGAAGCAGATCTTATATTCGATGTATTAATGTTTTTCTTACAAATTTTTGGATAAAAAATCGAATGCGTCTACAGTTATTCGATGCAATACAGTATTATTATTGTTGTAAGTATTATTATTATTGTTATTATAACTATAATTTATAATTAGTGTGGCCCATAACCTATTATTATCCAATTTATTTCATTTTCCCTCGTTTTTTTTAAAAATGTAAAAATTGTTTTTATTTTTTACATGAATTAAAGAATTGATTGAGCAAAATGTAAAGAGCGCAGACGGTTGAAATAAATCAGCTGACTACTTTCAACAAACCATCCACATGTTTAATAACCAGATGAGTATACATTTCGCACACTTGGAAGAAGAGTGTCACAACTCAAAAAACATAACTTTTCAGGAGAGCACTTTAAAGTTTTTAAAAAGTTTACACGAGTCAACTGTATTATTTATTTAAATAATCTTAAACTTTTTTATTTTATTTTAATAATTATTAAAAATACCCAAAAGTGTCGTTATTCTTTTAAAAATAAAAATATTTTAGACTAAGAACGACACATTACCTAATAGTATAAAATAATATTATTATTTTTACCACTAATTTTGAAGATAGACTGACACTTTTATAAATATGTCACTATTGTTATAAAAAAAAGTTTACTTACCTTACAGGAAATATTGTTTCAACAGCAAAAGTGTCACTCTTTCACTATCATCGCACTACCTTTCTCATTGACAACTTGACGACTACTAAGTTATGTCTCTGTTCCGCCAACTTAATCTTGATATCTATCACTGATAACCATAATGACACTACTGCTATCTAGTGGAAAACTATTAAAATAACGGCTTAGGACGTAATTCTACCAAAAAGAGGTCGCTTTTTTACACCCATTTTCAAAAAAATAAAAAATAAATTTTTTTTTTAGTTGTGTCACTTTTCTTCCAAGTGTGCGATTTGAAGTTGTAAATAAGGTATATATGTTAGGTGTAAATAAATATATGTTTGTGCATATGTGGAAGTGAAACAAATGGGTGCAGAAGGTTGAAACTTATATGGGACCAACAATTGGCTGATTATGACATTCCACCCAAATTTCATTAAAATCGGATGAGTAGGTTTTAAGATATGTTGGTCTGAAAGACAGACACGAAACCAAAAATGTTCCCTAATATCTAAAACAAATTTATGTGTTTTAGAATTTTTGGAAATCGGAGAAATAAAAAAAGTTCTTAAAAACGAACACATAGCTTTTCGTTACCTTGGGTAAGCGTAGAAGCAAAATGTTTTTCATACCGAATAAAACATCTAAACTGAAATAGTATATTATGTTACTAGGCTGTGAAGTGAGCTTTTTCTTTACCGCGGCAATTACATTTACTGTCGAGCGAAGCGAGACAGTAAATATTGCCAAGGTAAAGAAAAAACACTTCACAGTCGCGTAGCATATGCTATTTTTTCCGAGGTAGCAGACAATGAAAAAACATTAAATATTAATCACTAATCAATATATAATAATAACAAATATTAGTACATACTTAAGACTTAAAAAAAGAAACCTTAAAAAGAGGTTACACTATAAGAAAAGATAAATAAAACGCATTGACATCTAGCGGATTTTAATCGTACTAGAAGCATTTCTACAAAGACTGCAGCGGTACTAACGGAAGTTTTGACAACTACCCGCCGGACATAAAAAATCTTTTAGTTCCTAGGACGTAAAAGATTTTTTCTTTACAGCTAGGAGTAATGAAAAAAATTTTTAAGTCCACGTAATGAAAAAATGGATTTTAGCTGTCTTTTAGGCTCTAAAGTTACTATTTCACAGCCTACTACGGAAAAATAACATTTATTGAAAACACATTTCGTTTTAAACATTACAACACCAGTTAGATATCATTCGTGAGAAAACAACGAAACAACGAAAGATCGTTCCTAACCTACCTCCAACAAGAAATTACACTCTAAATGGAAAGGAATAGTGTTGCAGAATCTAAGAAAAAGAAAAGGAATTTGAAGATTGATAGAGAAAAGAGGCGAAGAAGAAGAAGCGCAATTGACTCCTTTATCTAAAGGCGATTGGTTTCAAAAAAAGAATCTTGTCAAATCCCGACGAATTCTTGCATAAGAGAGCAGATGAACCTCTCCTTTCTCGATTTCCAATTGGTATATTGGCGAAACTCCAAAGTTCAATTTTTAGGGATTTCGCCAATAAAAAAGATTTTTTTTTTTTTTTACATCAAAAAGGAAAAAAAAGATTCCGGAATTATATTAGTATCGACACGGATTTCAATTCAGACCTGTTTCATTACAGAAATGAAGTAGTATGCTTATTTATTATGACATTTTTTTTTTCCTGAAAATGACTTCTGTTTAAAATAAATAAACAAGAATGAAATGTTATCAATATTCATACTTCATATAAATATTGTGTAAAAAATTAAATTTGAATTTGAAAATTGAATTTTTACGGTAATATTTTTCATATTTTTACGCTCAATTTAAAGACGTAGAGATTTATGGCAATTTAGTTTATGTACAGGATTTGTTATGGATGATCTAATGATTTTAATATATTGGATAATACTATTTGGTGTTATATTAAGAATTTTATCTCCAGTAGGGAGAAAAAGTTATGATTTTGAATTAGTTTAGAGGGACTAAAACAGGTCTTTTCATCCCTGAACTCAAAAAGTAAGGAGAAAAAGTATAAGTAGGGCGAAAAAGTAAAGTAGGGCAAAAAAGTAAAGATTGCAACTTAATAATTTTATAAATAATAGAAAATGAATGGCTAATGTAATGAAGTTGTTGAAATCAGGTTGGCGGCACTGCGCTTTTTTGACCATGTTTATCTTTGTTTACAACATTATAACCTGCATCTAAATAACCTTCTATTAGAGTTTAATTCCAATTCTAATTTGTTTTTAATATTGAATCTCTTATATCTGCTATTAAAAGTGCTAATAATTATTGTTATTTATTAAAATAATAAATAAAAACTGTGCAATGGACGAAAATGTGTATTTTCTTCCAACTGGAGATAAAATATTATATGTACCTCGTGAGTAAAGTGCCATTATTCCCCTCGCGATAATTATCTCCCTCGGCTGCGCCTCGGGATTTAAAGAGTCTAATTCCCTCGGCTTCGCCACAGGATTTAGGGACCATGGTTCCTTCGGCTTCGCCTCAAGAACCAACTTTTTTCGCTCAGGGAATAATGGCTTACTTTACTCCCTAGGTGCATAAATAACTATTATTTAACAATCAATGCCTTAAAAAAAAAAAAAAACTGTACAAAAAAAAACAGTTAAATTAAATAATAATAAAAAATAGTCTTTCAATTAGTGTGGCACATAGCTTCATCGCTATCTTATAACGTACTGAAATATTTGTACAAACCATTATTGTCTACTTTATTTAAGTTTTTCCTACCTTTTATGTATTTTGAAATTCGATTGAAATTAATATAGGACCATCGGTGGGCTACTTTCGACAAAATATCCACATTTCATAAAAATCAGATGATTACTTTAGAAGATATAGGTGTAAATAAATGTATGTTTGTACGCATGTGGGAGCGTACAACATATGTAGAAGGTTGAAACTTATATGGGACCAACAATGGGCTAATTCTGACATACCATCCAAATTTCAATAAAATCGGACGAGTAGTTTTTAAGATAAGTTGGTTCGCAAAAATTGAGCGACAGCGAGATACAATCAACCACTAATCAAACCGCTATACTAATCATACAATTATTTGTAACCTAGTCTGTACCTTAAGTTTTACTATATTAAACTAAACAAAATAATAGATTAATTAGCAATTACAGTGAAATAAGGTTGTAAGATAATAATCAACAGTAGCATGTCGTAATAGCTATTAGTGTAAATTAACCAATGTACCATAATTTGTTTAATTTAATGAATTATTAATCATTAATCAAGCGACATATTATTATCACAATAATTATGTAATTTATGTAAAATGATTAATTTATGTAAAATGATTAATTTATGTAAATTTTCTAATTTTAGAATATTAGGTTCAAAATGGTAAATTTTGAGCCTCTTTTTAGAGTTTTTCCAGCAAAAAAAAGCAATCACCTAAAAGTTAGATTAAAAATGTTTCTTCAGAATTTTGAAACATTTATTAACTAAATCGGGTTTTAGACTAAAAAAAATAAATTGATTACCTTTAACGCTGTACTATGCTATTGAATATTCCTGATTCATTATGAAATAACTTCACAACGTCTTATACAGCAACTGAACTAGGGGATACACACTAAACTGAGTATATAAACAAATAACCATTAAGGTATGCGAATAAACAAACACAAAATAGTTTAATGTTTGCATCCCACATAAAAATGTAAGTGGGAATCCCAGTTTTAAATGTTTATATCAACTTGACTATTGCTCCATAAACAATAATAATTTATTAGCAAAATAATTATACTATTAGTTTTAAATGGATATGAAAAATAATAAAACATAAGAAATGGCGATCTTTTTCGTTATTTTGTATTGGGGAGGGGGGATTCCCCCCTCATGGATCCACCCCTGAGTTCTCTCCTAATTTAAGTTATTCATCTATCTACGCGGGAGAATGAATTTCTCTGACGTTAATGATACCTTGATCCGAATTTAAAGCTTTCAATTTTTCCACAAGTCTGAGAAGTCAACATTAATGACAAAGAACTAGACCGAGAAATAACGCTTATAATTATAAAGTACCCAATTAGTACCTGTACCTCGTACAATCAATTAGAAATTAATATTTTACGATTTTGGTAGTATTCATACTACGGAACGATTACATTTTAATTTAAATCAAATTATAATTATTATTAACTACGGGAAACAGACAGAGAAAAATAGACTCCGCGCTGGAGTCTATTTTTCTCTGTCTGTTTCCCGTAGTTAATAATAATTATAATTTCATTTAAATTAAAATTTAATCGTTCCGTAGTATGAATACTACCAAAATCGTAAAATATGAATTATTCATCTATCTTTCTTTGTAAAAACATTGACTTCTTGGAGGGCAAGCATTTTGCGGCGCCCCACAGGCCCTAGCGCCCTAGACGGTCGTCTAGTTCGCCTAAACGGTCGCGACGGCCCTGTAATCACTGAAGATAGCAAAAATGCTGAAACCGGTATGGTAAAGTGCGTGTGATTTGTGATTATTTAATTATTGTGATTTGTTTTATTAATTAAATTTAATATAATAAATTTAGTCCGCGATAAGGTATTTTCTTCGAATAGAACTTATCTAGGATAAGCAGTAAAAATAAGGAGAAATAAAGCATGCTTATCAGCATTCAGATCACTATAATATTCTCCACCCTCTGCATTCCCTCGCCTCGCAAGGAGGGGAATGCCTACAGCCACCGGACTAGCGCCACCTATTGAAAAATGACTCTAGCCGCGCCTCTTTCCAAGATGATTTAATACGTACTAGTTGAATAAGACACCTAATCATTTCCTCTACCTCTCTTTTTTTTCTAAATGACCAGTGAGTTGTTTGTAAATAACAATTTTTTCAGGCTTAATCCGTTATGTCTCAGCGAAGTTAATTTTATTTTTTTATTTTTTAAAATTGATGTAAAACTCCAACAAGACAGTTGAAATATACCTCTAAGCAACATTTAATACCTAACAATTTATAGCTTAATAAGTATTATTTTTATGTAAGGTTATAACTCATTGCATCTTTTTTTCTTTTTTTTTAAATTATCTTTATTTCTTTACTCTTTTGAATAATTACGCGATATTATGACCCTTCTTCTTTCTTTTTTTACTTAAATAATCTCTTGTAAGAAAAGTGAACTAAAGAAATATAATCATTTGGGTACATCAGAGTTACGCTTTAAAATGGAAAAAACAACGTGACCTAAGAGCAAGCGAGAAATGCCTTATTAGTCGGGTCTAATGTAATGTACGCGCGTGTATTCATCCTACCTTCTTGCCTTGTATAAAACTTGATTACATCTTTACGATTAATACTTCCTGCTAAGTCATGGGACTTCATTCATATCCGCTTGACTCCCGAACCCTCTGGTTTTATTTTCTCCCTGTAGAAGATATCTTATATTTAAAAAATATATATATTTTTTTTAAATGAGTCAAAAAGATAAAAGTATTCGAGGAAGATATTTCAGCGTTATATTAACTGTTAAATGTCGAAATAATCGTGATATTACGTATTTATTATACATATAATATGTAATACATACATATAATAAAGAATCTTGAATTTAGGAAAAAGTTACTCTTAATATAATATGCAAGTTTTCATGGTGATTAATCTCATATAACGTCTGTTAATTAGTGTGGCACATAGCTTTATTCGAATATAAATATTCACATTAGTATAAATAATTATAAGCATTAATTCTCGGTCTAGTTCAATTGCCGTGAATATTGGCTTGGATTCGGGACTTTGTATCGGTAACGACAAAGAAAAATCATTCTCCAGTATAGCTCAGTTGGTAAGACCACCTGTAACGTATATGTAGGAGGCCCGTGGTTCAAGTCCCGGTGCTGGGGTCTATTTTTCTCTGTATGTCTCCCATAGTAAATGATAATTATAATATAAATTTAATGCTGTTATTATTATAAATTTAATCTTTCCGTAGTATGAATACCACCTAAAACTTAAAAAATTTGAATTAATACTTAAATACAAGGGTTAAATTTCAAAATAGAAGTGTAACTAAAACATTATAGTCCAGGAGGTAGCAAACAAAAAAGTATCTGACTATCATCAAGCTAGAATTTTGTGTATAAGTTAAACTTTTGGGGCTTTTTTAAGAATATGTAGTCGGCTAAGTACGAATTTGAAAACAAAAAAATCGGTCCGAGACAACTGAGACAAACTTTCTCTTATACAAGTTCATAATTACTTAGCCCAGTGTTTTCCATTTATTAGTTTTCGTACGTACATTTAAATATTATTGAACATTTCATCAAAATTTATCATAAAAATAACTTCTCCTGGGCGGGGAATCGAACCCGGGCTCTCTCTGTCCGCGTTTTAAGCTATTTTCTCAGGAACTACATTTTTCCCGGGGATTGGCTTATATCGTTAGATTCGTATTTAAATGGACTACATTTTAGAATTTTTTAATCTACATCGTCGGAACCGATTTCGAGAAATAATTATTATCACGTTTTGCTGTCTTTTTGAGGGCGTAGCGCCCCCGAATTTGGAGCTAAAATTAATTTATCGAATTCGCCTAGGGATATAATTTTTCTGAACATGTATTCCACATTTCCACAAACTTATATGCGATGTTGCTAATAAGACTGTTTCAGAGAGTTTCTAAATATTTAATTCATATGCGATGTTACTATTAAGACTGTTTCAGAGTTTCTAAATATTTAACTCATATGCGATGTTACTATTAAGACTGTTTCAGAGTTTCTAAATATTTAACTCATATGCGATGTTACTATTAAGACTGTTTCAGAGAGTTTCTAAATATTTAACTCATATGCGATGTTACTATTAAGACTGTTTCAGAGTTTCTAAATATTTAACTCATATGCGATGTTACTATTAAGACTTTTTCAGAGTTTCTAAATATTTAACTCATATGCGATGTTACTATTAAGACTGTTTCAGAGTTTCTAAATATTTAACTCATATGCGATGTTACTATAAAGACTGTTTTAGAGATTTTCTCTTAAACCATCGCTAGAAGATTTAAAAAGCTTTTGATTGTAATATAGTTGAATTCAGCTCAAAGGCTAATAAAAAAAGGCGGAATATTATAATAATATCTCACGTTTAGGAAAACCAGTTTTGTCACAATTATCATTGCGGTATAGTAATATGTATTGTGAATTTTGAATATCTTGAAATAGATAAATAACATCCCACGTTTGTACAAATATATTACAAAATCTTCTAAATTAAGAGAATTTATCATCGACTTAAATTATTCTTTGAGACTATTGAAAATATAATATATTGACCCATTAAATAAATATATATTATAATGGATGATAGATAAATTTCAGCATTTAAAGTGGGTGTCTTTGTTAAAAGATATAAGTCTTTCGTCCAGGGTCGTTTGGTTGGGCTCTAATTTATTTCTGTTTGCTGGATATCTTTAAACTATCATATTGTGAATTTAAGTATTGACATCTATAGACGCCTTTAATGTGATAACACATTTAAAAGACGAATTAGTATTAAGGAAAGAAAGATTTCATTCTCAGAAGAAAAATTTCAGTTAACATAAGTTAACACAGGTTTAAGATCCGTAGGGGGTAAGACTTATTCTTTATGGACAATGGGAACAAACTATTATCTAGGCAAACAAATGCTTTTACCTCCAGTAGCAGTGGCGTAAATAGCGCCCCCGCCAACCCCGCGGCGCGGGGGGGCGCCTGCTCTTGGGGGCGCCGAAAAATGAATAAACAATAATATTTATATTTAATAATAAAAATTAATAGAAACTCTATGTGGGCGGAATTATTTTAATAAAATTATTTTTGGTAGATGAAAATAAATGAGAGATAAACAAATAATAGAATTTAAACAGGGTGAGAATGATATGAGATGTTATGGTTTAGAGCTTATTGCTCAGTTTGGTTTTCTAGTTAAGTGTCACTATATACCTATAATAATAATATTAGTAAGTATATCGGACTCCCTTCTTCATTTTCGACGGGCAGGAGATCAAAGTGTTTATTACAACTAAAATTTGTCTTATCTAATCCGGTTTCAGCTGTACTAGATAAGGAAATCTGTTCCAAACTTTAACAAGTTATACTTCCATCTCTTTCTCTACCGCTTGTCTTTGCTATATAATATGTATTTCTCTTTCTTTCTTAACCCCCCTAACTTCTTCTTCCCTATCACAACCTCTTTATATTTAGTTTCTCTTTTCTTACCTAGCTAATTTTACCTCCCTTTAGAGTTGTTATCTTTTCTACCCTTCCATTTTTAAGAATTGTTATCTTATCTATTAATCACATTTATCAAGCTCAGTTCTGTTCAGTTATAGCTCTCGTGCGGGGTGGTTGTGTCATTTGCTGTGAACTTTAACTTTCCTTTCGCTAGAAAACTCTGCTATTTTTTATTTGTTATTCTACGTTCAGTTATTTTGTGCGTAAAATTAAATTATTTTGGTGAAGAATTTATTTGGAAAGGGTGAGTGCATTTTTCAGACTATCATAATATAGCCGTCAGGACTCTAGAGGAGCCCCGTCACGTCTATTTGTTAATATAACTAAAATATCGTCATCTTCCTCCTCCTCCAGTAGCAAACACTTTTTTCTTTTGCTTCCGAGCTTACCGAAGGTAACTGAAGCTATTGTGATCGTTCTGGAGAACGAACAAATTTCATGTCTCAGATTTCCAAAATTCTAAGACAGAAATCCGTTTTAGATAACAGGAAACATTTTTGTTTTCGTGTCTGACTGTCTGTCGCTAATACTCATCCAATTTGAATGAAATTCGGAGGGTGGGTCATGATTTAACTTATTGTTGGTCCCATATAAGTTGAAACCGTGAGCACCTATTTCCCGCCTATTTTTTTGGATAGTTTGTCGAAATAACCCGCATATAATCCCAGATTAATTTCAACTGTTAGCACTCATTAAATTTTGCTAAATTGGTACTTTATTTCATGTTAAATTAATCAAAACAATTTTGATTAATTTAAAATCAATAGGGGGGAAAATGAAATAAATTCAACAATAATAAGTTTTAAAAGCATAAAATCATTAAAGAATACCAAATAGGACGCGAGGAAGCTATGTGCCACATTAATTGGCAGATAGATGTGCTTAGTTGTATATTAGTTTCTTAATTGGGTATTCAGTGGCTTTATGTGCATATTTGTGTATAAGATATTCCAGTTCAAGTCTTCAAGCGAGGAGCAAGGTTGTTGATTTGTTTTCATAATATTTATATTATAATTTTACGACTTTTATTAAGGAATAAAAATAAAATAATTACTGTAATAGTACTGTACACGAGCATTTAAAAAAATAGTAAATAATAATCTGTTTGCAAATTAAATAAATTGCAAAATAAAATATTTATACAAAAAGAAGTTGGGGGGGGGGGGGGGGGAGGTTAAATTTTGTTAGCTATAGGAGGCGCATTTTCAAAAGCTGCGGGGGGGCGCCGGATTTCTTAGTTACGCCACTGTCCAGTAGGGAGAAAAAGGTATGATTTTGAATTAGTTTAGAGGGACTTAAGTAAGTCTTTTCATTCCTGAACTCAAAAAGTAGGGAGAAAAAGTAAAAGTAGGGCGAAAAAGTAAAGTAGGGCTAAAAAGTAAAGATTGCAACTTAATTATTTTATAAATAGTAGAAAATGAATGGCTAATGTAATGAATTTGTTTAAATTAGATTGGCGACACTGCTTTTTCGACCATGTTTTTCTTTACTATAACCTGCATCTAAATAACCTTCTATTTGAGTTTAATTCATATTCTTATATGTTTTTAATATTGAATCTCTTATATCTGCTACTAAAAGGCCTAATAATTATTGTTATTTATTAAAATAATAAATAAAAACTTTGCAATGGACGGAAATGTGTATGTTCTCCCTACTGGAGATAAAATATTGGATGTACCTCGTGAGTAAAGTGCCACTATTCTCCTCGCGATAATTATCTCCCTCGGCTGCGCCTCGGGAACTAATTAGCGTTATTCCCAAGGCAGAGCCGAGGAAATAACGCTAATTAGTTAGTGTTAATAAGCAGTTATCCTCAACCGATTAAATTGAAATTTTGCTAACAAGTTTAGTTTGGATGACAATGCATGATTAGCTAAGTGACGTCATTCTAAATCCAATATGGCGGACAAATTATTTTTTAAGCACGTCCATGATATGGGTATCAAATGAAAGGGTTTGCTGAGAAGAATACGAATCAAAGCTTGTTTTTAATTTTTAATATTAATTTATTTGAGGAAAAAGTTCAATTAACATAAGTTCGATTCAAGATCCAGAGGGGTAAGACTTATTCTTTAAGGTCAATGGGAAGAAGCTAATTATCTGGACAATCCAATACATTTTTTAAGGCTAAATTTAAAAAAATAAATATTGTCACCCAATAACCTAATTAAATTTTTGAAAATAAATCTTCTATTAACAAAATTATTGTCTTTTAAATGCCTTAAAATAATATTTTAAATCGATAATTAATTAATGCACGGGCCTCCTATATATCCGTTACAGGCGCTCTTACCATCTGAGCTAATACTGGATGCAAAACTTTCTGTAACGGATATATAGGAGGCCTGTGGATCAAGTCCCGGTGCTGGGGTCTATTTTTCTCTGAATGTCTCCCGTAGTTAATGATAATTATAATTTTATTTAAAATAAATATGACGATAAAGGTTGGTATATGCATAAAATATTTAAAGAATACTAAATAGAACGCGAGGAAGTGATGTACCACAGTAATTGGTAGACTATTTTACTCTTCGATATAGTAGGAATTAAGTAAGTAGGCCCTTCTTGAAATCTAGACTATGTAAGTATATATTTTAGTTTCTCTTATCACAGTTATTTCTCTTTTAAATATTCATATTTTGAAATATTCTTTTGTACTTAAAATAAAACTGTACTAAAGATTACTAGTACTTAAGAATACTTGACAGATTATAGTGCTTAGAATCAATCAAAGGATTGTGTTCGATGCACGATTTCAGAAGTACTCATACACTTTCTATATTCGTTTTTATTAAAATGAATCCATTTCAAAATAATATTTGATCTGTTATTTCAGTTTGACAGTAAGACCTGTTCACTATGAGGTATGTGTAACACATCTCCGCATCCATCAAATGCTCTAAATAGTTAAGCAACTAAATAACTTGTCAGGGTGACCGCACTCACATCAGTCCAAGATGATGTAAATGGATGCTTGCGGTCCGTGCAAGCAGTGCAACACAGATTCTTGCAATATAATATTGTGTAATTGTAACCTCTTCAAACTCGCAGGTCAGAAGATGCTTTTCATAAAGACTAAACTTCTTTTCTTAACAAGAAAAAACTTAAAAATGTTCCGATAAAGAAAAATAATGCTTCACTTTTATTGACAGGTGAATTCTACGTGTTCTTTCTTTAAAGCGTTTGTTACTTTTATATATATATATATATATATATATATATATATATATATATATATATATATATATATATATATATATATATATATATATATATATCGAGGTGTTTTGTGATTTAACTCAAACTGAATTTTTCTTATTTCTAGTTTTCTTTTAGACCAGAAAAATACTATTCGGCGGATTTTATAAAAATAAATGTTCTACAATATTTTATATATTTCGAAAAAAAAACATTCATGAAAACTCTTATAAGTGAATAACAGTTAAATAAGCAGATAATAAGGTTATAAACCCAGTTAATTGCCAATAATATCTAGTAAAACAACCCTTTTTACTTTCTTATATTAAGAGAAAGTATTGTAATAGCAAGAAAATTATATTTAGAGATTTTGATGGTTTACACGTTTTGAGGTCCCCCTGAGTCCAAAAATTGGTTTTAAAAACGTCTGCCTTTCCCTCTGTCGTCTGTGAAGACGTGTGGAGTCTGAACCACAAGACAGATTTTAACAAAATTTGGCATACATGTTCAGAAAGATCATACCCTGAGGCGAAATCATGAAATAAATTTAACTTCAAATTTGGGGGCAACTTCATTAAAAAACTGAAAAAAAAAATATTTCCTGAAAACGGTTACGGCGATTTTGATTAAAAAATTCTAAAATGTATTCCATTTAACTACGAATGGAACCATATAAGCCGTTTTCCCGGCTAACTCTAGTTTATGAGAAAAAAGCTATTACGCGGATGGAGAGAGGCCGGGTTCGATTCCCCTACAAGGAGAAGTTATTTTTAAGATACCTTTCGATAAAATGTTCTATAATAATTAAATTTATCTACTAAAACTATTAAATGGAAAACACTATATAGGCTAAGAAATTATGAACTCGTATATGAGAAAATTTGAGTTGTCTCGGACCGATTTTTCAAGTCGATTTTGCATGACGAAAAAATTTCGTCTGTATCCCAGCCCAAAACTAAATCTATGTTAAAATATTTTGTAAGCGCGAATAACTAAATGCTTACCGCTATAAATATATGCAAACACTTAATATTTTAAAATAATCATGTTCTTATTTTAATTACTCTAGCACGTATATCGCTTAGCTTTGAGAATCCCACATGTCTGAATTTATATATTTTTTATAAAACAAAAACTTATTATTTAAATAATAATTTAAATCAAATTATAATTATTATTAACTACGGGAAACAGACAGTGAAAAAATACACTTCAGCGCCGGGATTTGAACCACGGGCCTCTATATATAGAGGCCCGTGGTTCAAATCCCGGCGCTGAAGTGTATTTTTTCACTGTCTGTTTCCCGTAGTTAATAATAATTATAATTTGATTTAAATTAAAATTTAACTTTCCGTAGTATGAAAACTACCAAAAACTTAAAAATTGTATTTAAATAATTCGAAATGATAGAGATTTCATTAATTTTTTTTAGTGCTAAATAAATATTGCTAAGATGTTTGAGTAATATTCGTTAGTTATGAGAAAAAAAATGTCTATAGTAAATAAAATAAATGAATTTTAACAAAACAAAGTAAATGAACTTGAAGCCATAAAGGTTAATAGCATATTGGCTACATTTATAAATTACAAATCTGTACGTTCGAACAATAGTTTTAAAACTATTTAATGGAATTTGCAAAACTATAAAAAAGTAAATTGATGCTTTCATAGTATTCATGCAATATATATATATATATATATATATATATATATATATATATATATATATATATATATATATATATGTACATATATATATAAATATAAAAATTAGGCATAACTGTCAATAATAAATAACAATACAGGGAGTAGTTAACATTCAGATGTGTTTACTTCGAAATGACAAGGAATGTTGTTTTGTAAACATCGAACAATGCAAAAAAGTTTAAAGTACTTAGCAGAAAGGATTAAGTAAATAGCAGTTATATACAAAGAGATGATTACGAAAATTTTAATTGTTTTGAATGCAACTTCACACGAAACTAAAGGTTTAATGATTTGATCTTTTAGAAATAAAATGTTAGAACAAGCAATGTAAAGGGCAACAATTGCAGAGAAGAAGTCATAAAATCCTAGTTAATTAACATCAGTCATGAAAACTAAGTTGTGACTACATCTTTTTTGTGACTAAATACAACTAAAATACTTAATAGTATTTGTAAATAAACACTTAAAAGATATAATCACATATTTTAGTGTAATAAATAGTTGTAAAGTTCAAATGATTAAATATTTAATCATAAGCAAAATGCTTGGATGCTTAAGGATGGGTTCACAGCTAGCGTATCTCCGCGAGTATGAAGTTATATAGAATATAATAGACTAGGCATTGCGTGGCTCTATCAATGAAACTTTGCGTAATGCAATAAATATTAGATAGTAAGAAAATAGTTAATAATGATAGTTAAAGAGGATGATTGTAAAAGAGAGCCGTGTAGTGGGGGTAGAAGGGTGCCTTTCTTTATTTTAACTATTATAAAATATATCACGTCACTACTCAAAACATTCTACTAATTGTATCAAGTTTGCCTGTTTCAATTACACTTAAGACGATGTGTATATAAAGTTTTATTGAAGTCGTTACGTTAGAACGTAAAATATTGGTGAAAACTTTGTTTTCTCTATTTAAAACGTTTTGGTCCGCTTTAATAGTTTTAACGAACTTTATCACTTCATAGCGGCGTCGCTGTTGGTTTAATAAAAAAATATAAAAATAAATAAATATTTGTCTTATGGAATAGGTCATAATAATAGTTATTTATGCACCTAGGGAATAATGTAAGATATTATTTCCCGCGTGACTTAGTTGATTCCTGAGGCAAAGCCGAAGGAATCAAGGCAACTAAATCCCGAGGCGAAGCCGAGGGTATTAGGTATCTTAATTCCCGAGGCGGAGCCGAAGGATTAATGTCAATTAGCTCCCGAGGCGTAGCCGAGGGAGATAATTATAACAAGGGAATAATAATCCATTATTCTAGAGGTACATACAAAATTTTATCTCCAGAAAAAGGGGTATATAAGATTTAATCAATAAAGAAAACATTTGTATTTCTTTATTAAACGAATTAAATACAAAAATAAAACAATATAAATTAATTAAAACAATTAATTATCACTTTTAAAGTAATAAAAAAAAGTCTAACGAAAGCTAAACAAAAGTAAACAAAGCGTCGTAGAATGACTCGCAATACAGCTGGGAGTTTTAAAGCAGTGTTGCCAACCTGATTTCAATCAATTCACTATATTTGCCATTAATTTTCTACTGTTAACAAAATAATTAGGTTGGCGAACGTAGATTATAATCCCGTTTTTACATTATTTCCCTGTTTTCACATTATTTCCCCGTTTTTAAGAACGGGGATGAAAAGACCATTATTATTACCTATAAACTAGCCCTGAAAAGTTACATTTCGTCCCTACTGGAGATAATAGTTATTTATGCACCTAGGGAGTAAAGTAAGCCATAATTCCCTGAGCGAAAAAGTTGGTTCTTGAGGTGAAGCCGAAGGAACCATGGTCCCTAAATCCCGAGGCGAAGCCGAGGGAATAACGCTAATTAGCTCCCGAGGTGCAGCCGAGGGAGGTAATTATCGCGAGGGGAATAATGGCACTTTACTCCCGAGGTACATACAATATTTGTTTCTCCAGTAGGGAGAAAATACACATTTTCATCCATTGGACAGTTTTTATTTATTATTTTAATAAATAACAATAATTATTAGCACTTTTAATAGCAGAAATAAGAGATTCAATATTAAAAACAAATAAGAATTGGAATTAAACTCAAATAAAAAGTAATTTAGATGCAGGTTATAAACAAAGATAAACATAGTCGAAAAACTCAGTGTCGCCAACCTGATTTCAACAACTTCATTACATTAGCCATTCATTTTCTACTATTTATAAAATAATTAAGCTGTTTATTTTTAGGTTTATATATAATTTTAGAAAAATATAGTTAGATATAATATTAAAAATTCTCTAAATAAGTTTAATCACGTTAAAATTAAATTATAGATAATAATTATTTGAATTTCAATGCTAAAATTAAATGGGAGAATCAGCTGGAAGATGAGTCGTGAATGGTGTTGACAACTGATGTATTTAAATATGGATTAGTTAATCTACATTTAGAAATTATGTTTCCACTTTTAACTTGTTTGTTTGTTTTACTGATGAATTACTATGGCAACCGTTGTGGAGGTTACATGACATGTGTGAGGATGACATTATAGATTTAGACATTAAACAAAAGTTAGTAAATGAAATGTGTATTAGCACCAACCTTATTTCCAAGATCTTATTTCCTTGTGCTTTATCTAGGGCAACACTGGAGGGAACCATGAGAGTTCATGATTCTCTTATTTTTCATTACTCCCTGTTTAACCCGACCGGTTGCAATTAGTAACTTTCCTCCCTGTAAACAAGGGAGGAAAGTTCACTTTTTCTCCCCGCTGGAGGTAAAATAATTTAGCCCAAAAAAAAAAACCACAAAGCCACGCTGGCACCCACAATATAGTACTATAGATACCATAATTATTATACTAAGCAATGCTTTGCGACAATATACTTTGTTCAGGAGATTCTACCTTCATTTCTTTGTTTTTACGTATTTGTAATCAGAACCAAAAATCAATTTTAAAACATAATTTTTCAAAAAAGAACCTCATACAATATTAAAACAAATATCCTCACACCCCGCCTACGACTTGACAGCGATCTATTCACAAAATATGAAAGTTGTTAATAATAATTTGATATTTTAAAAAAATATAATGAAATCAGTGTTGATGTTTATATAATAACTCAGAACAAAAAAGTGAAAATACACTATGAAATATTAAGATGATCTTATAAATAACTAAAAGGCACAATATTAAAACAGGTCCAATAAAATTATTCAATGTCTTGGAAAAAAAAAAAATATTTAGAGCGTAGGTACACAAAATTTTGAATTAAATAAACTATAAGAATAATATATATATATATATATATATATATGTATATATATATATATATATATATATATATATATATATATATATATATATATATATATATATATATTTCGATAAAAGAAAGAGTATTAAATTACTATATTAAAATCGTATTATGATAATTTATGTATCGGTTCCGGAATTTGTAATTAAGTTCGGTTTTTGAATCTTGTATATCATCTGATTCCTACCACATTCAGACGGATTTAAAAAAAAAACATGACAACCAAAGCTGCTACTGGAAATAACCTGATATAATATACAAATATATATATATATATATATATATATATATATATATATATATATATATATATATATATATATACAAATATATATATATATATATATCTATATATATATATATATATATATATATATATATATATATATATATATATATATATATATATAACTACCTGTTCATATATATATATATATATATATATAGTTCCACTAAACTTCATATATATATATATATATATATAGTATATATATTTCCACTAAACTTATCTTCTGGGAACCTTTACTTTTTATGTAATTAAAAAAGAACAGACTGAACAATATATTATCATTAACACATATCGTTCACAAAATAACCCAAAAAAATTATGAAGCTACTGGTTTTATTTTATTTATTTTTTTCACTTTGTTATATGTTTTTCTTCCAGTAAGGAAATAACATATATTTTTTTGTAACAAAACAAAAGTTGATAGCTACTTCGGAATATTTTATGAACATATACAACCTTTTTTCTTATTCTGGTAGAATGAATTCCATAATTTATTAATACATTGAAATTTTTTTTTTTTCTTGTTTTGTTGGCACTAATGAAAGAGTTGTAAGATTTGTTATTTCATAGTCACCTTATCCGCATAAAGGTGAAAGTACGACTCTTGTAGGATGTCCTTTATTTCCAAAAAATTACGCATTTTTTTTTAAAACTTTATAGGTCACTAAGTCATAACATATATATCTATATATTATATAAAGTTAATTTATATCAGTTAAATCTTTTATTTTATTCCACATTTAGAACCCTTTAAGAGCTTTTATTATATAAATATAATTTCTTAATTAGTTTTAACTGAAATGTTAAGTGTTTCTGTGTGTATAGTTTTTTATCCATTTAAATTCTGTAGTTATTTTGTTTGTTACTTCCTTATAAAAGAAGAATATATTATATTATATATAGAAACTTTTTTTATTTGTTAAGTTTATTACATTATTACCTATATATATTTTGTATGTATGGGGTATTTTAGTAGTGCATGAATGGGGCAGAAGTTGACAATAGACCCTTTTTGAAAACAAATTAATTTTGAGCCTTAGAATATTTTCTGTAGTGTTTCTTTTTTTGTTACGACCCGTCTAGAAATTTGTTTGTTTTGTTTTTCTCCGTTTTATACATACATGTTGTTTAAAGTGGTAGCTCTTCAGTGAGACACACATGATCAGAGGATCATTTTTAATTATTTATATTAATTAAAAAATCTGTAAATAAAATTAACGAAAGCAAGGGCTTCAGGTAAGTAAAAAGCAAATTATTTTGTAAAGTAATAATAATTATTTAAGTTACTAGACAGCAAAATGGAATTTTTCTGATAAGTTTTTTAAGTTTTAGTTCCGAGCCGAAGGCGAGAATAGGCTAAACAAATTTACTGCAGAGGCGAAGCCGAGGCAGGAGTTACTATTTTACTGTTCTACTCAGGAAAATGATAATTTGACTGACGAGGCGAAGCCGATGCAGGAAAATTTCAATTACCTGCTAAAGTATAACCGAAGCAGGTAATCTTTAAACGAGTCAGGAATATTTCCTTTGCTGCATAGTTACATAAAATATTTTATCTACTAACGGCGGAAAAAATTACACTAATTATAATTTAATTTTTTTTAATAGATAAAAGATTTTAAAGAAATGGAATTTTTAAAAATACGAAAGTTTGAGTCATAAGTTAAAACAAAACAAAGGCAAAATGAATTCAGTGTCGCCACTTTTTTTATTTATTAATAGCTGTATTTTTATCTCAATTTGTTTTTTAATAATCACTGTAAAATAGTAAAATTTGTTTTAGTATTATAATTTTTTAAAAAAGATATAAATATTTAGCAGAATATTACGCTTAAATATATAAAAATTAACAATGTGGGAGAGTTCATAATCTGCGATCTAGTAACCTTTTCTTAAAATTTGCCAGCCTGGTTATTATTTTGCTGACACTTTGAACTTATGCTGACACTTGGATATTTTGATGATACTTTATTATATTACTGCGTGTTTTTTGACATTTTACAAAAGAATCAAGAGAATGACATTTTGTAGATTGAAAACAGTACAACAATGCTTAATTTTGCTGCCGTGAGAAAAATTGTTTTTTAAGTTTTAACTTTACTAACGTAACACTTTTGATTTTATTTTATTTTAGATCTGATGATGCCCATAAGGGGTGAAATATAACCTTTTTTACTTAACTAATTGTTAATTTTACTCACCTATATAATCCTAAAAATAATTAATCCAAAATTATCAAAGGAACAAATTTATAAGAATTATTCTTCAATTGTGCTTTGATGTTACTTGCGCCACTGATGCAATAGCACATTGATATGAAATAGTTATTAATGCACCTAGGGAGTAAAGTAAGCCATTATTCCCTGAGCGAAAAAGTTGGTTCTTGAGGTGAAGCCGAAGGAACCATGGTCCCTAAATCCCAAGGCTAAGCCGAGGGAATAAGAGTTTTTATTTATAATTAGATAATTATCGCGAGGGGAATAATAGCACTTTACTCACGAGGTACATACAATATTTTATCTCCAGTAGAGAGAAAATACACAGTTTCATCCATTGCACAGTTTTTATTTATTATTTTAATAAATAACAATAATTATTAGCACTTTTAATAGCAGATATAAGAGATTCAATATTAAAAACAAATAAGAATTGGAATTAAACTCAAATAGAAGGTTATTTAGATGCAGGTTATAAACAAGGTCGAAAAAGCAGTGTCGCCAACCTGATTTCAACAACTTCATTTCATTAGCCATTCATTTTCTACTATTTATAAAATTATTAAATTGGCAATCCTTACTTTTTTGCCCTACTTTTACTTTTTCTCCCTACTTTTGAATTCAGGGAAGAAAAGACTTACTTTTGTCCCTCTAAACTAATCCAAAAGCATAACTTTTTCTCCCTACTGGAGATAAAAGTTTTAATATTTCCTATAAAATAGAAAATCCACCAATTAATTTTATCAGCCAGTTTATCAATTATGTAATAATATTTGATTGGTTTATTAATCTGTCAAAATATCTCGAACGATATTACAGATGAAGATACCATTTGGATATTAGTAAAAAGGTCATACAAATGTAACAGGGTAACTGGTTTGATGATTTGAAACAAGTTATGTAAGGTGTCTTAATTTAATTATTACTATAACCTTATTTTTTTAAATTTAATTAATTGTGAAGAAATAAATAATAAATAATGCAAAAGAAAATTATAGCCACAAAGTGAGTATGTCTCCTTATTATTCCAGCTATACCTACACTAACACTTAATTCCAAACTGAATAAAATGCTAGTTATAGATAATCCCACTAATAAAAGTTTACTTCTAAGATGTCTCTCAATTAAAGGTATTATAACATAAAAAATAATAACAAGAAATCCCCGAACAACTCATTTAAAACTTATGATTTAAAAGTTGGTCCGCGACAACTCAAACAAATTTTCTCTTATACGAGTTTATAACTACTTAGCCCAGTGTTTTCCATTTATTAGTTGTCGTATTTTCGTAGAGGCATTTAATTATTATTGAACATTTTATCAAAATTTATAATAAAAATAACTTATCGTCGGCGGGGAATCGAATTCCGCCTCTCTATTAAAGCGATTTTTTTAAGGAACTAGATTTTTCCTGGGAAAACGTATTACATATATCGTTATATTCGTATTGAAATGTATTATATACTACGTTCACACATCGTTTTGAAAAGGGTTTTGAAGACGATCCGCTAGTTCAAAACGATGTACGAACGGAGATCGACGGATCGTATCGGGTTAAATCCGCTCAACCAAAAATACGTGATCGGAACGGGGGATCGAAATTCAAAAAGCTCGTATGAACAGGTTGTGGAAGGGATCGAGATATCAGGTTATTTTACTCTTTTTCACTTTTTAAGCTCTTTGTTTTCGTGAGCTTCCGTTTCTTTTTTTTTTAAACTGCAAAAACGTTTTTAAACAAAAGTTAATACTATAAGAACCTGTAAAAACTTTTAATAACTTGTAAATAAAATGCAAAAATTCACGGACATATTAGATAATAAGAAAGGTTTTACTCGTGACGCCACCGTTATGGGATATCGAAATAGTTATTTGTGCAACTAGTGCGCAAAGTGGCACTTTGCTGCACTCGAGAGAAATATTTACGCCCTCGCCTTCGGCTCGGGCGGAAAGGTTTCTCGAGTGCAGCAAAGTCACTTTAAGCTCGAGTTGCACATTAAATTTTTCCTACAGTTAGTTTTTAATCTGTAAATAAAAACATTTTCAGACAGTTTTCCTACCTTCTTATTGTTACACCAAGAACTAAAACTTTCGTAGCTGCGTTCGTAATTTTGTTTTGACTTATCTGGAAGTAAATTTAGTGTTACATTTTTCGCTATTGTAGCCAACTCTTCTGGAGTATTACTAAATTCAAAATCACTTTCGCTACAACTATCCATTTTCAGACAACTGTTTCTAAAAGGAATAATGAAAGGTTTTTCAATATTTACTAAACCAGCTGTTCTGTTTATAGTCAGTGTTGCCTTTTTTTTCTAGATTCAGCAAACCTGACCAAGCGCTGTTATTATTTTTTATTATAACACTTACTCATCACATTTAATTCTTTTTTTTTAGATTGTCTATCTTTAGTTTTTTATATTTTAACATTTTTATATTTGATATATAGTGTAAATCATGTATTTAGTTAAAAAAAAGTAACATTAGTTGCCATTGTTGTTTTTACTATAATTTGGATTATCTAATCTTTGTTTAGATTTAAGTTGTTTATGTTCTTAAGTTGGAACACTGGAGTGCGGTAAAGTAAAACGAGTGCGGTAAAGTAGAAAGTGCAGGAATGTGTTGTTTTGCGTACTATTTTGAGTGCGATAATAACCACTTTATCGGTCAACTGTAGGAAAACAAATATTTATATCACCTGGTTTTTTTTAGTGTGAACGCGAATTGTTTTGAAAACGAATTGGATCCGAAACGCTTTCAAAACGATGTATGAACGTAGTAATATTTTATACATTTTTAATCAAAATCGTCAAAACCGTTTTCGAGAAATAATTTCTTTTCAGGTTTTTGGGGATACCGCCGCCAAATTTGGAGCTTCACTATAAAGGAAGCCCGTGGTTCGAATCCAGGTTGTAAAGTCTATTTTTCTTTGTCTGTCCCCCTTTGTAAATAGTAATTACAATTTGATTTAAAAAAAAAAGCCAAATGTTTGTAAAAATCGGCTCAGTAGTGTAGGCTTCACTTGTCTGCACAGACAACAGACAGAGAGACATATTTTATCATAGACATAGTTATCATAAATTGTCTTCAGCAGAATAAATGTCCTTGAATGGATCACAAAATGACTTAATGAACAAAAAATATTTATTGAAGCACAATTTCAGCAACCATTAATAATAATAAAATAATAGATCAATCATGATAATAATAATAACTTGATCTAATAAAAAAATAAAAATATAATAGAATAAACTAATTCAATCGATTGTTTATTAATGACATTATTTTTATTAGTTAAGAATTTCATAATCTTTCTTCTATTTTTTATTATTTTTTTTTTTTTTTTTTTTAGTTTAACCCATCCTAATGATAATTTTTTTGTTAAAATATTTATCCGCAAATTTAAAAAAAAAAAAATCAAGTTACACCAGAAGTTAAATTAAAAAACTTATATAATTTATATAATTGAGGATTATACAATGTATTTTTTTTTATTATGATTATTTCAGAGAAATGTCGGTATTTTTTTAAAAAAAATATCATTCGATTATTTTTATTTAAGAGCTACCGAGAATTATTGCTTATTATTTTCAAGTGGTTTGAGATTAATTTACTTCTGTAATAGACTTATTAAAAAAAAAAAAAAAAAAAAAAAAAAATAGAACGAATAAAAGTATAACAACTTCCTAAAAAAAATTATAGATGAATTAGAAATTAATTAGAAGTAGATGAACAAAATTGGTTACGGCTGTTTATTTCCTTCGTGAACTAAAATCACAGAAATCTTTCACGCTAATAAAAGGTTTTAAAAAAGGGAAGTCAAGTGAATGAACTAACATAATTCTTAATGCAATTTGAATTTGACTTTTAAAAAATAAAATAATCCAAAGTACATAGAAAACATGACATTTTCATAACAGGCATAATCCAGTTTAAAATTAAAAGGTTTTGACTACTAAGGAGATTTTGTTTTCCTTTTAAGTAATCAGTAAGCACTAAAATAGTGAAGTAGTAAAAAATCTTCTGGAGACAAAATGCGGAAGGTAGTATTTAAAGTTCAAAAAAAATTATTTTCTTTTTTTTATAGACAAAACTTTGATGTTGAATATTGTATTAGATCATGCAAGCAGTAAAGGGTAACTAAGATTAAATGTTTAGGTACACTGCAGAGGTAACACTGCAGAAAGAATCCACACACTATTACTTAAAGTAAAGTATGACATTTTACGTTTGTAATTACCATTTATTAATTATCCACTTGATACAATTAAAAATATAAATTATAAGAGTTTTATCCATTGCTCGAAATTCTTTTTACTTCTCATATATAGAGAAAGTATTGTGGTGGCTCGAAAATTCTATTTTGATATTTTGATGGATTTACACGTTTTGAGGTCCCCTGAGTCCAAAAAATTGTGTTTAAAAAATGTCTGCCTGTGCCACCAGGAGCTAAAACTAATGGGCTGATTTTGAAGAAATTTTGTATTCATGATTGGAAAAATGATACCCAGAGGCGAAATCGAGAAATGAATTTAGCTCCAAATTATAGGGCGCTACCCCCTAAAAACTCTGAAAAAAAAGTGAAAAGAAATTATTTCGGATTCAATATTAAAAACAAAAATAAGAATTGCAATTAAACTCAAATAGAAGGTTATTTAGATGCAGGTTTAAACAATGATAAACAAGGTCGAAAAAGCAGTGTCGCCAACCTGATTTCTACAACCTAGCCATTTTTTTAACATTAGCCATTCATTCTCTACAATTTATAAAATAATTAAGTTGGCAATCCTTCTTTTTCTTTCTGGTTTTAGTTTTACTTTTTCTCCCTACGTTTTGAGTTGGGAAGAAAAAACTTTAGTCCCTCTAAACTAATCCAAAATCTTACTACTAATCCAACTTTTTCTCCCTGCTGGAGATAAAATAATAAAAAAAGTCTTTTTAAATATCGCAAAAGAGTTAAAACAAAACGTTAGAAAAGTTGGTTCTATTATTCGCGATTAAAATAAAATTGTAAACTTTCACTTGCAAAAGTCACGAATTTAATACTTGAAGTTTACAGCGAAGTTTGACTACTTATCTCAAAGCATCAATTGAAAAAAAGGACGAAAGGAAAAAATTAAAAATAAATTACGGAGTTAATATACATAGAGAAAAATATAATTTTAGATATCATACGTTGGTGAAATATATTTTTAATCACTCTGTTTCTATTCCCTAATATGTGTAATGCAATAAAAGATGAACCGATAACAAATTTGCTAATTTATTTGATGTTTCCGAGGTTACCGAAGTTAACGAAAGATAATACGTTACTTTCGATAAACTATATAAACGTTTCATACAAATCAGATAAGTAATTTTGAATATGCAGGTGTAAATAAATGTATGTTTGTGCGCTTGTGGAAGAGAAACAAATGAGCGTAGAAGGTTGAAACTTATATGGGTCCAACAATAAGCAAATTATGACCTACCATAATAATTTCATTAAGATCAGACGTGTAGTTTTAAGATATGTTAGTTCGCGAAAATTGAGTGACTGACCGAATGACTGAAAGACAGACACGGAACCGAAAATGTTGCCTGATGTCTGAAAATAATTTCTGCTTTGGAATTTTTGAAATCGGAGACATAAAAAATATTTTCGATTCTCAGAACGATCACATAGCTTCCGTTACCTTCAGTAAGCTTGGAAGATAAAATACAAAATAATTAAACTAAATTAGATACATACTATGGAATTTATAAGTTTTTTCGTCATGTATTTATTCGTTCTTCTGGTGGATTATACATACTAATATTAAACAATTTAAATAGACCGCAATAAATAGCTATTATATCTTTATCTGATCAATAGTGGTCTACAAGACAAGTTTTATAATATTTTTAAATTTATAAAAATTCAAAATATTTATTCATCGAAGCAGTTAAAGAGTTCGACGTGACAGGAGACAGTCCAAGTGACCATCAAACGTCCACAACACATATATCCTTTGATATATTACCGTTATTCGTTACTTATATATATATATATATATATATATATATATATATATATATATATATATATATATATAAATTTTCATGTTACATAAATGTCTCTTTTATATATTTATTATAATATTATAAGTACAAAATGAAATGACCTGTCTTTATATCAGTTTAAAAGTATAATATTTGAGACACTCTTAAGTCAATAAAGTCATGATAATAGGTAGGACGTCATACGAAGAAACCTTGCTCCCATTATGTGAAGATCAAATATATTTAAAACTCTGGCGGGAATTGTAGTGTTAAAAAAAAAATCATACAAATTTACATATGAAATGGGTGTGAACATTATTTCTTTTTTTAAACTTTTGAGATCAATTTACATGTTTGAGCTAAATCGATGACAAAAAGTAGGTTAGGTATGACATCGATTTCAATATATTCTACTTTTTTTTGCTTTCCCCTTGAACCATAAAATGGGATAAATTCCAAAAAAATTATTTCAATAACAAAAGCAAAACGATTTTCTTGCACGCAATATTTTCAATTATTATTTATGAATGTTATGAATTGCTATTGGCCTTTATATTGTTTGGATTGTGAGATTAAAATTAACATAATTAATTTTAATATACAAGATATTTTTAAAAAAGTGGGTTTGATATGCTTTTGAAAGTAATACTGCTTAAAATAGACTGCCAATTAGTGTGGCACATAGCTCCCTTTTATCCTATCACGTACTTTATTGATATTATGCTTTTACAAGCCATTATTGTTTAATCAATTTAATTAATTCCCTCGTTGTTTTAATATATGAAGATTGGTTTGATTTTTTACATGAATTAAAGTATCGATTTAGCAAAAGGTAAAGATCGCAGACGGATAAAATTAGTCTGGAGCTATCTGCAGTCTACTTTTTACAAACCATCCAAATTTCTTAAAAATCAAATGAGTAATTTGGAAGATATAGGTGTAAATAAATGTATTTTTGTGAGCATGTTGAAGAGAAACAAATGGGCGCAGAAGGTTGTAACTTCCATATGGGACCAACCATGGGCTAATTATGACCTACTACCATACAAATTTCATTAAAATCGGACGTGTAGTTTTTAAGATATTTTGGTTCGCAAAAAATGAGTGACAGACCGACAGACAGACACGGAACCAAAAATGTTCCCTGGTGTCTGAAACGGATTTCTGTCTAAGAATTTTTGAAATAGGAGACATAAAATATTTTCGTTGTTCAAAACGATATTTTTGTTCCGTTACCTTCAGTAAACTCGAAAGCAAAATGCAATTTTACTGCCTAAGCAGTAAAATCAGGAAACATGTTATTGAATATTTTTATGTCTAGGCATCAAAATGTTTATTGTTATTATGTTGGCAATGATAGTTTATATTATTATATTTGTCTTATATCATTACCATATAGTATAGTTTAATAAGGTAATCTTTAAAAAATAATCTTATTATTTATAAAATAATCTATTTATATTTGTTAATCCTGTTTAATAAGTTATCAATGATTTGTAGATCTATAATTAAAAAAAAGAAAGAAAAGCGGAGTAACTGTCAAACTGCAACTTCATGATAACATACATATTATTATTGAAGTCATTCTTGATTAGACCAGCTGTTTTTCTTTATTTATGCTAGTTACTTATATTCTTAATTTATTAAAACAAATTATCATATTAATAATTAATCAATGAAGCTTGCCAAATCAAAGTTTGTATCATTCATGATAAATAGCAACATTTATCATTGTTTTGTTAACTTTAAACACTAATAAGTCTTATTATACGATGCACTTTTGAAACGCTATATTACTAACTGTTATGCAATTGTAAAGGCAATTTATTTATTGTAGCATCATAAATAAAAGTGACAATCTATCATACTAACAAGCGTTAAAACTTGCCGCGTTAAACAAACTTCTTTGCCAAAAGAACTTTTACGTAACTATCTATCTAGGATCTAATAAAAGGGGTTTTGTTTTTTCAATCGTTCATTTAAAAGTGCATTTTGGTTTCACAACAAAATTCATTTCGAAATTTTCAAATTATATGTTTCTTGTTGTGTATTTTCTTTTCTTTGTGCTTAGTACTTCTTTGTCAGCCTTATTTCATGTTGTTTTTCGTTCATTATTTATTGGGCTTTAAATATTTCATGTATTGTCGACTAGAATTTAAAATAATAATAGCTGTGTCTTACATTAAGCGTCGAGTGCGAAAAGTAGCATTTTGCATGCGAGTGTGGAGTTTGCACCCGAGCGACAGCGAGGGTAGTAAAACCACACGAGCAATGCAAAATGCCGTTTTCGCTCGAGTTGCGTACCGTACTTTATCTACGATTGTTAGATTTAAATTAATAAATACAGAAAAAAATAAACATGCTGTATGTAAGTTCGTATCTCTCTCTTGATAAAGATGGCATTAATTCTTGAGTTGTATTTTTTGCCGAATTAATTATTTCTGGAGGAGTATTATTTTCCACATTTTCGTTAAAGTCACTTGATTCACTTATTGTTTTTCACTAAAAACTCGATATAAACAGTTACTTTAATACAAGAACAGCAAATTAGTTTTGTTAAAATGTAAACAAACTCGCTGATCGTGGGTAAAGCTGAAGAATTCCTCTTCTTTACCGCCCTAAGGTGGTAAAGAAGAGGAATTCTTCAGAACTATGAGACGCGCATGCGCAATTAATAATACAAGTACGTAAAAAATCACTTTCTACGCATCTAAACAGAGATACAATGTTTATATTTCGTATCAATCGTAGATAAAAACATTTTAAATTACAATGAATTAATTTTATTTTCGGTTGACGGAAAGGCAACGTATAAAGACGCAATCTCTTACTCTCCTACACTGTACTTTTCAAAAGAGCAATAAATTGTGTTTTTGTTAGAACTAAGTATAGAAAAAATGTCGAGATATTTGTCTACATTCTAGATCTGGATTATACAATCATTCATAGCTACTAAGCCCCAATGATTTAAATATTTATATTATTAATGAAAACGAAATCAACGCAGACACAACGAAAATCCTTAAGGATTTACCCGAAGATAACAAGAAATTATTTTTTCCTACTAGCGGCAGCAAAATTACGCATAATTGAACTGTTTTTAGGCATTAAAGTTTAATTTCTCTGAGGTTGTAAGAAAACTTTACAATACGCAGCAAAATACGATTTTGCTGCCTAGGCGGCAAAATCGCATTTTGCTGAGGTTTATTCCAGGCAAAACCACTCCCACATTCCCCGCTACAAATAAATAAACAAACAACCTTTTTTTTATATTTTCTTTAACCTAAATTATTTGAACAATTTACCTTTAAAATATTACGAATTTATAAAAAAGGTTTATAAATGCTTATTATAGATTATATTTATAAAATAGAATGGAGTAAAAAGATAAAAAAGAAATAAAAATATTACAAAAAATAGTAGGTCTTAAAATAATCATAAATAATTAAATTAGTGGCAACACTACAGCTCGTCTATTATCATCATTTTGTTTTGTTTTTACTGTATTTCTGCCAATTCATTTATTATAATGGTAACATTTGATATTGTTGCTTGTTTTTTTTTTTTAATTTGAATAGTTCAATTATAGTATTTGATAAGTAAGTAAGTATTATAAAATGAATATTATTTATAGGAAACATTTTTCTGCCGCCTGTAGGAAAAATATTGTATGTAACAAGGCAGCAAAGGAAACATTTCTGCCTCATATTGATATTACATTGATATTAGGAATAAATAACCTGCCTCGGCTTCGCCTCGGCAGTTAATTTCCATAGCCTGACCTCGCCTCCGGCTCGGAGGCTAATTTAATCATTCGTCAGAAAAATTCCATTTTGCTG